>JBBGZY010000071.1:2655000-3855000 GCA_037952925.1 Lithobates clamitans
ATCTGCCAAAGACAAAAACCCGCAACTGTCAGCAACAGCGTCAGCAGCTGCAAAGGTAGAGCAGTACGCTCATGCCTCAGCTGTGACCCCTCCAAAGAAGGGGACACAAGCAAAAACACACCAGGGGGGGATCCCCGATAGGAAAAGCCTGGGTCAGCAACCAGCTATGCCAACAGGTGGGGCGCAGGCGACCCAATCATCTAAAACCCATAACCCAAAAGGATTGGGGTCAAATGATCAAAATATAAATGTGGAGTCTTGTACTGATGTAACCCTACCTTCAGAGAAAGAACCAACAATTAGGGATGTTTTTATGGCAGTAGGGGTGTGTAACTCCTCGCTTAAGGAACTCTGTGACCAGATGAGGGGAGTAAAAGCGGACCTATTATTGGTCAGGCAAGACCTTCAGAAAACCGCCGAGAGAACAACAGCCCTGGGGGAAAGAGTAGGTCTGCTGGAGGACGATATATCCCCCCTTATTAAAGAAATGAAATTACTGAAGGAGCAGTTATCCAGACAAGCTTCCAAATTAGATGAAATGGATAACAGGAGCCGGAGGGATAATGTCAGATTGGTGGGACTCCCGGAAAAAAGCGAGGGTTCTGACCCGCCTGAATTTATTGAAAGGTGGCTGGTGGATTTGTTTGGAAGAGAATCATTTTCTGCTTCTTTTTCAGTTATAAGGGCCCATAGGGTGCCTTTCAGAGCCCCTCCGGCAGGGGGATTTCCCAGACCCCTGCTCATAAGCCTTCTTAATTATAGAGACAAAGTAGTGTTGCTCAGAAAAATTAGAGAGGCAGGGTCTGTTTTTTTCAAGGAGGCCAGAGTTTCTTTTTATGCCGACTTTTCACCAGACCTGCAGAAAAGAAGGGCAGAATTCATCCAAACAAAACGTACCTTACAAAAATGTAATATTCCTTACGCCCTTCTGTACCCGGCAAAATTACGTGTATCAGCTTTGGGGGGAACTTTATTTTTTGACTCCCCTCTAGGGGTGGAGAAGTGGCTGGAGGAGAACAGAGAAAAATTTATAAATCCAGTGTAAGAGGTTTGAGAGCCATAGATGGTTTAGGCAATTTCTCTGGTATGTGGGGGGGAGGAGGAGGGTTGCACAGGCGGTGGAGTGGAGAAGTGAATGGGGAAGGTGCATGGAATGAAGCGGATGGTAGTAGTTGGAGCTAGATGGATAATGGTCACGGTTAACCCCCAGGGGGTTCACCTAGGTAGGTGGTGGGGAGGTGGGTCGGAGGAGGGAGGGGAGGAGGGTGGGGGGGTAGGGGGGATGGGAGGTGGGTCGGAGGAGGGAGGGGAGGAGGGTGGGGGGGTAGGGGGGATGGGAGGGGTGGAGGGGGGAGGGGAGTGAGATGGGGAGGTAGGGGGGATGGGAGGGGTAGTTTGATTGAAAAATTTAACACAGAAAATTTACACACTTGTGGAAAACATCTGGGCTGGAACCAGGGACTCACATTTAGATACACATATAGACACAATGACAGGAAACTGGCTCTTAAAATTATTTGGGTAAAAGACACGTGTTTAAAGTTCACATTTATATTAAGTTAGTATTATTATGGTTTCTTGGTCTCCACGTGTGATAAGCATAGTGCAAACACATTTAATAGAATCAAATTAAGTCTCGGTAGGAGGTCTTGTAGGGGTTATTTGCTGCTTCTTCACTGTATTTCTTTAAATAATGTGGGATGCAGGCTGAAATAGGGAAAGTTGGATCCTGGAATGTTAGAGGACTGGGGACTCCTCTCAAAAGGTTGGCAGTGCTCTCTGTGCTGGAGAACTACGGGGTAGACTTGGTCTGTCTGCAGGAAACCCATCTCACCAGGGATACAACACAATCTCTACAGATGCATAAATTTCAACATCAATACCATGCGGTTCACTCTTCTTATAGTAGGGGGGTGAGTATCCTGGTGGGAACGGGAGTTAAATTTTCCTGCAGACAAACCAAGATTGATGAAATGGGTCGATACATTTTTTTATTTTGCTCTATTAATAATGCTATGTATGTACTGGCAAACATATATATCCCACCCCCTTTTAATCTAGATGTCATGCTTAAACTGAATGAATTCCTGATAGATAAAAAAGAAGTTCCTATCATAGTAGTGGGAGACTTTAATGAGGTTTTAGACAGAAAGTTGGACCGTTTCCCGAGGAGAACCTTTTTGGAGTATACCGCCAAAAGCCGTCTAAGTCAGTTTATGGACGAGGTGGGGCTGGTAGACCTATGGCGGGTATAGAACCCGGGGGTGCTTCAATTCTCATGCAGCTCAGCGTCACACTCGACCCTCTTGAGGATAGACATGGCCCTGGGGAATGATAGAACACTCCAGCTAGTAGGCAAAATAGTGTATGGGCCAAGAGGGGTTTCAGACCATTCTCCCATGGTAGTTTCACTGAAGGTAGGGGAATATAGCCTCCGGAAGGAATGGAGAATAAGCCCGCATTGGTTTGAGGTAATTAGGAAGGAGAAGGGAATTTGTAAGTTTCAACCAGGGAACAGTGACATCAGTTGTACTCTGGGATGCTTGCAAAGCGTTCCTTAGAGGGGTGTTAATACAGCAGATGGCCAAATATAATAAAGAAGATAGGCGGGAGGTAGAGAATTTATGGAAGGACGTAATAGAGGCTGAAAGCAACTTCATTAGAGACCCAACCCCTGAAAAGGAAAAGATCTGGCAAGAGAAACAACGGGGGTATAAACAGACTACTCTACAGAAGGCTGAGACCAGATGGCTTCTCCAGCGCCAGGTATCCTTGGTCGAGGGTGGGAGAGTGGGAAGAGTGTTAGCACAGTTGGTGAAATCTAATAAGGCTCCATCAACGGTCCTTGCTATTAGAGCGCAGAATGGAGAAATCCTTTCAAGCTCCTCAAAAATAGTGCAAACTTTTAGAGATTATTATAAAAAGCTGTACACTTCGCAGAAAAAAAATAAATGGCAATGGAGGACTTCTTGGGGAAGCTGTCAGTCCCGCTCTTATCACAAGAGGAGCGGGATCTGTTGGAATCCCCAATAACAACTACAGAATTACATCAAGCGATTAGAAGCATGGCGTGTCTTAAATCGCCTGGCCCCGATGGAATACCAATCGAAGCCTATAGGCATCTAGGGGAGGTGCTAATCCCTGAACTAATGAAGGCTCTGGGGGAAGCGAAGGAGGGGGGGCGTCTCCCTGCATCAATGCTAGAAGCAACAGTCATAGTCCTGCAGAAAGAGGGGAAAGATCCCTTCGATATGGCTGCCTATAGGCCAATTTCTCTAATCTGTACAGATGCTAAGATCCTGGCCAAGGTTTTGGCTGCCAGATTGAGCAGAGTCATACATAAACTAATTCATGAGGACCAGGCGGGCTTTATGGCTAATAGATCTACAAGCCTAAATATCAGAAGGGATTTCCTGAACCTACAGTCTCCTATGGAAAACGAGAGCTCAAGAGCCCTGTTGACCCTAGATATTTCCAAAGCTTTTGATAGTGTGGAGTGGGACTACATGTGGTACGTGCTGGGAAAGTTTGGCTTTGGTCCATCATTTATTGAATGGATTAAGATGCTTTATAATAATCCTAAGGCAAGAGTCAAAATAAATAACGAATTTTCAGACTGGTTTGTGCTTGAGAGGGGGACAGGGGTGTCCATTATCTCCTTTGCTTTTTGCTCTGGTAATGGAGCCACTGGCTATGGCCATTAGAGCGAGCCATGAGATTAAAGGGTTCCAGAGGGGGTCAATTGAGGAAAGAATTGCCCTATACGCAGACGACATCCTGCTATTTTTAGATGATTGTAAGGGATCAATGGCAGGTGCAATGAGTATAGTGGAGGAATTCGGTAAATTCTCCGGTCTGGAAATAAACTGGGAGAAATCCGAGCTCTTACCATTTGACCCCCTAGGAGTACCAACTGTACCTGGACTTCCCCAGGTGGCAATCGTGGAAGAACTAAAGTACTTGGGAATTGTCCTAACTAAAGACCCCAACCAATACATTAGTAAGAATTTAGTACCTCTTCTGGCCAAATTTAAACAAAAAACAAGCATTTGGAGACGCCTCCCCTTATCAGTAGCAGGAAGATGTAGCCTGATAAAAATGATCTGGATGCCTCAATTGCTCTACATCATGCATAACTCCCCAGTATGGATTAACAAGAGCTGGTTTAGGAAAATAGAGGCTCTATTTAGGGATTTGATATGGAAAGGTGGGCAAGCTAGGTTACGGTTGCAAGTCCTCCAGCTTCCTACTAAGGAGGGGGGGGTTTGCTCTTCCTCACCCGGAGCGTTATTTCCTTGCATCACAACTACAGCACTTAATGGGCTGTGGAATCCCAGAGGGGGGCACTCCGAATGGCAGGCTAATCTTGCTAAGCGCTCGTCATAATACGCTTATCCAGGCATTAGAGGCAGATATGTTTTACCATGAATTTCTGACAATTAGGTTGCTAATTAAGATATGGAAGTCTGTTAAGAAATTAATGGGGTATGAGGGATTTACAGATTACAGCCCTATTTGGAACAACCGGAATCTACAGGAAATTTTAAAAATTGGAAAGAGTAGGGGGTGGGAGGCTGGTGGTATTAAAAAGCTAAGACAGCTCTACTCAGGTAACACCCTTAAAAAATTTCCTGAGCTGATTAGGGAATTTAAGATCCCTCAGAGCTCCTTGTTCCTTTACCGGCAGATAGAACATGCTCTCAGGGCCCAATTTGGTGATCAGCCACCGAGATTGGTGGAAATGCCCTTTGCTCGTCAGTTACTACAAGTAGAACCCACTAGGGGACTAATAACTAAAATCTATGACCAACTAAGTAACTCAAAGAACAGACGGGAAATACTTCAGAAGGTAAGAGTTAAATGGGAAGAGGAACTAGGGGCAATTTCTGAGGAACAATGGAGGAGAATCTTAGAGATGGCACCTCAGGTGTCAGTAACCCCGTCGCAGAAGATTTCTCACCTGATGCTGCTTAATAGGGCCTATTATACTCCAAAACGGCTCTTTAGGTTCGGTAGAAGGCCTAATGATAATTGCCCTAGGTGCCAGGAATCTGGGGACCTCATCCATCTGCTCTGGAGATGTCCCAAGCTGCATCGATACTGGGAGGGAGTGGCTAGCAGTTTGGGTGATACCTATCACACGTCAGTAAAGAGGGAGGCGGTGGAATGCATTCTGGGATACAGAAGGATAGAGGGGGAGAGGGGGGGTACTACTCTGGCAATCCTGAGAGGTTTATTTCAGGCTCGAAAAATGATAACGCTAAGGTGGCAATCAAAGGAGCCCCCGACAGTGAATGATTGGATAGATACACTCGGTGCCTCCATTGACAGGGAGAGATTGGAGTATATAAAAAGGGGGAATCTCCAGGAATTCGACAAAATATGGAAGCCATGGATGGATAAGGCGGCCTGCATAAGGGGAAAGTTTGGAGTGTAAGGGATTAGGTTAATAGCCAAGATATATATGCACTAGAGAAATACAGAACCGGTGTATTACACAAAGTAATGTAGGGTTATTGGTGTTTTGATCTAAGTAGGAAACATTAGGTAACAATAGTAAACAGTAAACTCTGTGGTTGGGTTGGATTTTGTATAGAAGGGGTATGGGGGTGGAGGGGGGTGGGAGTAGGGGAAGGGGTGGGGGGCTTTCACAAATACGTAACAGTTCACTAGTGGTCTGAATAGGGGGCTACGGGTGTGGGGACCCCATTAGCCCAGCTCCATACATGTGGTTCTCCTAGATTTCATTGATGGGTAGTGTTTTTTTACATTTTTTTGTCATCTGCTTTGCTCCGCGCTGGGTCGCGAGTGTAGATGTCACCCAGGGAGAAATAAGATTTATATAACCTGGTTATTTAAGTAGTTGAGAATAAGCGGAGTAAGAAATCCCTTAATAGGGTACTTAATAAGGCTGTATATAATTTCTTGTCTTATATTTGATAAAAGTAAGAAGGGGAAAAAAATAAATAAATAAATAAACAAAGAAAACCACAATGATGCGAATCTAAGTTGGCGACAATAAATGATTATTACGCTGATTAGGCCAGTTGGTGGTGCTCACTGATGTGGAAATAAAAAAAAAAATAAAAAAAAAAAGAATACAGGCCTCTAAAAGTCTGTATTCTATGCCCAAAATATATCAAAAGGCAAGACAAGAGGAATTGAGGTTCAAATGCTACATAGTACTTACAGAAGAAAGCCTTAGAACTCAATGTAAATTCACCGCCACAGAAACTATCATTTGTTTCATTAAATGCAATTTCCACCTTTATTATTACCCTTTAACTGTACAAGCTTTAATATAACTGCAAATCTGGCAGGGGAAAAAGGAACATTCCGATTTTCAATTTCCCATCAGTGTTTCCCAGCACTGTTCCTCAGAAGCACTTTCCTTTTCTGAAAAGCATTTGGTCTGAGAAAAAAGGGGGGAACCAGGGGGAGACGGGGCAGTTGGGACTTTATATGAAACACACTAGGGCAAGCTAGGTTGTCCTTCTCCCTATTTTACCCTATGCACTGTATTCCCTGCTCACCCTTGATTCGGGTGTCACAGGTTGTCTTTTTTCTTCCTTCACTTCTTTTCCACACCATTTCCTTCACTTAGTGGTCTTCCTACATATTCCCCTACACAATATAATATTTTTATTATACACCCATACAATTTATATATTACAGCTATACACGGTGATCGTATTTTACACCATTATGTTGGAAGAGGGATCCTCTTGAAACCTATCATTATACGTGGGTCCCGGTTTGCCCCACCTTGCCACCTCCTCAGCTCCCGGAGGGATGTTACAATCACCCCTCTTATTCTCTTATTACTATAAACACTACCATAGACGTTCTACTCTGATTATACTATATATCCACAGGTAAGAGTGTTAGGATCAGAGTTACTGTTCCCTCTCTTCCTGGTGTAATTTAATTACACTATACCTTAGGTACTTCCAGTTAGCTGCTCCTGATGAGTGGACAAACTTCCACGAAACGCGTTGAGCATTTACAATTCAGCATTCACATAATGATGTCATGCCGCAGCAATCATGCACCTACCATGGGCTTTTCAATGTCTAAGTCATCAACTCTAATTGAATATAATTATTTATTATACATACTCATGTTGGGTGTAATGTTGTTTGCCATCACCATATATCATGTGCTACAATGTATAAGATATCACTATATTACTACCATGTGATACAATGAATATGTTTTATTTACTCTGTACCACAATGAATATGTTTTATTTACTCTGTACCATTTTTTTATTGATCTTATGTGTGTATCATCCATTGCACTTTGCTCCCATGAGTTATCAATAAAATGAGTTTATCTATAATTGATGACCTAACTTGCCCTAGTGTTGGGTTTCATATAAAGTCCCAACTGCCCCGTCTCCCCCTGGTTCCCCCCTTTTTTCTCGTATACATAGGGATGGAGACCTGTGTACCGGATGGTCATGGTCTCATATAAAGTCCCACCAATTTCTCCTTTCAAGCATTTGGTCTGAGATGCATCTAAGCATGACAACAATATATTCTGTAGCAAGAACTTTATGAAAAAAGGAATTGACAGAATAATATGTTGTCTAATTGTTGCCCTATGCGCAGTCACCAGAACTACACTGTGAGGTCTCTCATACACCATTAAAGGCAATAGCTTTGTAAAATTTAAATACATATTTATTAATATACATATAAATATATAACTATGTGGGTTATAGGCCACCTTCAGGTGATGGACACTGGCACACCCTAAACAGGAAGTTGCCTCCCTTCTGTACGTACCCTGTCACCGATGGGATCGCGCTGGAAGCGCAATCTCGGGGGCAGGTACTGTAGTTTTTCTGGTCGCCATATCCTCTGCTAGAAGGGTATCAGAGTTGGCCGCTCTTTCCTCTAGAGCCATATTTAATTATTCACAAAGACATGGTTGTGTTACGTCCTAATCCAAGTTTTCTGCCTAAAGTGGTGTCAGGTTTTCATCTGAACCGAGATATTATTCTACCTTCATTTTTTCCAGAACCCTGTTCTAGGGAAGAGAAGTCACTACATTGCCTTGATGTAGTGAGAGCAGTCAAAGTCTATTTAAAGGCGACTGCTCAGTTTTGGAAGACTGATGTTCTATTTGTGCTGCCAGAAGGTCCTAGAAAAGGACAGGCAGTGTTGAAATATATATTTTGGGGGGGACCCCCACGTAATTTTTTTTGGCGTAGGGGGTTCCCCTTACAATCCATACCAGACCTAAGTGCTTGATGGAACCCATGCCGGTTTTTTATTTAAAATTTGGCGTGGAGTTCCCCCTCATGATTCATACCAAACACCTGTCAGTATTGCTCATCAGGAGAGGAAAAAACACATTTTTCCTTTCCAGATGAGCGAGCCAGCTCGGCGCTGGCTCCCGCGACTGGGCTCGCAGGTGTCAAATTGACACAATATCGCGGTCGCCTACTGTAACTTCCTTGTCAAAAGGATCAAGGGAATATGCCGAATTGGCTCAAAAGGCTGTTTTTGTAACACTGATAAGACTAAATTCAAGTCCCAAGGGTTCAAGGGTGACTTAACTGGCGGATTAAGCCGTGTCACCCCCTGCATAAAAACACGGACCAAGGAATGCGAAGCAAGAGGTCTTTGAAACAATATCGTTAAGGCCGAGACCTGACCCTTGATAATACTCAAGGCCAGTTTCATCTCTACCCCAAATTGCAAAAAGGCCAGAATTCTACCTATGACATACTTCCGAGGACGCCAACCCTTGCATTCACACCAGGAAACATATGTCCTCCAGACTCTATAATATATGACTCTGGAAGCTGGCTTTCTAGCACTGATTAAAGTAGATACTACTGACCCGGAAAGCCCGCGATTCCTTAGAATGAGGATTTCAATAGCCAAACTGTTAAATTTAGAGTTTGTAAGGTAGGATGGAATACTGGTCCCTGCGAGAGCAGGTCTGGACGTGGTGGAAGGGTCCATGGGTCCCCTACCGCCATCTTTAAGATCTCTGCATACCAAGATCTTCTTGGCCACGCCGGGGCTACAAGAACCACTGGCTTCCTTTCCGGCTTGATCCTGCGAAGAAGCCGAGGTAGCAGCTGAATAGGGGGAATGCATAAATCAGTGAAAACTGATCCCGCGGGGTCACCAACGCATCTGTCCCATATGCGAGTGGATCCCTTGTTCTTGACACAAAGTTGTCCAGTTTCTTGTTGAACTTGGACGCCAATAGATCTACGTCTGGTGTCCCCCATCTTTGGCAAATGGCCAGGAAGATGTTGGGGTGAAGAGACCATTCCCCCGGGAATAACTGCTCAAGAAGTCTGCCTGCCAATTCTCTATTTCTGGAATGAAGACTGCCGATATGCAAGGTACATGCTTCTCTGCCCAAGCTAGGATATGGTTCACCTCTCTCTGGGCTACGTGACTCCTGGTGCCCCCTTGGTGATTGATATAGGCCACTGCTGAGGCATTGCCGGACTGGATCCTGACAGGCCAATCCCATAACCTGAATGTCCAAGCCCTCAGGGCTTGGACGTGTACAGCCCGAATCTCTAGGATGTTGATGGGCAAGGCCTTTTCAGCTCTGGACCATTTTCCTTGGACAGATGCGTCCACCAGAACTGCTCCCCAACTCGAAAGGCTGGCATCTCTTACCACCTTCCAGGTCACTGGTAAGGAGGATTTCCCCTTCTGCAGATTTTTGGTTATCCACCACCAACTGAGGCTCTGGTATACCTTTGGGGAAATCTAGAGCTTGGACCTTTTGTTTTGCAACAGTCTTGAATGAAACTGGGCATAGGGAACAGCTTTGAAAGAAGCCACCATCTTCCCTAACAACCTCATGCAAAGGCGAATGGAGGGATTCTTCTTCGTCCTGACCACCTGAACCATATCCCTTATAGCGCTGATTTTTTTCCTGAGGTGAAAACACTCTTCTCTGGGCTGTGTCTATGATCAGATCCAAGTACTCCAGCCTTCTTAGTGGCTTTAAGGAAGATTTTTCTAGGTTGAGAATCCACCCTAGGTATTCCAGGTAGTTGACTGTGCTGACCATGCTTTGGTCTAAGCGGGCGACCGACCGGTCTACTAGCAGCAGGTCGCCCAGATACGTCATAACAGTTATACCCTGAGCCTTTAGTCTGGCCAGAGGCGGGGCCAGGACTTTTGTAAATACCCGGGGTGCCGTAGCTAGACCGAAGGGCAAGGCTACAGACTTAAAGTAGTGCTGCTCCACCTCGAATCATAGATAATTTTGGTGAGCGGGAAAAATAGATACAGATAGGTATGCATCCTTGATGTCGATTGATGCCAGAAATTTCCCTCCTTGTAGGATGGAAACTACTGACCTGATCGACTCCATGCGAAAGGAGCGAATATTCAGGAACCGATTTAGATCCTTGAAATCTAGAATGGTTTTGGCACCGTGAGGAGGTTTGGAGTAAAACCCGAACCCCTGCTCTTGCAAAGGGGACTTCCATGATCACCCTTTGAGACAAAAGCCGGTCTAATGCTAGAAACAGAGATTTCTTTTTCTCTGGATCTTTGGGGACGTTTGACCTCAGAAAACGAGGAGACGGGAATTTTCAGAACTCTAGTTTGTAACCTAGAGCTACTGTGGAGGTGACCCATCTGTCCTGAAACTCTTCCTGCCAGACCCCTGAGAACTGTAGCAGTCCTCCCCCCACCTAAGCGAGTGGGGGCGCCCCTTCATAGAGAGGCCTTAGTATTCTGCTTTTTAGGTTTCCTTCCCCAGGACTTCTTCTGTCCCTGAGCTTGACCTTAAGGTTTACCTCTTGAACCTGACGGCAGAGGCCGTCCCGACTGCCTAGAGGCTGATGCCCTAGGCCCAGGAGAAGAGGCAGTTTAAATGAGAGCCGCTTACTCCTTCCCTTAACTGGTAAAAGGGTACTTTTTCCATTTGAAATCTTTTGGATGTATTTGTCCAAATCATCCCCGAACAGCCGTTCTCCACGAAATGGAAAACCAGCCAAAAGCTTTTTGCATGGAGCCTTGGCTGACCAATTTTTCAACCACAGGATCCTACGCATATGCAGTAGCAAGAGTGTAAGGCAGCGTGATGCCTGATGAATAGAGACTTTAATAGCGTCAAATGCAAAACATAGTGCAATTGGCAGCTCGGCTAACACCTGAACCTGCTGAGCAGGGTTAACTTTAAGCACCTGCTTCAGCTTGTCTTTTAGTGATTGACAAATGCCTATCGCTGCAATTGCAGGCTGAGTTACTGCACCTGCCAAGGGAAAAGAGGTTTTCAGCAAGAATTCCATCTTTTTATCCGCTGGGTCTCTCAACATCTGGGCATTGTCCACCGGACAAGTTAAGCTTTTATTCACACCTGATATAGCAGCATCAACTGATGGTATGCTCTATCTTTTGGTGAATTTTTCCTCCATGGGATAAAGCGTTGAAAAAACTTTTCAGGAGGAAGAAAATGCCTATCTGGGTGGTCCCATTAGGCATATATGAGTTGCTCTAGCAACGTATGGACAGGAAAGGCATGTAGGGCCTGAGGGGGTTTTAAAGAACCCAAAGCAGTAACAGGTCTTTCAATTAAGGGTAGCCAGGATTCTGTGGTATGACCAGACAGACCCAATCTTCACCCATCACGGCGGGCTGTGTTAAAAAACCTTCAAGGACCAGGTCCCTTTTTATCGGGGTTCCACTACCTTGAACCTGTATAGCACCCTGTCAGAAAGCTTTATGGTATTAGTTGCATGACCAAAGTACTGGATCCCAGGGTCCAGCCCTCCAAGAGAGGCGTTACAGGCAAAACCTTGTTTCTTCTGGCACGAGGCCCGGGTACCATCCATTTTAGCCTTAATTGCACTTTGAATGGATCCGGTTGTATAGTTTGCTTGCTCCAGCAAGGCTTGCTTCAGTAGAGCTCTTCATAGTACATCTTTAACCATGACCAACACCTTAGACACTGGCGAAAAAACTGAGGCGCTCCCTGCATGGGAGGGGTTATATAGGGAGGCAACATCCTGTTTAGGGTGTGCCAGTGTTTATCACCTGAAGGTGGCCCATAACCCACATAGTTATTACTATGCTGCTCTGTGTCCCGTGATGTACGATAAAGAAAGGAAGTTCCAAAACACCTGGGGTGCCAAGGTTCGCCATCATTGGGTTAGACAATGGCACCCCGATTAGGTATCGGAATGAAATCCTTGAACCCATTGTCAGATCCTATGCTGGTGCAGTGGGTCCTGTATTCCTTCTGGTGCACGACAATGCCTGGCCTCATGTGGCGAGAGTATGCAGCCAGTTCCTGGAGGATGAAGGAACTGATACCATTGAATAGCCCCCACGCTCACATGCCATAAATCCAATAGAACATCTCTGGGACATTATGCTATGATCCATCTGACGCCACCAGATTGCACCTCAGTCTGTTCAGGAGCTCAGTGATGCCCTGGTCCAAATCTGGGAGGAAATACCCCAGGACACCATCGTCATCTCATTAGGAGCATATTTTTTACCATTGTTGAGACCTGATGAGATTTCAAAGGGTTCCTTTAATTTTTTTGAGCAGATTAATATATATATATATATATATATATATATATATATATATATATATATATATATATATATATATATATATATATATATATATATATATATATATATATATATATATATATATATATATATATATATATATATATATTTCTGCCACACCTTCACCTCCTACCCTGCCCTTTAAATTTACCTTCTGTGTAGTTGAATGGAACTTTTCACTGCCCTAGCATGGCCAGGAGTACTTTGTACTTGTGCCTGGGCATGACTAAAGAGAGGCCAAAGCCACTTTTTTTATGGATGGGTCTGCTGCATGTGCAAATTTTAAAATATGCCACAGTTGCCACCCTGTACCAAAAGATGCCTGAACAAGGACCAGAATTACCAGGTATAATTTAAATTAAAGCTGTAGATCTTTTGAAATTACATGAAGTCGTAGGGACAATCTGCAGGAGGTGCAAACATGAATGCAATGCTTGTTAATGAGATTTCCATTATTCTTCAGGACTCTCGTCCAACAATCACTGATTGAAAAGGAGTCTGGCGGAAAAACGTTAACCAAATATTGGCTTCATGCAATCAGATGCAGCCGCTGTTGAGGTAATCTAACAGAATTTGGGGCTGTCCTAATACAATAGTCACAACAGGCGATTCCTCCATCTGCAGGCTGAACGAAAATAATCTGTGTGCAGTTTCTGAAAATTCTGGGAGCTCCGACTTCCATCCCTAAATACTGCTAGCTTTAGCTATGTGTAATTTCCCACTTTCTCTCAGAACTGAGCCATGGGGAGGAACCCAGTCCATTCTCTTTTTTTTACCTGCCTTTCTCTCTTCTTTTTACTTTGTAGTCTTCTCCACCTCTGCCCTTTCCTTCCTCCCTCTCCTCTCGTTATTTTTCCTTCCCAATCTCTCTCCTCTAGACAGGGTTGGTGCTACCACTAGGCGAACTAGGCAGCCGCCTGGGCGCACTTCCACCTAGGGAGCAGCCATGTGCCACATTCCTCTCCTGTCACCTGCTCATCCCCGGTGGATGTCATCGCTAGAGCTGCCGTCACACACACACACACACACACACACACACACACACACACGCCGGTGCACCTACGCACAGTGGAAGTGAGCTGAGATCCCAGCATTGGAAAAGGTCATTTTGCTGGATGATTTGATCGCCGGTCATCGCCAGCCAGCATGGAGCTTGGGGTGGAGATGTCAGCGTGGCCGGTCTGCAGGAGTGTACCAGAGGCGGAGAGGAAATGTCTGCTATGGGGGACCATGCACAAGCTGCAAGCTGAGAAGGAGTTCAGGTGCAGGGTGGAGAGGTAGCTGGAGGACGTGCTGCACCTGGGGGGGGCCCTCTTCATCACCGATCTGTGAGAACCGGAGGCTGCGGGAGCAGGTGGACGAACTCTGCTTTCAGGTGGAACCGTGGAAGCACTGAGCTGGGTGGCGGGACTGAGTGGGGACTGACAGACCAGGTACTCCAACCATGCGCTACTCACTGTGTCTGGCAAGGCAGCTCAGGTAAGTTCAATGAGGGGGTAACACTCATCACAGGGGTGTATAGTCTATAACAGGGCAGTGTGTGCAGGAAGGGGGTGTAGGGTTAAAAAGGGGGGCAGTGTGTATAGTAAGGGGGTGTAGGGTTAAAAAGGGGCAGTGTGTATATGAAGGGGGTGTAGGGTTAAAGGGGGCAGTGTGTATAGGAAGGGGTGTAGGGTTAAAGGGGGTGTAGCATTAAAGGGGGGCAATGTGTGCAGGAAGGGGTGTGTGTGTACAGGAAGGGGGGTGTAGGATTAAAGGGGGCAGTGTATACAGGAAGGGGAGTGTTTACAGCTTATTTCTTGTGGGGGGGGGGGGGTTGCAAGTAGCTGCTCTTGCCTAGGGCACAAAATAGTCTAGCACCGGCCCTGCCTCTACCCTTTTACCAATAACCAGTGTAGCAAACCATGTGGAACAACCGATGACTTATTGGGCATTTGGCCCCAGACATTAAGGCACTGTTTCTGGTCATTAGCGTCTTTACTTTTGTTTTTGTATGTTTTGTTGTGTGCATTGAACCTTTGCCCCTGTGTGGCCTCCACTTTTTTTAAATCCTAATGAAAAAAAACAAAAAAAACAATTGAAACTGAAATTAAACATTTACATGTTAACACATGTTAACACTGTGGCTCTGCAGTGTGTGTATTACCTCCAGATACAGATGGCGGCGCTGTTAGAGGCAGCGGCTACTCTGGGTCCAAAAGACATAGCTTTTATGTCTTCTAATGTTGTCTCTTTGTCTTCAAATAGTCTTACCTTATCACAAAGTCATCTGGAAACTGCTTTAAAACATAACTACAATTGCCAAAGTCTTTTGGATATCGGCCGTATACACAAACATCAACTTTCACCGGCGGCTATCAAGAAGCTACGAGAACTCTGTTTACTGAAACCTGACAATGAGACCGCAGTTTTGCCTACGGAAGCTTCCCGCACAAGGCAGCGATGCGTTGTGAGAGGAGACGGAAACGCGGTAAGCGTGGAGGTATACGAGCTAGGCTAAGGACTAAACCCACAAGGCCGGCTCTTCCAACACTTATGCTCTCTAATGTTCGCTCATTGGAAAATAAACTGGACTTAATTCAACTCAGTTGGTCTACACAGCAGGAGACAAGAGATTGTGCGTTAATCTTCACTGAAACATGGCTAAATAACATCCCGGATTTCTCCACTCAGCTACACGGGCTAACCTGCTACCGAGCAGATAGAGATTCATCACTGTCCGGTAAGACTCGTGGAGGTGGTCTGTGTGTGTATATCAACAAAGAATGGTGTAACCAAGCTCATATTAAACTAATCTCCAAGAAAGGAAAGGATCCCTTACTTCCAGGCTCCTATCGTCCAATCTCATTAATAAATGTAGACGTAAAAATCCTGTCTAAAATTATAGCATCACATTTAGCTCTCTTACTTCCGTCCCTCTTACACCCAGCCCAATCAGGTTTTGTCTCAGGACGATCAGCCACTTTAAATATACGTAAGGTCTTAATGGCGCTAGAATACGCTAAAACACACCCCGATCAAGATGTAGCAATCATGTCCCTAGACGCCGAAAAAGCCTTTGACAATATTGGTTTTTCATGGCTTTTTACGGTAATAGAAAAATTCGGCTTTTCAGGTCAAATCACAAGGTTCCTCGCACAAATGTACGCCTCACCAACGGCACGCCTTGTCACCCCGAACTTTATTTCAGACACCATCCCCTTAGCGAAAGGAACGAGACAGGGATGCCCCCTATCCCCGTTGTTATTCAACATTGCGATTGAACCCTTATCTAGAATCCTCAACTCCACCGAAGGGGTTAGTGGCATCACCTTGGGAAACCAAATACTCCGCTCTGCACTATTTGCGGACGATATTTTATTGTTCTCTACTGACCCCGTATCAGACTTTGACAGACTTAAACAAATATTTACGACCTTTCGACTCTGCTCAGGCTTTCGTAAAAACTTTGATAAAAGTGAAATCCTAACACTACACCCTCGACTATCCACTAAATGGATATATTTGTCCCCGCTGACCATTGCACCTCATCATATAACATACTTAGGAATACATATAGGCCGAGACCCATCTTCCTTATATATACTCAACTATCCTCCCCTGGTGGCCAAAATTGTTCGGGAATTGGAGGCTTGGGGTGCCCTTCCCCTCTCGCTTTTTGGGAGAGCTCATCTTTTTAAAATGGTATCATTTGCACGCCTACTGTATTCCATGCAAACCATACCTCTACTACTGAGGCATTCTGACGTGCAGAAACTTCAGAGGGCTGTGACAGCTTTCCTATGGTCTAGCAAAAAAACGCGCATCGCGCTTCAAAAACTATGTCTCCCGAAGAGCGAGGGCGGGGCTCCCCAACATTCGTTTTTATAATTTAGCCTGCTTACTTAGACAGGGTCTAGACTGGTTAACAGGAGGGTCCAAATACTCCAACTTTGCCCTAGAGGACTCTATGGCTTCTCCATACGACCTTGCAGGCATCCTCCACTCCAATCCTAACAACCTGCCGCACCACCTCAAAACCAGCATATTGTTCAGGGACACTGTCATCGCCTGGAGGGAGGTCAGAAAACTACTTGGTCTGCCTTCTAACATCTCGAAACATCTCAAAATACAAGGCAACCCTATGTTCTTACCTTCCACTCTACATAAAGCTTATACCCAATGGCAATCCAAAGGACTCATGAAGATAACCTCGTTATACCAAAACAATACAAGCAAGCTCAAACCATACCAAAATCTGATGCGGGAATTCTCCCTGCCACCAACTCACAGCTTCTTCCATTACCAACTCACAAATTATCTGAGAACCTGCTATGGTCCCGAGACTGATCCTTTTAAACCATCCTTTATTGACAACCTACTGCAAAGCAAAGATTACTCTATCTCCAACATCTATTCTAACCTCATTCAGCACCAGTCACGGAAGTACCGCCTTACGCCTTTCCAAAAATGGTCTCAAATACTAGGAGATAAGGACCTACCTGACAAAATCCTTGAGGGATATAGGCTCACCTGGAAACTTACGATCTCTGAAACATGGCGTGAAACTCAATTCAAGATTATCCACAGAGCATATTTCCCATTCCGTTTCAACAAAGAGGACCCGTCTCAAGCTCTATGTCCATGGTGCTTACTGCCACGTCCTACGCTGCTCCATAGGCTTTGGGAGTGCTCTGCTATTAACAGCTACTGGAACGATGTGATAGCCTACATTAATAAAATCTGCAATATCAAATTACATAGAGACTGCCTACTATGCCTGTTTAGCATCACCCCTCCAGCAGCCTCCTCGTCCGCATTGGACTTTTCAAACATACCGCACTGGGCCCATATCTGCCTTCTTGTAGCCCGCAGGACTATTATGTCCCACTGGATAACGACATCGCCGCCCAGTCTACCTGCGTTTATAAAAGCCTTGACTTCATTATTCTATCTAGAAAGATTGGACCTCATCAAGTCAAATCTCCGCTTTACCCCACGATTTTTTAAACGCTGGAGAAGATTTCTGGAAGCCACATTTCCTCAACAGACCATCCAACACATAATGCACCCATTTAGATATACAGAATGGTACCTGATGAGAGACATCACTAACTCACTCGGCAAACTTAAAATTCCTCCGGCCTCTGATCCTTCTTCATTTAAACCACCGTAAGCGGCCTACAATCACTTGAAGCTCCTTGGCATCCATCAACTTCAGCTATTACACTCTGGGACTATATTCACCCAAATAAAATGTATCACCTAGACCATATTGTAAGTTATCTAGCTAGATAGGCTCATAAGTCGCCTCCATTCCCTAAAGGTACGAAAATGTAGGATGAACCTTTTTGGCAACTTATTGCCCAATGTTAGTGACAAGCTGGCAAATGTGAATTGCTTACCCCCCTCCCCCTCCCCTCTCCCCTCCCCTTCCCCAGCGCTCCTTATAAATATGTTTATGTTTAGATAGAATGTGCATTCTATATAAAGAATAATTGTGTATATTCATGCCTTACAATTGTTCTGTACAATGTCTTCTATGAATATATTTTGAAAAAAATCAATAAATATTTTTCAAAAAAAAAAAAAGAATGGTGTAACAATGCTGTGATGGTAACAAAACACTGCTCATCGCTGGTAGAGTTTATGTTTGTGAAGTGTCGACCATTCTATCTGCCGAGAGAGTTCACAGCCGTTGTTATTGTCTCGGTTTACATTCCCCCATGTGTAAACGCTAAGGATGCGCTTCGCGAACTCTACAGCTCTATCAGCGAACATCAAACAAACACCCCTGATGGCTTTTTCATTATTGCTGGTGACTTCAACCATGCAAACTTAAAGACAGTTTTGCCGAAGTTCTACCAACATGTGAATTTTGCAACAAGGGGAAACAACATACTGGATTTTGTTTATACAACAGAGAAAAATGCATACAAGGCTGAACCCTGCCCCCCACCTTGGGTATTCAGATCACATCTCTGTTATGCTAATTCCAGCATACAAACCGTTGCTTACACTTGCAAAACTGGTTCAAAAAGAAATCACAGTATGGCCAGACAATGCTACCCCAGTACTGCAGGACTGCTTTCAGCACACAGATTGGAACATGTTTAAAGAGGCAGCCACTTACAACAATCATACAGACTTACAAGAGTACACTGAAACAGTGACTGCTTACATCAAAAAGTGCATAGATGATGTGACAGTCACCAAGATTATTACCACAAGTGTCAACCAGAAGCCATGGATGACAGCAGAGGTTTGTGGGCTGTTAAAGACCAGAGATGAGGTATTCAGATCAGGAGATAAAACAGCATTCAAAACAGCAAGAGCCAATCTGTCTCATGGCATCAAGAAGGCAAAACAACAATATGCTAAAAAAATGAATAAACACTTTAGCAACAGCAAAGACACACGAGCCCTGTGGCAAGCCATCCAGACCATCACTAATTACAAGCCCCTGCCACAGGCCAATTATAATGATACTTCTCTCCCGGATGCATTCAACCACTTTTATGCACGGTTTGAGATGCAGCACCAAACACCTTTACAAAAACTACTCATATCCCGAAACGACCGGGCGTTCTGCTTTTCTCCAGCCGAGGTAAGGAAGACCCTGTTCAAGATCAACCGACGGAAGGCTACTCGCCCTGATGACATACCAGGACGTGTGCTGAGAGACTGTGCTGTACAGCTGACAGATGTCCTTACAGATATCTTTAATATTTCGCTGAGCCAGGCGGTTGTTCCTACGCGTCTTAAATGCACCATCATAATTCCAGTGCCAAAGAAGACACCTGTGTCCTGTTTGAATGACTATCGTCCCATAGCACTAACTCCAATAATGATGAAGTGCTTTGAGAGGTTAGTTATGCATCACATTAAGTCCAGTCTTTCAAACACGCTGGACCCATATCAGTTTGCATACCGTCCAAACTGTTCCACGGACGATGCACTATCTTTTACTTTTCACTTGGCCCTTACTTTTCACTTAGAATAGAAAGACTCTTATGTTAGAATGCTGTTCATTGACTTTAGCTCAGCATTTAATACAATAATTCCTCAGAAACTTATCACTAAATTGAACTCACTGGGCCTCAACCTGCCCCTCTGTAATTGGATCCTGGACTTTTTAACCAGAAGACCTCAGTCAGTTTGTGTTGGCTGCAGCACGTCGAGCACTACCACTCTGAGCACGGTTGCCCCACAGGGATATGTGCTCAGCCCGCTGCTCTTCACACTGCTGACCCATGACTGTACTGCCAAGTTCAGCTCCAACCATATCATCAAGTTTGCGGATGACACAACTGTGGTAGGTCTCATCAGCAAAAATGATGAAACGCTCTACAGAGAGGAAGTGGAACAACTGGTTAAATGGTGTAGTACAAACAACCTGTTCCTTAATGTAAATAAAACAAAGGAGGTTGTGATGGAATTCAGGAGAAATTCTGCTGATCACCGCCCACTGACCATCGACAGCTTGACTGTGGCGAGAGTAATCAGTATTAAATTCCTGGGAGTGCACATCTCAGAGGATCTTACCTGGACAACCAATATCACGTCACTAACCAAGAAGGCACAACAGCACCTATATTTTCTGTGCCGCCTTAAAAAAAGCCAGTCTCCATCCACCCAGCCTTACTACATTCTATAGGGGAACCATTGAAAGCGTGCTGACCAGCTGCATCATTGTCTGGTATGGGAACTGTAGTTCTGCTGACTGCAAGACCCTGCAGCGGCTAGTGAAGATGGCTGAAAAGATTATTGGTGTCTCTCTCCCCTCCATCCTGGACATTTTCCATACACGATGCTCCAGCAAAGCTACCAGTATCGTGAGGGATCCTACCCATCCCTTCCACAGTCTCTTTCAGCTCTTGCCATCAGGTAGAAAATACCGGACTATCAAAACCAGGACTGTCAGACTGCTCAACAGTTTCTTCCCCCAGGCTGTGAGAGCCCTCAACTCCAATCCTCTTTGAAACCTTTTCTACAACCTATAAATTGTGACCAGGAACGTCTCACGTCCCCTCCTTTTTAATCTTGAATATGCACTAGACACTTTTATAAACACTTGCTGCTACAAAGACTTTTGGAAACATATGGTATATGTACAGTTACAGTTATAGTTCCCAGATGTGTATAGGTTTTTTTATTCTTTGTATATTTATTTATAATTATGTTTAATTTGTATGTAGCACAGTGGCCCTGTGAGATACGACATTTCGTTAAACTGTATGTTCTTACGTGTAGTAGAATGACAATAAAGCTTGACTTGACTTGAACTACATACAAAACAATATATCTACTACATAAAAATAAAAAAAACCTGGAGTTCTACAACCTGACAGGTTTTTTTTTTTTTTTTTTTTGTTTTTTTTTTACTGTGGTCTGTGTGTCCATTAGGGAAATGTACAATTTACACATTCCAACCTTCCCCATTTGACTAAAAAGATGATGTTTTTGATGTGGTCTTTGTTCCCACTAGAGAAGTTTCTCTAACCCTGTCACTGCGACAGGAAGCGAGAGGTAATCTATTCAATGTAGATACAGCTAGCAAAAAAAAAAAATCACCTGGCAAGGGATCTTCCTATTTTTTTAACTGGGGCCAAAGCATCAAAACCAATTGAGTCTGGGATACAGTTACAGTACCTGGCTGCGAGATTGTGTTTCCAGCGCGATCCCATCGCGCTTGTTCTCGTCGACAGGGTACTGTGCATGTCACGCTGGCTCACTCATCGGGAAAGGAAAACTTTTTTTTCCCTTTTGCGATGAGTGACAGGCAGTGCTGACAGCTGTCTGGTATGAATCGTGAGGGGGAACGCCACGCCAAATTTTAAATGAAAATACCGGCGTTGGTTCCCCCCAGAGGCATACCAGGCCCTTAGGTCTGGTATGGATTGTAAGGGGAACCCCCTAAGCCGAAAAATCGGCGTGGGGGTCCCCCCCAAAATCCATACCAGACCCTTATCCGAGCACGCAGCCCGGCCGGACAGGAAAGGGGGTGGGGACGAGCGAGCGCCCCCCCCCGAGCCGTACCAGGCCGCATGCCCTCAACATGGAGGGGTAGGTGCCTTGGGGGAGGGGGGGCACCCTGCAGCCCCCCCACCCCAAAGCACCTTGTCCCCATGTTGATGAGGAAAAGGGCCTCTTCCCGACAACCCTGGCTGTTGGTTGTCTAGGTCTGCGGGCGGAGGGCTTATCGGAATCCGGGAGCCCCCTTTAATAAGGGGGCCCCCAGATCCCGGCCCCCCACCCTATGTGAATGAGTATGAGGTACATGGTACCCCTACCCATTCACCTAGGGAAAAGTGTCAATAAAAAAAACACACTGCACAGGTTTTAAGAGTAACCTGTGCAGTGTTTTTTTTTTTTATTGACACCCTTAGGTGAATGGGTAGGGGTACCATGTACCCCATACTCATTCACATAGGGTGGGGGGGCCGGGATCTTGGGGCCCCCTTTTTAAAGGGGGCTCCCAGATTCCGACAAGCCCTCCGCCCGCAGACTCCAACAACCAACGGCCAGGGTTGTCGGGAAGAGGCCCTTGTCCTCATCAACATGGGGACAAGGTGCTTTGGGGTGGGGGGGCCGCAGGGTGCCCCCCCTCCCCCAAGGCACCCACCCATCTATGTTGAGGGCATGCGGCCTGGTATGGCTCAGGAGGGGGGGGGCGCTCTCTTGTCCCCACCCCCTTTCCTGGCTGGCTGGGCTGCGTGCTCGGATAAGGGTCTGGTATGGATTTTGGGGGGACCCCCACGCCGATTTTTCGGCGTAGGGGGTTCCCCTTACAATCCATACAAGACCTAAGGGCCTGGTATGCCTCTGGGGGGGGAACCCACGCCGGTTTTTTCATTTAAAATTTGGCGCGGCGTTCCCCCTCACGATTCATACCAGACAGCTGTCAGCACTGCCTGTCACTCATCGCGAAAGGAAAAAAAAGTTTTCCTTTCCCGATGAGTGAGCCATCTCGGCGCTGGCTCCCACGACGGGGCTCGCAGGTGTCAAATCTCGCTGAGAAATGCGGCGAGATTGACACAATATCGCGGTCACCTACTGTACTAGCTATTTCCTAGGAAAAAGTCATTTCCCTGCATATAATCTAATTTATTGTACAGTAATCTAACTAAAAGGACTCCATTTACAGACTTGTTTCTTTAACCCTATATTGGCTAATACATAGCCTCACAGGATATTTTAAATATATATATATTTTATGTATATAGGAACCTTCAAGTACAGTACATATTTAACATGGTACTAAGAGCTATTACGACAGATCCCTTACCAGTTGGGATTCTCTTCACATTCCTTGTACATAGACTCTTCATTCATGGACGCATACTGGGACCATGTTAAACAGCGGCTCTTTAGAGTCATCACTCTTGCTTTCATATCCAGCCATGATTCTTCTTCCATGTATATATTTGCCACTTTTAGGATACTGCACTGTGTAGAACATAAAAATGCATATATATATATAACAAGTCTTTAAAACTGGATGACATCAGTTATGACTCATTTAACTTCAATACACAGTACTTTTGTAAATGTTTAGATTTAATGTCAGTTTGGTATCCGATAGCAAGCAGATTGCACTTACCAAATAAGATTTGATGTGTTGATAATGACATATATATATATATATATATATATATATATATATATATATATATATATATATATATATATATATATATATATATATATATATATATATATATGAGACAACAGAGCATTATAAGCCCTGTACTGCATGCATTGGCCATACTACAAGCCATGTCAGGAAAAAAAAAAGCAAAAACATACATATCCATCAATCATGAATTAATGGATCATGAAATCCAACTCTTACTCCAAGCCAAATCAATTTTCTTATTGCCATTAGGCTTGGTCCATAATGACAAGTTAATAAAATACTTTTTGAACAAAAAAACAAAAATGCAAATAAGCACATTACAGTTAAAGAAAACATACTGTAGATAGCTTATGGTGTCAGCACAGTATAGGATCAGTCCTATAAATTAAAGTAACACGAAAGGCTTGTGTTTTATTTTTCTTAAATAACAAATATGTTACCTGTTTTATGCAATGGATTTACAGAGTAGTAAAAAAAAAAAGGAAGGAGTTCTTTCTTTCAGCTGGACAGGAAGAAAAATTTTAAAACTTAAATAAAAAGAAGAGAAGGCAATTGGAGGTCTTTTGAAGGAATAGATGAGGCTGAAACTTGCCCTATTAGAGTGCTAAGAGATAGATTTTGGTCAGACTTGTTTGCAGGAGAGCCGGACGTGTGGTACAAAGTAAGCTCTGGGATTGAATAAGCTCCTCTCACTGCAGTCGAAATAAGATTTCCAGGAATGACAAGTCTTCCTGGATGTGGCCTCTCTTGAGCTCAGCAAGGTAACCATGACAGATTAGGGAACCACTCTATCCTTTAAGACTGGTCTTTAACAGTAATCTCATTAAGCTAGAAACCAGGTGAAATAGGTGGCCTTCAGAAAACAGCTTGAGCCTATTGGAAGGGGTTTTCTGTATGAGGGTTGAGGATGTCTATGTACCAGGGTCTTCTGGCCCAGTTGGTATCAGAAAGATCCTGGTTTCTCTCTATCATCCTATGCAGTAGGTGAGATAGAACGGTAAATGAAAGGCATACATAGCCTGAAATGGGACCAGAAGATAACTAGAATATCCTAGGCTAGAGGATCCAGAAATAAGGAAGGGTAGGTTGCTGTTTTATCTAGAGCCTAGGATGCCCACATCCAGGAGTGTCTTCTATGTCTGGTATATGAGATTGCACACAGCTGGATGAAGAGAACATTTCCTCTGGCCCAGATGAAGGTGGCTGAGGTAATCTACCTGCCAACTGTCCACACCTGAGATGTGAATTGGAAAAAACATTTGACAGCCAGTTTCGGTCAATGGGGGAAAACGGGTTTGTATCATTCAACGCAGCCAAGCTTCTCATGCTCCTCTTGATGGTTGGCATTTGCCACTGTGGTGGTATTATTAGATTGCAACCCATTTTGGATGTCTGTTTAGAAGGGGAGGGTACAATGCTGTAGAAATATTCTGATAGCTCTGAGCTCCAAGGTGATATTGGAGAGTTTGGCCTCCTCTCTTGACCATGTTCCTTGGACCATCAAGGATTGAGACACTGCTCCCCTGGCTAACTGACTCTTCATGTCTAGTAAGAATCTTCCAATTGTACGAAAGGAAGCAATTTATTTTGTGAAGGAAATAAAGAGCCGGCTTTTTCCCATGTTGATAGAAGGTTTAGTTTGGGAGTTCTTAGTGAGATTGAGCAAAAAGCACAGTCTCAGAGCTTACCCAAGGCACTCGTGGTAAATATCAGTGGGATTTCTGTTGAATCTCAGTAAAGTTTTGGCTTTGAAGAAGGAACTTTTCTTGGGATGTATCTAGAAGTGGACCCAAATACTTGAGGCCACTAGAAGGCTGTAAATAAGACCTTTGAAGGCTTTTGAGGCTGACCACTGAACCAGTGTTAAGACCTGGATTTGAACCTAGGACCTCCTCTGCTTCTACCTGATATGCTGGATAGCTCCCTGCCTGATCCTTGAGCAAACGCACTTTATCTTGTTTCTGATGAACCTTAAAAGCGAATTTCACCCAAAAGTGGAACTTCCGTTCGTTGTACTCCTACCCCCCTCCAGTGCCACAATTGGCACCTTTCGGGGGGAGGGGGGCAAGATACCGGTCTTTCATAGGTATTCTGTTCCCACTTCCGGGAACCCTATTGCTCATGCGCGAGGCTCCGCTCCTCTCTTTTACTAGCCGCGGGTATTGACGTCACCTCCCGGCTCCCTCCTCCTCCATCCCTGGCCGCTGGGCTAGTAGGAGAGAGGAGCGGAGCCTCGCGCATGCGCAGTAGGGTTCCCAGCGTGAAGCTGTAAGGCTTCACTGCTGGGTTCCCTTACTCGCAATGGAGGTGGCATGCACCCGACAGCTGATGGAATTTGCTGAGGGAGTTTACGCATAGGATACGACAAATACCTCAGTTGGGCTCTGATACCATGGACATGTTTTAGTAGAATCCCTTAAACCTGTGTTGTGGTGGTACTGGCAGAAACAACAAGAGGTGGTGTAGGGCCTTCTCCAAAGTTTTTACATGACCTGAGGAGGTAGAGTTTTAGTCTCCTATTTAGGAAATCTTTAAACCAAAAAAAATAGTGTGAAAATACTGCGCCAACTAAATGTGAAAAGCAGCCAGCATAACAAATAGACCAAATGTAAAATAAAATAGAAGTGAAAAATGTGGCGTTAAAACGTGATGTCCGTTATTGGGCAAAACCAACCAGAATGAACATCTAGAGGTCTACTGCACAATAAAGATTTATTGAAAAAACACTCAAATAAATGAGTGTAAGGAGTTGTGAGTATAAAGAGTACACCTAAATATATATGTGTACATTTGAAGGGTTTCACCCTATGTTTGACATAAAAAATATTTGTGAATGGACGAATGACTAGGTGCAATTCACTAATATATCACATAAAATGGCAAAATAAATGAAAAAGTCCTAATAATTGTAAAATAATATAACGTGGTATGACCCACCCATAAAAAATGTATACAAAAAGTGACAAAAGTAATGCCCTCATATAATATGCATTCATGTGGACAAAAATTCAACTAGGGTTGAAGTCCATGCGGACGAAACGCGTCGGGTTCGATATGCCTGCTGAGCCACTATTTACTTAGAGCGCTTTTTTACGCTGTCAGTCTGTACCTGGTCCCTGTTTATTTGGGAGTCAGAGAATTTTATCTGAGTTTTTATTAAAATTCTCTTTATGTGGATTCACACCATGTGGAGGTATTTTTTCCGTTTTTCCTTTTGAGAGATATACCCCTTATGTGATGACCAGCGACCGGAGTTTACAAATCTTCACATAGCTGTTTAACCATGGATGTCCCAAGTCTGTGAAACTCTGATTGGGACGGTTGGTGAGTAATTACCACAATCTTCCATCGATTCTGGACACAGCTCTGCATCCATCCTCTCTGGGGCAACCATCCCTACGGGATCCTGATATAAGCTTGTCCGACTTACAGCCTTCGGATTGTGAGTCCACCTATTCCGGTAAGGGTATTTCAACCTTTCCATACATCTATTAGATACCCTTGTTCCATGTTACCTCAAGGTCCATCCCAGCCTCGGTATATTGATGAGATTTATCCTGCATGCATACTGAAGGCATTGAAGTTGTTTTCTTATCAGCATTTGATATACGCCCATAACATTTTTTGGACATTTTAAATTCTATTGACATGTTGGGAACCTATCACATTAATTTTTTTTTGTTGGAGATAGAACTTACTGTAGTCACACTATTTGAATTATTGTCCACATGAATGCATATTATATGAGGGCATTACTTCTGTTGTCACTTTTTTTATACATTTTTTATGGGTGGGTCTTACCACGTTATATTATTTTACAATTATTAGGAGTTTTTCATTTATTTTGCGATTTCCAGTGATATACCAGTGAATTGCACCTAGTCACTCGTCCATTCACAAATATTCACAAACATATATATTTAGGTATACTCTTTATACTCACAACTCCTTACACTCATTTATTTGAGTGTTTTTTCAATAAATCTTTATTGTGCAGTAGACCTCTAAATCTTTAAACCACCTTGTAAATCCTTATGTTTGGGGCGCCTGTAATCCAGCACGATGCACACTGCAGCAGTTGTCCCTCAAATCCTTTAAGTGAGGGCACCCCTTCATTGCAAAGAGGACTTGGTGGCTATTTTGGGCTAGGCCTTGTGCTAGAATGAAGGGATGAACTTAGGATTGGAAGTTGAAGCAGGGAGGAGCACAAAAGTACTCTGTGTTCAGAGGCAGTAAAAGCAATGGAAGAGGAGGGTTTTGTTACCTCTGAGGAAAGACTTTTCCACCTGTGACTTCTTTAATGAACTGGTCAAGTACCTCACCAAACAGGTGTCTTACTTGAAAAGGCATTCGCGCGAGGCATCCTTTGCATGCAGGTTCAACTGTCCAAGCTTTTAGCCAGAGGATCCTGCACATTTGAACAGAGATAAGAGTCATTAAGAATGTTTGTCTCATGATGTGTTCCAGGCCATCTATGCAGAAAAGAATAGTAGATGAAAGAAACTGATATTACTTTTTAACTCCATAATCCTGAGAGAAGAGTGATGCTGTTTGTTCATAGTCCTGGCCCAGTTAGCTGTGATTTGACATACTGAAAATAGCAGCAAGAGCTGGTTGCATGGCTGGGCTTGCCAGGGTAAAGACCACTTTTAAGAGTCAATTTTTTAGTGCACAGAATCTTTACAAGATAGAACATCTGTAAATAGTTACAGTGGGATGTTTGTTTAGGATGTCAATCACAGGAACAGCCCACTTCTTTGAAAACGCTTTTCCTGGATAAAGTTCAGCAAACATTTTTGAAGGAGAAAAATTCTTTCAGGCATTTCCCAATCATAGACAGCCCATTCTATCTGTTCGTGAACAGGAAAGGTTTTGCATGGCTTAGTAGGTCTTTTTGTTAGCAAAGGGGTCTGGTGAGATGGAGGAGAGTTGACCTGTACAATGCCAAGGCTTTTGTTTATGGAGGCAACAAGCTTTTCATCATTAGCAAGCATATTGTGGGAAACTCCTTCAATGCAAGAATCTTCTGCAGCTTCCTCAAGCACTACTTCAATGCTGCCTTCATTGACCTCCAATTCAGCATCATTTAGGACCGGCATATCAGAGTCCAACTCCAGTTGAGGAAGGATGAGTAGGAGAAGAGGCAGGACTTTTTTTGGGCTCTGGATACAGATGGCTAAATTAGGGTCATAATCTTTTTAAGAAAATGTGATTAGATGCAGAAATTTCTGCTTTAGTCAAATAGGCCACTTGTTGCATGGCTGAAATAGAGCTAAAATTGGATCCTGTATCTTGTGTTAAGACCAGTTCCTTCTCTGATGAAAGGGATATATTGTTGTTAAGGCTGAATGTTGAGCAGCTCTTCGGCAGAGCAAATGTTCACCTGCCGTTTAGAATTTTCTACCTTTTGCCTGGTCTCAGTTATGGCTACAAGCGAGGGTATACTTTTGTGGGACAAAGCAAACAAAGGTGTACCGGCCTTGTGCAATCCCATAAAAGCTCTAATGAATAAAGAACTAAAACCAGAGACCTGAAGAAAAAGACTTCGCCCTTGAAACGCAACAGCAGTGCCCCTGCAGATGGCCACGTTTCCTGTTACGGCATCTGCGAATGTAAATGTCTTCTTCCTTTGCTTTTTTTCAGCATTGGTCCCCCCAAACTGAAGTGGGCAGCAAGGCTGATCTAGCATGCAGCATGAAGAAGTCCAGTGATACCTGCTTTGAATGGAAAAGAGCAAAAAGTAGACTATTTTGCAGCTTTCTTGTGGATCTGCACCCCAGAGCCCCCCTCCCCCTCCATTAGTAGTTAGTAGCACTGACAAAAGTGCGATTTGTATTCTCTTGTGGAGTACTGGGTCGAAAGGGTGGGGGAAACCACCTGAGTACTTTATAGGAGCTCTAGGCAGAAGTAGCCATTATAGTGTGCAACCGGTGATGTACCACCTGAGACTGAGCGGATACATTTTAGTGGCAGGTTTGAAAAGTTTACACCCTGAAGTGAATATATTTCAAATAGCCCAGTTTTACACAGTAATGGTCAAATATATAGGGTGACCCTGTTTTACCTGTTTACAATGCTAGACTGTGTATGAAGTCCAGGCTCTCTGTCACAGTGAGGTCTTCAGGGACTGGATTCCACTGTGGTGGACCATGGATCTGGACCTATATAGCACCCTGAGGCCAACCCTACCACGTTGCACCTACTGCCAAGGTAAGCACTCCATGCCTGATCCAATGTATGAAGCAACATTACAGGCCATCCCCACACCATGGGGTCAGGGTACGGTTCCCAAGGTTTTACCGAGGTTGCACTGATCTGGATACACTGCTTCTATAGACCTAAAGTTGATTCAAAAATGTAGGAAAATAAAGCTGTTTTTTTCTGAAGGGGGAGAAGAGATCCACCACCTACAGACACCAGCAAGAAACAGCAAACTCACAAAGTGGAGTAGGTCTATAAAGGGAGGTGCCCCAGGAAGGGGTGTCCCCAAAAGCTTGCCAGTGTCCAATCGCCCAAAGATATGAGCCTAAAACCCCATGGTGTATGAATAGGATTCCCATTTCTTGGACTGTACGATTAAGAAAGGGGTTTTACATAAATAAATAAAAAAAATACCAGTGTAAGCATCCCTGTAAGTTTTAAATGGTTTGTCTCAATTCTATGATAGTTTTGTTGGACAGTTTGGTCTGTTAAAGGAATCTGAAATATAACAGACTTACTAGCAGGATCAACAGGTGAAAATAAAAAGTAAAAAGCTTAAGGCCCTATTTGCATATGCATTTACAGTTTTTTTTCCATACCTGCAGTGAGCTAGAGTTGAGTGGGAGGGAGATTGCTAACATACTGGAATTCGGCTTTATTTAAATAAAAATAAATAAATAATTAGCCACCAACTCTACGAAAAGTAAACTGCAATATAATTTTTTTGTTCTGTGTTTAATACGCTTTGTTTTTTGTTTTTTTGCTAAAGCACAAATATTTTTTCAGTTTTTTTAAAATAAAACACTTTCTCACCTTTTTATTGAATGTTATTGAATAAGAATACTGGTTGCCTGGCTGTTTCCATCATTAAAGGCCAAGTTCACCTTTTTAAAAAATTACTCTGCAGTCAAGGGACCCCAGTACTGTGAGAAACTGTGCAGCAAAAAAATGAAAAAAACAGCATTTTTATTTGCTATACCTGTTGGCCAATCTTTGCTTCCCCCAAGTCTGTCCAAAAAAACTACAATCCTGTCAGAAATATTGCATCCTGGCATAGAATCTGGGATGCTCTGACCCTTAAGCAAGCCCCCCGCATAACAGGAATGAGTGCTCTCCCTTGTTCAAAATCCAGTGCTCTTGCCCCCATTGAAGTAATGCTGAATTCCACCGTTTTCTTTTCATGCTGTGCATTTGTAGGCCTTGAAAGAGAGCACCTGTTGATGCACAGGTGTGCTTCATGCATGGTGTATTTAGATTCTGACCAGCATGACTCACGAGCGCACCCTAAGCTAATTTTTCAACCAGGCTGTGGGGAAGTCAAGCTTGGCCTACAGGTATGACATTTAAAACGAAGAAACAATTTTCTAAGCTGCACAGTGTTTTTAATTATACTAGGGCCCCTTGACTGCATAGTACATTTTATTACAGAAAAGAAGTTAGCCTTTTATTAATTTTGAAGTCCCTGACTTGGAACAAGCATACAGATTAGAAAGTCAGACTTCCTGATCTGCACTTAAGTTAAAGTCAGCACCTTTGAAAGCAATGAACCTATTGGAACTATATGGCTGCCAGGCAACTATCATTTTAGAAGAGGTGAGCAGTAGCATGCTTTATGCCCTCATATTTCAGGTTTAAGTTAAAGTGTATGTAAACCCAAACAATGAGCTTCTCTTATTTGTTCCATTTTGATCTGCTAAATATACTATTGAAATGTAGTTTCACTAGATCGGTCTACATTGCCACAAATCCTGTGAACTGACAACTTCCTGTGTTCATAAATGATAGATAAATGATAGATACCAGCTGTATCTATCATTTATGAACACATGCAATGATTCCTCTACTGACTTAATTAAGGGTTAATTTTTTTACCGTGGATATTAGAGAGGTATTTAAAGTTGGGGTCGGAACCACAAAATAAAACTTTGAAAAAAGCAAAGCTAAAGTGGAGCTTCACCCAAAAGGTGCAGTTCCACTTTAAGGACTCGTACCCAGCTACTCTCGAACGTCCCACCTCCTCTCCGACTGCCTAGGCGATCGAAGGTGGAATTTCTCCTCCCTCCTTCCCCCGATTTCTTCTGGGATACATGATAGGTCCCAGAAGACTGCGGGACTATACACATTGCGCAGCGCTGCTAGCTTGCAGCTTCACAGCCGGGTGCCCACAGTTAAAATGCCGGTGCCAAGGAAAGAAGAAGACAGTAGGTGAAACCAGCTGGGGTGATCCACTGGATCATGGGACAGGCGAGTGGCTGTTTTTAAAAGGAAGCAGCTATTTGTAGGTGCTGACTTTCACAGGAGACTGGGCAACCGCTTTAGGGGAAAAAAAATAGGATTTTTACGTCATACTTGCCTGTGCAATCCTAAAGCCTAAGCTTTTCAAATACCTCACTGTGTATATTATGCTCTGTTCTAGAGCATGTACTGAGTCATCTCTGAGCAGGAGGCTGTCCCGATACCCGAGCACCAGGATCCCTTGGGCCCTTAAAAGACCCAGTACTGGTGCTAGGACCTTTAGGGAACACCCGGGGAGCTGTAGCAAGCCCGAAGGGTAGAACCACAAACTGAAAATGATGTTCCTCTACTGCAAAACGTAGGAACCTCTGATGAGGCTGAAAGATGGATATGTGTAAGTGCGCGTCCTTTATATCGATGGAGGCTAAAAATTCCCCCCTCTGGAGTGAGGTTACTACTGAGCGGACAGACTCCATCTGAAAGAATTGTATAAATAGATACTTGTTTAGGGACCTTAGGTCCAAAATGGGCCTTGTAACCCCGTTTGGTTTCTGAACCATAAACAGGTTTGAGTAAAACTCTGTGCCCCTTCCGGATACCGGAACCTCTACAATCAATCCTTGCTGCACTAGATGATGTAGTGCCTGAAGCAATAAGTTTCTTTTTTGGAGGATCCGAGGGAAAGCTGGATCTTAGAAAACTCTGGGAGGGGGCACCCACCGTAACTCCAGCTTGTAACCGCTAGATATAATTGAGGTGACTTACTTGTCCTGAATTGTTGTTTTCCAAGTGACCACAAAATGTAGCAGCCTTCCCCCCATCAGATCGAGTGGGGGCGTCCCCTCAAAAGGAGGGTTTGGTGCTGGGTTTAAAAGAATTTTGGACCCAGGGCCTTTTATGGCCCTGGCCTTGCGACTTGCCCTAGCGCCCTGTTGGCGGTGGAACTGCCCTGACAATGTGACATTTAAGGAAGCAGTCCCTGAGTTTTTAAATGAGGGACGTTTGGTGCTTTTCTTCACAGGAAGTAGAAAACTCTTACCTCCGGAAATCTTTTGGATATATTTGTCCAAGTGATCACCAAATAAACGTTCCCCATGAAATGGGAAACCTGCCAATAACTTTTTACAAGGAAGCTTGGCTGACCAGTTCTTAAGCCAAAAAAATCTGCACATATGTACAGACAAGAGAGCCAGATGAGAAACTTGCTGTATTGAATCCTTTAAAGCATCAACAGAAAAACAGCGCTTGAGGAATATCTGTCTTACTTTCAGGCAGATCATCCTCCTGGTTAGGCCTATCCGGCCATTTGACTTGATCCTTTACGGACTGGCAAATACCAATTGCTGCAACAGCTGGCTGAATAGCTGAACTGGCCAAAGAAAAGGAAGCCTTTAATAACTCCAATTTCTTGTCAACAGGGTCTTTCAAGCCCTGTGTGTTTATCTACCGGACAAGTTAAGTTCTTGTTTAAGGAAGAGACTGCTCCATTTACGCCTGGCATGCTCCATTTTTCAACAAACTTTTCATCCCTGGGATATAAAAGAGAAAACCTTTTAGGAGGCAAAAAAAGTCCTGTCAGGATGTTCCCAATCAGCATACACCACCTGTGCCAACAGGGGGTGTAACGGGAAAGTCTGTGCGACCTGAAAAGGTCTCAGACATCCCAAAGAGGACCAGGGGGGCTCAGTCACCCCTGCAAGAGGCAACTTAAAGGCAGAACAAACCATTTCGGTCAGAGTCAGGATCAAAAACTTCTGCAACTGAGAGGCAGACATCGAGTGGATATCTTCTTGTCCAGATTGCTCACAAGCAGACTCATCCGGGCCCTCCACTGAATCCTGAGCTTTAAGCTCTTCCCCATCCTCAACCTATTCCTGCTCCAGACGAGGAGACTCCAGGGAGGGGGATCTGTCACGCTTCCTGCCACCCTGCGGGATGGAGGCAATCATGCCAGCAAGCCTGTGCTATAACCCAGCTAGGGCTGAGGGGGTGATAAAGGGTGAAGCAGCAGCGTTGACTGTATGCACGATACCAGATACGCGCAGCGGCTCAGATTGCCCGGGAGACTCTGGTCTTTCAGGGGATACAACACTAGGGATACGACTAGGTTCATCAGGAACTACTGATGACGTAGGTGTGCCCTTCCCTGTGGTGTTAGTCCCACTCCTCTTTTTGGAAGACATTTAATGCCGCAAACAGAGTACTTGGGTGTAGTTAAAACACCTCAAAAGGGAGACCCTTTAATAGGACTCATCAAGCCCCTATGCAACAATCCTGCTAAGCACCTTTAGCCTGCCAAACAACACCTGTTGACTCACGTGACCCAGGTAAGGAGAAATTAACCACTGCAAGTTAACCACTGCATACATAGCTCACATAAGCTGGGTGTGCACTGGAACGTTATATGCGTGCGTACACTGTCCCGGAAAGTGGGCGTGACTGTATTCACGTACAACGCAAATCTTTGTGCACCCAGATAAAGGCTACGGTGCATGTGCAGCGAATCTGCGTGCGCCATGGCCGCCAAACAAAAAAACTGCTGAGCCAAGCTGCGCTCTTGCGAACACACGTGAGCCATGGCGAACCAAGGTGAAATGGTGCAACTTAGTGCGCCATTGTACAGGTAAAAAACAGCCAGACACAAGCAAAAAAAGTACACTTTGCAAACACTCACAGTTAGCCCAGAATTCCCTCATATGGTCACCGCACACAGGTGTCCAGCCTTTAGCTAGCTTGACTGATACAAATCACTGGGACACCCCACGATAATAAAATAAAAGAGGTTTCACTTACCAATCCAGATGCAGGGCCACTTACAAGCTAAGGGCCCAATCTTCACCCTTCACGGCGGGTTCCTGTCACTTGGACCTTCAAAGACTGGGTACCCTTTCATGTTTAGGGTCCACTCCCTTGGACCTGTACTGCACCCTGCAGGGAATGCCTTAGTGCTGTAGTGTCCATGATTTCCACTCCGCAGGGTCCAGCACCTGGAGGCCACGTTACAGGCAAAACCTCGCAGGATCTTGAGTCTTCTTTGGAATGCTCGGGTACATTTATCTAAGCATAAAAGTCTGTGTCAAATGGATACGATCGGTCAATCCCTTGATTCATTTTTGAAACCATTTGTGGGACTACAGACCTGGAGCTCAGAGAGCTCAAACAAACCGTGCCATCCACCTCGCAGACACTGGTAAAAAACTAAAGTACTTCCTGTATGGGAGGGGTTGTATAGGGGGTCACTTCCTGTCTGAAGACCTTTGGTCTACCTGTGTCCATTCACCTAACCTTACTCTGTGTCCCATGATGTATGAAAAAGAAAAAGGCAAAGCCCCTAGCCTGCTCAAATTTTATCCTATGAGTTATTGCTTTTCAGCTGCTTGCCGCATTCATGACAAAATGAAACTTGACAAAATGAAATCTTTACAAAGGTGTCCTTTTATGAAAGTGAGGTAAAATACCTCGATTCAGTTCTCAGGCATTCTCAGAGGAGATCGCTCTCCTCTGAGTGCCTGTTTATGAAAGTGTGTAGATCGCTTCTCATGTTGAGTTGAGGAGCGATCTACAAATGCCAGGAACTCCTGAGAACGGCTCCTCTCACTGTAATCTCGCGTGATATAGCGGGATTACAGTATGAGGAACCATAAAATACAAAAGTTTAACACAATTCAGCACACATTATTCCCCAACATATTAATAAAATAATAAAGTTAAATTCCCCCTACACAATATACATTAACCTAATTATAAAAAAAACATTGTTTTTATCAATATTTAAAGATCATACATGTCCCTATTTAAATGTGAATGGTGTATAGTAAATGAATGTAATGCACATATGTAATGCAGCTATACACCATTCATATAAATGCAAAATACATTTATAATCATTAAAAAAATAATTCTAATAAAGTATACAAGTATAAATATTTATTAATAAATTAAAATAAAATATATTTCATAATTGATAAACATAAAAATTGATAAACTGGTGCAATGCGAGAACACTCCGAATCCACTGCAGGTTCCCGCATCGCACCGACTCGCATGTCAGTTCACACTGCCATATGCGAATCGCTGGGGAGTGTCAATACATTGTTAACAACACCCCCAGTTCAGCTTGCATATCGCACTGCGAACTGACAGTCCGGACATGAATCGGATCGCATATGTGTGAACACATGCGATCCGATTCTAGTCCGAACAGAAAAAAGGGTCCTGTGCGTGTTTGCACCGAATGCGGTGCGATATCAGCCATACTATCTGTACAGCTGATATCGCACCGCACAGACATCGCATGTAATGTGAATGGCAGTGTGCTGCGAATAACATGCGAATAACATGCGATGCCTGTGATGCGAATAACATGCGATGCCTGTAATGCAAGTGTGAACTGGGCCTAAAAGTTAACAACCCCCCCAAATCAGTTCGCATATCGCAGTGCGATCTGCAAACTCGGACAGTAATTGAATCGCATGGGTGTGAACACCCATGCGATCCGATTCTGCTGTGGACCAAAAAAAGGGTCCTGTAAGAGTTTGGTCCGAGGGCAATGCAAATTTAGCAATACTATCTGTATGGCTGAAATCGCATCTCACAGAGATCGGATGTGATTTTGCACTGCAGTGCGGTGCGAATCACATCCGATCTTGGACACCGCAGCAGTGGGAACTGGCCCTAAACCATATTGCATTTGCACCAAAATGGTACAGGACCCTTTATTTGGTCCGCACTGGAATCTGATCGCATGGGTGTGAACACCCATGCGATCCGATTCCTGCACCATTACATAGTTCGCACTGCGATCTGTGAAATGATCTGGGGGTGTCATTAACTTTACATTGGTGGTGCGCAGATGTCAATGTAGGTGCGATGTGAAAACCCGCACAGGAATCACGCTGGTTCACGCATCGCACAAGTGTGAACCCAGCCAGAGACGTGAACATCTGAAAAAAAAAATATATATCTATATATATCTATATATATATATATATATATATATATATATATATATATATATATATATACATATATACATATATACATATACATACATACATTATATATATATATATATATATATATATATATATATATATATATATATATATATATATATATATATATATATATATATATATATATATATATATATATATATACATATATATATACACATATATACACACACTATAAATTCCTATCCTGTTGGTTTTGGGGTGTGTAATGGTGGGGAAGATGTGCTCTGACTGTTTGGTGAAAGAAAGCAGTCAAAAGACTTCTTGCTTTCTCCAGAATATCAGCCAGTTTCAGGCTTCTCACTCTGATTCTCCACTTCTGAAATGGTGAATCAGAAAGTGAGAATTCTGTCACAGATCGCCAGTGAGGTGCCGAGATCGCACCTTCATAAACTGGCCGTTTCTGTGAATTCTCACTGTGCTGAGATAATCAGCGGAGAACATGTTCTCCACTGATTATCTCAGTTTCATAAACTGGTAATGAGCTGAGATCAGCGGTGAGACTCGGGATCGCCACTGATCTCAGTTTCATAAAAGGACACCAATGTGTTGTTTTATAACTCCATATGTTGTTGAAGTTATTTAAATGAATGTAGTAGGATCCTTTTATTGGTTCCCAACACATTACCCCATATGCGTGATCTAACCCTGTGTTACCCAATATCAGCAACTACTTACATAACCAGGATGAACCACAGCACACTGGAAATGTTCCTTTACTTTCCGATATACTGTACATAAATATTCCTGGATCCTCTTCCGCCACCTCAGACCATAATTCAGCAAATTTTATATTCCTTAGATACCATAATCAAATGCTTTGTAACAGTCTCTGGATGAAAGGCACTTTCTAAATGTAAATTATGTCTACATGTGACCTGATGAAATGTGAGAAGTGGAAAAAAGAAGCTGTATTCATCCTCGTAATTAGACTCGAGGATTACTAGTTATGCAATGATGAAAGCTGAACGACTGCTGTTAGTGCTTGGTGTTGATGTGCACTCCGTGACCTTAACAAATGATGGTGAGGTCATGCAAATGTTTACAGATCTAACCAAACTGCTTTGTCCCTATTCTAATTCCTTTTGTGCTAAAAGCTTAGCAAATCTGCACATTCCAGGTTTCATTTGGAGCGTTTTATAACTATAGGCTATAGCCAATTTATATTGATGGATTTCAAAAGACTGTTTGACATCTGTTGCATGCAAGGCATTGGCAGGCATGGTATGGTGCCAAGTAATATCAACGTGGGTTACCTACCTTGAAAAGCCACTTTCTCTGATCTGATGAAGCATGAGAAAAAAAAAAGTCACACAAAAGTTGTATAGCCACTCAGTGGTGTTGGCTTTTCCATGCAGTATAAAAAAAAAACAACATTTTTAAAGTGTTAATCCAGATTGGATTCACTTACATCTCCTGGGTGCCATGGTCATGAGGTTGCTGCCTAAGCCCATGTTCACACCAGTGCAACTTGTCATGTGATTTGACAGTTCAAAATCGCATGACAAGTCACACCCTACTTGTGCCTATGGAACCGTTCAAATCAATTTTTGGCAATTTCACGTGCTCTGTACATTTTATAAAGAATGGCAAGAGGAAAGAAAGCCCAAGAAAAGATTTAGGAAGGCTGTGAATTCTGCAAGCAGATATTACTGCTAGTGCCAGCAAGAGATATGTTGATTACCTGCCACCCACTGTCCTGCTATTTATGGGCAAGTCCATAGGAAACAAATACCTGAATTCTGTCCTATTAGTGTGCTGTAATTTCCTGCATAGGACTGGAAGAAAGGTAGCAATGTACTTTACAGTCCTGAATCTCTGTCTTTCACAAAGCTACTAATTAAATCGGAGTTCCACCCAAAAGTGGAACCCACTGAGCGCATATGCTTTTTTTGCGTGTTCCCCCTCCTAGCACAACCTCCCACCGAAATCATTCTCCAAACACAAATCGCCCCTCCCAGGACAAACACCCCCACCCAAATCCCCCTCCTAACACAACCCCCCCACACCCAAATCCCCCTTCCAGAGCACAAACCGCCACAAATCCCCTCTCCTAGCATAACCCCCCCCCCTCCCCCCAATACAAAATTGTGTACAGAGGAGGCAGAGAGCTGTGTCAGCACCTCTTCCCGCTCTCTGCTTTTCTGTGTATTCATGCCAGCAAGTCCTTAGCAACCGATGATGCTATTGGTTGGCAGGATGTAGTTGGGCTTTCTCTTTTGCCAGCAAGAGTACAGAGAGGAGTAGAGATCGTGGGGAGGTGCAGGCACAGCTCTCTGCCTCCTCTGTTCACAGGAGTTAACCATGTGCTCTCCCTCCTGTAGCACAGGAGTTACTAGAGGATCGCTCAGATAGGGCTGTTGCTGCTGAACCCCTAAGGACTCCTCACGGGACCCTGATTGAGAAACACTGCTATACTGTACTAATGGCACTGGCTTGGAAGGGGTTAACATTTAGGGGCAATCAAGGGCTTAATGTGTGCTTAACAATGTGTAATGTGTTTTATGTGGTGCTTTTACTAAGCGATCTTGCTGTTTTTTTTTTGTTTTTTTTGTTTTAAAAAAACAGCAAAATCGCCTGTCAGCATTTGGAGCTCTGTTTACAACACAGAGCTCCCATCCCTGAATGACGGAGCCAATCAGCGGGTGGCAGCAATCAATAGCCAGCACCTGCTGATCGGCTTGTGCTGTAACTGATCACAGAACAGCCAAGGTGGCGTGCACATGTGCCCCTTACCCAGAAGTGCTGGATCACATATCAAATACGTGATCCAGAGCAGAGAGGCCTCTTTGCCGACATATTTCTAAGTGAGGCAGTCGGCAAGCGGTTAAGTTCTGACAGCGGGTGTCGGGAGAAGATCCCCCCGCACACTGTCTCAGGGAGGAACAAGGGGAGGCAGGAGCTGAAACATGTAACATGTTCTGGAGTGTTCTGGAGGGGGGGCTGTCTCCCCTGTTAGAACGCAACAGAACAGCAGAGGAGATTGCTGTATTAACATCGGATTGATAGTACAGTGGAGTCAAAATTAACACTGGTGAGAGAGAAGGTTATTCTCAGTGAGTTGGTAGCTCAGTCAGTTGTAGAAAAGGCGTTCAAGGAGTTTGGAGGTAAAGGACTGCAAGGAGATAGGCCGTAGGTTAAGATTGGTGGGATCCAACAAGGACTTTTTAAGTATGAGGGTGACCAGCGCGTGTTTTAGAGAGTTAGAGAAGATGCCAGAAGAGAGGGAGAAACTGAAGATGGGAGTTAAAAACTATAGGACAGGGCCAAGGGTGACCGTAACAGGGTCCAAAGGGTAAGTGGTTAGGTGGGCATTAGAAAAAATATTAGCAAAATGTTAGCAACCTCATATATAATAGCAGGGTTAAATGAGGGAAGCATTGAGTGTACTTGTGGACATATACTGAAAAGGGTGTGCTATGAAGCTTCCTCTGACATTCTAATATTGGGCATATACATGGACAGCACACCACAACATATTGTGATATGGTGTGAATTGTTAGATTGGGTTCGGTTTTAAATGAGCAATTGTAATGGTATCAATCATGAGTTGGCTACATGAATAGTAGAAAAAAAAAAAAAAAAGGGAGCCAGAGTTAGGAATTCTAAACGCAGAATACCAGAAAAACATTGTATACTAGTCCTCTTTAGCCCTGGCTTTATTGGCATGAAAACCTGTGATATTATACATTATAGGCAAGTTAGGTCAGTAAACTTGTAGGGATACAAAATATTTTTTTAGCCAAACTTCAGCTTTAGCCAAATTCATTAACATGGATAGTGACAGGGTAAATACACAATTTTAAAGTGTGATTGTAATAACGCCATGTGCAAATTCAGGGGTGAATTCGAAAAAAAACAAAAGTGATTTCAGTAGCTATCTACCCTAGACTGCATGGAATGCATTCTGCTCAAGTGAAGTGTTGGAAATCTAACACAGAGCGAGAGGTTTTTGTAATCTGATCCTCTGCGTAATTTACTTCTCTGTATAGAATGCAATATCTTAATCCAGCCTCCCTGTGAATCTGTTACATTGTACATTATCGCCTATTGCAAGAATGGCATGATGTGAGCTCAGTGACTGACAGGTGTGGGGAGCATTGCAAACAGTGCAGAAACAGAGACTAATGAATGGAAACACACAATTCTTGCTTTAATGATAACCCTTAGCAATCGCTTGAAAGTGTTTTCACGTGTGTCAGGGTGCAGACCACCATAAAGAGTGCCCTTATTAGGGTGGATTGTCACCCTACTGACAATGTGACTGAGAAGCTTCAACTAGAAAAGCATAGGAGGGAACAGGAGAATCAATGATTTGTCCTGAAAACTTAAGCATATTATGTACACTATGCTCCACTAAGCAGAATGTATAGATTATGAAATATTAGAGATGCCAGGCATTTGCCCCCCCCCCCCCCCAAAAAAAAGGCGGACCTGATCAGAAGCTTTATGAAAGTCTTTGGGCAGGAGGATATAAACAGTCTACACACCCCTGTTAAAATAGCAGGTTTCTGTGATGTAAAAAAATAAGACAAAAGATAAATCATTTCAGAACTTTTTCCACCTTTAATGTGACCTATAAACTTTAAAACTCGTTTGAAAAACAAACAAATCTTTTGGGTGGAGGGAAGTAAAAATAAAAAAACTAAAATAATGTGGTTGCATAAGTGTGCACACCCTCTTATTTTTTTTTTTTTTTTTTTTTTTTTTTTTTTGCCACTTCAGATAACCTTTTCAGGGGGTCTTAAATCAACTTTTCAGTTCATTTTAGTTTCGACAAAGACCCACTCTAGTCTCATCATTGTGGCCCTTTGCTATATCAAAAAAAAAAAAAAAGAGGAACACCGAGAGTGCCCTGGGGATAGTAGGAAGAGAGAAAGAAGCTGATTCGTACCGCTCTCATTTATATACTTTACCCTTCCCCTATTTCTAGAATTGTTCTCTCTTTCCCTTTTGCTTCAACTCCCACTCCTCCCCCCTCCCCATCCCTCCCCCTCCCCCTCCCCTTCCCCGGTCCACTTGGTCCCTCCTCTCCAAGGTCTGATTTCTTCTATTCTCCTCCTCTAGACTAAAGCTTTATATTCTTTGGCGTAGCTCCATGTTTTTTTGAATTTTTTCCAACGTTCCCACCTGCCCCTATTCAGACTTCCTATTTCCTTGAACATATACCCTAGCGTCTCCATATTGCAGATCTCCTCTACAGCATCGAACCACTCCCATGTCTCTGGGGCCTCTCTCCTCCGCCAATTCCTCGGTATCGTTCTTTTTGCCGCATTCAGTAGTTGCGGTACCAGCGACTGTTTATAATTTTTTGAATCTCCTGCCCCCCCATGGAACAAGACCACCCAGGGATCATCTTCAACCTCTATTCCCGTGATCTCTTTAATTAAACCTAGTGTTTTACCCCAAAATTTTTTGATCACGGGGCAATTCCACCAAAGATGTCCCATTGTGCCCACATCTTGGCATCCTCTCCAACAGCTAGGTGGCCCTTTCTGGTATCTGCTAGTTATCTCCGGGGTAAGGTAACTTCTACTGATGCATTTGTAGTTCATTTCTATTGTTCGGGTATCTATTGCTGACAAAGCAGTCATTTTCAAAATTCTTTTAATTGTGGCTAAGTCTTTCTTAGTGCCTAAATCTCTCTCCCATTTCGCCATGAATGGCGGTATCTCCAATTTTCCTAAGGTCATCAATATTTTGTATATCTGAGATATTGTGTTTTTTGGAGTTCCCCTATCACACAACTTCTCAAAGTCTGTCAGTTGTTCCCCCGTCCTAATCGGATGTGGTAACATATTGATGAAATGACTTAATTGGAGATAACGCCATCTCTCTAATCCCTGTGGTTCCTTCCCATGTGTAAGTTGCTGGAGTGGTATAATTCTTCCTTCTTTCATAATTTCTCTTAATTGTGTTTTCCCCCAGAGTGCTTCTTTTCCTTTAATATTCTCCATACCTGGAGCGAAAAACTTGTTATCTATAAGTGTAATCAGTGGTGAGTTATATTCCCCGTTTACTCTCCTATATACCCCATCCCAAATTCTAAAAACATTTCGTGTTATATCTGGCGTGTTTTTATCTAGTAATCTGAAGTGTGGGGGATTCCAAATTATAGTGCCTAATTGTGCATTGCTAAGGTTACCCTCTATTTTCACCCATTTTTTTGAATTTTCCTTCTTTGCCCATTCGATCACCCTTGATAGTACTGCCGCTTTGTAATAAGTCTGAACGTCGGGAACTGCCAAGCCACCATCTATTTTTTTTTGTTTCAATGTCTGGAAGGAGACTCTAGGTCTTTTGTTGTCCCAGATAAATGTCATAATTATTTTTCTTAACTTCCTCAGATAATACTGGGGGAGTGGGACGGGTAGCATCTGAAAGTAGTACATAATTTTTGGTAATAACACCATTTTAGTAACATTAATGCGCCCGATCCATGAAAGGGCCTTACCGGAGAGTCTCTTACATTCTTGCCTGATCGCGTCTAGTAGGGGGATATAGTTCGTAGTATATAGCTTTTGGGTTGAGTTAGTTAATTTAATGCCTAGGTATTTTAGTTCCTTGGTCCATTTGAAACCAAAATCTTGTTTCAGTGCCATTTCCTCTGTCTTGCTAATATTGATGTTTAAAATTTCTGATTTATTCATATTAATTTGAAAATTAGACACCTCCCCGTATTTCTTCAGTGTTTTAACTAGATTGGGCATGGTGGCACTCGGGTCTGTTACATAGAACAGCACGTCGTCTGCAAATGCTGCAACTTTGTGCTCCTCCTCCCCTATTTTCACTCCTCTAATGTTGGGATCTCTTCGAATTGTTGCCAACAGAGGTTCCATGGCTAAAACAAAGAGCAACGGAGACAGGGGGCACCCCTGTCTCGTGCCCTTTTCCATCTCAAATGGTTGAGATGTTGTCCCATTGATTTTTACCACTGCCGTTGGATGTTGGTAAAGAGTTTTGATCCTCCGGATCATTTTGGGCCCTAATCCCATGGTCTCCAAAGTCTGAATCATGAACCCCCAGTCTACTCTGTCAAATGCCTTTTCGGCGTCAATTGACAGAAGTAGTCCTGGGGGTCCGCTCTCCTTCATTTTCCCCAACAAAAGGAGAGTCCTAATCCCATTGTCCCTCCCCTCCCTATTGGGGACAAAACCTACTTGGTCTGGGTTCACCAATGTATTCATGAATTCCTTCAATCTCTCCGCCAACACTTTTGCATATAGCTTTGTATCATTGTTCAGCAGAGAGATTGGGCGGTAACTCGAGCATAATGATTTCTCTTTCCCCTCTTTCAAAATGACTATAATGGATGCTTTTAATGCCTCTCTACTCATTCCAAAATCCTCCCCTAGACCGTTCATATAGCGGCATAGCCTGGGTACTAATATTTCTTTGAATGTTTTATAGTATGATATTGTTAGGCCATCCGGGCCAGGGCTTTTCCCGGCGGCCGTTGCTGCTAGGGCTTTCCTTATTTCTTCTTCTGAAATTGGTCTCTCTAGTAATTCTTTTTCTCCCTCTGCGATCTTAGGGAGCGCTGCTTTTTTTAAGAAGTTGTTGTAACTTAATCTCCTATTTTTTGAAAAGGTGTTTTGTTTGGGCGCCGAGTACAGATCTTTGTAGTAATTTTTAAAGGTCTCTGCTATATTCCTGGTTGAGTATTCCATATTCCCTTCTTTGGTCTGAATTCTTTCTATAAAGTTCTTAATTTTTTTCTTTTGTACCATTTTAGCTAGTTGTTTGCTGGGTTTATTACCCCATCTAAATCTTTCCCAGGCTATTTTGTTAAATGTCGCTCTTGACTCCTGTTCCAACGCGGTTTTCAATTCCGACCTTTTAATAATCATCTGGTGGTGTATTTCTTGGGGTAAGTGGGCCGTTTGTTTTTTATGTTTTTGTTCTAGCTCCGTGAGGTCGGTCCTTAATTTTTGGATTTTAAGCCGTCTATCCTTTTTCTTCTTCGAACCCATTTCAATCAGGACCCCCCTAATGTAGGCTTTATGCGCCTCCCATAGTGAAGCTCCCGAGACTTCCTCTGTGTCATTTACCTCAAAATAGTTCTCTAGTTCCTTTCTGATCCTACTAGCACCCTCCTCCTCCTTTATCAGCTCCTCATTTAACCTCCACTGCCCCCTATCGCATTGATTTCTACCCGTTGTTACTACTATAGTCATAGGTGCATGGTCTGAATAGGTAATGTTTTCGATCCTAGTCTCCACTACCCTGTCGATCGCCCGATGCTCGATCAGTCCCCAGTCGATCCGGGAGTATGACCCGTGCACAGGGGAGTAAAACGTATAGTCCCTTTTGGTAGGATGCTGAATCCTCCATATATCCACCAACTGGTAGGTGGAGAGTTTTTGCTTTAGCTCTTTCAAATAGACGCAGTTCCTCCCCTGTGTTCGGGCCGTACTGTCTAAGTCTGGATTAAGACAAAAATTAAAATCTCCCATTATTATCAAGTATCCTCTCGTGAACTCCATTATTTTCCTTAGAATATTTGTCAGGTACTTCATCTGGTTCTTATTTGGGGCATAAATGTTAACCAATGTATACTCCACTTCGTTTAGTCTACCTCTAAGGCCCAGGTATCTACCTTCAGGGTCTGTTAATCTTTCCTCTAGCACAAACCTATTTTTCTTTGCAAAGCCTATGGCTACTCCCCGTGCTCTATTAGTAACCGCATCTCCTTGGTACCAGACTGGGTATTCATTTGAGAATAATCTAAGTCCTGATTGTAGTGAGATATGTGTCTCCTGTAAGAACACCACGTCTGGCCCCAGTGATTTTAATTCTTTGAAGATATCTACCCTTTTTTTTGGTGTGTTTAAGCCTTTAACATTATATGTTGTAAATTTTATTGTGGCCATAATCTTTTTTCCCTTCCAATTGATTCTCCCTTTATATTAGACCTTGGAGAGTTTTCTTTCTTACTTAAATATGAACTCGGACCGGACCTTTCCCCTTTACCCCCTCTCCCTCCCCCCCCTCCCACCCCCCCCATCCCCAACCCCCCCAACCCCCCGTATCCCCCCTCTCCCCCCCCATCCTCCCCCCTCCTCCCCTCCCTGGTCCCTTCGGGGTCTTTAGACCAGTGAGGGTCACATAAATTGTGTCCCACCATTGGTCTCCCTCCCTGAAGGTGGAGTTCTAGGCGTGTCAGCCCTCCAGTCGTTATTTCCTAGTGGACTGGGTATGATAGGCTTCTACCTGCGGGTCTCCCCACTCAGACATGTAGGTATTAATTTGGTCAAACTCGCTTCCTCCGTCCATGGACCCCCCCTTCAACTCCATCTCCCCCCCTCCTAACCCACACTCATTTCAATCCAGCGTTCCACAGACCAGTCCAGCGTCGGGGGTACTTGCATATCCAGTTTCTCACAAAACTCTTCCAGCTCCCCCGGGAATCTTAATCTTGCAGACCTCCCATCTTTACTGCCTATCAGGCAGGCTGGGAATCCCCATGTGTATTTTATATTTTGAATCTTCATTTGCTCCAATAGGGGTTTCAAATGACGTCTTCTCACTAGTGTGGTATTGGCTAGATCTGCAAACACTTGGATTCTTGCTTCTTCATATAGCAGAGGGGTATGTCCCTTCAATTTAGTCCATATGTTTTCCTTGTCCTCATAAAATCTAAACCTTACTATAATATCGCGGCTTCTTTCTACCCGTCTGGTATCTAATCTTCCCATCCTATGGACCCGCTCGATTTTTGGAAAGGCTTCTCCTCCCAGATCTAGGAGTGGATTGAAAATAGCTGCCACCACCTTCCTCAGATCCTCCCCCCTGTTTTCTGGGACCCCTCGGAGTCTCAAGTTCTGTCTGCGGTCTCTATTTTCTTGATCTTCCATTCGATAGCATATTTTTATCTGATTTTGCTGGGATAATTTAATTTGTTCTTTTAGTTCGGAGATCTCCCGTTCTTGTTTGTCTAGCTTCTCCTCTGCACCTTCTACTCTAATCAGGAGGTGGCCCAGATCCGTCCTTAGCCTGTTGATCTCCGCTTTTATCTCGGCTTTTATTGAGGACTCCAGCGTTTTAAGCATTTCTGCCATTTCATTTTTAGAGGGTATGTGTGGATCCTGCCTATGTTCATCTAACCTAGATGCTTCCAAGGTGTTGTCTACTAATAGGTCCTCTCTTGAGTGGTCAGGGGTCTGCTCTTCCCTCGCGTTGGATCCCTTCTTCTTTTTATCTGCCATATTTGATTTTTGTGTCTCCTGATGGGTGCCCCCTGGACTTCCCCCTTTAGCCAGGTATTGTCTTATTGAGCTTCCAGTGGCGTTCCCTACTTGGTTATCTTTTGGGGTTTTTGGTAAACCCCCTTTCCCAGTTTTGGATGCGTTCCGGCTCATGCTACCTACAGGTGGCCCCTGTCAGTTGACGATAGCGTGTGCTGTCTCGAGGGGTGCGTGAAAATATTGTCTTTTATCCAAGATTTGAGTGTGTAGGTGGAACTGAGGTATTGTGGTTGGTCAGTATGGGGTGGTATGGTATCTGTGCTGCATTCAGGCTCTCCTACCGACCATATCTAGGGCCTATCTCCCTCTCGACTTTCAAGTGTATAGGCCGGCCGGGTCTTCTACTACGTGATGTTCAGGAATTTTTCTGTGGGCTTGTCCAGCTGCTTCTCAAGATCTGGCGGGCCTGCTTGCCCTATATTTGGGAATATCCCTAGATCCCCAATAGTAGATACTCGTGTGCTGGAGTTAACCTTGTACTTTGACTAAATACCAACCACCTCTCCTCTATGGGGCCCAGATGTCACAGGTTTTAACCTTCTATGTAGATGATAGGAACTTTTGTCTTAGGTGCTTTACTCAACAATCAGCGATAGTGCCTCACTGTTCCCAGCTGTACATGATATTGTCAAGTATGGTGCATGATTTGATTAAAAAGCGTTTTCCAAGAGTTTCAGGAGGTAAAAAAAGCCAGTAAAAAAGATTCAAAAGCCTCACCAATCCTCTATCATCGCATCAGCTTCTATGTATAACCGATATTGGCATAAAGCAACAGGTCTGCCAAACCTCTCACATCCTCATTCCTAGGTTTGTCCTTTTTAGCATATTTCCAATACACTCTTACCTTGTCTGCTGGTTGGTTAGTGTATTTCTTACCCCCTCCTTGGACCGCTGTCCTCCTCCTCAGACAAGATACAGTCCATATGTCTCCACTTTGTGGCTCTCACCATGCGCCGCTGACAGCGGCGTCTCGTGTTCCCTTCTGTCTCCTGTGCTGACGGCTCGGTGCAGAGGGCTGGGGGGGTGGAGTATCCGGAGGTCGTAGTCTCAGGCTTTCCGGGAGGGCGTCCGTGGCCGGTGTTTAATCCCCTCCGCTCACATCGCTCACTCGCTGCGCATCCGCCTTGGGCTTCTTCGGCTTCTCAGCTACTTCTTTCCCCTGGGAGCCGCTATGTTGTCTCGGCGGGGACGCTTTCGCCCCTCCTTCGGTCCGACTAGTGTGTTTCCCGGAGGTAGTGGGAGAGCCCGCACGGGCGCCTGTAGGCTGACACACCTCTCGCTCCTCCCTTCCCTTCTGACGTCTCACGTCATCCCGTCCTGGCACACCCTCTTATAACTGGGGATGTAGCTGTGTTCAGAACTAAGCAATCACATTCAGACTCATGTTAAATATGAGTCAGTACACACCTGCCATCATTTAAAGTCCCTCTGATTAACCCCCAAATAAAGTTCAGCTGTTCTAGTAGGTCTTTCCTGACATTTTCTTAGTTGCATCCTACAGCAAAAGCCACGGTCCACGGAGAGCTTTCGAAGCATCAGAGGGATCTCATTGTTAGAAGGTATCAGTCAGGAGAAGGGTACAAAAGAATTTCCAAGGCATTAGATATACCATGGAACGTAGTGAAGACAGTCATCAAGTGGAGAAAATATGGCACAACAGTGATATTACCAAGATCTGGACGTCCCTCCAAAATTGATGAAAAGACAAGAAGAAAACTGATCAGGGAGGCTTCCAAGAGGCCTCAGCATCATCAACCACTTGCCACCCAGGCCAATCCTGACATTTCACTTCAACATGTAAAAATCATAATTTTTTGCTAGAAAATTACATAGAACCCCCAAACATATACATATATATATATATATATATATATATATATATATATATATATATGTTTTTTTTTTACAAAAACCCTAGAGAATACAATGGTGGTCATTGTAACTTTATCTCGCACGGTATTTGCGCAGTAATTTTTCGAACGCTTTTTTTGAGAAAAAAAAATTTCGAGCTTTCAAAAGAAAAAAAAAAAGCATTAAAGTTAGCCCAATGTTTTTGCATAATGTGAAAGATGAAGTTACGCCGAGTAAATAGATACCAAACATGTCATGCTTCAAAATTGCACACGCTCGTGGAATGGCGCCAAACTTTGGTACTTAAAAATCCCCATAGGCGGAGCTTTAAAATTTTTTTACTGGTTACATGTTTTGAATTACAGAGGAGGTCTAGGGCAAAAATTATTGTTCTCGCTCCAACGTTCGCGGCGATACCTCACGTGTGGTTTGAACACCATGTTCGCTTCTGCGTGCGAGCACACTGGGACAAGGGCGCTTTAAATGTTTGTTTTTTATTGTTAATTTTACTTTTTTTTTTTTGTTTAACACAAAAAAAAAAAAAACTATCTTGGCCTCCCAGCTGAGGCGGCACCGCTTGTTTGCATGCAGAGGCCGGGCGTGACGTCATAACATCATGCCCGGCCTCTGAACGATCATAGAGACTCAGTCGACCATCTGGTCCACCATAAATCTCTACGGTAAACATCTGGGGATGGCAGGTCCTGTCTCCGACTTACCGATGGAAGCGGTGAGTCAGTAGAAGCACCGGAGGGAGGCGGGGGATGTCCCCTCACCGCCCGTAAGAATGATCAAGCGGCAGGACAGCCACTATGATCGTTCTTATGGTGTAGGGAATCGCTGGCTGAAAAAGCCGATATCTGAATGATGCCTGTAGCTGCACAAAGTCAAGGACGTCATATGAGACCACTTAGGATAAAAGTGGTCTCTGCGGCGGATCCGCCGCAAGATCACTTTTATCGGGAGCGGGCGCTATCGCATCTGCTCCCCTCACAGCCTTGATGCAGAGTGAGGGAAAGATGGCCCCCACTCGGCTCCATAGCATTGGAGAACGGAAGCGACGTCAAACGTCACTTCCGTACAATGGTCTAAAGGGGAAATTTTTTTTGCAAAAAAGAATGACATTTCATTGTTTTTTTTTTTTTACTTGGGTCTTGAACCCATCTCTCACATTTAAGAGGTCCGGTCATGCTTTTTTTCTATTACAAGGGATGTTTTATTCCTATTACAAGGAATGTAAAGTGAAAAATAGTAAAATAAAAAAGTTAAAAAAAAAGAAATTTAAAGCGCCTCGTCCCGCAGACCTAGAGCGCAGACGCAAAACGCAAGTCGCGCCCGCTTATGAAAACGGTGTTAAAATCATACATGTGAGGTATTGCCACAATCGTTAAAGCAATAATTTTATCCCAAGATCTCCTCTGTAATTCAAAACTGGTAACCTGTAGAAATTTTTAAACGTCACCAATGAAGATTCTTATGGGCCAAAGTTTGTCGCCATTCAACGAGCGGGCGCAATTTGAAAGCGTGACATGTTGTGAAAGATAATGTTACGCTAAGTAAATTGATACCGAATATAGAAAAAAATTGGGCTAACTATACTGTTGAAAAAATGATCCGCACTCCAGTTGTTGATTTTAAGGCCTTAGTCATAACCACCGGTGGTTATGACTAAGGCCTTATAGGCTGAAACGTTTTAACTGACTTAATCTGCGTTTGCTCACTGTGGTTATTCAATAAAATGAAGAAATTTTAAGCGCAACAACCGGAGTGTGGATCATTTTTTCTACATTACTCTACTCAGCCAGCGACTCTGCATCAAGCACGTGGGAGCTCTGCTATCTGTGTGTTGTATGGGTAGTAGCACTGACTTTTCTGTTTATATTAACTTTACTGTTGTCTTATTTTTTTAATTCAAAAAAGTATTGCAATGACTGCCATTTTCTTCTCTAGGGTGTCTGAAAAATTATACTTCTTGTTCATACATCACAGGACACAGAGACTTGATAATTACTTAGTGGGTTAGATAGTCACCATCAGGTGACTGGATACTGGCAAGCCTAATTACAAGGCAAGTTCACCCCCCATATGGAGAGTACTTCAGTTTTTTTGCCAGTGTCCAAGGTGGTTGGTCACGCTAGAAGATGTGCTAAGAAGAAAGCTCTGCTTGATGGTCTCTGCATGGGCCTAGGAGCTATACAACCGGATCCATACCTCGGGCCAATATATATCTCTAAGATGGATGGTACCCGGGCCTCGTGTGTGAAGAAATTAGGTTTTGCTTGTAATGTCTCTACCCACCATGATGGGTGAAGGTTGGATCTGTCTGTTATGAGCAGTCCTGCGGCAGGGATAAGGTAAGTGAATACAAACCTGAAGTATACACATATATGGATTATCTTCTTTTGAGTAGTTGCATGTCTTACCTGGTTTCCGCCACTAGAGGGAGTAAAAACATAATTGGTGTATACTTACATGCCATCCAAGATACACGCTCAGTGAAGCTGGTCTAAGAAGCCGTTCACCTCCTCCGCTGCAGGCTCTGAGAAGGGGAGGGACCCCACGCTGTCCGGGGGTCCCGCGCAGTTCTCAGGGAATCCCCTTTCTCTCCCTTCACCCCCCGCCGCCATGTCAGTCCTATGGGCGCGCTTTTACGTCGATTTTCGGCGGGGAGGAATGGTGCATGGTTGCGGCAGCGTGCATAGCGCACCATTGCCCAGGCGTGAAGCGGCTATGTGTAAAGCCCAGTACGCCAGAGCTCCTGTAAGCAGTGGGACACAGAGCTGTGGGCAGTAAGCATCTCAGTGGATTTAGATCTAGGCATACCTAAGACACCTACTCGGCATCAGGTTGTGCAGACTGAGCTAATGTTTATATTGTAAGACCAGGGCACAGCAATGATTGCATTTGTACTAGTACCTCTGCTTTGCAGCTTAGGACTATGTCTCCTTGTAGGAGGGCTTCAGGGGGAAGTAAAAGAGGCACTAAAAGATCACCTTCTAGGGGTTCTGGGCATGCCTGTAGGATTCCATCTCCCCTGGAAGAGTGGAGGCAGCCTCGCAGGATGAGTCTGTGCCCCTGTCAGGCTTTGTAGCCTCTCCCAATGTTACAGCCCCTGTATATGTCACTGAAGACAATATGAAGGCTGCATGGGATGGTTTGGAAGGAAGGATTACTACTTTTTTCACAGCTTCCTTAAAGAGTTGCAGAAAAAGGGGTAGATCCCCTCCCTCTGCTTTAGGTTCCCTATCGGATGAGCATTCTGATGATGAAATATCCCTATCTGGGGACAGGGATCGTGAGCAGTCAGACGATTCGGGGGAAGAGGAGAAGTGCTCTTCTGCCTCCCAGGCCTTCAAAGTACAGGTGCATTACTTTACTGAGTTGGTGCGTACCACATATAGATTGCCCTCTGCTGAGGCTGCCAAATCCTCTGTTTCCTCCCTGGGATACCGGAAATCCCCACAGGCTGCATATACCTTCCCAATTCATCCCTTATTGGAGAAGTTGTTGTATGATGACTGGGGTCACCCAGATAAACTATTTTCAGAGGTTTTCTATGCTTTATCCAGTGGAGGAAAATCTCACCAAAAAATGGGAGGTGCCAGCAATAGATGCAGCTATTTCTTGTGTGAATAAAAGCCTGACCTGTCCTATGGACAATGCTCAGGGGTTCAAGGATCCAACTGATAAGAAGGTGAAAAATGTATTTAAACCCTCCTTTTTTTTATGGCTGGCGCTGTGGTCCAGCCTGCGGTTGCAGCAATCGGCATGTGCCAGTTCCTCAAGGAACAAATGAAGCAGGTACTTAACCTCCTCCCCACTGAGGAGGGTGAGGTTTATGCAGACCTTCCTAAGGCCTTATGTTTTGCGTCTGATGCCATTATGGATTCTGTTCAGCAAGCATCCCGCCTTTCCCTCCTGCTCGTACACATGCGCAGGGCCCTTTGGCATTGGGCAGCTGAAGCATCATGCAAAAGCTATTTGACTGTGTTCCCATTTTATGGGGAACGCCTGTTTGGGAGTGACCTGGACAAATACCTCCAGAAGATTACCGGGGGTAAAACCACGTTGTTACCGGTCAAAAGAAAGAGTAAACGTCCCACATTTAGACGTTCTCTGTTCTCAGTCCCTGGAGCCTCGTCTTCCAGGCAGTGGCGTCGGCCTCCCCAATCCAATACTAGGGGAAAGGTCCAAGGCCAAGCCCAACATCTTGGGGTTCAAGATCTGTTAAGCAGAACCCCAAAACCTCCCTATGAAGGGGCGCCCCCGCTCGGCCGAGTGGGGGGGGAGGCTGCTGCAGTTTGCAGGCGCCTGGCGGGAAGAGATTTAGGACAGATGGGTAACCGCCACGGTGTCTCTGGGCTACAAGCTGGAGTTCCGGGAGTTCCCGCCTTCTTGTTTTCTAAGGTCAAGAGTTTCCAAAGATCCAGAAAAAAGAAGACCCTTGTTTCTGGCCATAGAACGTCTACTATCCCAAGGGGCAATTATAGAGGTGACCCCAGAGGAGCAAGGCTCGGGCTTCTACTCAAACCTCTTTACGGTTCCAAAACCAAACGGGGATGTCAGACCTATTCTAGATCTAAAAGACCTGAATCAGTTTTTAGACATTCGTTCTTTCCGCATGGAATCTATCCACTCAGTAGTTTCCACCCTTCAGGGGGGAGAATTTTTGGCATCAATAGACATCAAAGATGCATAGTTACATGTACCAATATTTCCCGCTCACCAAAGATTCCTGAGGTTTGCGGTGGATAAGCGCCACTTCCAATTTGTGGCCCTACCTTTCGGTCTTGCTACAGCACCTCGAGTGTTCACAAAAATTCTATCCCCTCCCTTGGCAAAACTAAGGGCTCGGGGCATAACGGTGACAGCTTATCTGGACGATTTGCTTCTTTTAGAACAGTCCATAGCACGCTTAGATCGCAGTGTGCTCAGCACAGTAGAGTACTTACAGAACCTAGGCTGGGCCCTCAATCTAGAAAAATCTTCCTTAAAGCCCCTAAAAAGGCTGGAGTATCTGGGCATGGTCATAAACACAGTCCAAAGCAGAGTATTTTTACCCGGGTCAAAAGCCAAATCCATAAAAGATTTGGTCCGGGTAGTCATGGCAAGGAAGAATCCCTCCATTCGGCTATGTATGAGAAAAGATGGTGGCCTCTTTCAAGGCTGTCCCTTACGCTCAGTTTCACTCAAGGCCTGTGCAGAGCAGCATCCTCTCTGCCTGGAACAAAAGGGTACAAGCCTTGGATCTCCCAGTGTGCCTGTCTCCTTGGGTACGCCAGAGCCTCAATTGGTGGCTGCTGACCAAGAATCTGCTAAAAGGAAAATCTTTTGTTCCAGTTACTTGGAAAGTAGTAACCACAGATGCCAGCCTAATAAGCTGGGGAGCGGTTCTGGAAGAAGCTTCCACCCAAGGAAGATGGTCCAGAGCCGAAAGGCTCTTGCCCATCAACATTCTGAAGATTCAGGCAATTCGGCTAGCCCTCAAGGTCTGGACTTGCAGGTTTGTCCTGTCCGGATACAGTCCGGCAATGCTACGGCTGTGGCATATGTCAATCACCAAGGGGGCACCAAGAGTCTGGATTCACAAAACGAGGTGAATCGCATTTTTTTCATGGGCAGAGAGACATGTTGCTTGCCTGTCTGCGGTCTTCATCCCAGGGGTAGAAAATTGGCAGGCGGATTTCCTAAGTCGCCAGCAGCTGTGCCCAGGAGAATGGTCTTTACACCCCAAAATATTTCAGGCCATATATCGAAAATGGGGTACCCTGGATGTGGACCTGTTGGCCTCTAGGTTCAACAAGAAACTGGACAACTTTGTGTCAAGAACAAAGGATCCGCTAGCACAAGGGTCAGATGCCTTAATTATTCCACGGGATCAATACTCTCTGATCTATGCGTTCCCTCCAGTTCCGCTTCTCCCACGATTCCTTCAGAGGTTCAAAAGGGAAGAAAAGCCAGTAATTCTGGTGGCTCCGGTTTGGCCCAGGCGACCTTGGTGTGCAGAGATCATAAAGATGGCAGGGGGAAGACCTTGGGTTCTTCTGCTCCGCCCAGATCTACTCTCACAGGGTCCAATATTCCATCCTGTCTAAATTTGATGGTTTGGCGGTTGAGACCCACATTTTAAAGGGTCGTGGCCTCTCGGGGCCAGTCCTGTCCACCCTGGTTAATGCTAGTAAGCCGGGTTCCAGGCTCATCTACTACAGAATCTGCAAGGCATGTTTCCTGGTGTGAATTCAGAGGGTGGCATCCTAGAAAGTATGCCATTAGCAGAATTCTTGCCTTTAGGCGTAGAAATGAAGCTGACCTTGAGCACCTATCCATCATCCTGTATCTTCCCAGCATCCATATAGGCCTAATCAAGGCAACAGAGGAGGACGAAATCAAGGTACACCATATTATGGTCCCAATCAGAACCAGGGACACGTCCCTTACCATCAAGGTACACCTTATTATGGTCCAGGTTATAACCAGGGACGTGGTCCCCCAGTTCGTTTGCAAAATCATCCAAAAGTTGGAGGATCTGGTGGGCCACCACCACCCCGTGATTTTGGTTTAGGAAACCCTAATGGCTCTGGTTATAATTACCCCTATATGCCTAGTGCCACTCACCTGAATTCATCTGGCTCATTAGCTACTGAGAACTGTTTTGGTTTTGGTGGCAACACACAAAATAGATTCTTTCCTCTGCGGGACCTAGAAGGCCCAATAGAAGAGTTTGACGATGGAGATGGTACTCCATATCCCTCTAGGGGTAGGGAGGTCCCCGTTTTGCCCAAACATAATGGTAATGACAGGGGGACCAGTTACGGTGGCCCTGGGTCGTTCGGTCAAGACCCCCTACAATGGGGTTTTTTACAGGCCCAGTCAGGGCACCAAGCGAGCTGCAGATTAAGGAGAGGAACCAGAGGGGGGAGACGAGTACGAATTAAAAAGAAAAAAGCTATAGCTGGGACAGGTATTTTCAATTTAAGTACGGCCACCCTAAGTGATCAAGAGAAACAAGTACTGGACAAGGGCTTAAAATTTGCAGACCCCCCCCCCCGTAGGCTCAACAAATTTGAAACTTATATGGATATCCATAAATTTATCCGTAAAATTAATATCAAGCGGTATATGCTTTCCAACCCAATGGGAGATAGAAGAGAGGTGTTTAATGATTACCATCATTCAGGTCTTGCCAATGCCTCCCTTTTCAACCCTCCGGGGGCTGTAGCCCCCTCTATTAAGGTTTTCAGAGATGTTCTATTAAGGGATCTTGACAAGATGCCCATTAAAACGGTGAGAAACAACCAAGATTTTCAGACAGGTTTAGACTCACTATGTAACAACAAGGAGTTGGTCATCAGACCTGCCGATAAAGGGGGGGGGGGAATTGTAATTTTAAATAGAGGAGATTATTTGGCAGAAATGTATAAGATCCTGAACGATAGAGACACTTATACCCCTATTAAATCTGACTCCAAGATCCCGTATCAAAGGGAATTGGTGAAGATAGTAGATAGAGGGTTTTTACAAGGGATTATTAATAAAAAGGAGAAGTTGTACCTCATCCCTAAAGCACCTCGCACTCCTGTCATATATTACTTGCCGAAGATTCATAAACACCCTACCTGCCCCCCGTATTATTGTGTGTGGGATTGATTCCCTCACGTCCCGGGTGGACAGGTATATTGATTTTTTTCTACAGCCCTTAGTGGCTAAAATGCCCTCTCTCATCAAGGACTCCAAACATGTAATTAAACTTTTATCTAATTATACTCCTACCTCCACCATGTGGATGGTTACGGCAGATGTGACATCACTATATACGGTAATACCCCATGACTTGGGTCTCCTTGCCGTGGAATATTACCTTAGGCGTGATTCCAAACTTTATGACGAACAAATCAATTTCATCATGGATCTTCTGAGGTATGCGGCATCCCATAAATACTTCTGGTTTGATAAACAATTTTACCGTCAAGATGGGGGGGTTGCTATGAGGGCAAAATATGCCTCTAATCTTGCGAATCTCTACATGGCCCTTTTTGAAGGAGGATGTCGTCAATGTTTGCCAGAGGCCCCAGCTTATGTTGTGGGCTAGGTACATTGACGTCATCCTCCTTCTATGGGATGGAGCCCGCAGTGAATTAGATCTCTTCATGGAGGATCTTAATAAAAATACTAGGGGTATTTTCCTTAGTTTTGAGGCCAGCCAGTCCAGCATCATCTTTTTAGACCTCAATATAACTGTTCGACATAACCATTTTGTTACCTCCACGTTCTTTAAAAACACCAGTCGCAACTCCTACATACCTATAGATAGTTGCCACCAAAAATCATAGCTTCAATCCGTACCAAAGAGCCAATTTTTACGCCTTAAACGTAACTGCACAGATGCAGACCAGTTTTTGGAACAAGCAGATGTTCTTGTAAAGAGATTCTTGGAGAAGGGCTACTCTATGGAAACACTCAATTTCACTTTGAATGAAATCAAAACCTTGGATAGAAGGGATTTATTGATTGATAGGCCGCCCCCTGAGAACAATTCTTCCCTTGTTCCATTTATTACCACATACTCAGTGCAGCATAATAGTATTAAAAACCTGGTGAAAAAACATTGGCACATTTTGGGTAATGACCCATTTTGAGATCAGTTTTACCAGATAGGCCACAAGTTGTATTTAGGGGTGCACCGTCACTGAAAGATAAATTGGCCCCCAATGTTTTAGATCCCCCCACTAATAAAAGGGTTTTTTTTTGATAATCTCACAGGTTTTTATGTGTGGAAGGTGTCGAGTGTACTCCATAAATAGTGGCACACAGAGACGGACCCACAAGTTCATTTCCCACAGCACACATATTGAGCACGAGATTGAACCCTTCATCACATGTTCGACGGAGGGGGTCGTTTACCTGCTCCGGTGCCCCTGCGGGTTACAATATGTGGGCAGGACTAAACGACCCCTCTCCGTCAGACTGAATGAACACATTACCAATATCAAGAACGGTTTTCCAAAGCACTCAGTCTCCAAACATAATTTGACCACACACAATAAAGACCCCTCTAAAACCATCTTCTTGGGGATTGACAAATATCGCCCCCGATGGAGAGGGAGCTCTCTTGTTAGGAGCATTTCCAGACTTGAAATGCTATGGGTTCATAAAATCAAATGCTATACCATGCCATATGGGGTCAATGTGGATATAGATACCAATGCCTTTATAGATAATTCTTGAGGCAATCTTGGTCTGGTATGTTGTTACTCCAATGTATGTGGGGCAACATGTTTCATATATGTGGGGCATTTATGTTTTCTTAATTGTGCATGAGAGGTAATTATATGCTCCATATGGGTCAGCGGAAATCATCTCTGATTTAAATATGATGACAATTGATCAATACCTCCATTTCCTATGTATATAATGACTAGAAACACTAGGAATACGAACGGTACATTGTTTTATATATTTTTAAATTTATCATGCAGTGTCTGCATGATACAGACTCCTTAATTGGGTATGTTATGTTCACTGGCCTCGATTAGATCAAATTTTAGGTACAGAGCAACTTGCTTAGGTACATTGCGGTACTATTAATTAATGAATTTCAATAGGATTGACCCTTTGAAATATTTTATTAGTTCCATTTGTTCTCGTGTCCCCTACCTAGTTTTGAGTGCCTGCCGCCTAATCTACTGATTATGGCGGCAATGGTATGTCGTTTTTTAATTTTCGTAGAAGTTGATCATGACTGAGATGTTTTTTTGAACACTCGGTGCCATAGATCTTATTTTTATCAGTCTTTTTCTAGTTTTCTGCCTCAGTTTATTACAGCAGACTGTTTTTCCAACATTAAATATGGTGGATCCGGTTATCTGCCAGGTCTCCTGGTGAAGCGCCAGATGATTTCCTGTTTCTGATTCATATCGAGGCTTGGTTCTTTTGCATGTATACATTATGCGATAGGTCAGTACGTCGCCCGTGCCCCAGACGACGTCATTATATGATGAAACGTGCGTCGGGAGGAGCTGACGTCTTCGCGTGTGCTGTCCGAGGGGTGGGTGCTCGTACTAGCCAGCCGGCTGTTATGTTGTTTTACTTCCTGGATATTGTAAGTGTTATTTTATACTTTGAATAAATGATGGTCTGTCAGAATTACGCTATAGTGAACCTTTTCATTTTGAGGAACATCTGAACAGCATCCATATTTGACCACCTGTTTTGAATCCGTGACTGGGGTGACATGGGCTGTATGCTGACCACTTCCTTAGGATTTGCTGGGACATCGTTTTCCCTAAATCTCCCCCGGATAAAGGCCCTGGCCGGGTAATTGGTCGCAAGCTTACAGAGCTTGCCTTGGGGTAAGCGTGAATTCTGTGTGGTGTTATCACTGTGGTTGCGGTGGAGGATTCATTCTTTATCTAAAAAGCATTTACCTACACCTTGGTTATGGAATTTGAGCACAATCAGTTATACACTGAAGAACATCTTCATCTCTAATAAACCCCAACATATTTAATGAACTTTACAATAATATTATTGTTAATCACTACAGTTTATATTAGAATATTATTGTCAATCACTACTGGTTCAGTTTATTATAGTATTATAATATTATTGTCATTCATTACTGGTTCAATATTTCTCATACCTTTTTAGCGCTGCTACAATTTTTCCAATTTATTTATGTGTGTATCCCACTTTAGCAGCTGCTTTTAGTTTTTAGTTTAGTTTTTATAATAACCAATAAAACAATTGGTCTATAGCGCGATATTTTTTACTTATTGACCTCGAGTACTATCAAGGGCCAGATCTCGGCCTTGTCAGTATTCTTTCAAAGACAGTTTGCCTCTCATTTCCTCATACGGGCCTTTGTTCAGGGAGCACTACGCTTGAATCTGCCTTCAAAGCCTCCTGTGTGCCCATGGGATCTGAATTTGGTTTTGTCTGTTTTACAGGAACAACCTTTTGAACCATTGCACCAAGCTTCTTTAAACCTTTTAACAAAGAAGTTGGTATTTCTGGTAGCCATATCCTCGGCTAGAAGGGTATCAGAATTAGCAGCTCTTTTTTTGTGTAAAGAGCCATATTTGATCTTTCACAAAGACAGGGTGGTGTTGCGCCCTCACCCGACTTTTCTGCCTCAATTGGTTTCAGGATTCCATCTGAATCAAGATGTGGTCCTACCGTCCTTTTTTCTATATCCACAGTCCGCTGAAGAGTTGTTACACTCTTTAGATGTTATGAAAGCAGTCAGTATATATCTGCAGGGAACCGCTCAGATACGAAAGACTGATTGTCTCTTTATTCTGCCAGAAGGCCCCAAAAAGGGCCAGGCAGCATCAAAATCCACTATCTCTAGTTGGATTCAACAGGTTATTATTCAGGCTTATGGTGTAAAGAAGAAAGTTCCTCCTTTTCAGGTTAAAGCGCACTCTACTAGAGCAGTTAGTGCTTCATGGGCAGTGCATCACACGCCTCCATGGCTAAGATCTGCAAGGCTGTAACTTGGTCTGCAGTTCATACATTCACTAGATTCTATCAGGTGGATGTAAAAGGGCATGAGGATGACGCCTTTGGGCGCAGTGTGCTGCAGGCAGCGGTATAGTTCCTCTAGTCCGTTGGCAGTCTATGTTTTTTTCTGATCTGTTTCTCCCTCCCCTCAATTTGGGCATTGCTATAGGACATCCCACTAAGTAATCATCAAGTCTTTGTGTCCTGTGATGTATCAACAAGAAAATAGGATTTTTTAAAATACAGCTTACCTGTAAAATCCTTTTCTTGGGTATACATCACGGGACACAGAGCTCCCACCCCTCTTCGGGATTATACGTTGGGACTCCTATTGCTTTGCTACAAAACTGAGGTAGTCTCCATATGGGAGGGGTTATATAGGGGAGGAACTCGCCTTGTAATTAGGCTTGCCAGTGTCCAATCACCTGATGGTGACTATCTAACCCACTAATTATCAAATCTCTGTGTCCCGTGATGTATTCCCAAGAAAAGGATTTTACAGGCAAGCTGTATTTAAAAAATCCTATTATAATGTTTGGGGGTTTCAAGTAATTTTCTAGGAAAAAATTAAAGATTTTAACCTGTAAACAACAAGTCTCAAAAAGAGTACCAAGTATAAAATTGATGCGCTTTAAATAAATAGTGCACAATATACTGCTGCGAATTAGCTTAAATACAAGAATATACAATGCATATATGTATATAAAATAAATAATTATGGTGCTCATACATATATTAAAAATAACCAGAATGAGTCTACAAATTCGTGATGTGACGGTGAATAAAACATATATATAATAATGACACTCTGAGTAAAAAATGTCCAGGCAGAGATAAATAGTGGGGGAAATAAAATTAAACAATTCCTTCCCTTAATCCAGATCGATTGATTCACTGGGTTAAACCGTTTGTTTCAGGATATTTAGTTTTTCTTGCATCCCACTTCAGCCATAATGGAGGAGGAGCTTAGGACATTCAGTGCTGCAATACACCTGGAGGTTAACAGCAGCGGTTTCTCTATGGGAAGCCTCGTCCACAGCGGCTGACTGCGATCTGCATATCTGAATGCTTCCAATAGACCGGGAGTTTGTGAGTGTATCTCTTGTCCCTGTTTTGCTTGTGTACTATCTAAGAAGTTTACTGCACAATGATCTTTTATTTTTTTTTTGGTTGCCTTGCATAAATCTTTACCCCGAGAGCCGAATTACCAGCAGTATTATGGCTGAAGTGGGATGCAAGAAAAACTAAATATCCTGAAACAAACGGTTTAACCCACTGAATCATTCAATCTGGATTAAGGGAAGGAATTGTTTAATTAATTTTATTTCCCACACTATTTATCTCCGCCTGGACATTTTTTACTCAGAGTGTCATTATTATCTATATGTTTTATTCACTGTCACATCACAAATTTGTAGATTCATTCTGGTTATTTTTAACCACTTCCCGCCCGCCCTATGGCGGATTGACGTCCGGGAAGTGGTTCTGTTATCCTGACTGGACGTCATATGACGTCCAGCAGGATAACATGCCGCAGCGCGCCCCCGGGGGCGCGCATCGCGGCGATCGGTGGATCGGTGTGTCAGTCTGACACACCGCTACACCGATCTTGGTAAAGAGCCTCTGGCGGAGGCTCTTTACCACGTGATCAGCCGTGTCCAATCACGGCTGATCACGCTGTCAATAGGAAGAGCCGTTGATCGGCTCTTCCTCACTCGCGTCTGACAGACGCGAGTAAAGGAGAGCCGATCGGCAGCTCTCCTGGCAGGGGGGGTCTGCGCTGATTGTTTATCAGCGCAGCCCAGCCGCAGATCACCACACTGGACCACCAGGGATCGCCACTAGGACCACCAGGGAAGGGGCAACATGTGGATGGCCAGGTATGTACCCCATGGCCATCCACATGTGCCCAGTGTGCCAAATCTGTGCCAATCAGTGCCCACAAAGGGGCACTGATTGGCACCATTATGTTGCAGTGATGCCCAGCAATGCCACCCTTAGGGGCATCACTGCAAACAAGCAGTGTCATCAGTGCCACCCATCAGTGTCCATTCGTGCCACCTGTCAGTGCCCATCCGTGCCCATCTGTACCAACTATCAGTGCCACCCATAAGTAACCATCAATGCCACCTACGAGTGCCCATCGGTGCCACCTATGAGTGCCCATTAGTGCCGCATACCAGTGCCACCTATCAGTGCCCATCAGTGCCACCTATCAGTGCCCATCAGTGCCCATCATCAGTGCCCATCAGTGCCACCTCATCGGTGCCCATCAGTGCCCGTCATTGAAGAAGAAAACATACTTATTTACAAAAAGTAAACAGAAACAAAGAAAAACTTGTTTTTTTTCAAAATTTTCGGTCTTTTTTTATTTGTTGCGCAAAAAATAAAAACCGCAGAGGTGATCAAATACCACCAAAAGAAAGCTCTATTTGTGGGAACAAAATGATAAAAAAATTTGTTTGGGTACAGTGTAGCATGACCGCGCAATTGTCATTCAAATTGCGACAGCGCTGAAAGCTGAAAATTGGCCTGGGTGGGAAGGTGTCTAAGTGCCTGGTATTGAAGTGGTTAATATATGTATGAGCACCATAATTATTTATTTATTTTATATACATATATGCATTGTATATTCTTGTATTTAAGCTAATTCGCAGCAGTATATTGTGCACTATTTATTTAAAGCGCATCAATTTTATACTTAGTACTATTTGTTTTGGTTATCTGATCACCTTACATTGATAGCAGCTTTAATTTATTGATCTTATCATAGCACTAATTGTATCAATACATATATATTTTTAAGCACATTTTATTTATATCACTTATACCTATCCACATCAGCGCTTGGTTTTTTACTCATTTTAAGTCTCAAAAAGAGGCTTGGGGCTGAAGTGGTTGACCACCTCAATACAGGGCACTTACACCCCCTTCTTGCCCAGACCAATTTTCAGCGCTCTCACACTTTGAATGACAATTACTCAGTCATGCAACACTGTACCCATATAAAATTTGCGTCCTTTTTTTCACACAAATAGAGCTTTCTTTTGGTGGTATTTAATCACTAGTGGGTTTTTTCTTTTTTGTGCTATAAATAAAAAAAGACCGTAGATTTTGTGACAAAATGCCTTTTTCTTTGTTTCTGTCATAAAATTTTGCTAATTAACAATTTTTCTTCATAAATTTTGCCAAAATTATACTGCTACATATCTTTGGTAAAAATAACCCAAATTAGTGTATATTTGGTCTTTGTGAAAGTTATAGAGTCTACAAACTATGGTGCCAATCACTGAAAATTGATCACATCTGACCAGGCCTTGAGTACATCAGGTGAATCTCATTTCTTGAGACACTAACAAGTCAGGGAAGTACGGGAATCATAGATCGGATGTTTGGAACCTCCACTGAGTTGGAGGCAAAACACTGCTTACTGGGTTTACTGGAGGGAGTTGGATACCCAGAAAATACTCAGCTGGCAGTTTTAAGACGTCTCTTTCAAGCCAGGATTCTGATTGCCTGGAGGTGGCAGTCAGCGTCACCACCGTCCAGTGGGGATTGGCTAAATAGTATGAACGGGGTAATTCTCAAGGAGAAAATCTGTATATATAAAGCAAAGAGCAATAAAGAAATATGACTCTTTTCCAAACCTGCTTCCCCTCCTTATCCTTAGAAAATCCCACTGCTTTTAAATTATTATGTACAAATGGCCCTTACGAACCAAACCTAATCTCATCCATATATAAAATACTCCAGACAACACCCCCTTTAAATGACTCCATACATAGATACATGACAAAATGGTCCAAAATGCTAAACAGATCAATTTCATTAATAGATTGGGGTAAAATCTGGGAGTCGGCTTTTAAAGTTTCCAGATGCGTGGCACAAAAGGAGACCGCCATTAAGATAATATTTCTATGGTACAAAACTCCTGAGTTGCTACATGCCCAAAATGCGTCTCTTTCTGATTTGTGCTGGAGATGTGGACGGTCCGTGGGTACACACCTTCACATTTTCTGGGATTGTCATGTCTTAGGTACATATTGGATTGAGATACAAAATCTATTGCAATCACTTTTCGCCACATCTATTCCATTAAAAGCCATACATTTCCTGTTAGGTCTACCCTTCCCGGGTATCCCTAAACCACTACAGAGACTAGGGTCTTTTGTACTTTTGGCAGCAAAAAGAGCCATCCCTAGACTTTGGCTCTCTACCAACACTCCCACTTTACACCACGTCCTTTCCATTGTTACAGATATGCGTAAAATGGAGCATTTAACAGCAAAAATTGAAGGTAAAATTCCCCAATTTGAAAAAATTTGGGAACCTTGGGATGATTCAAAATGTTGTTCTGTACCTTCCATTTCTGCTCCTTTTTGATTCCAACCAGGCCTGTACTGGCCATCGGGACTACAGGGAGTTTCCCGGTGGGCCGATGGCTCAGTGGGCTGGTTTCAGTGACAGCCTGTCAAAGTAATGTCTTTCTTGGTTCCCCCTCAACTTCACACAGTGATGTGAGAAAGATGAGAAAAATACAGAGGAGAATAAGTGAAACAGTAAAAGAGGTTAGTGAGGACTCCTTATGTTATGCTACTTATGTTTTTTTGCACAATTGCGTATAGTTTATATACTGTTTTTGTGCTTGTTTGCACAAAAAAAGTGGGCCTGTCTGGATGAAGTCCAGGGCCAAATTTTTATCCCAGTCCAGCCCTGATTCCAACTTACATGTTCTCTTGAGCATCCTTGTGTTTTGAACATGTAATTGAGTTAGCAACATAGATACTGTATGGAATTATTTCTTTCTTACTATATGACCCAATCCGGGAAGAAGCTGACTTCTATCTATACAGATATCCTCACCAAGTCTCTTTACAATTGTTTGCACTACTTTTATTTTGATTGTTTCTGTGTAAACTGTCATGACTTTTCCTTATTCCTTTTGTTATGCTGATTTATATTTGTTGAAAAACTTATTGAAAATAAAAAATTTAAAAAAAAAAAAAAAAAGAAATATGACTCGATCTGGAAACCCTGGTGGGATGCAAAAGGATTTTCCTTATAAATTTTATCAGCGTAGTTAACATGCAAACGATGGCCCGTGACCTAAAAGAAATTAGTCCGTGAGAGGATGCAAGATGTGCGATTGTGAGGAATGGATGGTGCTGTGACGGTGAAGTGAATGGAATAGGACTTGAGTTATAATCAAAACTTTAGTCAGGCCCCTCCTTGGGTTGCCCCCCCTAGCCAGGAAACACCCATAAACTAACCTTCGTATCATCTATACTGCATATTTCTAGGATGGGGGGGTACTGGTGGGGGAGGTGGTGTCCTGGAGGTAATGTCTGTATTGTTATTGTGTAAAAATTTAGTTTTTTTTTGTTGAAAAACTTTAATAAAGAATTAAATATTAAAAAAAAAATAAATAAATAACCCAAATTAGTGTATATTTGGTCTTTGTGAAAGTTAGAGTCTACAAACTATGGTGCCAATCACTGAAAATTGATCACATCTGATCAGGCCTTCAGTACATCGGGTGAATCTCATTTCTTGAGCCACTAACAAGTCAGGGAAGTACAAATACCCCCCAAATGACCCCTTTTTAGAATGTAGACACGCCAAGGTATTAAGTAAGTAGCATTGTGAGTTTTTTTTAAGTTGTAATTTTTTCCCACAATTTGCAAAATGAAGATTTTTTTTTACAAAATTGTCATATTATCAGGTTTTTTTCTCACGCACAGCATATGCATACAACAAATTACACCCCAAAAATACATTCTACTACTCTTCCCGAGTATGGCGATACCACATCTGTGAGACTTTTACACAGGCTGGCCACATATAGAGGACCAACATTGAAGTAGCACCTTCAGGCGTAATACGAGCATAAATGACATCTCATTTCTCAACCAACTATTTCACTTTTGAAGGCCCTGGAGCACCAGGACAATAGAATTGCCCACAAAATGACCCCATTTTGGAAAGCAAACACCCCAACGTATAATCTATGAGGCATAATGAGTCTTTTGAACGGTTCATTTTTTGCCAGAAGTTTTTGGAAAATGTGGGGGAAAAAATGAAAACATTTTTTTTTTTTTTTCACAAAGTTGTCAATTTATGATATTTCTAACAAATAGCACACATGACCCCATTTTGGAAAGCAAACACCTCAAGGTATATTCTATGAGGCAGGGGCTGCAGATAGGTACTCGGGTACTCTGACGGGCTGGTGACAGGTACTCAGGTACTCAGATGGGCTGCGACAGGTACTCAGATGGGCTGCGACAGGTACTTGGGTACTCAGATGGACTGTGACAGGTACTTGGGTACTCAGATGGACTGTGACAGGTACTTGGGTACTCAGATGGACTGTGACAGGTACTTGGGTACTCAGATGGACTGTGACAGGTACTTTGACGGGTGGTGACAGGTACTCTTTATTGGGGGGGGGGCAATCAGTGTGTTGGTGTACACTGTAAGCGGTAACAAGATGTTACCGCAATCTCCTCCTTACACGCAATCGGTGTGAGAGGAGGAGAACCCGGTAACATCTTGTTACCGCTCTATGTTTACATTTAGTGATCGGCTGTGAAAGGATCACAGCCGATCACGTGGTAAACAGCTGCCAGCTAATGGCTGTTTACCAGCGTCGGTGACGAGCAGTGTTCCCGGGAACACGCTGCCACCGATGTGCACACGCAGCATGCTCGCGATCGCACGCATGCGCCGTGCAAAGTGTGGCGGTACCATCTGTGATCGTCCATGAATTCATCACGGCCGATCACGTGGTAAACAGCCATGTCCATTGGCTGTTCACCCCCCTTGGTGAAGAGCGGTGTCTCTGTGACATGCCACCACCGAAGGTACAGGGCTGCGTGCACACAATCGTGCGCATTCCCTGTTTAAATGGACGGACGTCCTATGACGCCCGCCCAGAACAAGAGCCTCGTTGCCTGGCCATCATGACAACCAGCGGGCCGCAAGCAGTTAAACTAGGTGATTGGGGGAGGGTCCAGATGTAAAGCTAGCCAGCATGGAACGAGGTTCAGCAGGTAATATTGGAGGCTTTAGCGGTAGGGTGACCAGAATACCTAAACCCAAGGTAAGTTGGCAAATCCAAATTGTAGCCTCATAACATCTAACAAGGAAATAGTATACGACCAGACAAAATTACAAGGCTTGTATAACAATGCTAGAAGTCTGGCTAACAAGATGGGAGAACTGAAGCTGCTAATGTACGAGGAGGATTTCGATTTTGTGGGAATTTTAGAGACTTCGTTTGTCAGCTCTCATGATTGGTTGGCAACCATTCAGGGGTATTCCCTTTTGCGCACAGATAGGGAGGGTAAAAAAGGGGGAGGGGTATGCCTGTACATCAAGAATGATGTGCAAGTGAATATGAGGGACAATATCACTAATGGAGCTAGGGAGGAGGTGGAATCCTTGTGGGTAGAGCTTCAAAAAGGGAAGAAACTAAGGGAAAGTAATACTAGGCGTATGCTATAGGCCCCCAAACCAGGGAAAGGAGGGCGTGGTGGACCTCCCATCACAGCTTGGAATGGCAGCAAGGATGGGAAATGTAATTGTAATGGGGGGGATTTTAATTTTCCAGATATAGACTGGGCACAAGGAACCACATTTGTCGAAGGCTCACTATCTCCTAAATGTCTTGGGTCAGATGGTGACTGCACCAACAAGAAACAATGAGTTACTAGACCTACTGATTACCAACAATACAGACCTGACTGAGGATGTAGAAATACGGGGCAACTTAGGAAACAGCGACTGCAGGTCAATTCGTTTCAGTATAAATCACAGAAATAGGAAACACAAGGGTAATATAAGGACACTGAATTTTCGGAAAGAAAAAAAGAGCCAACTTCCCTAAACTGTGCTCTTTGCTAGACATTATTAAATGGGATAATATCCTAGGAACATGGAGGAAAAATGGGAGTGCTTTAAGAGCATACCAAATAAAGGTATTGGCTAGTGCATTCCAACGGGAAATAAGTTTAAGAGTGCTAAAATAAATCCTGGGTGGCTAAACTCCAACGTAAAATGCATATAAAAACAAAAAAAGGCCTTCAAAAAATACAAGGCTGGGGGGTCATTGTCAGCATTCCAACATTACAAAGAATGCAATAAGAAATGTAAGAGCGCAATCAAGGTGGCTAAGATAGAACACGAAAGGCACATAGCGGAGGAGAGTAAAAAAAAAAATAAAAAGCCCAGAACATTTTGGCCCCATAAAGGGGGATGTTGGGAATTTGGCTACAAAAGACAGAGAAGGCAAAAGGTTTTGAATATATTCTTCTCCTCGGTCTTCACAAAAGATATGGTGGGTACAGTAACCAAAAATGTAATGTTAATAAGTAATAAGTTAATAAGTAATAACACATTACAGAAAGCACCCTCATTGCCAACAGAAGACAGAATCAGAAATAGACATAAGAAACTCAGCCGGGTGAAAGCCAGACCAGTGTTCCTAATTTTTATGGACAGTTTACTGACTGGAATGTTACCAGCTGACTGGAGAAAAGCCAACGTGGCACCAATATTTAGAAAAGGGCTGAGATATATCCCTAGGAACTACAGGCCTTTTAGCCCAACATCAAAAGTCTGTAAGCTATTGGAGGGGATGATAAGGGACTATATATAATATTTTAGTAATGAAAACGGTAGCTGTAACGGATCCCCGTCGCACTCTGAGTGCTTCTGTCACACAGCTTCCTTCAATCTGGACCTTCAGAACTCAGATTTTACAGCCGAACATTGTAACCAAGATCCAGACGAGACTAGCTCAGTTACACAGCTTTAACATGGACTGTTTATTTTGAGATCTCACACAAATATATGTACCAGAATGACAATACAAACCGTAACCAGAAACCCAATTAACATGAGCTAATTAACTAATCGTATAGACAGCCTAGGTGACTCAGAGGCATGATCTTTTAGGACAGACTTGCTGTCTTTTAGATCAGAAGACACAATCAAAATTGTCATAAATATAAAACACAGCAAACCTTCTCACAAAAGCAGAGGCTAATAACAATTAACAATACAACACTACTACAGCAGAGTAGACTGTCCAGCTCCCACCCAGTTCTAGAGGCCTGTGATCAGCTCTTCATATATATATATATATATATATATATATATATATATATATATATATATATATATATATATATATATAACACATACACATATACACACACACACATACTGGGAGATATTGTGGATAAATATTACTGTTACATTTAAGTAACCACCTTCTCATTGTCCATTAAACAGCTGTCCTTCATTTTTCTCATTCACCCTGTGCCCCTAATGGATACAGGGTAACTTAGACATAGGAGGTGCATGGGGAGCTGAAACAAGGGTTTCCCAACCTCTCCAGGGAATTCTGGGTTCCCCGGCCCTCCAGTCACAGTAGCCTTAGTAGTAATCCGCATGGGTTCATGAAAAATCGTTCTTGCCAGACCAATCTATTAACCTTCTATGAAGAAGTGAGCTGCCATCTAGATAAAAGAAGGCCTGTGGATGTGGTGTATCTGGATTTTGCAAAGGCATTTGATACAGTTCCCAACAAATGTTTACTGTACAAACTAAGGTATGTAGGGATTGACCATAGGGTGAGTACCTGGACTGAAAACTGGCTACAGGTGCGAGTTCAAAAGGTAGTGATAAATGGCCTGTTTAATTTATTCATAAACGATCTAGAGGATGGGATAAATAGTTCAATCCCAGTATTTGCGGATGACACTAAGCTGAACAGGGCAATAACTTCTATGCGGGATGTGGAAACCTTACAGGAAGACCTGAACAAAATAATGGGGTGGGCAACTACCAGCCAAATGAGGTTTAATGTTGAAAAATGTAAGATAATGCATTTGGGTGCCAAAAATACGAACGTAAGTTACTCGCTAGGGGGAGAACTTCTGGGGGAATTGTATCAGTTGTGGATATTTTTAACTGATTCATGATAAATGTCCCCACATGTGTAATATCGCTCACCCACAGGTGGTGTAGTGAGCAAGCTGATGTTGTGTTTTAAAGATGGCTGCCACATATTCAATTGACCATGTGGTTTTGGGGGGGGCGTGCAACCATGTCTTGCTAACATCACTCACAAAACGACCTGTGAGTGGTCAAGAAGAATGGTTACATCCTGTGGGTGGTCTCTGGTATACAGGACCATAAACAGAGTCCCTACCATGGGGGAGGACTGAAGTCTGTTTGGGAGGAAGGCTGTTTTGGAGCTGTAAAAAAAAACAAGTATGCAGCCAGGATTTCTCATTGTCCTGTTTCAGTGTAAGCTTTTGCCTGAGTTAAAAGGGGTTGTAAACCCTCACATTTTTTTTACATAATCCTGCTTCTGTACCCCACTGTACCATGCAATCACTAATCTGTTCCATTTCCGTATACAAATGCCTTATTTTGGGGTCCGTTTTCCCCACTTCATGTGCTTGTCTCCTATGGGTGACCCCGTCCACAGCGTCGTTCTAAGGGTTGTCCCGTCCGTGCGTGCTTCCACCACTGGGACTACATCTCTGCGGGAAGACGCTGGCTGCGCTCGCAGGAATGGGAGCTGCCGCTGTGTATGGTGCTGAAGCTCCACCTCCCATGCCCTTTGATTGGCATGGTAATATGGAGCTCTGTACCGCAGCCCTGACTTTCCTCCGCCCCGTGTTTTTGGTGTATAGGCCTAGCCAGCAGAATATGGGTGTGCTCGGGAGGCGGGAATGGGCGTGACTAATGGGAGGTGTCTGTGTACAGAAGGCTGTACTAGCTGTAGAGAAGACTCGTTCTTGTTCAAACACACATTGAAAAAGCGGCAATGCGCATGTGCGATGCCGCTAAGCATGAGGGGAATTGTAGTTCACAATGACGGCAGGGAGCGAGATCCCAAAACCGCAAGCTGTGAGAAGTTAATGGAAATCGAAAGGAGGAAAAGCATACAATCAGTATGTAGAAAACATTTTGGGGGAAATAACATATAGATGGCAGATGTTTGTACAATAAATAGCAGATATATGCAAAAAAAAAAATACCTTTACAACCCCTTTAAGTATTTGATCTTTCTTTGGGATAATGGAAATAGGAGTGTCCAAAGTCTTGTTATTTGGTGTAATGTTTATGGTAACTTTTATGTGTAAAAAACCTTATGTATTTTGATGTCCAGTAGAGTTTTGTTTTATGCTTTTTATCAAAACTGCTCTTGGTGTGTCTGTTCATTTTAAATATTGGCTAGATATTTGAGTGGCTGTCCAGTACACCTTAATTCAAAATAAATTTTGTTGTTCCCACATTTGAAACAGAAATCTAGGATGGAAAAGGACCTGGGGGTCCTAGTAGATGACAGGCTCAGCAATGGCATGCAATGCCAGGCTGCTGCAAGCAAAGCCAACAGAATACTGGCATTAAAAAGGGGATTCATTCCAAGAGAAAAAAAAAGATATTTCTCCCACTCTACAAGACTGGTCCAGCCGCATCTTGAGTATGCCGTCCAGTTCTGGGCACCAGTCCTCAGGAAGGATGTGCTGGAACTGGAGAGAGTCCAGAGAAGGGCAACAAAGCTAAAAAAAAAGGGCCTGGAGAACCTCAGCTACGAGGAAAGGCATTGAACTTATTCTCTCTGGAGAGGAGACGCTTGAGAGGGGATATGATATCAATGTACAAATACCTTACTGGTGACACTAGCACAGGCGTCAAACGTTTCAGCGGAAAGGAATTTAAAAAGAAATGCGGCCATTCACTAAAATTAGAAAAGAAGCGATTTAACCATAAAATGCGTAGAGGGTTCTTTACTGTCAGAGCAGTAAGAATGTGGAATTCTCTTCCACAAGCACTGGTATCAGCAGGGAGCATCAATAGTTTAAAAAAAGTATTAGATGTAGGGGTGCAACGGATCGTCATTGATCCGTGCGGATCATCCTCCGCGGATTAGGACACCGGCGATTCGCGGAGCGCACTGTGGCCTCGGCCATAGGAAAGGCCGCGGCTTCGGCCTAGCTCCGGAGCGGCGGCCATCTTGGTACACCCGGCGGACGTTTACCACGTGATTGCTCCGTCACTTGTAACAAACCGGCGTCATGTCATGACGCTGATTTCTCTCTCCCCCCTGCCAAAACTCTGCAATGCCCTGCCAAAACTCTGCAATGTCCTGACAATACTCTGCAATGCCCTGACAATACTCTGCCATACCCTGCCAATATACCCGCCAATACCCTGCTAATATATTATTACAGTGTGGGAGATTGTGGATATTACAGTGGGGGAGATTTTTTTTTGTTGATCCGAAAATGATCCGAACCGTGACTCCTGATCCGAGGAACGATCCGAACCATGAATTTTTTGATCCGTTGCACCCCTAATTAGATGGGCACCTTAATGACCAGAACATACAGGGGTATATGATGTACTACTGACATAAACACACACACTCATTATGTAGAACCAGGGGCGTAACTAGAAATAGCAGGGCCCCATAGCAAAATGTTGTATGGGGCCCCCCTGCAAACAGCCCCCCCCCCACAGCTGCCCTAGTGTCAATGCAGCGAGACTTCTGCCTCATATAGCATGACCTGTGCCCAATGCAGCGTGACCTGTGCCCAATGCAGTGTGGCCTGTGCACAATGCAGCGTGACCCGTGCCCCATGCAGCGTGACCCGTGCCCCATGCAGCGTGACCCGTGCCCCATGCAGCGTGACCCGTGCCCCATGCAGCGTGACCCGTGCCCCATGCAGCGTGACCCGTGCCCCATGCAGCGTGACCTGTGCCCAATGCAGCGTGACCTGTGCCCAATACAGCCTGGTATGCCTGTGCCCCATACAGCCTCACCTGTGCAGAGGAAGAGGCAAGCCACTCGGATCAGCAGAGAGCAGGATTGCCCGCTGTAATAGCTTTCATTTGAATTTTCCCTCTTCCCGGGTCTCATCGTCACATAGCCCCACCTCTTGGCCTGACGCCTTTGATGACGTCACACGTCCCGCATTGGATTGGCGTTCTGTCTATCAAAGGCGCCGGGCCAAGAGGTGGAGCTATGTGACGTAAGCCCTGGGAACACTGGAAGTTCTAATGAAAGCTATTACATCGCAATTCAGCTCTCTGCTGATCCGGGTGGCTTGCCTCTTCCTCTGCACAGGTGAGGCTGTATGGGGCACACTCAGACCAGGCTGTATTGGGCACAGGCAACGCTGTATTGGGCACAGGTCACAGCTTGCCTTTTCCTCTCTTCTCTCTTCCCCTGGCTGGGAGACTGTGGCGGTGGTGCTCTTATCCTACTGGGCCCCACTTGGCTGCGGGCCCCATAGCGCCCACATGGGTCTTTATGGTGGTAGTTACGCCCCTGTGTAGAACTGGATGGACTGGTGCCAACTATGTATGTCTCCATATGATCCTTCAATTGGCCAAGCCAATATTCAAGATTTCTGGCTACTATATTCTAGGCCATAGCTAGTTTAAAGCAGAGTTCCACCCAAAAGTGCAAATTTGTCTCCTCCCCCCACATTTGGCACCTTTCGGGGAGGAGGGGGGAGCGGATACCTGTCTTTAACAGGTATCCTGTCCCCACTTTCGGGAGTCTGGGCCATGGCACATTAGGTCAGCAGCTCAGCTCCTTCCTCCTCCCCAGCCGGGCCAGTAGGAGAGCACAGTAGGTACCCGGCGTGAAGCCATAATGCTAAAGTGCCGGGTTCCCTTGCCCGCAATGGTGGCGGCAGCACCCGACAGCTGATGCAAACATCAGCTGCGGAGCCATCGCTGGACTCCAGGACAGGTAAGTGTCCTACTTTAATAGGTAGTCAGTAGCTGCAGTATGTGTAGCTGCTGGCTGTTAATTTTTTCAGCTGTGGGCAGACCTCCTCTTTAAGATAGGACAAGGTAGAATCCCTGGCTTTGAGAAGGGAATTGCCCCTTTTGTCCATGGCATCTTTTAACATGCCCATATCCTCCAAGTTTTGCACAATGGCTTAGACCAGGAATCCCTAAGGGTATTCTTACAAGAGCCTGCCAAAAACACAAGAGACAGCCCAAAAGCCCACAAACAAAAGGAACAGTAACCACTCCTTACCCCTTTGCACAGACCCACAGTCAAGGCATAAGACAGCCAACATTGTATTCCCAAGTGCCGTTAACTTAAGAGGACAGAACAGGACAGGACAGGCCACCCCTCCCCCCCCCAAAAAAAAAGTTGTGGGGGACAATCAGGACACACAGGATCAAGAGGTAGCCCTGTACCCTCTTACCCGAGCCTGGCTGGTGCTGATAGCACCTGTTCCTGCCACTCTGCCACTGGTTCCTCAGGCTCCATGATGCATACGTTGCAGCAGAGATCTCAAGGCAGTATATTTAAATCTTCCAGTGAACCTGCCACTATGAGGGTTGGAGGCAGAGGCATCAGCAAAGACCCGCCCCTTCCCCTTGCGCTCGAGCGGCCAGAACCAAAAGCTGTCTGAGCCCCACCAGAATTCTTGCCTTCCTGGATGTCTAAATACAAAAATTTGCAAGGCACACATTCCTAAAAAATGTCTGTAAATGTAAGTAGGTGCTGCAGCGACCACCAGATGGAAACAGAAGACATTCAAAGCAAGAAGTATGTCACCAGCACACCAAGGATCTCCAAAACAGTTCCAAAGCTTTATTCAGTGATCACATCATAATTACCAAAGTGATGTTTAAGAACTTCACAGGACCCCTTCATCAGGCATGTGACAAAGTGCAGCGCAATGCCCCCTCATTCTGTTTGTAGGATACATGGAGAAATGTGATATATATTAGACCACTCTTTTCTGATCATTTCAAATGTTGGTTAAGGTATATTGAGGACATTTTCCTTATTTGGGACAGGGATGAGCCTGCCTTCTTTAAATTTGTGAACCACCTGAACAAGATATTTCATTGCATAGTGTTTAACACAGAAATTTACACACGCATTATCACTTATCTTGATGTGAGGATTAGGAATGAGCAGGGCTCACTTAAGGCATCTGTTTTTACAAAACCCACAGACATGAACCCTTTGCTCCATTACCAGAGTGCAAACCCCAAGCACCTCTTGAACAATCTGCCTATCTCACAAGAGAGTTTTGTGCAGTTGCTCCACTGACGATAAAAAGGAAGAAACAGCTAGATGGCGATGTACATATAATTCTTGGAATGTGGTTACTCCACCTCAATACTTGATCAGGCTTTGAAGAAAGTTACCATGAACCCTCAGACTGTTGATAGGCCACTGTTCATACACAAGTTTGCTTGTGAATCAGATCACATTAAACCAGCAGCCATGCGCAACCTTAACATCCTCAGGGCAGATGATATATAGTTACATAGTAGGTGAGGTTGAAAAAAGACAAGTCCATGAAGTCCAACTTATGTGTGTGATTATATGTCACTATTACATTGTATATCCCTGAATGTTGCGGTCATTCAGGTGCTTATCTAATAGTTTCTTGAAACTATCAATGCCCCCCCCCCCCCCCCCCCGCTGAGACCACCGCCTGGAAGGGAATTCCACATCCTTGCCGCTCCTACAGTAAAGAACCCTCTACACAGTTTAAAGTTAAACCTCTTTTCTTCTAATTTTAATAAGTGGCTTCTGTGAAAAAGTTTTATCCCTATTGTGGAGTCACCAGTATGGTATTTGTATATTGAAATCATATCCCCTCTTAAGCATCTCTTCTCCAGAGAGAATAAGTCCAGTGCTTGCAGTCCTTCCTCATAACTAATATACTCCAGATCCTTTATTAGCTTTGTTGCCCTTCTTTGTACTCGCTCCATTTCCAGCACATCCTTCCTGAGGACTGGTGCCCAGAACTGGACAGCATACTCTAGGTGCGGCCGGACCAGAGTCTTGACGAGCGGGAGAATTATTGTTTTATCTCTGGAATTATTCCCCTTTTTAATGCATGCCAATATTCTGTTTGCTTTGTTAGCAGCAACTTGGTGAGCCCATCATCTACTAGGACCCCCAGGTCCTTTTCCATCCTAGATTCCCCCAGAGGTTCTCCCCCAGTGTATAGATTGTATTCATATTTTTGCCACCCAAATGCATTATTTTTCACATTTTTCTACATTGAACCTCATTTGCTATGTAGTTGCCCACCCCATTCATTTGTTCAGATCTTTCTGCAAGGTTTCCACATCCTGCGGAGAAGTGATTGCCCTGCTTAGCCAAGTATCGTCCACAAATACAGAGATTGAACTGTTTACCCCATCCTCCAGGTCATTTATGAACAAATTAAACAGGATTGGTCCTGGCACAGAACCCTAGGGGACCCCACTACCCACCCCTGACCATTCTGAGTACTCTCTATTTATCACCACCCTCTGAACTCGCCTTTGTAGCCAGTTTTCAATCCATGTACTCACCCTATGGTCCACGCCAACGGACCTTATTTTGTACAGTAAACGTTTATAGGGAACTGTGTCAAATGCTTTTGCAAAATCCAGATACACCATATACGGGCCTTCCTTTATCTAGATGGTAACTCACCTTCTCATAGAAGGTTAATAGATTGGTTTGGCAAGAACGATTCTTCATGAATCCATGCTGATTACTGCTAACGATACCGTTCTCCTTACTAAAATCTTGTATATAGTCCCTTTCATCCCCGCCAAGAATTTACATACTATTGATGTTAGGCTAACTGGTCTAATTCCCAGGGATGTATTTTGGGCCCTTTTTAAATATTGATGTTACATCGGCTTTTCTCCAATCAGCTGGTACCATTCCAGTCCGTAGACTCAGTAAAAATTAGGAACAATGGTCTGGCAATTACTTGACTGAGTTCCCCAAGTACCCTCAGGTGCAAGCCATCTGGTCCCGGTGATTTATTAATGTTAAGTTTCCCAAGTCTAATTTTAATTCTGTCCTCTGTTAACCATGGAGGTGCTTCCTGTGATGTGTCATGAGGATAAACACTGCAGTTTTGGTTACTGAAGCCCCCCCGATTCCCTTGTGAAGACTGAGGCGAAGAATAAATTCAATACTCTAACCATCTCCTCATCCTTTGTAACCAGACGTCCTTCCTCATTCTTTATGGGGCCAATATGGTCTGTCCTTTTTTACTGTTTACATACTTAAAAGAATTTCTTGGGATTTTTTTTGCTTTCCTCCGCTATGCGTTTTTCATGTTCTATCTTAGCTGTCCTTATTGCAGCCTTAAATTTCTTGTTGCATTCTTTATAAAGTCTGAATGCTAATGATGATCCCTCAACCTTGTATTTTTTGAAGGCCTTTCCTTTGCTTTTATATGCATTTTTACATTGGAGTTAAGCCATCCAGGACTTTTGTTCGCTCTTTTAAATTTATTACCCAATGGAATGAATTGGCTAATGCCCTTATTTAATATGCTCTTAAAGCAAACCCATCTCTCCTCCGTGTTCTTTGCTCCAAAGATTTTATCCCAATTTATGCCTTCTAGCAAGGTTCGTAGTTTAGGGAAGTTGGCTCTTTTGAAATTCAGTGTCTTTGTATTCCCCTTATGTTTCCTATTTGTGTTATTTATACTGAAGCGAATTGACCTGTGTTTGCTGTTACCCAAATTGCCCCGTATTTACACATCTGTGATCAGGTCTGTATTGTTGGTAATCAGTAGATCCAGTAACGCTTTATTTCTAGTTGGTGCGTCTACCATCTCACCCAAAAAATTGTCCTGCAAGACATTTAGGAACTGGCGAGCCTTAGATGAATGCGTGGTTCCCTCCGCCCAGTCTATGTCTGGATAGTTAAAATCCCCCATTATGATAACACTTCCCATCCTTGCTGCTAATCCAAATTGTGATAGGAGATCTGTCTCTCCTTCCTCCCTCAAGTTAGGGGGCCAATAGCATACTCCCAGTATTTTTTCCCCTTTTGCTTCATCCCTTTGGAGCTCTACCCATAAGGATTCCACCTCCTCCCTAGCTCCCTTAGTGATGTCATCTCTCACATTCACTTGTACATTATTTTTGATATAAAGGCATACCCCTCCCCCTTTTTTACCCTCTCTATCCTTGCGAAAAAGGGTATACCCCTGAATGTTTGCCAGCCAATCATGAGAGCTCTTGAACCAGGTCTCTGAAATTCCCACAAAATCCAAATCCTCCTCGTACAACAGTATCTCTAGTTCACCCATATTGTCCACCAGGCTCCTGGCATTGGTGAACCTTGCTACTATACGTAGCTTGAACAAAGCACATAAACCCAAGGTAACACTAATGCCCCCAATACTACCCTCTGGAATATGTTCTGCACTGACTATCGCTACCTCTGAACCCCCCCCCCCCCCTCATGCCTAGTTTAAAAACCCCTCTAACTTTTTGGCCATCTTCATTCCCAGCTGATCTGCACCCTCATTTAGGTGCAGTCCATCACTTCTATATTACTGGTTATCGACGGAGAAGTCGGCCCAGTCCTCCAAGAACCCAAACCCCTCCTTAATTCACCAGCTCTTCAGCCACTTGTTTACTTCCCTAATCTCCCTCTGCTTTTCTGGTGTGGCTCAATGTACCGGTAGTATTCCTGAAAATACTACCTTGGAGGTCCTTTTCCTCAATTTAGCTCCCAAGTCCCTAAAATCGTTCTTTAGGACACTCCATCTGCCTCTGACTTTGTCATTGGTGCCAACGTGCACCATGACAGCTGGGTCTTCCCCAGCCCCTCCCAGTAATCTGTCCACTAGATCCGTGATGTGCCGCCCGGTAGACAACATACTGTTCGTCGCTTCAGGTCTTCGTTACAGATTGGCCTCTCTGTCCTTCTAAGAACTGAGTCCCCTACCACCAGAATCTGTCTTTGCTTTCCCTTCGCTTTCCCCCACTCTCACTGGAGGAGTTCTTCCCCCGGTAGCTAGGAGAGCCCCTCAGCTCCAGCAGTGCTGGTCCCTGACTGGTTTCACCAATGTCACTCAATGGAGCGTACTTATTGGGATGCTCTGGATCGGCCTCCCTGGCACTTCCCCCTCTACCCCTCCTGACTGTCACCCATCTACTCTTTCCTAATGCCGGCACCTCTTCATCTCCACCTGCCTCTGTGCTGGCCTCTGCCGACACCTGCCATGTACGTTCCTGGCTCTTTTAGTATGGAGGGACTTATCAGTGCTGACAGTTGCTTCCCCAGAGTCAGAACCTGGGCTTCCAGGGAAACAATGCGCTTACATTTTGCACAGCAGTATACACCCTCGATTGGATGATCAAGGAACGCATACATGCCGCAAGATGTACGAGTCGCCTCTCCACACCCGCCGGGCATCGTACCTATTAAATTTAATGAGGATTGGGGATTATACCCTGTCCAAATTACCAAACAACTAGCTTCCTGACACTAATACTCAACAAGACAATACACAGGCACTCACAGACCTACGTGCACTTGCAATACACAAGTACACAGTACACAAGTACTAACGATCCACACACACTACTCAGACAACACTCAGGTACTCACACTACACAGGTACTATGACCCCTGTTATAACCTCCAGTTCCACTTGGTCTAAGTTCCAGCAAACTCAAAGAGGAGTAGGCTCACAATGAGTTCTACACAAGGTTATATAGGCCTCAAGCACCTGTGACCAATTAATCACTCCCCTTAATTAGTAGGCTAAAGGAAGAAAAAAAAAAAAAAGCTGTTTAACCGCTTGCCGACCGCCTCACGCAGATATACTGCAGCAGAAGGGCTCGTACAGGCAGAATCACGTGCCTGTATGTTCCCCTTTAAGAGGCGGCCAGCGGCAAGCTCTGTGAGTCGGGTTGCGGGTCCCGCAGACTCGATCGCCAAACAAGCCCCTAGGACACACTTAACCCCTACACTGCCACCTAGTGGTTAACCTCTTCACTGCCAGTGTCATTTACACAGGAATCAGTGCATTTGTATAGCACTGATTGCTGTATAAATGATAATGGTCCCAAAAATGTGTCAAAAATGTCCGATGTGTCCGCCATAATGTCGCAGTCACGATAAAAATCGCTGATCGCCGCCATTTAAAAAAAAAATAAAAAATTAATAAAAATGCCATAAAACTATCCCCTATTTTGTAAACGCTATAACTTTTGCGCAAACCGATCAATAATCACTTATTGCGATTTTTTTTTACCAAAAATATGTAGAAGAATACGTATCGGCCTAAACTGAGGAAAAAAAATAGTTTTTTTTATATACTTTTGGGGGATATTTATTATTATAGCAAAAAGTAAAAAATAATGCTTATTTTTCAAAATTGTCGCTCTATTTTTGTTTATAGCACAAAAAATAAAAACCGCAGGGGTGATCAAATACCACCAAAAGAAAGCTCTATCTGTGGGAAAAAAAGGACATCAATTTTGTTTGGGAGCTACGTCGCAAGACCGTGCAATTGTCAGTTAAAGCGACGCAGTGCCGAAACGCAAAAAAGTGCTCTGGTCAGGAAGGGGGTAAATTCTTCCGGGGCTGAAGTGGTTAAATAGTGTCAGAAAAAGGTGTTAAAAAGCTACAAGGAAAAGCCTCAAAAAGAACCTAAAAATGCAACCCAGCAATCACCAGCAGTTGAAAAGCAAGACTTTACTCTCCACTCACGGTCCCCACTGTTTAGCTTCCAACCAGCAGTCTGGTTGGATACACTAGCAATTAATCTTAAGTACCACTATAGTTCCACTAATTTTAAGTAGGTTTACAAACATGGGAGATCTTTGAGGCATATATTGGTACAAAGAGACCCCAGATTTAAATATGCCAAGACTGTTGTCAGAATGTCACATAAACAAGGTTGTTACAGGCCATACAATTGCAACATTTGCAATTTCCTAATATGTGGTGAACACTTTACACACCCACATAAAGGGCAAGCCCTTGACTGCTTCTTTTCCTCTCTTCTTCTACCTTGTTACATTTGTCTTCTTCCAGTTTTCCCCTCTTTTCCCTCCTCTCCCCCACTTCATTTTCCATTTTTTGTTTTAGTTGTCTGTTCCTTTTTTTTCATCTTATGTTTAACTTTTTTTCATCTCACATTGCTCCATAGATGTTATATACCAAATGCCACCCAGCATCTGCACCGGTGTCATGAGTTTCCATGACACTAGCAGCCAGCCCACTGTGTTGATAGGCTTTAGTGCGCATGCACACATCGGGCAATGTCATTGGGGGATAGTATACACACCACCACTGGCGCCTAGCAATCTTTAACCACTTGCCAACCGCTGCGCGCTGATATACGCTGGCAGAATGGCACCGGTGCACAAATGGGCGTTGCCCCCCCCCCCCCCCCCCCCCCCGTGCTTGCGATGGTCGGATTCCTTACTGAACCGATCAGTCCTCAGGTCTAGGCCAATGATTTCTGGCCTGGACCTGCTGATCAGTTCTGGTCTGGCTGATCAATGAAAATGCTTCCCCTGCCTGTAAGTGTAAATACAGGAAGGGGAAGTGATGTAATCTCCCTCTATGGAATTCTTTTTGGTTCCAGAAAGAGGATGTCTAAATGTGAGTTGCACAACGCTACACTAACACCAGTACACATAGGTACACTTGTCACTGCCCGATCACCCCCCCCGTTAACCCCTTCACTCCCTGTCACGGTGTCAACAATTGCAGTTGTCAGATTTTTCACTGATCACTGCATTGGTGTCATTTGTGACTGTAATAATGAGTGTTAGGGCAGTTAGTAGTAGGCCCAGGTAGGTCTAGGGTACCCCTCATGAAATGGCCAGATAGCATAAACCCCCCCCACAAATGACCCCATTTTGGAAAGTAGACACCACAAGCTATTTACTGAGAGGCATGGTGAGTATTTTGCAGCTCTCATTTGTTTTGGAAAATGAAGAAAGAAAAAGGAAATTTTTTTTTTCTCTTTTTTCAATTTTCAAAACTTTGACCAAAAGCGAGATCGGAAAAATACTTAACATGCCTCTCAGCAAATAGCTTGGGGTGTCTACTTTCTAAAATGGGGTCATTTGGGGGGGGGGGGGCGTGTTTTGCTATCTGGGCATTTCATGGCCTCCGAAACTGTGATAGTGAGGAGTGAAATCAAGAATTTACGCCCTTAGAAAGCCTGAAGGCGGTGCTTGGTTTTCGGGGTCCTGTACGCAGCTAGTCTGCCAAAAAGTACCACAAATGTGGTATCCCTGTACTAAGGAGAAGCAGCAGAATGTATTTTGGGGTGTAATTTCGCATATGCCTGTGGCATGTTTGAGCAATACAGTGAAAACTTTGTTTGCAAGCATAATTTGTTCCAGAAGCATGCTTGTAATCCAAAGCACGCATATCAATGCAAATTTGCCCATAGGAAATAATGAAAACTGATTTGTTCCACAACCATTTATTCATATAACTGTAAACTGTACTGTAAACATACAATAAAACTGCACTTCAATATACAGTACTGTACAGTAGTAGGAATACTGTACTGTACCTCTGTGTTGCAAAAGTTTTAAGGTTAAAAAAAAAAAAAAAAAAAAAAGAATGTGCACACTGACAATGTTAAGGAGTCTGGTGCCCACCTATTTAAAGCCGCTGTGTATACTGTATGTAGAGTAGCAATGAGCCGAAGATCCCCCTGTTCGGTTCGCACCAGAACTTGCGAACAGGCAAAAAATTACACCGTTAAAGTCTATGGGACACGAACATGAATAATCACAAGTGCTAATTTTAAAGGCTTATATGCAAGTTATTCTCATAAAAAGTGTGGGGACCCGGGTCCTACCCCAGGGGACACGGATCAATGCAAAAAAAAGTTTTAAAAACGGCCGTTTTTTCGGGAGCAGTGATTTTAATAATGCTTAAAGTGAAACAAAAGTGTAATATCCCTTTAAATTTCGTACCTGGGGGGTGTCTATAGTATGCCTGTAAAGGGGCGCATGTTTCCCGTGTTTAGAACAGTCTGACAGCAAAATGACATGTCAAAGGAAAAAAAGTAATTTAAACTACTCGCGGCTAATAATGAATTGCCGGTCCGACAATACACATAAAAGTTAATTGATAAAAACGGCATGGGAATTCCCCACAGGGGAACCCCGAACCAAAATAAAAAAAAAAAAAAAAAAAAAAAAAAAGACGTGGGGGTCCCCCTAAATTCCATACCAGGCCCTTCAGGTCTGGTATGGATATTAAGGGGAACCCCGCGCCAAAATTAAAAAAAAAAAAATCCATACCAGACCATTATTCGAGCACGCAACCTGGCAGGCCCGCAGGAAAAGAGGGGGGACGAGAGAGCGCCCCCCCCCTCCTGATCGGTACCAGGCCACATGCCCTCAACATTGGGAGGGTGCTTTGGGGTAGCATCCCAAAACACCTTGTCCCCATGTTGGTGAGGACAAGGGCCTCATCCCCACAACCCTGGACGGTGGTTGTGGGGGTCTGCGGGCGGGGGGCTTATCGGAATCTGAAAGCCCCCTTTAACAAGGGGACCCCCAGATCTCGGCCCTCCCCCGTGTGAAATGGTAAGGGGGTACCCCTACCATTTCACAAAAATACTGTCAAAAATGTTAAAAATGACAAGAGACAGTATTTGACAATTCCTTTATTTAAATGCTTCTTCTTTCTTCTATCTTCCTTCGGTTTCTTCCTCCATCTTCTTCTTCTGGTTCTTCCTCCGGTGTTCTCGTTCGGCATCTTCCTCCGCAGCGTCGTCGTCTTCTTCCCTTCTTCTCCTCGGTGACTTGACAGGACTTCCCTGTGGCGTCACAGGGAATGCCACAGGAATCCCGTCAAGTCCCCGTGCGTCAGAGGTGATCCCACCCCCGTTATTTAAGAACCATCAGAAGAGGAGAAGCGTCATACAGCGGGAGCCTCCCTCCATGCCATCATGGATGCGGAGCAGCCCGAAAGGAAGATGAAGAGAAGAAGATGAAGAGCGAAGCGTCACACAGCGGGAGCCTCCCTCCATGCCATCATGGATGCGGAGCGGCCCGGAGAAGAAGGGAAGAAGACGCCGACGCCGCGGAGGAAGATGCCGGAGGAGAACACCGGAGGAAGAACCAGAAGAAGTTGGAGGAAGAAACCGAAGGAAGATAGAAGAAGAAGCATTTAAATAAAGGAATTGTCAAAAACTGTCTCCTGTCATTTTTAACATTTTTGACAGTTTTTTAGTGAAATGGTAGGAGTACAAAATTACCATTTCACACAGGGGGGAGGGCCGGGATCTGGGGGCCCCCTTGTTAAAGGGGGCTTCCAGATTCTGATAAGCCCCCCGCCCGCAGACCCCCACAACCACTGGCCAGGGTTGTGGGGATGAGGCCCTTGTCCTCATCAACATGGGGACAAGGTGTTTTGGGGGGGCTACCCCAAAGCACCCTCCCAATGTTGAGGGCATGTGGCCTGGTACGGTTCGGGGGGGTACGCTCTCTTGTCCCCCCGTCTTTTCCTGCGGCCTGCCAGGTTGCGTGCTCGGATAAGGGTCTGGTATGGATTTTTGGGGGGACCCCACGCCATTCTTTTTTTAAATTTTGGCGCGGGGTTCCCCTTAAAATCAATACCAGACCTGAAGGGTCTGGTATAGATTTTGGGGGGGACCCCACGCCATTTTTTTTTAAAATTATGGCCGGAGTTCCCCTTAATATCCATACCAGACCTGAAGGGCCTGGTATGGAATTTAGGGAGACCCCCACGTCTTTTTTTTTTAATTTTGGTTCGGGGTTCCCCTGTGGGGAATTCCCATGCCGTTTTTATCAATTAACTTTTATGTGTATTGTCGGATCGGCAATTCATTAATAGCCGCGAGTAGTTTAAATGACTTTTTTTCCTTTAAAACTTTTTTTTGCATTGATCCATGTCCCCTGGGGCAGGACCCAGGTCCCCAAACACTTTTTATGACAATGCCATGAATATAAGCCTTTAAAATTTGCACTTTTGATTTCTCCCATAGACTTTTAAAGGGTGTTCCGCGGCATTCGAATTTGCCGCCAACACCCCAAATTGTTCGCTGTTGGGCGAACTTGTGAACAGCCGGTGTTCGAGTCGAACATGAGTTTGACTCGAACTCGAAGCTCATCCCTAATGTAGAGTAAAGCCACTGCACAGCTCTGTATGTGGCCAGAGGTTGGTGCTCATCTAATTAAAGCCGCTCTGTATACAGTACTGTATGTGCAGTAAAGCTGCTGGTGTACAGTACAATGCTGTATGTGGCCACAGGTTCAGCTCACAGCGCTTCCTAAAGAACTCGGGAACTGTTGACAGCACTTCCAGGTACGCCGAGTCCTGCTGGGAGTGTCTGAGTGTCTCCAGGAAGCGCTGGGAGCCACCACCGCCCGCAAATCTCTGGCCACATACAAAGATGTACTGTATGCTTTACACCAGCGGCTTCACTGTACATATACACAGCGGCTTTACATGGATGAGCAGCAGACTCCTCCACACTGAGTGGTTTTTTTTTGTAAAAAAAAATGAAAAAAAATAAAAAAAATAAAAAGAACAAACGATCGTATATTAAGACAGCGCTCGCAAATCAAGGCAAATTTTTTTTTTAAAAGTTGCTAGTCTTTCAAAACGCTCGTAAACCACGTTACTTTTAAACCAAGGTTTCAATGTAAAACATTTCAGTGACAAACTTTGAAAAATGATAAAAAAAAAAAACATTTACACAATCACTTGTGACAAAAAATAACAAATGTTTTAAAATAATGTGCTCAACAAGCCTCTCAGCAAATTCCTTGGGGTATCTACTTTTCAAAATGGGGTCATTTGGGGGGTCATTTGGCGCTGCCATTTTACCACCTCAAGAAATTAGCAGTCAAACGAAAAGTTGCGTAAATTCCAGAAAATGTACCCTAGTTTGTAGACGCTATAACTTTTGACCTAAATTTATGACTAAAAATGAGTTTATTGTATTTTTGTATAGCAAAAAGTAGAAAATAATTTTTCGGTCTTTTTTCGCTTATATTGAAAAAAATAAATAAATAAATCGCAGAGGTGATCAAATACCACCAAAAGAAAGCTCTATTTTTGGGAAAAAAAGGACGCAAATTTTGCTTGGGTACAGCATTGCATGACCGCGCAATTACCAGTTAAAGCAGCACAGTGCCAAATTGTAAAAAGTTCTCTGGTCAGGAAGGGGGTAAATCCTCCTGGGGCTGAAGTGGTTAAACACTAACACTGGGACCTTGTTTACCCACTGGGATCTGATGTAAACGGTTTACATGACCGCATGTTTGTTCATCAATATTTCAGCAGTAAAAAATGTTTTTGTAATTTGTGACCATTGTTTGTCTCTGCTACATTACCAGATTTTGGGCTACATGGATGGCTGTTATGATAAGTTGAACAGTTAGGATGTCTGGAAGTTAAGTAATTTTTTTGATGAATGCGTTTATGGCAGGCTTATCACGTCAGGGGACAGGGCTGAGCCAGTTCTTTGCTCACTGATTGATGGATGGTTCTTAAATAATGTTCTGTTCTGCACTGCACTTTATCACGTGCCTGATAAGGGTTCTGCAAAGCTCAGAAACAACATTTTTGAAACAATGATGTGATCAAAGAAGGAAAAACGTGCTAGGAACCCAAAATGTGTGATATCACAAAGCATCTGGCATAAATATCCCTAATACATGGTATGCATAAAATTGTAAAAAAATGAACGTGAAAAAAAATATATATATTCACATATGAGCGTATACATATTTGAAGTTGAGAAAAAAGGTCCCACTGGAGAGCCAAAAAGTCCTGTGAATCCCAAAAGAGCCTCCAAGCTTTTTAGCATTGGAACCACCACAGCCTATAAAGAGTGAGAGAGAGAGTGAGAGAGTGAGAGAGTGAGACTTTTATTGTCAATCCCCCGACTTCTCCATCATGATCATTAATACAACCATCAGTCCCTCACCTCATGCCAGGGTGCTAGGTGTAACCCTGGACTCCGAAATCTTGTAGACTTGACCGCCCTAACATCTCCAAAATACACCCCTTTTTAACTATTGAAACCACTAAGCGACTTATTCACTCCCTTGTTATTCCTCTCCTTGACTATTGTAACTCCCTTCTTATTAGCCTCTCTCTCCACAGGCTATCCCCTCTTCAGTCTATCATGAATGCTGCTGCCAGACTAGTCCACCTTACCAACCATTCTGTGTCCGCCACTCCCTCTCTGCCAATCCCTCCACTGGCTTCCCATTGTCCAATGAATAAAATTCAAAACACGAACATACAAAGCCATTTACAGCTCCGAGCTAAATCACCGATCTCGTCTCCAAACATCACCCAAACTGTCCTCTCCGCTCCTCCCCAGACCTTCTGCTCTCTAGCTCCCTTGTCTCCTCCCTTGAAAACTCATCTCTTCAGGGAAGCCTACCCTGCCTTCAGTTACGCATTGAATCTTCTATCTCTTCCATCAGTTCATTCCTCACAGTTATTACCTTTTGTCCCACCAGCCCCTCCCTATTAGATTGTAAGCTCGCAGGAGGAGGGATCTCCTAACCCTCTTGTATTGAATTGTATTGTTGCTGTATTGTCTCCCTTTATATTGTAAAGTGCTGTATAAACTGTTGCACCTATATAAATCCTGTATAATAATATTTTTCATGAAAAACAAGATAACTTTGCAAAATGATATGGTCAATCTTTCTCAAGAAAGGCAAGAAAAGTTGGTGTCTCTCTCCTTTTAAAATCCCTTGCTTGTGTTGCCTGTATGATGTGATCGCTGAACAAAGCTTTGACCCCATCCTGGAGATCCTTGGTGTGCTCGTGACATATTTCTTCTGGCCTCCCAGCAGGTCACCCACTATTAGGTCCCGGAGTAAGCAGAAGCCTAGTAACCAGCAAGGCATATACCATGCTCAAGTCCCTGCTGCCCCCAACTGGCCCATATGGTCTCCGAGCTGGAAAGAAGGAAGAGGACACCACCGGTCCAGCTGCCGGTCCAGACATCTGGGTGAATCTTGAATGTAAAGTGGGGATCTTTCCGGAGCTGGACCGGCTGAGTGACGTTAGCCGACAGCAGGTCACAGAACGAACTGCACTCCTGTGAACTACAGAAGTGCAGCCAAAATAGCTTTGCCATACTTCTCTTTTAAACATTGCTTTAGTTTAAAATAGATTACAAAATCTATACATCTGGTGATGGTAGAAGACCAAAACGAATATAGAAATTTTTTTTTCCTGCTTAAATCCAGGTAGGAAACAGTACAATATAAAATAAAAGCAACAGGCTAACATTTGCCCAATAAGTCCAACATTTTTTTGTTTTAATGTGCAGCTTTAGCAGAAATCTTGTGAAATCATTTTGCATGACCAGCCATTGCTGTTCTTTCTTCATGGAAAACGGCTACGGGTGGCGTTTTCTCCTCTCTGAAGTCCTCTGAATGCAGCACTGACACGTTTACTTGACACTGCTTTAAGTGGGATGGGCCGACTAATAGGACACTTTATTGTAACCTGTGCAAAAGGAAAATGCAATTTTACTTTCGGGGATGGTCAACACATCAGATGTGACGTGCGGCAGCTCTCTGGATTCTCCTCCAGGCATCCAACCATTCTAAAAATCTTGATTGCCAGTAATGACATCATAGACAACAAAAGCTAAGATTTTAGAAAAAGCATGACAACAGGGAGCAATTATATTCAAGGAGAAGTTCATCTTTTATAAATAAAATGCTCATCTTTTTGCAGGTAAAAAATGTGCATTTTTTTCCCTGCAGCCTGTAAACACAGCACCTGCAATCAGTAGATCATGGGTGCAATGCCAGGCTCCTGAAGACTGTCAGTCAGCTGTTTGCTTGTACCCCCTGTATGACTAGGTGTCAGGCAGTTACTGAACTGCAGGAAGAATCAATAAAAATATAATTTATGAATGAATGAATAGCACGCCATGTGGGTGTAGCCCTGCGCGGCCGCATTTTTTTTTTTTAATTGTGACAGCGGGTGCAGGGAGAAAGTCCCCCGTCTGCTGCCACAGGTTGAAGGAAGTATAACATGTTACAGAGGTGAATTTAGCCTTTAAAAGTAGGCTTGATGCTAGCATTCAGCTCTGAAGTGGAATTCTACTTAAAAATTAAAATGTGCCCTCCTCTGGTATGTAGATGAATCAAATGTTTACATTAGGCATTACTGAAATTGCTGATTGTTCGATTAGAAACCACAGTCTAATCTAGACAATCAGCAATCTTTACTGATAATGGTATTCCTGTGCAGCTGAATGCAGGTACTTCCTGAAACAGTTGTCAGTTTTTGTAAGAATCGCAGCACAGCTCCGCCCAACCCAACTGGGCCCACCTGGCACGGTCACCCTTCTAGCTGGCCCCTCCCCATTGTGCCCACCACCACCCCTTCTGTCTCGTATCCTGTTATCTTAGAAATGCCCTCAATGTTCATGGCCACCACTTCAGGAAATTACGATACTACTAGGCAAGATATAAAAACAAAAAGCTGCTGAACCTGTATAACCACAATGTGGTCTAGTGACCTGGAAAGATTTTAAAGAAAAAAAAAAAGTGTACAATAAAACATTAATTACACATTTTAAACATATCAATGTTGTAAAATAGGGTGTAGCTCCATGCAGGAAGTTAATTTGATAGCAAGCCTTAACTTCCAATTTAAATCATTTTCTAGCTTCAAACTGGATGGTCATCCTAACTACCCAGTGCCAAGACATACTGTAGACTGTAATGTGTGGCTTGCCAAGAAAAAAAAATACTGGATTGTGGGTGTCCAGAAGTCTCCCAAGTGCAATAAATACTATTCGTGCCAAGTTACAGTAAGGTATTCCAGCTGAGGTATTGTACTAAACCAGGACTTACCCTTCTTAGAAACGATGGAACAACATTATTGCATGTTGCAATCCTCCGCCTGTACACAATGCCAGTTTCTGGGTCTGCTCATTGAAGGAATGAAAAAGAAAAAAAGACAGCAGGAGATTGCACCATTTCTCTCTAAAGCATTGTGTTTCCAGATACAGTTTTATAAGAGTTATAGCTTATTTTGCATTGAGCATCAACATCGTGAAAAACAGAAGCTAAATACATTTCTAACAAAATTTTTTTATCTCTGGGAGGCGGTTAAGAGCCTTTACTAAGGATAAACATAATCAAAATGCATAAGACCCCATTTACACTTGGTGATTTTGAACTAGAAACCACATCTTTTCGAGGTCCTGTAACAATGCTATAAATCTGACACTTTGGCTTGCAAATCAAATAAATACACAAGCTGTAGCACAATAGCTTATAGTGATTACACAGCAAAAAATGTTTAATTACTGATATGATGGAATCTAATTAAAACAGCAAATTATCTAATTAAAACCAACTGGCTGCACTGGATACATAAAAGGTGTGTATATTATATATATATATATATATATATATATATATATATATATATATATATATATATATATATATATATACATACACACACACACACATACCCACATATATACATACACATATACATACATACATACATACATACATAGTTAGGTCCATATATATTTGGACACAGACACAATTTTCATACTTTGGACTCTGTATGCCACCAGAACAAAATGAAAATGAAACAATCCAAATGAATTTGAAGTGCAGACTTTCAGCTTTAATTCAAGGGGTTGAACATAAATATCAAGTACAAATTTTAGGAACTGCAACCATTTTTATACACAGCTCCCCTACTTTGTCATACTTACCTGTAAAATCCTTTTCTGAGTACATCATAGGACAGAGTCAGGCTAATATTCATTACCTGCTGGGACATCCCAGAGCAATAGCCTTGAGGGGAGGGAGACACCCTGCCAAGCAATAGCCATCAGAACTTATACGGCAGCCCACAGTACACTGCGGCAGAAAGCCGAATCCTCGGCTGCTCGAACATCCACTTGATAAAATTTTGTGAACGTATGTGAACAATGAAGACCAGGTAGCAGCCTTACAAATTTGAGCCACAAATACCTGATGGCGAAAAGCCCAGGGAGGTTCCTACACCCCTGGTAGAATGACCTCTCACCCTAAAGGGAGAAGCTTTATGTTTCAGACTATAGGCCTGAATGATCAATTGACGGAAACGGATCCAATTGGCAATGGAAGCCTTGGAAGCTGCCTGCCCCTTCTTGGGTCCTTTTGGTAAAACAAAAAAAGAAGTCTGATCCTCAGATCTCTGCAGATCTAGACAAATAAACCTTGACTGCCCGGTCAACATACAATTAATGCAGTCATCTCTCTTCTGCCGAGTGAGGCTGAGAGAAAAAAGAAGGCAAAATGATGTCCTGATTTAAATGAAAGGCCGACACCACGTTTGGCAAAAAGGATGGAACAGGTCGTAACATGACCTGTTGTGGTGAAGGATCGAGTATGGTTCCCTGCACGAAAGGGCCGCCAACTCCGACACCCTTCTAGCCAAGGTGATGGCCATCAGGAAGGTTAGCTTGTGTGACAGCAAGTCTAATGGAATTTCCTTGATAGGTTCAAATGGTTGTTTCTGTAACACAGACAGCACCAAGTTCAAGTCCCAAGGACACATAGGTGACCTAATGGGGGGAAGCAAACGAGTCGCCCCCTGCATAAAGGTTCGGACTAATGAATGGGATGCTAAAGGCCTTTGGAAGAATACTGACAAGGCCGAAATCTGAGCTCTGATTGTACTCAAAGCCAATTTGATTTCCACAGCTGACTGTAGTTAAGAGAGAATTCTCCCAATCACACATTTCTGAAGATGCCATTTTCTGGCTTCACAGCAAGCAAGTCTTCCAGACCTTATGGTAAATCTTCCTAGTGACAGCTTTTCTTGCATTCACTAGGGTAGACACTACTGGTCCCGAGATGCCACGGTCCTTCAGTACCCTGGCTTCCATAGCCATGCCATCAAATTTAGAGACTGTAAATTGGGGTAGAATATAGGACCTTGAGACAGCAGATCGGGTTGACGTGGAAGCGTCCATGGCCCATCTATTGTCAGTCTCACAATCTACGGGAACCAGGGCCTTTTGGGCCAGGCTGGTGCCACCAGAATGACTGGAAACCCCTCTCTCAGAATCCTGCGCAACAAATGTGGAAGGAGAGGGATTGGAGGGAAAAGCATAAACCAGGGAGTACTGGCTCCATGGAACTATCTGCTCCGATTGCCAGAGGATCCCCTGTTCGGGACACCAATTTCTGTAGCTTGTTGTTGAACCTGGATGCCAACAGGTCGACCTCTGGCCATCCAACGCTGGCAAATTTCCTGGAAAACCCCTGGGTGTAGGGACCATTCCCCTGGGCAGATCTGCTGGCGGCTGAGATAATCTAAATGGGATATAAATTTCGCGCAATATTAAGTGAAAATAAATTCAAATAAAAAATGAGGTGTGTATATATGTAATGTGGAACACTGTTGTCTGTCAGGTGGTAGTGTAAAAATCTCTCTGGTCTGCTGGAAAATTCGTTGTTTTGGTTAAAAAGATGAGGTTAAAATGGCAATATATACTAAATTAATCCTCATACCACCCGTACCTAATCATGCATAAATAAATATGACATAGTGCATAATAATTGTGCATAAGAATATTTCCAGTAGTGATTCGTGTATGGTCTTCTCAAATCCACAATCCAAAAATGTGCAATAAGACTAAAAGTGCAACCTTAAAAATTATATATAGTGTACCATCTAAAAAATATATATATATAAATTCCAATAATGTGCAAAGTCCGTTTTGTTGCTTCAGTAATTTGTCGATTTTCTAGTGTCCAAGTGATAAAGTTTACTTGCATTAGTAGTAATCAGGCATTCTGTGATATGTCTTTAAGGTGTGGGGATAATCTCTGGCAGCTTTCTCTTTCTCTGTTGTTTTCTCTCCTCCAACGCTCCCTTTCTCCAGCTCCACTCTAGTAAACTCAGTGTGGGGGAAATAGAATAGGGAGGGGGGAGAAGAAAAAGGCTCCACTAGTGCATTAAACTTTTAAAAATCAGAAGGGGGAATATTTATTAGCTGTTGCTCTTACATTTCTCATATTTAAAAACAGGCAGAGTGAATATAAAAACGATCTGGCGTTCTCAGCGCCCTCTCACTTGTGCTTCAGATTCGATGTGTCGTTCCAGCCAATCTGGCGTTCTCAGCGCCCAAGTGAGAGGGCGCTGAGAACGCCAGATCGTTTTTATATTCACTCTGCCTGTTTTTAAATATGAGAAATGTAAGAGCAACAGCTAATAAATATTCCCCCTTCTGATTTTTAAAAGTTTAATGCACTAGTGGAGCCTTTTTCTTCTCCCCCCTCCCTATTCTATTTCCCCCACACTGAGTTTACTAGAGTGGAGCTGGAGAAAGGGAGCGTTGGAGGAGAGAAAACAACAGAGAAAGAGAAAGCTGCCAGAGATTATCCCCACACCTTAAAGACATATCACAGAATGCCTGATTACTACTAATGCAAGTAAACTTTATCACTTGGACACTAGAAAATCGACAAATTACTGAAGCAACAAAACGGACTTTGCACATTATTGGAATTTATATATATATATTTTTTAGATGGTACACTATATATAATTTTTAAGGTTGCACTTTTAGTCTTATTGCACATTTTTGGATTGTGGATTTGAGAAGACCATACACGAATCACTACTGGAAATATTCTTATGCACAATTATTATGCACTATGTCATATTTATTTATGCATGATTAGGTACGGGTGGTATGAGGATTAATTTAGTATATATTGCCATTTTAACCTCATCTTTTTAACCAAAACAACGAATTTTCCAGCAGACCAGAGAGTTTTACACTACCACCTGACAGACAACAGTGTTCCACATTACATATATACACACCTCATTTTTTATTTGAATTTATTTTCACTTAATATTGCACGAAATTTATATCCCATTTAATTAGACATAAGTGTTTGGTGTGAACACCCATATTTTGCAGCAATATTAATTTCGTACACAGCACTTTAGTTCATTTGAGCACTTCACCATTTATATCCACCAGCGCGAAGGATAATTTTACATATATTTTGGCTGAGATAATCTGCCTTCCAGTTCTCTACCCCAGGGATATGGACTGCCGATAGAAAATCGGCACATGTCCCTCTGCCCAGGCTAGTATGTGGTTCACCTCCTTCAGAGCTGAACGACTCCTGGTACCGCCTTGGTGGTTTATATAGGCCACTGCAGTGGCATTGTCAGACTGAACCCTGATAGGGCAGTCCTGAAGCTCCACTGTCCAGGACCATAGGGCCAGACGTACTGCCTGTAATTCCAGGACGTTGATGGGCAGGATCTGTTCTGTCTTTGACAATTTCCCCTGAGCTGTGAGCCCTTCTAGGGTCGCTCCCCAGCCTGAGAGAGACTGGCATCTGTAATCAGTACTCTCCAAGTTACCGGGAGAAAGGATTTTCCCTTTAGCCGGTTCTGATCCTGCAATCACCAGTTTAGGCTTAAGCGTGCCTGAGGAGATAAGCACATTGGATAATCCAGGGCTTGTCCTCTTCTGTTCCAAGCCAACAAGATGCCTTGTTGTAAAAGCCTGGAATGGAACTTGGCATAGGGCGCTGCCTCGAAAGGAGGATACCATCCTCCCTAGAAGACTCATACAGAGCCGAATGGAGGGTTGTCTGGTGCCCCTTATCTGACGCACCTGAACCTTCAGGGCACAGATCCTTACAGGTGGCAGGAATACTCTTGCTTGGATTGCATCTAGGATCAGACTTAAATACTTTAAACTTTGAGCTGGTTTCAAGGCTGACTTTTCAGTATTCATGACGCAGCCTAAGCTGTTCAAATACCTGAATATTATGCTCTGTTCTAGAGCCTGTAATGAGTGATCTCTGAACAGGAGGTAGTCTAGATACCCGAGCATCAAAATCCCTTGGGCCCTCAAAAAGGCCCAGTACTTGTGCTACGACCTTTGTGAACACCCAGGGAGCTGTAGCAAGCCCGAAGGGTAGAGCCACAAACTGAAAATGACGTTCCTCTAATGCAAAACGTAGGAACCTCTGGTGAGTCTGAAAGATAGGTATGTGTAAATACGCTTCTTTTATAATCAATGGAGGATAGAAAGTAGTGAGGCTACTACTGAGCGGACAAACTCCATCCAAAAAGGACTGTAACAGTAGATACTTGTTCAGGGATCTTGAGTCCAAGATGGTCCTTGTGTCCCGGTTTGGTTTTTGAACCGTAAACAAGTAAAATCCTGTGCCCCTTTTGGATACAGGAACCTCTACAATCACTCCTTGATGCACTAGATGTAGTGCCTAAAGCAATAAGTTTCTTTTTGGAGGATCCGAGGGAACGCTGGATCTTAAAAACCTCTGAGGGGGAACCCCCCGCAACTCGAGCTTGTAACCGCAAGATATATTTGAGGTGACCCACTCGTCCTGAATTATTGTTCTCCAAATGTTTTCAAAGTGCAGGAGCCTTCCCCCCACTTGATGGAGTGGGGGCGTCCCCTTAAAAGGAGGGCTTGGTGCTGGGTTTAGAAGAGCTTTGGACCCAGGGCTTCTGGCCCTGGCCCTTTGTCTTGCCCCTGGCCCCCTTGACGCTGAGACATTTGAGGAAGCAGTCCCTGAGGTTTTAAACGAGGGATGGCTGGTGCTTTTCTTCACAGGAAGTAGAGAACTCTTCCCTCCGGAAATCTTTTGGATATATTTTATCCAAATGATCACCAAATAAATGTTCCCCATGAAAAGGGAAACCTGCCAATAACTTTTTACGAGGAAGCTCGGCTGACCGGTTCTTAAGCCACAAAAGTCTGCGTATATGTACAGACAACAGATGCAAACGAGAAACCTGCTGTATTGAATCCTTTAAGCCGTCAACAGCAAAACACAGCACTTGAGGAATATCTGCCTTACTTTCAGACAGATCATTCTCCTGGTTAGGCCTATCAGGCAGTTTGACCTGATCCTTTACGGACTGGCAGATACCAATTGCTGCAACAGCTGGCTGAATAGCTGAACTGGCCAAAGAAGAGGAAGCTTTTAATAATGACTCCAATTTCTTGTCAACAGAGTCTTTCAAGCCCTGTGCGTTATCTACCGGACAAGTTAAGTTCTTGTTTAAGAAAGAGACTGCTGTATCTACGGCTGGCATGCTCTATTTTTTATCAAACTTTTCATCCATGGGATATAAAAGGGAAAACCTCTTATGAGGAACAAAAATCCTGTCAGGATGTTCCCAATCAGCATATACCGCCTGTTCCAACAGGGGGTGTAGGGGGAAAGCCTGTGTGGCCTGAAGAGGCCTCAGGGATCCCAAAGAGGACCAGGGGGGCTCAGTCACCTCTCCAAGAGGCAACTTAAAGGCAGAACGAACCATTTCGGTCAGAGTCAGGATCAAAAGCCTCTGCGACTGAGAGGCAGACATCAACTGGATATCTTCTTGACCAGATTGCTCGGAAGCAGACTCATCTGCTGGGCCCCCCACAGAATCCTGAGCTTTTAGCTCTTCCCCATCCTCTTACCCATTTCTGCTCCAGACTAGGAGGCTCTGGGGAGGGGGATCTATCACGCTTCTTGCCACCCTGTAGGATGGGAGGCAATCATGCCAGTAATCCTGTGCTCTAACCCAGCTATGGCTGAGGACAGTTCATCCTTGGTGATAAAAGGGTGAAGCAGCAGCGTTGACTGTAGGCACAATACCAGATAGGCGCAGCGGCTCAAATTGCCCGTAAACCTCTGCTCCTTCAGGGGATACAACACTAAGGAAGAAGACTAGATTCATCAGGAACTACTGACGACATAGGTGTGCCCTTTCCTGTCGCGTTAGTCCCGCTCCTCTTTTTTGAAGACATTTTTTAGTCACAAAAAGAGAGTACTTGGGTGTAGTATTAAAACACCTCAGAAGGGAGACCCTTTAATAGGGCTCATCAAGCCCTGCTAGCACCTTTAGCCTGCCAAGCAACACTTGGTGACTCACGTGACCCAGGTAAGGAGAAATGAACCGCTGCAAGTGCTTATTCAGAGCCTGCTCTATGTCCCACAGCTGCCTTCTCGAAGCACTGCATGCTTGCCCTACACAACTTAAATAAGCTGGGTGTGCCTCAGAACGTTCTGTGCATGCGTACATGCACACGCACGTGCTTGGTCCTGGCGAACGGGCGTGGCTGTACTGGCGTATGACATAAATCTTTGGATAAAGGCCACTGCACATGTGTGGCGAAGCCGCGTGCGCCATGGCCGCCAAACAACTGCTGAGCACAGTGGCATTCTTGGGAACGCACATGCGCCAGGGTGAACCAAGGTTGTGCACCATCATATAGGTAAAAAACAGCCAGACACAAGCAAAAAAAAAAAAGGTACACTTTGCAAACACCCACAGCTAGCCCAAAACTCCCCTTTATGGTCACCACACACAGGTGTCCAGCCTCTAGCTAGCTTGACTGATTGTTACAATCACTGGGACACCCCCACAATAATTAAAGGGGTTTCACTTACCCGTCCAGGCGCAGGGCAGCTTAGAAACTAGGAGCCCAAAGTTCACCCATCACAGCGGGTTCCTGTCACTTGAGGACCTTTAAGGACTGGGTACCCTTTTCATGTTTAGGGTCCACTCCCTTAGACCTGTACAGCACCCTGCAGGAATGCCTTAGTGGTGTCCTGGATTCCTCTTCACAGGGTCCAGCACCCGGAGGCCGCATTACAGGCAAAACCTTGCAGGATCTTGAGTCTTCTTTGTAAGGCTCGGGTACCATTTATCTAAGCATATAAAGCCTGTGTCAAATGGATTCGATTGGTCAATACCTTGATTCATTTAAGAACCGTTTGTGGGACTAGAGAGCTCAAACAAATAATAATAATACATTTCAGCACACGATAGATCTATTTTTTTAAATTTACAAAAAAGGTACAAAAGTTAACTTTAAGGTCTTCTCTTTTGCCTCTAATGCAGTCTACCTTTATCTATGCTGATTCTATGTAATATGGTTGAATCTCCTCTTCACCCCATTATCAAAGCTTAAAGTGGTTCCAAACCTAACCTTAAAGCGGATGTAAACAAGATTCTTGAAATTTGACCTAGGCACAAATATCTGCAGTGTTTTTTTTATCTGTCTCTAAAGCACTGAGTCCTCTGTGTTTCTGCTGTTTTGTTTCTATGTTATAACTTCTGACAAGATCTCTGAAACAGGAGATAAAAGCAGCCTGAAGTTTGTGTCAGGGAGGTTGCTATAAGTAGATTAGCAGAAATCTGGTTTATTCACAGCACAGCTCTGCAAGTCTCTGCCTATGTGGAGGGGGGTGTTTGCCTTTCCTCCAGTCAGCTATCTCCCAGTGTAAGCCAAGACTACACTCCCAGTGTAAAAATTCTAACATGATGTAAAAATTCTAAAGAATATAGAAAGGGAAAGACAGCAGATATGCATGTAAAATGTATGTAGGGAGATTTGTTTCATCTCTGTGTATCATCTGAGGCTTTTCACTTCACTGGGTATATGTAAGGGTTTACATCCACTTTCAGGACTTTTACTATAATGCAGTCTATGCATGAAGGTAAAAAAAAACTTCTGTGCCACTGCCCCCCCCCCCCCAGCCCCCCTTACCTGAGCCTGATCTCGATCCAGGACTATGCACAAGAGCAACTCTTTCTGCTCTCAACCTCCTCACATTGTAGCCATTGGCCCCTGCTGCTGTCAATCAAATTATGTGAAAGGAGCAGGGGGTGGGGCGGGGCTGAGCCACGCTGTGTCGTGGCTCAGGATCGAGCCCACACGTGCCCCCATAGAAAGTCTTTCTATGGATCCACTTGCCAAAGAGGAGGAGCCAGGAGTGCCAGCAGGGGACCCCAGAAGAAGAGGCTGCTCTGTACAAACCACTGCACAGAGCAGGTAAGTATGGCATGTATATTAGTTACAGTTTAGAGGGGAGCAGATTACACAGCACAAGCACTGTACTGTTTAATCTGCTTTAAGGGACTAGGAAATCTTTTTTTTTTTGGGTTAACAAACACTTTAATGATATTATAACAAGCTATTTACTTTTAGAATTACAGTTGTAATTGAAACCTCAGTATTTTTAGGCTGCTATAGACAGCACCTACACTTGTCGTTGTCATCTTTTTAACAAAACATGGTTTAGATGCTTGCTTACCTGATTGTTCGTCCACAGTTTTGATAGATGTAACATGTTTCTCTAAAGGCGTTGGATACTACAGAAAGACATATAACAAGCAATAAGAGACTAAAAGAAAGTTTTGCAATTGGTTCACATATGAAAAATGGAAGCAAATCTGCAAGGCTGATAAGCACATACAAGGCATAGGCCCGTTGACAGTTATCACCAGATCACCAATAAAACAGACGAAGTTGCTAAACTCCTTTCTAACGCCCACCTAACCACCTGCCCCCTGGACCCTATTTCCTCTCGAATACTACGGTCACCCTCTGCATCTATCCTACACTCTCTAACTCACATCTTCAATCTCTCCCTCACCTCTGGCATTTTCCCCAATGCTCTAAAACATGCACTGATCACCCCCATACTTAAAAAGCCGTCCTTGGACCCCACCAATCTTAACAACCTATGCCCTATCTCCTTGCTCCCCTTTTCCTCTAAACTCCTTGAACGCCTGGTTTACAACCAACTGAGTGACCACCTCTTTAAGAATAACCTTCTTGATCCCCTTCAATCTGGATTTCACCCTCAACACTCCACAGAAACTGCTCTTTTAAAACTCACAAATGACCTACTAACTGCAAAAACCAACGGACACTATTCTGTACTCCTACTTCTGGACCTTTCAGCTGCCTTTGACACGGTTGATCACCCCCTCCTCAAAAAAAAAAAAAAAACTTTACTCCCTTAGTCTCCGTGACTGTGCTCGTCAGTGGCTCTCATCCTACCTATCCCAACGCACCTTCAGTGTCACTTACAATTCTACTTCTTCCCTTCTCCGTCAGGTTCCCCAAGGTTCTGTTCTTGGACCTCTTATTTTCAATCTAACCTCTTCCCTGGGTCAGCTGATAGCCTCTAACGGCTTTCAATATCATTTCTACGCTGATGACACACAAATTAATCTCTCCACCCCTCAACTGACTCCATCAGTCTCCTCACGCATCACTAAGTTATTAACAGACATATCTGTATGGATGTCACACCACTTCCTCAAACTCAACTTGTCCAAAACCGAACTTTTAATATTTCCTCCCCCACGTGCCTCTTCCCCTGACTTATCTGTCAAGAGCAATGGCACAACCATCCACCCATCCCCACATGTCAGCGTGCTAGGTGTTATCCTGGACTCTGAACTCTCCTTTCGGCCCCACATCCAATCACTTTCCAAAGCTTGCTGCCTCAACCTCCGCAACATCTCTAAACTACGTCCATTTCTAGCCAATGAAACCACAAAGCTCCTAAATCACTCCCTGGTTATCTTTCGCCTTGACTGCTGCAACTTCCTCCTCATTGGCTTACCTTTAAATAGACTATCCCCCCTTCAGTCCATCATGAATGCTGCTGCCAGACTCATTCACCTTACAAACCGCACAATGTCTGCTACCCCTCTCTGCCAATTCCTCCATTGGCTGCCACTTGCCCAACGAATTAAATTCAAAATACTAACAATAAGTTACAAAGCTATCCACAACTCTGCCCCCAGCTACATCACTAGCCTAGTCTCAAAATACCAACCTAAATCGCCCTCTTCATTCCTCCCAAGACCTCCTGCTCTCTAGCTCCCTCATAACCTCCAGGACTTCTCCCGAGGCTCGCCTATCCTCTGGAATTTGCTAAATAAATCCTGAATAATATTATTATTATTATTATTATTAATAATAAAAAGATGGAAACAAAATTGGGTAAATTCTAAAAGTGACAATTTTAGGGAAAAAAATTAAAAAAAATAACTATTGTTAAAATGTGTGTTTTTTTAGTTGTGTACTCACACAAGATTGCCAAATGTATAATTTAATATCAAATACAGCCAAAAATACTATGGAATTAGATACAGTGGGGATCGAAAGTTTGGGCACCCCAGGTAAAAATGTGTATTGATGTGCATAACGAAGCCATGGAAAGATGGAAAAATCTCCAAATGGCATCAAATTACAGATTAGACATTCTTATAATATGTCAAAAAAAGTTAGATTTACATCATTTACACTTTCAAAATTACAGAAGACAAAAAAAATGGCATCTGCAAAAGTTTGGGCACCCTGCAGAATTTATAGCATGCACTGTCCCCTTTGCAAGGCTGAGACCTGCCAGTGTCATGGATTGTTCTCAATCATCATCTGGGAAGACCAGGTGATGTCAATCTCAAAGGTTTTAAATGGTTTTAAATGGCCAGACTCATCTGACCTTGCCCCAACAATCAGCACCATGGGTTCTTCTAAGCAGTTGTCTAGAAAACTGAAACTGAAAATAGTTGACGCTCACAAAGCTGGAGAAGGCTATAAGAAGATAGCAAAGCGTTTTCAGATGTCAATATCCTCTGTTCGGAATATAATTAAGAAATGGCAGTCATCAGGAACAGTGGAAGTTAAAGCAAGATCTGGAAGACCAAGAAAAATATCAGACAGAACAGCTCGCAGGATTGTGAGAAAAGCAATTCAAAACCCACGTTTGACTGCACGATCCCTCCAGAAAGATCTGGCAGACACTGGAGTTGTGGTACACTATTCCACCATAAAGAGATACTTGTACAAATATGGTCTTCATGGAAGAGTCAGAAGAAAACCTCTTCTACGTCCTCACCACAAAAATCAGCGTTTCTTTGCAATTGAACATATAGACAAGCCTGAGGCATTTTGGAAACAAGTTCTGTGGACCGATGAGGTTAAAATAGAACTTTTTGGCCGGAATGAGCAAAAGGTACGTTTGAAGAAAAAAGGGCACAGAATTTAATGAAAAGAACCTCTGTCCAACTGTTAAGCATGGGGGTGGATCAATCACGCTTTGGGGTTGTATTGCAGCCAGTGGCACAGGGAACATTTCACGAGTAGAAGGAAAAATGGATTCAATAAAATTTCAGCAAATTTTGGATGGTAACTTGATGCCATCTGTGAAAAAGCTGAAGTTAAAGAGAGGATGGCTTCTACAAATGGATAATGGTCCTAAACACACCTCAAAATCCACAGGGGATTACATCAAGAGGCGTAAAATTAAGGTTTTGCCATGGCCTTCACAATCTCCTGACCTCAACATTATTGAAAATCTATGGATAGACCTTAAAAGAGCAGTGCGTGACAGACAGCCCAGAAATCTCAAAGAACTAGAAGACCTTTGTAAGGAAGAATGGGCAAAGATACCTCAAACAAGAATTGAAAGACTCTTGGCTGGCTACAAAAAGCGTTTACAAGCTGTGATACTTGCCAAAGGGGGCAGTACAAGATATTAACTCTGCAGGGTGCCCAAACTTTTGTAGACGCCATTTTTTTGTTTTCTGTAATTTTGAAAGTGTAAATGATGGAAATAAAATCTAACTTTGACATATTATAAGAATGTCTAATCTGTAATTTGATGCCATTTGGAGATTTTTCCATCTTTCCTTGGCTTCGTTATGCACATTAATACACATTTTTACCTGGGGTGCCCAAACTTTCGATCCCCACTGTACTTATATTATCCAGCAAACACAGCTGTACTTAAAATGACACAGAAAAATGCTGACTTTTTTCTGAAAATGCTAGTTGCCTGCCTATCTCTGCTTTTAATATTCTCAGAGTTATTATGTGTGTATAAAAAGTATGGGTTTATATATTTAATTACATGTATCAGGCATGTTGTAATGCAATTTCTCCTTTTGACCACAAGATGAAGACAGAGAGATGCTGACTGGTCCTTCCAGAAAAACTCAGACACAGAGCATACTGGGAAAAAGGGGGAGTTTCAGGAAGTGCTGAGGGGATGGAAGAGAGGGAAGTACTGAGGTAAAAGAGTGCTGACAGGAGACAGAGGAGAGGAAATTGCTTAGAAGAGAGGGAGATACCAAGGCTCAAAAATTCCTTTGCTGGGACACAGTGACTCTAAACAGTGAGGAGAGGAGGAGTGTGTGAGAGGAAGGAACTGAGGTGCCAGAGTGAGGAGAGAGACACATGCTGACACCAGGGACTGTGTGCCCCAACAGAGGAGGAGAGATATCCTGAAGCCCAGGAAAAGGAGAGCTGTGAGGACAGTGAGAGAAAAAACGCTGCGAGAGGGGATTTTGGGAGCTGAGGGGAGAGAGAGGCACACACTGACACCAGACAGCGTGTGACCTATTATTAAGGAGGGAGAGCTGTCTGAGGAGAGCAGGCTGAGGTACCAGCATCAAGCTAAAGGAGAGAGAGACAAACACTGACACCAGAGTGTGTGACCTATTATAGAGAAAGAAAGCCAAGCCTTTCCAGAGAGTGTCGAGAGAGAGAAAGCCAAGCCTTTCCAGAGACTGTCTAGAGAGAGAAAGCCAAGCCTTTCCAGAGACTGTCGAGAGAGAGAAAGCGAGAGAGAGAATGAAACACACACGTGTTTTTCCTGAGATGACCGGAAGAGTGCTGCAAGAAGATAAAGGGGAGTTAGGATCGGTGTCGCCCACACTCTCCGCCACCGTTAAGCTCAGGAACCCTGATCGGTGACCCAAGCAGCACCTAGCTCAGCGCGGATGACCTACGCCGTTTCAGGGATCGCAATATCCATCTAGGTATCGGGTCTGCCGCTGACTCTTCACTAGAGCTGCACAATCAATCGTTAAAAAATCGTGATCTCAATTCACCCCCTCTGACGATCTCTCCTGCAAAGTTTGCCGATTCTTTCATATAAACAAGTGGAAAGACTATATGCTCACTCAGCTGTTAGCATCTGGGCATTCTGCCAAGTCTTTAACTTGATACATTTTAACTAAGCTTCCTTCTTGGATCAAAGGGAGAAAACTTCTGTGTAAATAAATAATCTGGGCAGTCTGCCAAGTTTTCAACAAGGTGTAAATGCAGGAAGTTTAATCACTTAAAGTCAAAATCTTTTTCTGACACTTCTTTCTTTAAGTGGATGTAAACCCAAATTTTTTTTTTTTTTTTTTTTTTTTTTTTTTATATCATACTGTAGAGTATAAGATTTTCTATCATTTGAGCCCAGTCTTGCCACACAGAGTTAATCCATCTCTGAGCAATCCTCTTTTATTGTTCAGTGAGAAAAATCTTGACAAACTGAGAAAAACTTTGTCAAATACTCCCCCTTGCTGTGAGTGACAGCCTAAGACACAGGCATTATTTTTTAATTCCCTCCCCCACTTCTTTCTTCAGCAGCTCTGCAAGGATTGGCTGTTCCACACCTCAGCATGATTTGGCATGCTGAAGTCATGTGGTTACTTTCCTGTCTTTTCACTGGATGTTAGAGATCATAGCAGAAGTTCAGTGTTAGAAATAAACAGGAAAAAATGCATATTGACAAGGAGTGTAGAGGTGGGCGGGGAGTCTACTGACATCACAACTCCACCCACCGAGCTCCAGACAACAGACCCACCCACAGAATATGCAGTTTTTCGGGTCTCATAACAGACAGAGGGGAGACATTTGACAGGTAAGGATACATGCAGGAGGCATGTATATCCTTATAGATAACCCCTATGGCAGTAGTTTAGAAAGGATGACATTGGGTTTACATCCACTTTAAGTTAAAATCAATATTTTTTGCTAGAAAATTAAATTACTTGGAACCCCCAAACATTATATTATATATATTTTAGCAGAGACCCTAGGGAATAAAATGGCAAGTACTGCAATATTTTATGTCACACCGTATTTGCCCAGCGGTCTTTCAAATGCAATTTTTTGGGAAAAAATACACTTTAATGAGAAAAAAAAAAAAACGAAACAGTAAAAGTTAGCCAAATTTTTTTTGTTTTAATGTGAAAGATGATGTTACGCCGCGAGAATCGTGAGAGAATCATGATCTATCTTGTAAGCAAAAAGATTGTGATTCTCATTTTAGCCAGAATCGTGCAGCTCTACTCTTCATTCTGCGAGTTTTGCTACCAGTCATCTCGATCGCCCTCAGAAGGGGATCGCTAAGAGCATCAGGAGCCTGAACCAGCACCTGCGATTATCGTTGTGTCATCGCACAGAGGATTGGTGAGAGGGTGCAAACCCAACATCCTTCTTGACACCATACTGACACCAATTTCCCTTTTTAGTGTTGCTTGTTTGGAGCTGCCATCTCTAGTAGTTTGCCCTTTTAAATTTCTACCTAACAGAACATTCTAGAGGATTACTGCTCCATGCAAGCTTGTTTAACCGCTTCAGCCCGGAAGATTTTACCCCCTTCCCAACCAGAGCACTTTTTGCAATTCGGTACTGTGCTGCTTTAACTGACAACTGCGCGGTCGTGCCGTTTTTTTTTTTTTGCGCTATAAACAAAAAAAGGAGCGTCAATTTGAAAAAAAAAAAGGAAGAAGAGCAATATTTTTTACTTTTTGCTATAATAATTATCCCCCAAAAATATATAAAACAAGTATTTTTTTTCCACAGTTTAGGCCAATATGTATTCTACATATTTTTGGTAAAAAACAAAACAAAAAAAAAACAAAAACGCAATAAGCGTATATTGATTGGCAGACACATCGAACACTTCTGACACCATTTTGGGACCATTGTCATTTATACAGCGATCAGTGCTATAAAAATGTACCGATTACTGTGTAAATGACACTGGCAGTGAAGGAGTTAACCACTAGGGGGCAATGAAGGGGTTAAGTGTGTCCTAGGGAGTGATTCTAACTGTGGGGGATGGGCTTCCAGTCACATGACAGCGATCACCGCTCCCGATGACAGGGAGCAGTGATCTGTCATGAACAAGGCAGAACGGGGAAATGTCTTGTTTACATAGGCACTTCCCCATTCAGCGGCTCCGTGACACGATCGCCTAGGGACTTGCAGACATGGAGTCTGCCGGTCACGTAGGCAGGGTCACGCGCCTGCTATCCCCGCCTTATAAAGGGGACGTACAGGTACGCCCATTTGCCCACCGCTGCCATTGTACCGACGTATATCGGCGTGCAGAGGTCGGCAAGTGGTTAAACCTACTCTTTTAAAACAAGGGCCCCACGGTTTGCTAGCAGAAGACAATAGTATTCTTCACCTCAGGACCTGCAACATTACAAAACTGTGCTTACTGTACTTGTGTAACCCTTTTCTTTTTGTTGTATGTTTGCCTCTCAAAAAAGACGTTTGCGACCCAGAAAGAGCTGAGAAGTTGACAAGTCTTCTCTCCTCCCTCTCAGCACCTGTGTTGAGGGCATATAGACTACTGCCCTTTCTATACCTGCCGTTGCTAAATATTGAAGGTTGTCTTTTCTAATGTATTAGTAGCAAGGTTTAACAGTGTTGCAAGTTTCTATATGCTTTAAACCATGCTAATATATTCAACTTGTTTATCACTACCAGGTGCGTGTGTATTTTTGGTGATAATCCACAGTCAGGATAACGGTATTTACCGCATGTGTCCTTAAATGTGTTTGCAGTAATTTTATTTACCCAAGTGTGTCAGAGGGGCTGAGGCGGAGATATCCAAATTCATCAAGCGGCTCCTTCGGGGGTGGCGCTACATATATATTTAACCACTTGCCGACCGCCTACCGCATATATACTGCGGCAGAATGGCACGGGCAGGCAAAATTACGTACCCATACGTGATCTGCCTCCCGCGGGCGGGGGGTCCGATCGGACCCCCCCCCGGTGCCATCGGCGGTCGGCATCTGACTGGGAGCGTCGGGAGGCGAGGGGGAGACCATCCGATCGTGGCCCCCCCCTCGCGATCGCTCCCAGCCAATAGGAATCCTCCTCTGCCTGTGTGTCGTTTCACACAGGCAGAGGATGTGATGTCATCTCTCCCCGGTCTGGCAGTTTCCGTTCCAGCGCCGAGGAGAGATGACAAGTGAGTGCACAACACACACACACACACAGTAGAACATGCCAGGCATATTTACACCCCCGATCCCCCCCCCGATCGCCCCCCGATCCCCCCCAATCACCCCCCCCCCCTGTCACAAACTGACATTAGCAGTATTTTTTTTTTTTCTGATTACTGCATAGTGTCAGTTTGTGACAGTTAGTGTTAGGGCAGTTAGTGTTAGGCCCCCTTTAGGTCTAGGATACCCCCCTAACCCCCCCTAATAAAGTTTTAACCCCTTGATCACCCCCCCTCACCAGTGTCGCTAAGCGATCATTTTTCTGATCGCTGTATTAGTGTCGCTGGTGACGCTAGTTAGGAACGTAAATATTTAGGTTCGCCGTCAGTGTTTTATAGCGACAGGGACCCCCATATACTATCTAATAAATGTTTTAACCCCTTGATTGCCCCCTAGTTAACCCTTTCACCACTGATCACTGTATAACTGTTACGGGTGACGCTGGTTAGTTCGTTTATTTTTTATAGTGTCAGGGCACCCGCCGTTTATTACCGAATAAAGGTTTAGCCCCCTGATCGCCCGGCGGTGATATGCGTCGCCCCAGGCAGCGTCAGATTAGCGCCAGTACCGCGAACACCCACGCACGCAGCATGCGCCTCCCTTAGTGGTATAGTATCTCAACGGATCAATATCTGATCCGATCAGATCTATACTAGCATCCCCAGCAGTTTAGGGTTCCCGAAAACGCAGTGTTAGCGGGATCAGCCCAGATACCCGCTAGCACCTGCGTTTTGCCCCTCCGCCCAGCCCACCCAAGTGCAGTATCGATCGATCACTGTCACTTACAAAACACTAAACGCATAACTGCAGCGTTCGCAGAGTCAGGCCTGATCCCTGCGATCGCTAACAGTTTTTTTGGTAGCGTTTTGGTGAACTGGCAAGCACCAGCCCCAGGCAGCGTCAGGTTAGCGCCAGTACCGCTAACACCCACGCACGCACCGTATACCTCCCTTAGTGGTATAGTATCTGAACGGATCAATATCTGATCCGATCAGATCTATACTAGCGTCCCCAGCAGTTTAGGGTTCCCAAAAACGCAGTGTTAGCGGGATCAGCCCAGATACCTGCTAGCACCTGCGTTTTGCCCCTCCGCCCGGCCCAGCCCACCCAAGTGCAGTATCGATCGATCACTGTCACTTACAAAACACTAAACGCATAACTGCAGCGTTCGCAGAGTCAGGCCTGATCCCTGCGATCGCTAACAGTTTTTTTGGTAGTATTTTGGTGAACTGGCAAGCACCAGCCCCAGGCAGCGTCAGATTAGCGCCAGTACCGCTAACACCCACGCACGCACCGTACACCTCCCTTAGTGGTATAGTATCTGATCGCATCAATATCTGATCCGATCTGATCTATACTAGCGTCCCCAGCAGTTTAGGGTTCCCAAAAACGCAGTGTTAGCGGGATCAGCCCAGATACCTGCTAGCACCTGCGTTTTGCCCCTCCGCCCGGCCCAGCCCACCCAAGTGCAGTATCGATCGATCACTGTCACTTACAAAACACTAAACGCATAACTGCAGCGTTCGCAGAGTCAGGCCGGATCCCTGTGATCGCTAACAGTTTTTTTGGTAGCGTTTTGGTGAACTGGCAAGCACCAGCGGCCTAGTACACCCCGGTCGTAGTCAAACCAGCACTGCAGTAACACTTGGTGACGTGGCGAGTCCCATAAGTGCAGTTCAAGCTGGTGAGGTGGCAAGCACAAGTAGTGTCCCGCTGCCACCAAAAAGACAAACACAGGCCCGTCGTGCCCATAATGCCCTTCCTGCTGCATTCGCCAATCCTAATTGGGAACCCACCGCTTCTGCAGCGCCCGTACTTCCCCCATTCACATCCCCAACCAAATGCAGTCGGCTGCATGAGAGGCATTTTTATGTCCTCCCGAGTACCCCTACCCAGCGAACGCCCCCAAAAAAGATGTTGTGTCTGCAGCAAGCGCGGATATAGACGTGACACCCGCTATTATTGTCCCTCCTGTCCTGACAATCCTGGTCTTTGCATTGGTGAATGTTTTGAACGCTACCATGCACTAGTTGACTATTAGTGTAGGGTACAGCATTGCACAGACTAGGCACACTTTCACAGGGTCTCCCGAGATGCCATCGCATTTTGAGAGACCCGAACCTGGAACCGGTTACAGTTATAAAAGTTAGTTACAAAAAAAAGTGTAAAAAAAAAAAAAAAAAAAACACAAACAAAAATATAAAATAAAAATAGTTGTCGTTTTATTGTTCTCTCTCTCTCTATTCTCTCTCTATTGTTCTGCTCTTTTTTACTGTATTCTATTCTGCAATGTTTTATTGTTGTTATGTTTTATCACGTTTGCTTTTCAGGTATGTAATTATTTATACTTTACTGTTTACTGTGTATTATTGTTAACCATTTTTTTGTCTTCAGGTATGCCATTCACGACTTTGAGTGGTTATACCAGAATGATGCCTGCAGGTTTAGGTATCATCTTGGTATCATTCTTTTCAGCCAGCGGTCGGCTTTCATGTAAAAGCAATCCTAGTGGCTAATTAGCCTCTAGACTGCTTTTACAAGCAGTGGGAGGGAATGCCCCCCCCCCCCCCCCAACATCTTCCGTGTTTTTCTCTGGCTCTCCTGTCTCAACAGGGAACCTGAGAATGCAGCCGGTGATTCAGCCAGCTGACCATAGAGCTGATCAGAGACCAGAGTGGCTCCAAACATCTCTATGACCTAAGAAACCGGAAGCTACGAGCATTTTATGACGTAGATTTCGCCGGATGTAAACAGCGCCATTGGGAAATTGGGAAAGCATTTTATCACACCGATCTTGGTGTGATCAGATGCTTTGAGGGCAGAGGAGAAATCTAGGGTCTAATAGACCCCAATTTTTGCAAAAAAGAGCACCTGTCACTACCTATTGCTATCATAGGGGATATTTACATTCCCTGAGATAACAATAAAAATGATTTAAAAAAAAAAAAAATGAAAGGAACAGTTTAAAAATAAGATAAAAAAATAATAATAATAAAGAAAAAAAAAAAAAAAAAAGCACCCCTGTCCCCCCTGCTCTCGCGCTAAGGTGAACGCAAGCGTTGGTCTGGCGTCAAATGTAAACAGCAATTGCACCATGCATGTGAGGTATCGCCGCGAAGGTCAGATCGAGGGCAGTAAGTTTAGCAGTAGACCTCCTCTGTAAATCTAAAGTGGTAACCTGTAAAGGCTTTTAAAGGCTTTTAAAAATGTATTTAGTTTGTCGCCACTGCACGTTTGTGCGCAATTTTAAAGCATGTCATGTTTGGTATCCATGTACTCGGCCTAAGATCATCTTTTTTATTTCATCAAACATTTGGGCAATATAGTGTGTTTTAGTGCATTAAAATGTAAAAAAGTGTGTTTTTTCCCCAAAAAATGCGTTTGAAAAATCGCTGCGCAAATACTGTGTGAAAAAAAAAAATGAAACACCCACCATTTTAATCTGTAGGGCATTTGCTTTAAAAAAAATATATAATGTTTGGGGGTTCAAAGTAATTTTCTTGCAAAAAAAAATTATTTTTTTATGTAAACAATAAGTGTCAGAAAGGGCTTTGTCTTCAAGTGGTTAGAAGAGTGGGTGATGTGTGACATAAGCTTCTAGATGTTGTGCATAAAATGCCAGGACAGTTCAAAACCCCCCCAAATGACCCCATTTTGGAAAGTAGACACCCCAAGCTATTTGCTGAGAGTCATGTTGAGTCCATGGAATAATTTATATTGTGACACAAGTTGCGGGAAAGAGACAATTTTTTATTTTTTTTATTTTTTTTTGCGCAAAGTTGTCACTAAATGATATATTGCTCAAACATGCCATGGGAATATGTGAAATTACACCCCAAAATACATTCTGTTGCTTCTCCTGAGTACGGGGATACCACATGTGTGGGACTTTTTGGGAGCCTAGCCGCGTACGGGACCCCGAAAACCAAGCACCGCCTTCAGGCTTTCTAAGGCCGTAAATTTTTGATTTCACTCTTCACTGCCTATCACAGTTTCGGAGGCCATGGAATGCCCAGGTGGCACAAACCCCCCCCAAATGACCCCATTTTGGAAAGTAGACACCCCAAGCTATTTGCTGAGAGGTATAGTAAGTATTTTGCAGACCTCACTTTTTGTCACAAAGTTTTGAAAATTGAAAAAAGAAAAAAAAAATTTTTTTTTCTCGTCTTTCTTTATTTTCAAAAACAAATGAGAGCTGCAAAATACTCACCATGCCTCTCAGCAAATAGCTTGGGGTGTCTGCTTTCCAAAATGGGGTCATTTGGGGGGGGTTTGTGCCACCTGGGCATTCCATGGCCTCCGAAACTGTGATAGGCAGTGAGGAGTAAAATCAAAAATGTACGCCCTTAGAAATCCTGAAGGCGGTGCTTGGTTTTCGGGGTCCCGTACGCGGCTAGGCTCCTAAAAAGTCCCACACATGTGGTATCCCCGTACTCAGGAGAAGCAGCTAAATGTATTTTGGGGTGCAATTCCACATATGCCCATGGCCTGTGTGAGCAATATATCATTTAGTGACAACTTTGTGCAAAAAAAAAAAAAAAAAAAAAAAATTTGTCACTTTCCCGCAACTTGTGTCAAAATATAAAACATTCCATGGACTCAACATGCCTCAAAGCAAATAGCTTGGGGTGTCTACTTTCCAAAATGGGGTCATTTGGGGGGGTTTTATGTCATCTGGGCATTTTATGGCCTTCAAAACTGTGATAGGTAGTGAGGAGTAAAATCAAAAATGTACGCCCTTAGAAATCCTGAAGGCGGTGCTTGGTTTTCGGGGCCCCGTACGCGGCTAGGCTCCCAAAAAGTCCCACACATGTGGTATCCCCGTACTCAGGAGAAGCAGCTAAATGTATTTTGGGGTGCAATTCCACATATGCCCATGGCCTGTGTGAGCAATATATCATTTAGTGACAACTTTTTGTAATTTTTTTTTTTTTTTTTGTCATTATTCAATCACTTGGGACAAAAAAAATGAATATTCAATGGGCTCAACATGCCTCTCAGCAAATTCCTTGGGGTGTCTACTTTCCAAAATGGGGTCATTTGTGGGGGTTTTGTACTGCCCTGCCATTTTAGCACCTCAAGAATCGACATAGGCAGTCATAAATTAAAGGCTGTGTAAATTCCAGAAAATGTACCCTAGTTTGTAGACGCTATAACTTTTGCGCAAACCAATAAATATACACTTATTGACATTTTTTTTACCAAAGACATGTGGCCGAATACATTTTGGCCTAAATGTATGACTAAAATTGAGTTTATTGGATTTTTTTTAGAACAAAAAGTAGAAAATATCATTTTTTTTCAAAATTTTCGGTCTTTTTCCGTGTATAGCGCAAAAAATAAAAACGGCAGAGGTGATCAAATACCATCAAAAGAAAGCTCTATTTGTGGGAAGAAAAGGACGCAAATTTCGTTTGGGTACAGCATTGCATGACCGCGCAATTAGCAGTTAAAGCGACGCAGTGCCGAATTGTAAAAAGTGCTCTGGTCAGGAAGGGGGTAAAACCTTCCGGGGCTGAAGTGGTTAATATATTGTGTTATGTTCTTGTATTAAAAAAAGTCACTTATAATAAAGAGCCCATTCGATCCAAGTTATGATGCTGGTGTTCTATTATTAACCAAATTAAAGTGACACTAAAGGTTCATGTTTTTTTTTTTTAAATAACAAACATATACTTGCCTCCACTGTGCAGCTCATTTTGCACAGAGTGGCCCCAAAACCTGCTCTTCTGGGGTTCCTTGGAGCGGTGTATTATCTGCTCCTAAACCACCCCAAAGATGCTGCTTGCAGGACTTGTTTTTTGGGTCCCGCAAGCACACTGCGCCAGTGTGAAAGCACTCAGGCTTTCACACTGGAGTGGCAGGAGAGGAGCTTTATAGGTGCTATTTTTAGCACTAAAACGCCTGTAAAGCGCCTCAGTGTGAAAGTAGCCTAAATATGAGTTTGCCGAAAATACATTATGGGGTTTATTTACTAAAACCGGAGAGTGTAAAAAACTAGTGCAACTCTGCATGGTAGCCAATTAACTTTCAGGGTTTTTTTTTTGTCAAAGCTTAATTGAACAGGCTGAATTTAGAAGCCGACTGGTTACTATGCAGAGCTGCACCAGATTTTGCACTCTCCAGTTTTAGTAAATCAACCCCTATACGTTCCCTACAAAACCTCATTTGTGCACAAGGTTGTAGTATAATAATGAATGTAATATGTACTATTCCTATATATCTTACTGGCTCATTAAACTAATTTTCCTTTTAATACATTGCTATTTAATTTTTGGCTGTTTGTTTTTATTACAATAATATTTAGAACAGACATTTGTAGATGTTCTTATAAATATTTAAAAATCCAAGGTTTCTAAGGTGTGTAAATATTTAATGAACTGCTCTAACAATTTGTAAAAAGCATTACACATCATGTAAAGCATAAAAACAAACAAATGTAGGCCTTAAACTATGCAAATTATGCAAGCAAGGCAGTCCACTTTAGCTTGCGCTAAATCGGGTAGTATGTAGGGCAACAGTGAAAAACAATTGTTCGTCATTAATATGTACACCAAAAAAAAGAAAAATATTTTCAGGTGCATGTTTAGAAAAGTACAATTCTAAAATGAAGAACACCCCATATCCCAAAAATAATGGGCACTGTGGGTTCTGATTACTTGTTCAAAGCAAAAAACATTACTAAACTATTACAAAACACACTTTATGGCTAAGCTACACAGGTTATTATGAAATGTAACCATTATATGCCGGTAGTCATCTCATTAGGGTTCATGCATACAAATACATGTATGCGTTTTTTGAGCCTAGCTTAAAATTTCCCATGCCTGGGGAGCTGCATGTGTCATGGACAGCCTGCCATACAAGTAAATGGCCGTATTCAGCTGTACTCTTATTTATAGAATGCCAATGCTTCTTTGAAATGGCATTTATCAATGCATTCACGTCTGGCATTTTCCGAACACAAAATATTCATGTTTGGGAATTATTTCAGATGTGCGGGTAAGCACAGATGCAAAGAAGCATCATGGTTTACAAGAGTATGGCCCGGTACAGCCACCACTTATATGGTAGGTTGTACATGGCGCAGGCAGCTCCCTCCCCAACCATGAAAAGTGCTGAGAAATTTACGCTAGGTGCACAACACACCTAAATAAATCCATGTGTTTGAAACCTAAAACTATAGTCATACAGGAGATTTACAGCAGCTCAGTCATGCTAATAAAATAGCTTGCTACAAAAAAAAAAAAAAAATGGTGCTTTATGCAGTAAGCTACACAAAAGGCATTTAGCCTGGGTTCACGCTAGTGCGTGTGGAACACCATGTGATTTCCACGGGAATCGCATCGCATTCCTGTGCACATCACGTCATGTCTGTGCAGTGTGATTCGAGACATACATTTTGAAGGAGATAAAAAAGTGTTAAATAACTATTTAGGGCTAATTACATTTTGTTTTTATTAATAATAATTTACACATATGATTAAGCTACAGGATAAGTTCACCTTTCATAACATGTTACCTGCAAAAAAATGTGCATTTATTTATTTTTTTGTGAAAAGAATGAACTTATCTTTTAAATCATAAATGATTGAAGGGTAGCACTGAGCTGTCACACCAAGGCCCCTTTAACACTGGTGGGCTTTTGCTATGCTTTTCAAGGGCGACAAAAGCCTTTTCCCCCTACAAATCCTATGTAAAATGTTCACACTGCAGGTGCTTTTGCATGCTGCATCCTTGGTGCAGTTTTTCAAAACCATGCCTAAAAAGGCAACTTCCATTGCAACTCTAAGCACATCAGTGTGAAAGGGCCCTGACAGCCCTTCATTTCAGATTACACAGTTGTAATTTACAGCCTAATGAGAAGATACAAAGGCTGGCGCTGCTGACATTTCAAGAATACCAGTCATGCACCCAAAAAAAGTAGTATTGGGGTATATGGCACAATAAGTGTTGTGTGTACATAAAAGATCTATGCAGAACAGCAAAAAGTTCACTGAGTCCAATTGGAGTGTTCAGGATAACTTTCTGCTGATTTCAATGCACCAGATGCAGCACCTCTGAAGAAACTGAGAGCCAGGTTAACACTGGGACGACTTGTCAGGCGACTTAGCCGCCTGACAAGTCACGTTCCGTTCTAATAGGAGCGACTCAAGTCGCTCTGACGTAGAAAAAGGTTCCTGTACTACTTTTTGGGCGACTTAAGGCGACTTGCATTGACTTCTATACAGAAGTAGTTTTGCAAGTCGCCGCTGCTGTCGTGTGCAGGTCGCCTAAGGCCCCTTTCACACGGACGGATAGAATGGTGCTTTTAGCTGCGGATTTTCTAATTTTCTACCGCAGCTAAAAGCACACAATGCTTTCCTATGGCCCCATTCACACACTGCGTTTAGCTGCGAATTCGAAACATGCGGTTCTGTGCGTTTAGAAAAAATAGAATTGACTGCGTCCAGGAGTGATTTAGCGCAGCTATCCAAACATAACCGCAGGTATTCGCAGTGCACTGTGTCAGCTGCGGATAACAGCGCCGAGCTGCTCATCGGGAAAGGAAAAATGATTTTTCCTTTCCCAATGAGCGACAAGCACAGGGATCCGACTCGGATCCCCGCCAATGCCCGGCACTGTTTGGTATGAATCTTGAGGGGGTACTCCACGGCAAATTTTAAATAAAAAAACGGCGTGGGTTCCCCCCCTCAGGGGCATATCAGGCCCTTCGGTCTGGTACAGATGTTAAGGGGAACCCCCTACGCCGAAAAATCGGCGTGGGGTCCCCCCCCTAAATCCATACCAGACCCTTATCCGAGCACGCAGCCCAGCCGGTCAGGAAAGGGGGTGGGGACGGACAAGCGCCCCCCCCCCCCCCTCCTGAGCCGTACCAAGCCGCATGCCCTCAACATGGGGGGGTGGGTGCCTTGGGGGAGGGGGGGCGCCCATGTTGATGAGGACAAGGGCCTCTCCCGACAACCCTGGCCGTTGGTTGTCGGGGTCTGTGGGCAGGGGGCTTATCGGAATCCGGGAGCCCCCTTTAATAAGGGGGCCCCCAGATCCCAGCCCCCCACCCTATGTGAATAAGTATGGGGCACATGGTACCCCTACCCATTCACCTAGTGAAAAAGTGTCAATAAAAAAAAAAAAAAAAAAAACACTACACAGGTTTTTAAAAGTAATTTATTAGACAGTTCCGGGGGTCTTCTTCCGGCTTCGGGAGTCTCTCCGGTTCTTCTCCGCGCTCTCCGGGTCTTCTGCCGGGCTCCTCCGCTATCTTCTGCTCTTTTGCCGCTCTTTTTGCTAGCGGAGGAGCCCGGTCTGCTGCCTTCTGCCTTCTTCTCCTCTCTTCTTCCAATGTTGACACGACTCTCTCCAGCTGGGAATGCTCTCTGTGCGCTCCGCTCTGACTTATATAGGCGGAGACCCCGCCCCCTTATGCTGTCACAGTCCCTGGGCATGCTGGGACTGACGTTTTAGGGGGCGTGGCCAACATCACCCGGTGACCACACCCCCTAAAACGTCACAGTCCCAGCATGCCCAGGGACTGTGACGGCATAAGGGGGCGGTGTCTCCGCCTCTATAAGTCAGAGCGGAGCGCACAGAGAGCATTCTAGCCGGAGGGAGCATCGTGTCAACATCGGAAGAAGAGAAGAGGGAAGAAGCCAAGAAGCCAGAAGCCAGAAGTTCGGACCTCCGCTAGCAAAAGAGCGGCATGAAGATAGCGGAGGAGTCGGCAGAAGAACTGGAACACCAGGAGAAGAGGCCAGAGACAGCGGAGAAGAACCAACCGGACGCCGGGAGAAGAGGAACCGGAGGGACCCCTGAAGTCGGAAGAAGACCCCTGGAGCTGTCTAATAAATTACTTTAAAAACCTGTGTAGTGTGTTTTATTATTGACACTTTTTCCCTAAGTAAATGGGTAGGGGTACCATGTACCCCATACTCATTCACATAGGGTTGGGGGGCCGGGATCTGGGGGCCCTCTTATTAAAAGGGGGCTCCCAGATTCCGATAAGCCCCCTGCCCGCAGACCCCGACAACCAACGGCCAGGGTTGTCGGGAAGAGGCCCTTGTCCTCATCAACATGGGGACATGGTGTTTTGTGGTGGGGGGGCCCCGCAGGGCGCCCCCTCCCCCAAAGCACCCACCCCCCATGTTGAGGGCATGCGGCCTGGAATGGTTCAGGAGGGGGGGAGGCGCTCGCTCGTCCCCCACCCCCTTTCCTGACCGGCCGGGCTGCGTGCTCGGATCAGGGTTTGTTATGGATTTTGGGGGGACCCCATGCCGTTTTTTCTGCGTAGGGGGTTCCCCTTAACATCCATACCAGACCAAAGGGCCTGGTATGCCCCTGGGGGGAACCCACGCCCGTTTTTTATTTAAAATTTGGTGTGGAGTTCCCCCTCAAGATTCATACTAAGCAGTGCGAGTTGGTACCCTGTCGGGTTGCCATGGAAATGACAAACCGCAGCTAAACGCAACCGCAGCTGATCGCAGTGCCTGGAGTCTTGAATTCACAGGAAAAAAAAACATGCTTTTAACTGCGGCAGAATAGCCATCCGTGAGAAAGGCGCCTAAGGCAGTCGCGCTGCAAGTCGTGCTGCCTCAGTGTGAACCGGCTCTGAAGTTTCTCTAGGCAAAGAGATAAGAACAGCAGTGCGCAATCTGAGTGTATTATGTTAACAGATTTATTGTGGTAAAAAAGACAATATGAGTTGCCATTCCACCACAATAAATCTGTTAACATAATACACTCTGAAAAAATGTCAGAAGTCCTTGTTCAACTACTGGTACAGTATCAAAGTATTGAATTAAGAGAGCCAGCAGGGCAGCCAGGCAACTAGCATTTTCAGAAACAGAGGTCAACAATGGCACCTTTATTTCCTCTTATGGCAGATTTACTTTAAATTTTATCTGGCAAGCCCTGAAACAAACAAGAACCCCTTTGCTTTGTTCTTTGGACACTGTACAAAGCCATTATCATATGTAAGAACCTATTAACCAAAGTGCCATTTAAAAGATCAATACAAATGCGCCGTCCACCTATACAGCACCCATCTTCTGTCTCCATATATTAACCTATGCATGGATTTCAGAGAACTAGTAAATCCGTTACATTTGTAAAAAACTGAAGTTGGGTAAAGTTGACAAAAAAAAAAAAAACACGTGGAAAGATTACAGAACGCCTAGCAAACGGCCTTCAATTTGCAGAGCACACATGATTAAGATTATTCAAAAATCACATTTATATGCAAAAATATGAAAAAAAAAAGCTGAAAATGGAATATAGGGCTTGCCTGCCTCTAAATGCTTTCAAAGATTCAGTTTTAGCTCAAACTTCAAATTAAGCTTACAATGGATATAGTGTCACCCAATGGTCATGCACAAAATAGCACACTTGTGTCTAGGAAGTCAGGTAGGGACAGCATGAACACATCAGCCTTTATAGCAGACAGCAAAATGTACAAGTAGAATTGTTCTATTTCTTCTAGACCTCTCACAGTACCAATCTTGATTAGGTATGGATGGAATGGTGTATTTTAGTGGAAATGATTGTATAGTGGTGCATCTGCAGCAGAGCTATTATTTGAATCATGGGCTTTGAGACTACTGATTCACAGACAGCATCTATATTAATCCTTTACATTTGTGTTTCCAAGAAATGTAATAGATTTCCTTGGGTGCCAAACCATAGCTTCCTTTTAAAGCTGAAACGGTTTTTTAAATTCTAGATATGGTTGAACTTTTGTCAAGTTTTATTGCCGTCAGTGTGGCTGTGTGAGGTAGCGCTTGTAAAAAGGAGTGCTCTGTTTAAAAAGGAATTTATGGTCCGCTGGACCCCCTCAAAATGTAGATGAAGCAGTGGGCGATGCGCATCATACAGATTGTTATAAATCACATTTATTAGAAAATACATATACAAGACTTTACCAATTCTTTTCAAGGCTAAACCCTTCTTCAGGGACACAAGCTTAGAAATCATCCAAGCTCCAAAGCCCACACATGTAGCGTTTAATGCCGCGTACACACAGTCGGAAAATGTTCGATGGGAGCTTGTTGGAAATTCCGACCGTGTGTAGGCTCCATCGGACAGTTTCCATCGGAATTTCCGTCACACAAAATTTGAGATCTGGATCTCAAATTTTCCGACAACAAAATCCGTTGTCGTAAATTCCGACGCACAAAGTTCCATGCATGCTCATGGAACTTCCTTTTTCTCGGCTCATCGTACGTGTTGTACGTCACAGCGTTCTTGACGGAATTTCCGACAACATTCCGACAACATTTGTGTGACCGTGTGTATGCAAGACAAGTTTAAGCCAACATCCTTCGGAAAAAATCCATTGTCCGATCATGTGTACGGGGCATAAGACTTGTAGCTTCTTTGCACATTACAACTATATTTAGGGTGTAACATAGAATACGTTGCTAAGCATTCCCTGCATGAAAGTTAAAAAATCCTCCAATACTATTCCACATTTCCCCCCACCCCCATCCGGTCCCTAAACACTATGGCTCCCTCTGCTGTCCATCAAATCCTGTGAGGAGGGATTGGAGGCATGGCTGAGCAGCACTGTGTATATCTACGGACACACACAGCCCATCTTGGGAGCCCACCTGCATGGGTGCCCCCTCAGCACACAGTTTTCCAAGGGGGCACTCAGAACAAGAAGGGGGATTCAAGGAGAGGATCAGGGCCCCTCTTTACGTGCAGTCCGGGACGTGCCCGGACTGCACAAAGTTATCAAAACTACCTCAGATCTACTATAAAAAAACTATTGAATAACATGGAGCCAAAAATCTTACCCAGTTGCAAAATACCAGGCCCTGATGCACTTACCTACTAATAAGCGACATTTAAACACACACTTCTCTGCCATAAGACCAAACTGTACAATGCCTTCCTTAAAAAGTAAGTGCATCAAGTGTAGCGCTGGAGTGTTAAACTAAGTGACCGTGGTTATGTTATAAACATAAATTAAAACAATAAAGAAACCACTAGATTTATGTGCATAAATATGAATGACATATGTGATAAAGGAATGTGTAAAAAGAAATAAAGAGCAGATAAAATAAATTAAATTAGATTAGGTAATAAAGTCTGTAGGAGTCTTGAAAAATCCACAGCGTGCAGTGATTAATAACAGTCCATATTGAGGGGAGATGGTCTTGATCTCCGTACATAAAGTCAATGTGGTAGATGGAAAATAAGAACACTAGTGTAATGATGCTACCACCAGGATAAATGCAGGCTTACCAGAGAGTTTGAACTCAAATGAACATACGTTCTAGGAGTTAAACTAGCTTGTATTGTCAGCCGACAATGGGGATGAAACTTTGGGAGTCCTCAGTGATTGGAGCCTGGAGTTACTTAAACCTTCATGGAAGAACCGTCTCCTCTGCTGCCACTGCCAGCAATGTCTCCGGTCTACATGGACAGCGAGAACACAAGATGTACCACTGATCTTATTGAGAAGGTGAACTGCACCAAGGAAGGAACATTAAAAACGCTAAAAAAAAAAAATCTTTTGACCATCTCAGCTGGCCATTCATGCATTCTACTATATAATAATATATATAGGCATTTATGGCCTGCCTCTCTCTCAGCAATCCAAAACTTACATCACTCCCTTAGCATCAGTTAAAATGACCCCACACAGTTTGCGCAACATTTCCTATCCACAAATGGGACTCATTCCAACAACCTAGCAATATTCAAACCCCTGACCACCAATTTAGGCTTTCCCTAGGCCATGACGACTGTGCCGTGCGCGGGTGTCAGATTCCTGCCCTCCTCACTATCTCATGATGGACCGGCTAATCTCACACCACACTCACTAACGCAACAATGCCACTCTCCGTTGTACCCGGCACAAAGATTTTCCAGCTTGCAGGACCACAATCTTGGTGCCAGCAGCCTGAGAGCTATTGTCACTGGGCTAACTAACCCATTAACCCTTTAGCTGCCACCACCTCCTCTTTTGTGATAAATATTCATATCTTTGCATCTCTACTGTTTACAGACTGCTACAATCCATATTATGGTCCAGCGTGACATTTGCTTCAAAACAAATACAAACATGCCATGTCTCCAATGTCTATTTTACCTAGGAGGAATAAGGGGTACCAGTGGTTTCCCATATGACCTGACATAGGGGTGTCTTGACTTGAAACGCTACAAATTATCTGAGGAAAGTAAATACGTCCCCAATAGGGCTGTGCTATTAATAGTGTGTAAACAAACAGGTGGGGTTCTTGCGAGCCACAAGTGGACCAATGCCTCTAAGGAGTAAAACAACTATATTTAAAGCAGCAAACACTTCACCACGTTTCATTCCGTGTATTTGAATATAAATAAAATCAATTGTGCTCGCGCTAAAAATGTGAATTTAAATAAATATGAATATATATAAACTGAGTATAAAATATAAACTAATTGTGCAGAAATATTAAACCATAATAAGTATGCTAATAAAAACATACATGTAAAAATATATATATATAATGTGCAATCCTTATATATAAAATGAACAAAGTGCATCCACATAAAAGTGCAATCCTTATATAAAATGCTGAAAGTGCATCATGCATGAATATAGACCTAATTAATAAGTGCAAATCCTGTGACAATCAAGTGTCCAAACAAAATACGATCAGCAGATTCAAACTGAAACAAAGAAGTGCAAGAAAACAGTGTCCATGAATTACCGTATATACTCGAGTATAAGTCGAATTTTTCAGCACATTTTTTTGTGCTGAAAGTGCCCCCCTCGACTTATACTCGAGTCAAGCACTTTTCTGCAGCAAAAAATTTCATTTTCCGAACCGATTTTGGGGCCCCGTATCTCAGGGCCACTTGGTGCTAGGAACCCCAAATTTGGTATGCAAACCCAGTGGAACTGGTACCACAACATATCCAAAGATGAAGTTCCTAGCACTAAGTGGCTCCGAGATATGGGGCCCCAAAATCGGTTCGGAAAATGTCATTCTCTGCTGAAGAAAAGTGCTTGACATTTTCTGAACCGAATTTGGGGCCCCATATCTCAGGGACACTTGGTGCTAGGAACCCCAAATTTGGTGTGAAAACCCATGGGAACTGGTACCATAACATATCCAAAGCTGGGGTTCCTAGCACTAAGTGGCCCTGAGATACGGGGCCCCAAAACTGATTCGGAAAATGTCATTTTCTGCTGCAGAAAAGTGCTTGACATTTTCTGAACTGATTTTTGGGGCCCTGTATCTCGGGGCCACTTGGTGCTAGAAACCCCAGCTTTGGAAATTTTATGGTGCTAGTTCCACTGGGTTTGCACACCAAATTTGGGGTTCCTAGCACTAAGTGGCCCCGAGATACAGGGCCCCAAATTTGGTCAACTGTGTCCATCTGCAGCAATGTCATTTCAGGACCCTTTGGGTTCAGAGACCCCAAATTTTGGCTGCAGCTAGGGGGCATCTAGGAACCCTTAACTACCTAGTTTGAAGTTCAGGGGACCTATGGCTGCAAATGGGCACAGTGAGGCATGCAAATGGGCACAGTGATGCTGCAAATGGGCATTGTTGACCCTCTTTTCCACTTACAGTAGCTGTGCATTTCTCACCCTCGTCTTATACTCGGGTCAATACGTTTTTCCCATTTTTTTTGCAGTAAATTAGGGCCTCGACTTATACTCGGAACGACTTATACTCGAGTATATACGGTAAGTGTTCATCATGCTTCTCCTGAAAAGTGTCCAAATCACAACAAGCTGGATGTGCTCTCCCATGATCCCCCACTTGTGCTTGCGCTCACCTCTATTCGTGTGACACGGTAGTTAAACAGTGTCAAAATACGCATTGGGGCCACTCCTGGGCTCACTCAGGATGCAATGATGTATGTCCAATCCTCACAGGTAAAACATCATTCATAAAAGAGAAAAAGAAAGCTCCATGGTGTAATATAGTAAGGGATTTATTTAAAGTAAAAGAAGTTCCTCCAGGAGGGTACTCACAGTGTGCAGGTGCTACAGTGCACCAAACTATACAGGTGTATTTCGTTTAGCAGCGGCTCGTATGGCGTGCGGTGTGGTGTATATTCCTCTCCTTCCCTGCTGACAGCTCCGTCCTACCCCTCCCCGACGCGTATTCGGCACAGGGATCACGTGCCTTCCTCTGGGACGGAGCTGTCAGCAGGGAAGGAGAGGAATATACACCACACCGCACGCCATACGAGCCGCTGCTAAACGAAATACACCTGTATAGTTTGGTGCACTGTAGCACCTGCACACTGTGAGTACCCTCCTGGAGGAACTTCTTTTACTTTAAATAAATCCCTTACTATATTACACCATGGAGCTTTCTTTTTCTCTTTTATGAATGATGTTTTACCTGTGAGGATTGGACATACATCATTGCATCCTGAGTGAGCCCAGGAGTGGCCCCAATGCGTGTTTTGACACTGTTTAACTACCATGTCACACGAATAGAGGTGAGCGCAAGCACAAGTGGGGGATCATGGGAGAGCACATCCAGCTTGTTGTGATTTGGACACTTTTCAGGAGAAGCATGATGAACACTTAATTCATGGACACTGTTTTCTTGCACTTCTTTGTTTCAGTTTGAATCTGCTGATCGTATTTTGTTTGGACACTTGATTGTCACAGGATTTGCACTTATTAATTAGGTCTATATTCATGCATGATGCACTTTCAGCATTTTATATAAGGATTGCACTTTTATGTGGATGCACTTTGTTAATTTTATATATAAGGATTGCACATTATATATATATATTTTTACATGTATGTTTTTATTAGCATACTTATTATGGTTTAATATTTCTGCACAATTAGTTTATATTTTATACTCAGTTTATATATATTCATATTTTTTTAAATTCACATTTTTAGCGCGAGCACAATTGATTTTATTTCTATTAATAGTGTGTATTGGACAACTTAAAGTAAAAGGTGGGGATGGGGTCACGGTGTTGTTCCATTCACTGGACAACATGGCTGGGATGAGCTGCACAATGACAAAAATGGCTACTAACCACACAGCTATGCATTAGCCCAGTACGCACAATTATGACATCTTAATAACCCTGACGAAGCCCTCTACTGTCCCTCCCCAACCTACACAGCAATTTTTTTTATATTTTCCGGTCTGTCTAATATTTAATATATATTAATTATACACATACATAAATAAATACATACATGGATTTTTTTCAGCTGTAACTCAGTTCCACTACCTCTGGCTCAGGCCCTCTGCTCCCTTCTCACCACTATCACTTGTAAACACAGAAGTCCGGCTTTTGTGTTTACAAGTGACCGCTTGTCTCCCAACGGCTCCCATAGATCTGATCTCCCGAGTGGCTCTCACAGAGTGCCGGACAGGGACAAGAGAGATGTAGGTTCCCGGGGTGCAATGCAGATGCCAAAATCATCACTGGATGGTCTCGCCCAAAGTGAGAGAGGCAAAGCCAACTTCAGTGTGCGAGGAGGTACTAGAGACTGAGTGCTTCAGCTTAATACAGCAACAAAATGTAAGACATGTGGAAGATGGAGGAGCTTTTAAGGAGGTGGGAAGATGGGGCAGTGGAGTGGGGGTTGCATGCAGAGTTCAGAGCTGAAGAGGGGTGAAAGTGAGATATGAATGGGGGATTCAGAGGTAAACAGCTGTGAAAGAAGGCTGAACTCTGCATTCAGCGCACCCCCAAACTCTGCATGTAATGCACTCATGGTATTTAATGTCCCTTTAAGAGCCTCCCACTGTTAGTGAGATTTGACCACACCCACTTTTTGATGCAGTTTGAAGAGTGCGTGTGGGGGGGAGGGTTTTGGGGGATCATGGTTAAGTTCCTTTACCTTTTTCCTGAGAAGATAGAGCTACCCATCTATATCTACATACATACACACAGTATCTCACAAAAGTGAGTACACCCCTCACATTTTTATAAATATTTTATTATATCTTTTCATGTGACAACACTGAAGAAAATGACACTTTGCTACAATGTAAAGTAGTGAGTGTACAGCTTGTATAACAGTGTAAATTTGCTGTCTCCTCAAAATAACGCAACACACACAGGCAATAATGTCTAAACCGCTGGCAACAAAAGTGAGTACACCCCTAAGTGAAAATGTCCAAATTGGGCCCAATTAGTCATTTTCCCTCCCCGGTGTCATGTGACTCGTTAGTGTTGCAAGGTCTCAGGTGTGAATGGGGAGCAGGTGTGTTAAATTTGGTGTTATCACTCTCACTCTCTCATACTGGTCACTGGAAGTTAAACATGGCACCTCATGGCAAAGAACTCTGAGGAGCTGAAAAAATGAATTGTTGCTCTACATAAAGATGGCCTAGGCTATAAGAAGATTGCCAAGACCCTGAAACTGAGCTGCAGCATGGTGGCAAAGACCATACAGCGCTTTAACAGGACAGGTTCCACACAGAACAGATACCAACAAAGCCTGTGGAATGCCCAGGAAAAAATTCCAAGCCTACTTACCACCGGCTCGCAGACAACCAAATTAACCTGTCTAACAGTATGCGTTAAAAACAGGGGTTTAGTTCGCACGCATTTGCAAATGCATGCGTAAGCCACAGAGCCTCGTCACGGAACCCTGATATCTGTGGTCCTAACACTAAAATATAAGTGTCCCCACAGTGGAGGCACATGCATTCTAATGGATAAATGAGGCAGGTGGACTGAAGGGCAGTCCATCCCTTCTTAAAAGGTACAGGAGCACACCAGACACCCAGCAGATAGCACTATGGCTGCAAAGGTGCTGGTGCGTTGCTGGACCAATACACACACCAACGTGATCACAAAAAAATTGCCACCACCCTCATTTATAGCTGGCTATCGCAGTAAGCGGCATTGGAGGGCTACAAACAGATACAAACAAAGCCTGGGGAATGCCCAGGAAAAAATTTCAAGCCTACTTACCACCAGCTCGATGACAACCAAATCAACCTGTCTAACGGTATGCGTTAAAAACAGAACAGGCCTCTCCATGTTCGACCAAAGAAGTTGAGTGCACATGCTCAGCGTCATATACAGATGTTGTCTTTGGGAAATATACGTATGAGTGCTGCCAGCATTGTTGCAGAGGTTGAAGGGGTGGGGGTTGGGGGGGGTCAGCCTGTCGGTGCTCAGACCATACGCCGCAAACTGCATCAAATTGGTCTGCATGGCTGTCATCCCAGAAGGAAGCCTCTTCTAAAGATGATGCATAAGAAAGCCTGCAAACAGTTTGCTGAAGACAAGCAGACTAAGGACATGGATTACTGGAACCATGTCCTGTGGTCTAATGAGACCAAGAAACTTATTTGGTTCAGATGGTGTCAAGCATGTGTGGTGGCAACCAGGTGAGGAGTACAAAGACAAGCGTGTCTTGCCTGCAGTCAAGCATGGTGGTGGGAGTGTCATGGTCGGGGGGCTGCATGAGTGCTGCCGGTGTAGTGTTGATGAGTGCCTCCCGTCGAATTAAGCCTCCTACGTACTGCGCATGCGCAGTACGTGACGTCACTGCAGCTGATTTCCCGATCAGCTGGCTTGTCGTATCGACTGCACATGTGCAGTACGTAGAAGGCATTTTCCGGCAGGACACGGGGAGCGCGCGGAGGTAGACAAAACAGTGTCAGAGTAGGAGCTCAGCGAGGCTCGGGAAAAGCAAAAGTGATCACAAGGCAGAGACAAGAGAGCAAAACGAGAAGATAATTAGAGCACATAAAATATATGAAAAAATTACAAGAAAGAACAGCAATAGAAAGGAGAGAACTGGTAAAAGGCAGAAACAAAAAGGAAAAAAGGAAAAAAATGGAATAAAAAAATAATAATTAAAAAATGAATACAAATAAAAACAAAAACAACATAAAAATGTTGGTGTAACGTCGATTATTGCCTCCTGTCAAAAAATGCCTCCTACGTACTGCGCATGCGCAGTACGTCCCATCACTCCAGCTGATTTCCCGATTAGCTTGCCTGACGTATTAACTGCACATGCGCAGTTCGTCATATGCATTTTCCGATGGGAGGCAAGCCACGGGGAGCGTGTAGAGGAAGGGAATCTTAAAGAGGGAGTCCCGCGAAAAAAAAAAAATTAAAAGTCAGCAGCTACAAATACTGCAGCTGCTGACTTTTAAAATAAGGACACTCATTGTCCGAGGGTCCAGCGATGTCGGCACCTGAGACCGAATCGCCCCTCAGTCCTCGGGTGCTGCCGCCGCCATTCTCTGTAAGGGAATCAGGAAGTGAAGCGTTGCGGCTTCACTTCCTGGTTCCCTACTGCGCATGCGTGAGTCGCGCTGCGCTTCCTTACTGGTCCCCGCTGTCTCTGGGACCTGTTTGCGTAGACGGGAGTCTACGCCGGAAGTAGGTGCAAATACTTGTCTTAGACAGGTATCTGCATCCCCCTCCCCCTGAAAGGTGCCAAATGTGACACCGGAGGGGGGAGGGTTCCGAAAAGCGGAGGTTCAATTTTTGTGTGAACCTCCGCTTTAAATGTAAGATTCTGCCTCGCTTTCTGTGGTGTGATGTATCGACTGGGCATGCGCAGTTCATCGTATGCATTTTTCGATGAGAGGCAAGCCACAGGAGCGCGCGGAAAGAGAACACTGACGCAAGGGAGAACTCCGCAGGGAACACTGATGCAAGTGATAACTCCGCAGGGAACACTGACGCAAGGGAAAACTCCGCAGGGAACACTGACGCAAGGGAAAACTCCGCAGGGAACACTGACGCAAGGGAAAACTCCGCAGGGAACACTGACGCAAGGGAAAACTCCGCAGGGAACACTGACGCAAGGGAAAACTCCGCAGGGAACACTGACGCAAGGGAAAACTCCGCAGGGAACACTGACGCAAGGGAAAACTCCGCAGGGAACACTGACGCAAGGGAAAACTCCGCAGGGAACACTGACGCAAGGGAAAACTCCGCAGGGAACACTGACGCAAGGGAAAACTCCGCAGGGAACACTGACGCAAGGGAAAACTCCGCAGGGAACACTGACATAAGGGAGAACTCCGCAGGGAACACTGACATAAGGGAGAACTCCGCAGGGAACACTGACATAAGGGAGAACTCCGCAGGGAACACTGACATAAGGGAGAACTCCGCTGGCTTAATAAGGTCAGTGGCAACACCGCACCCAGCCCCGCCCCCAACACACCCCTAGGCTGCTCTAGAGAAAGGGGGCGAGCGCCATGCATAAGCAGTGTATTTGTCAGGGAAGCTTGGATTGACACAGCGGTGCCAGCGGGAGGGCCAAGGTCTGTGCTTCGAGAGGTAGGCGGGGCCCTGAATAGCTATGTATGTGTAAGTGACCTACACTGCAGTTTAAGAAAGCCCATCAGGGATCCCGTTCCCAAGAGCTTGCAATCTATTAAAAAGGCATACGGTTTATCCCTGTTTACTTTTTGTTCTTTTGACAGGTGTGCTTTAGATAGAGCATGTCAAGCCATAGCTGTGCTCCCTGGGGATATGCTGATCGCCCATCCGTGCTGCTGCTGGAGGGAACCCAGGTGACCATAAATGAGAGCCCTACAGACTTGGTCATGGTGAGTGACCAAGTGGTATATCCCCCACACCATCCCATACCCAACTACATCTCCCCTGGGGACTTAGGACCCTCTAGACCACTCACCTGGGGACAGGGACACCCATCTCACCTGGGGACTGGGACCCCTTCTCCCATGGGGACTGGGACCCCTTCTCACCCGGGGACTGGGACCCCTTCTCACCCGGGGACTGGGACCCCTTCTCACCCGGGGACTGGGACCCCTTCTCACCCGGGGACTGGGACCCCTTCTCACCCGGGGACTGGGACCCCTTCTCACCCGGGGACTGGGACCCTTTCTCACCCGGGGACTGGGACCCTTTCTCACCCGGGGACTGGGACCCTATCTCACCCGGGGACTGGGACCCTATCTCACCCGGGGACTGGGACTCCATTGCTCCTGGGGACAGAAACTCCATTGCTCCTGGGGACAGGAGCTCCATCCCCCCTGAGGACAGGGAACCCACCTCCACTAAGAACAGGAACCTGATCAGCCTGTGTGTGCCAAACTCACCTCCCTGCCCCTGTGTGTGCCAACCTCACTGTCCTGCCCGATCACCCTGTGTGTGTCAACCTCACCGCCCTGCCTGACATGTGTCCTGTGTGAGGGCCCTCCTGTGATAGCTGTTCTCAGGCCTTTACCTCACCGTGTGCTCCCCCTAAATGAATACGTGGATCTTCTCCCACTACATGACTGACCCGGAGATGCAAGCAAAGCATGAGTAAGTATGAGTAAGAGTAAGCACCGTTATGAGTGTGAAACGCGTCAGTGATCTCTGTACATCCCTGCTGTAGTGTCTTGTATACTTTTGTGATCCAGCTTTTTATCAATAAAGGCACTTGTCATCCTGTCCGGTGTGCATCATCCAGATCTTTTCGTCTACTTCTACATGACTGACCCCTCTGTGTGCTCCCCCTACATGTCTGCATACTCTGACCACCTCCTCTATCCTGTACCATGTCCGCAGCCTCTAACCACCTCGTGTCTGCAATCTCTGACTATCTCTTGTCTTTTATCATATCTGAATTCTCTGAGGGGAAGTCTGTAGAAGAATCAAGATTAAGAGCGCCACCGGGATGGGTATTATGGGCAGCGTCAGACATTTATGTACTGTGGAGACTATAGAATAAATCCAGAGCCACCAACTTGGAGCCATCTAACTGAGCCCTGCACAGTGCACCTGAGAGGTCAGTGACAGCACCACCAGGCCAGTCTAAGGGGGGTCACTGATGTAAGGGGATAGTGAACACAAAAATGTAAGGGGCACTGATATAAAGGTTTCCCCTTATATCAGAAACCCCCCACTTACCTTAGTGTATTCACTCTGCGGAAGGTGGTCTCTGGTCAGCAGAGTCCCCCCCCCTCCCACATCAGAGTTACCGGCATTTCCCTTTACATCAGAGTCTGCAGCATTCCCCCTTGCAGTGCAGAAGAACTCAGATGTAAAGAAAAATAATGCAGAGCATGATCTAAAGAGGAACTCTGATGTAAGGGGTTCCTAACTACATCAGAGAGTCTGCAGCATTGCCCTTTACATCAGTGTTCCCCTTTACATCAGGGTTCACAAAGTTCCCCCTTGCACTGTAAGATTAAAAGGGATGGAGGCCCAGAAACATGTCCAGGGTACACAGAAGACACATGAGTTAGATTAGAATGGATGGAGGCCTCCTCTGTGTACCCTGGACATGTCTCTGGGTCTCCATCCCTTTTAATCTTACAGTGCAAGGGGGGACTTTGTGAACCCTGATGTAAAGGGGAACACTGATATAAAGGGCAATGCTGCAGACTCTGATGTAGTTAGGAACCCCTTACATCAGAGTTCCTCTTTAGACCATGCTCTGTATCATTTTTCTTTACATCTGAGTTCCTTTGCACTGCAAGGGGGAATCCTGCAGTCTCTGATGTAAAGGGAAATGCCGGTAACTCTGATGTGGGAGGGGGAACACTGCTGACCAGAGACCACCTTCCGCAGAGTGAATACACTAAGGTAAGTGGGGGGTTTCTGATATAAGGGGAAACCTTTATATCAGTGCCCCCTTACATTTTTGTATTCACTACCCCCTTACATCAGTGACCCCCCCCCCCCCCCCCCTTAGACTGGCCTGGTGGTGCAGGGCTCAGTTAGATGGCTCCAAGTTGGTGGCTCTGGTTTTATTCTATAGTCTCCACAGTACATAAATGTCTGACGCTGCCCATAATACCCATCCCGGTGGCGCTCTTAATCTTGACTCTTCTACAGACTTCCCCTCAGAGAATGCAGATATGATAAAAGACAAGAGATAGTCAGAGATTGCAGACACAAGGTGGTTAGAGGCTGCGGACATGGTACAGGAGGCAGTCAGAACATGTGTACAGGATAAAGGAGGTGGTCAGAGTATGCAGACATGTAGGGGGAGCACACAGAGGGGTCAGTCATGTAGAAGTAGACGAAAAGATCTGGATGCCACACACCGGACAGGATGACAAGTGTCTTTATTGATAAAAAGCTGGATCACAAAAGTATACAAGACACTACAGCAGGGATGTACAGAGATCACTGACGCGTTTCGCACTCATAACGGGTGCTTACTCTTACTCATACTTACTCATGCTTTGCTTGCATCTCCAGGTCAGTCATGTAGTGGGAGAAGATCCATGTATTCATTTAGGGGGAGCACACGGTGAGGTAAAGGCCTGATAACAGCTGTCACAGGAGGGCCCTCACACAGGACATGTCAGGCAGGGCGGTGAGGTTGACACACACAGGGTGATCGGGCAGGACAGTGAGGTTGGCACACACAGGGGCAGGGAGGTGAGTTTGGCACAAACAGGGTGATCAGGTTCCTGTTCTTAGTGGAGGTGGGTTCCCTGTCCTCAGGGGAGATGGAGCTCCTGTCCCCAGGAGCAATGGAGTTTCTGTCCCCAGGTGAGATAGGATCCCAGTCCCCAGTTGAGAAGGGGTCCCAGCCCCCAGGTGAGAAGGTGTCCCAGTCCACAGGTTAGTGGCCTAGAGGGTCCCAGTCCCCAGGTGAGATGGGTTTCCCTCTCCCCAGGTGAGTGGCCTAGAGGGTCCTAAGTCCCCAGGGGAGATGGAGTGGGGTATGGGATGGTGTGGGGGATATACCACTTGGTGACTTGGTCACTCACCATGACCAAGTTTGTAGGGCTCTCATTTATGGTCACCTGGGCTCCCTCCAGCAGCAACACGGATGGGCGATCAGCATATCCCCAGGAAGCACAGCTACGGCTTGATATGCTCTATCTAAAGCACACTTGTCAAAAGAACAAAAAGTAAACAGGGATAAACTGTATGCCTTTTTAATAGATTGCAAGCTCTTGGGAACGGGATCTCTGATGGGCTCTTAAACTGCAGTGTAGGTCACTTACACATACATAGCTATTCAGGGCCCCGCCCCCCTCTCGAAGCACAGACCTTGGCCCTGCCGCTGGCACCGCTGTGTCAATCCAAGCTTCCCTGACAAATACACTGCTTATGCATGGCGCTCGTCCCCTTTCTCTAGAGCAGCCTAGGGGTGTGTTGGGGGCGGCGCTGGATGCGATGTTGCCGCTGAAGTTATTAAGCCTGCGGACTTCTCCCTTACGCCAGTGTTCCCTGCGGACTTTTCCCTTACGCCAGTGTTCCCTGCGGACTTCTCCCTTACGCCAGTGTTCCCTGCGGACTTCTCCCTTACGCCAGTGTTCCCTGCGGACTTTTCCCTTACGCCAGTGTTCCCTGCGGACTTCTCCCTTAGGCCAGTGTTCCCTGCGGACTTCTCCCTTACGCCAGTGTTCCCTGCGGACTTCTCCCTTACGCCAGTGTTCCCTGCGGACTTCTCCCTGACGCCAGTGTTCCCTGCGGACTTCTCCCTGACGCCAGTGTTCCCTGCGGACTTCTCCCTTACGCCAGTGTTCCCTGCGGACTTCTCCCTTACGCCAGTGTTCCCTGCGGACTTCTCCCTTACGCCAGTGTTCCCTGCGGACTTCTCCCTTACGCCAGTGTTCCCTGCGGACTTCTCCCTTACGCCAGTGTTCCCTGCGGACTTCTCCCTTACGCCAGTGTTCCCTGCGGACTTCTCCCTTACGCCAGTGTTCCCTGCGGACTTCTCCCTTACGCCAGTGTTCCCTGCGGACTTCTCCCTTACGCCAGTGTTCCCTGCGGACTTCTCCCTTACGCCAGTGTTCCCTGCGGACTTCTCCCTTACGCCAGTGTTCCCTGCGGACTTCTCCCTTACGCCAGTGTTCCCTGCGGACTTCTCCCTTACGCCAGTGTTCCCTGCGGACTTCTCCCTTACGCCAGTGTTCCCTGCGGAGTTCTCCCTTACGCCAGTGTTCCCTGCGGAGTTCTCCCTTACGCCAGTGTTCCCTGCGGAGTTCTCCCTTACGCCAGTGTTCCCTGCGGAGTTCTCCCTTACGTCAGTGTTCCCTGCGGAGTTCTCCCTTACGTCAGTGTTCCCTGCGGAGTTCTCCCTTACGTCAGTGTTCCCTGCGGAGTTCTCCCTTACGTCAGTGTTCCCTACGGAGTTCTCCCTTACGTCAGTGTTCTCTGCGGAGTTCTCCCTTACGTTAGTGTTCTCTTTCCGCGCGCTCCCGTGGCTTGCCTCTCGTCGAAAAATGCATACGATGAACTGCGCATGCCCAGTCGATACATCACACCACAGAAAGCGAGGCAGAATCTTACATTTAAAGCGGAGGTTCACACAAAAATTGAACCTCCGCTTTTCGGAACCCTCCCCCCTCCGGTGTCACATTTGGCACCTTTCAGGGGGGAGGGGGGTGCAGATACCTGTCTAAGACAGGTATTTGCACCTACTTCCGGCGTAGACTCCCACGGGAGTCTAAGCCGCAATGCTTCACTTCCTGATTCCCTTGCAGAGAATGGCGGCGGCAGCAACCGAGGACTGAGGGGCGATTCGGTCTCGGGTGCCGACATCGCTGGACCCTGCGACAGGTGAGTGTCCTTATTTTAAAAGTCAGCAGCTGCAGTATTTGTAGCTGCTGACTTTTAAAATTTTTTTCGCGGGACTCCCTCTAAGATTCTCTCCCGTCCTCCCTGGCTCCCGTCGGAAAATGAATATGACGAACTGCGCATGTGCAGTCGATACGTCACGCCAGCTGATCGGGAAATCAGCTGGAGTGATGTGACATACTGCGCAGTACGTAGGAGGCATTTTTTGACAGGAGGCAATAATCGATGTTACACTGGTATATATTATATATATATAAATATAAATGCCTTTCTATTTTTATTATTTAAATTTATTTTTATTATTTTTTAATTTTATTTTTTTTTATTTTATTTTTTATTTATTTATTTTTTATTATTCTCTTATTTATTTACTCCACATCGGAGCACATGTGCAGTCGATACAACAAGCCAGCTGATTGGGAAATCAGCTGGCGTGACGTTACGTACTGCGCATGCGCAGTACGTAGGAGGCATTATTCGACGGGAGGCACTCATCGACACTACACCGGCACTGGGGAGCTACAGTTCATTGAGGGAACCATGAATGCCAACATGTACTGTAACATACTACTTTACATTGTAGCAAAGTGTCATTTCTTCAGTGTTACATGAAAAGATAATAAAATACTGCAAAAAACTACAAAAAAAAAAAAAATCCAGTTATTCTGTATAAAAAAAATAAATAAAAAAAAAATAACCTCTAATAAAATGATTCTGCTGCCCAAACTATTTTACTTCTATGAAACAATCAATAAAGATCCTATTCAAAGACCCCAAAGCTTTACAACAAAATCTGCTTAACTTTACTTGAAATGCAAATAGACAGAGCAGCTAGACAAGATCTCCTCGTCTCATAATCCTAATTGGAGCTCAGCTTTTCTGACATCATTAAATATTACCCGGCAGCTCAGCTGTGCCACTTGACCCCATGGTCAACCCTATATCGATGGTCAGAGATCAAGGGCAGCAAAGTGGCTAGCACTTCCGCCTAGCGGCACTAAGGTCGCTGGTTTGAATCCCAACCAAGACACTACCTGCCTGGAGTTTGCATGTTCTCCCTGTGCCTGCGTGGGTTGTACTTCGGTTTCCTGCCACACTCTAGAGACATGCTGGTAGGTTAATGGATTCCCAGTCTAAATTGGCCCTAGTATGTGTATGTATGAATGTGAGTTAGGGACCTTAGATTGTAAACTCACTGAAGGCAGGGACTGAGGTGAATGTGCAATATTCTGTATATGTTAAGTGCTGTATACAATTGATGGCGCTATACAAGTACCTGTAAAAAAGAATAATAGGCTGTGAATTGCACCAGTCCAAACTAACTCTATGGTCATGCACTTCCAAATCCAAAAAATCCAACCACTTTCAATTCATTCACTTGTTGTAGGTGCTCGACTATGTGGTAGCCTATACCAGTGCCCCAAAATAAAATTTCTTGAAAAAGAGCCATAATGGCCATCTTGAAACATTACTTAAAGGGGTTGTAAACCCTTGTGTTTTTTCACCTTAATGCATCCTATGCATTAAAGTGAAAAGAGTTCTTCTAGCCCCCCCCCCCCCCCGTTTTACTCACCTGAGCCCTGTAATTTCCCACAGTGCAGATGCTCCCTTACTCTGCCCGGGGTTCTCGGCTCTTGATTGGATAGACTGACAGCAGCGCAGCCATTGGCTCCCAATGCTGTCAAACAAATCCAATGATGCAGGTGCCAGGGGGCAGGGACGAGTCCTACATTTGGCATCTATGGACGCTGAATTCTAGACTCGGGAGCGGGCCCGCAAGGTAACCTGTGGGGGAAGACTTCTCCTAGGGGGTTATACAATGCAGGGAGGTGCCGCGAGAGCCGCCGGGGGACCCCAGAAGTCGAGGATCAGGGCCACTCTGTGCAAAACGAACTGCACAGTGGAGGCAAGTATGAACGTTTTTTTTTTTGTTTTTTTTTAATAACAAAGGAGTAGCTTTACAATCACTTTAACCAACCAGTTCACGTCATTTTGGGCTTACCTAAATGCTCCAAGTTAATGAACCATATTCTAACTGCTGCAAGATATCTAAATAGCATTTAAATTAAAATTGCCATCAAAGTAATCTGAAAACCGACTAATACAAACACATTCATGATGTTCAAAACATGGAGCAACTCAACGCAACAAAACAAATAGGGATATCAAGAAACTAAAAAAACTTTTGGGACTTTAAAGGCACAACTGTAGTAGACTACGCAAGGTATATAAAAAGGGTTGAATTTTATTGATAACATACAAAAGACAAAGAATAGACAGAACATTATTAAAAGCATATGAAATCTAGACATAAAACGCATATCTTGACACCATTGAGGATCCTATCCTGCAGTTTTGTGTGTATTCCTATATATTCATATACAAATGAGTCATGATCGAGATAAAGGAAAAAGGTAAACTTCCCCTAAAGGGTTGAAATTGGGGGAGCACTGCAGGTCTGGTATTCCAAAATAGTGTGTTCTCCAATTGCTCTACATGTTTCACGTTGACAAGGAACGCTTCTTCAGGAGCTAGAGGTTCTATTAAAATTACATACAAACAAAGAAAAAAACATATGTCAAAGTTACAATACTTGGAAGCTATTCTCAGTATTGGGGACGATGGCACAAGTGATTTTTAAGCACCTACAGAGTCACCCTGTATATCAGGTACTTTAATACTAGGACCCCCCCTTTTGCTGCAACAAAACAAAGGTCTAGACAATTACACTAAAGTTTGGACTCAATATCATGGTTCTGAGAGAAAAAGACAGTTGACACAAAGAGAAAGAAAGCTGGATTCTTGAATAAATAAAATGTGTCCTCAAGCATCTAACACCTATTACCAGACAACAGAAATCTGTCATAGTTGAATGCATACATAAAAATGATGCCTGTCCTGGTTTTCATAACTTTATTTCATGTAAATATACTTTGGATATTTACAATCTACAAAATATGTAATTTTTCTTTTGTACACACATTGCAATTTTCAAAAGCATTGGCTATATTGCTTTACTCTTTCTTATATTGTAAATGACATTTAAAAAAAAAAAGTAAACAAATTCAAGCCAGCCATTAGATCTAAGTTGCATTTTTGTGTTTAAAAAAAAATAAAATTAAAAAAAATAAAATAAATAAAAATCAGCAAAAGCTCTTTGCTTTGCAGGGCAACAATGGGTTAGAACCCCTGTCAATTTTTCAATAAAGTTTATAACCCTAAGGGTGTCCTACCGTTTTAGATGGATTCCCATCATTTCCTGTTTGGTCACGAAGATGGAAAGGGAGTTAAAGCATCCAGCGGTAACCAAGACTACAATAAAAACCTGACGGACGTTGTAGCCTGTTATGTACCATGTGATTTATTATTTAGAGTCCTTGTCATTCATACAGAATCCATTTAGAAAGAATTCCATCAAAAACTAATTTATCTTGTCAGTACTATATCAAAATAAATTATCCGTAAATTTAACATAATCCATTCCTAATTTATAACCAACTAACATTTTGGAGAGACTTGGACTTTAGGTCTGGAGATAAAATTAATGTAGACAAGGTAGAATTCAAGGAGGTTGCCTGTCCAATCTAGGAGTTAGTGGAGAATGTTAACCAGTTCCTGACTGCCATACATACATATGCGTCCTTGTCAGGAAATGGCGATACAAGGATCATGCTTATGCTTATGGGATGCTTATGATAGCAATAAAGTTGAACACAAAAAAAAAAAAAAAACTAAGGAGACAGTGAAAACAAAATGTAAAATAAGTAATAGAATTAAAAATCTTTAAAAGCGCACCTATCCCCCTGTGCTCATGCGCAAATGCAAACACACACGTAGGTCCCGCACACATATGTAAACAGTGATGGCACTACACTTGTGAGGTATTGTTGCAATATTCTAGCGCAAGACCTCCTGTTTAAACTGGTAACCTGTAAAAGCTTATGAAGCATCGCCTGTGGAGAATTTAATGTTCTGTAGTTTGTTGCCATTCCACAGGCATGTGCAATGTTAAAAGCATGACATGTTGGGTATCCATTTTCTCGGCGTAACAGCTTTTATATCTTATCAAAAAGTTGGATATTATATTGCATTTGTGTGCACTAAAAGGCAATACATTTTAATAAACTGCTGCACAAATATCGTGTGACAAAAAAAAAAAAAAAAAAAAAATCACAAAAAAATTACTCTCCAAGGCCTTTGCTTTCATAAAATCTATAATAAAAATAAAAAAATAAGAATATATGAAGATTTTTACATGTATGTGAGAAATGTCAAAATTGGCTTTGTAAGCAAGCGGTTAAGGAACCAGGAAAATGAATTTGGCATTAATACATGAAGCTCAAAAAGTTGCTAATTTTAAAATGAGATTTTCCACTTAAAGATGACAGAGGTACAATGAAAAGCCAAATCTTGTGATAAGCACTGCAATCCACTCCACTGTGCCTTCTTGCAGGATTTAACTAGGAGTATGATGTCTTCCTCACCATGTTGTGGGTGGGAGGCAAAAATAAACTTTTTCTTTACAGGTAATTTTACACCTACTAATAGTAGGTAATGTGTGAAGTGGCAGGGGGCCTAAATAGTGAAAGTGGACCTTGCATTGTACTTTGAATAAAGTGTTTTTTCGTTATATGCTCAGTCTGAATTGTCTTGGTTCAAGACAAGTTTACTTTATCTAAAGCAGAGGTGATGGACTTCAAGGAGGAAGAGGAGGTCTGAAGATTTCCCCTTTCCCCTCCCTTTCCCCCTTGTATCCTTTGGCAGTTCAATAAAGCTTCGGGCCTGTGAACTTTTTTTTTCTCCCTCGCCTACCCCATCTCCTCCACCACTGCCCATCACACCCGTTACCCATTTGAATGCTACCTGACAGTAGATGACTTTTTGTGACATGTTTTTGAAGTAATGCTTTCAGGGTAATGCGGCACCATGCATGATGTGATGTTTCGGGGTATTATTACTCTGCACAACACATCAGGCATCATACCGCAGGATGAATGTAATTTATTTGTATGCTTGGAAATATATTGTTATGTAGTGTATTTATGTGCTGCGTCGCAGTACAGAGTGGAATGTATCTTGTTGAAGTATTTGTTTTTTTGTATATTTTCTTGCAAAATAAAGTATACATTTTAAATCAAAAAAGAGGTGTCCAAACCTTTTTCAAAGAGGGCCAGGTTTGATGAAGTGAACATGTGTGATGGCCGACCATTTTGCCTAACATTCTTTTAACCATTAACCACTTCCATACCAGGCACTTTCCCCCCTTCTTGCCCAAGACAATTGTTAGCTTTCAGCGCTGTCGCACTTTGAATGACAATTGCGCGGTCATGCAACACTGTACCCAAAATACATTCTTATCATTTTCTTCCCAGAAATAGAGCTTTCTTTTGGTGGCATTTGCTCACCTTTGCAGTTTTAAATTTTTTGCGCTATAGGGCTCCATGCACACTGGATTTTTAAAATAACGTTATAAAAAATGCCAGTAGCTTGGCAGCGAGTTTTTCTACGTTTTTGCAATAGCGTTTTATTAGCGTTTTGTTTTTTTTTTCAATGGATCAAAAACGTTACACGCCGGTGAGCCACGTTTTTGAATGTTTATCGACGTCTATCAGCGTATATGAGCGTTTGGCATTTTTTGTGGTCAGAAATCCTGAACGCGACTTTATGAAAAAAGCCCATAAACTCCACTGCTGATAAAAGTTCAAAAACATCCATGTGCGCATGGACACATAGGATAACAGAATGGAGTTTATGGGCTGTTAAAAAAAAAAACGCCCAAACTCCAAAAAATGGCATTTTATGAGCTCCAAAGTGCATGGAGCCTAACCGACAATTAAAAAAAAAAAATACTGATGGGCACTGATAGGTGGCACTGATGAGAAGCTACTGACAGGCATTACGGAGTGGCACTTCAATGGGGAACTGACAGGCATTACTGATGGGGCACTGGTTGGCACTGTTGTGGACACCGACAGGCGTTTATTATAGGGACAGGCTGGCAGCTGATGGGCACCTTTTGATGGGGGCTATGCTGATAATCAATGTGCTGATTATCAGCACAGACACCACCTCTGACAGGGAGAGACGCAGATCGGCTCTCCCTGTCAGCGCGAACCGAGGAAAGCCATTTACCGACACTTCCTGGTTCACGCGATGATCAGCTGTGATTGGTCACAGCTGATCATGTGGTAAGAAGCCTCTGTCAGAGGCTTCATACCACGATCGGAGTTGCGGTGTGTCAGACTGACACACAGCACCCCCAATCGCCGTGCTGCGCGCGGGCCATGTTATCCTGGGCACGTCATATGACGTCCGGTCAGGATATCACAACCACTTTTCTGCAGTCATTCTGCTATATGGTGGGCGGCAAGTGGTTAAAATTAAAAGCAAATGAACGAATACACTATTCTCTTGCCTTTACGGCTGTGTGTGTGGTGAAGAGTCTAAGGATGTACCATATTTATCAACGTATAACACGCACCTTCACTTTAAGAGGGAAGTTTCAGGAAAAAAAAATTCATTTTAACCACTTGCCCACTGCTGCACGACGATATACGTCGGCACAATGGCAGCGGTAGGCAAATTGGCGTACCTGTATGTCCCCTTTAATTAGCGGGGCTAGTGGGCGCGCACCCGCCGCGTACAGCGTGACCGTGCCCAGGGACTCGATGTCCCGGAGCTGCGGAACGGGGAGATGCCCATGTAAACAAGGTATTTCCCAGTTCTGCCTAGTGACATGACAGGGATCTACTGCTCCCTGTCATCGGGAGCAGTGATCGCTGTCATGTCAGTGGTAGCCCATCTCCCCCCCCCGTTAGAAATCACTCCCTAGGACACACTTAACCCCTTGATCGGCCCCCTAGTGTTTAACCCCTTCCCAGCCAGTGTCATTTACACAGTAATCAGTGCATTTTTATAGCAGTCCAATGTGTCCGCCATAATGTCGCAGTCACGATAAAAATCACAGATCGCCGCCATTACTAATAATAAAAAAGTTGAATAATAAAAATGTCAAATCTATTCCCCATTTTGTAGACGCTATAGAACTTTTGCGCAAACCAATCAATATACTTATTGCGTTTTTTTTTTACCAAAAATATTTAGAATACATAATCGGCCTAAACTGAGGAAAAAAAAATGTTTTTTTATATATTTTTTGGGGATATTATAGCAAAAAGCAAAAAGTAAAAAAATATAGCTTTTTTTTCAAAATATAGCTTATTTTTGTCCGCCTCCTATGATAGACAGAACAGTCGTCCAATGCCAGCCCAGGAGACGGGACTTCCTGTTACAGAGGCCACCAAGTTGCCACCAAGATTCTCCTGTATGTAATCTGACAGTACTCATCCCGCCCCCTTTCTGTCACCTCCGAGGAGGCTGTCAGAAAGATAAATACGGTATAATTTGTGGACCCCCAACGAATCCCCAAGTGCTGCGCGGTGCTCAGGGATTCGTTGGGGGCCACAAAAGCTACATACAATATATATATATATATATATATATATATCCAAATTACCAGTGGGGCCGCATTAAAGGAGAACACTGGCCGCAAATGACCCGCGGGCCGGACTTTGGACATGCCTGATCTAAATGAACAGAGAAAGATTGAAAAAGGATGGTTAAGGGACCCGCACACAATTGGGGGGAGGTGGTGTTTACTAAAACTGGTGCACTCAGAATCTGGTGCAGCTGTGCATGGTAGCCAATCAGTTTCTAAAATTTAACTTGTTCAATTAAGCTTTGGGAATGACTTCGCACATGTGTTGCAGCGTGACAGGAGTTGATAAAAAAAAAAAAATAAAAACCTATACACATTTATGACAAGAAATCATAAAATGATATATTTTCAAGACATCTTGTAGCTGTACAAACCATTACATTCTCATCATATTATTTAAAGCGGAGTTCCACCCAAATGTGGAAGCTCCGCTTATCTGTCTCCTCCCATGCCACATTTTGCCCCTTGAGGGGGAGCGGTTACCTGTCCCCACTTCCGTCGGACCTCGCCGCGGCCCCCCTCCTCTTCCCTTCTCCTTCCACCGCCGCTGGGCCAGTAAGCGAGTGCAGTACGCTTTGCGCATGCTCAGTGGGGAACCGGCTGTGAAGCCGCAAGGCTTCATTGCTGGGTCCCCTTACCGGCTATGGGGGCATTAGTACCCGAGAGCCGATTGAAACATCGGCTGGGGTGCAGACATTGCTGGATTCCAGGACAGGTAAGTGTCCTATTATTAAAATTCAGCAGCTACAGTATGTGTAGCAGCTGACTTTACATTTTTTCATGTGGGGGCGGAACTCCGCTTTAACTAGAGCTGTACAGTCTCTGGTACCACTGAACAAATCTTTCCAAACAATTATGTAATTACCTCAAAAAAACTATTTGCATAGACCTTTTTCAGGGCTGCAGCTCGTAGAAGCCGAATGCTCCTAAACTCGCCTAGACTCCTGCACAAAAACGCTCTGAGTGTTTTCCGCCAAGGGAACTTGCGATTTTCAAGCCCACTGTGCATAGACCCTAAACCCGAGTGAACACTATTAACGGTCAGCTCTAAGGCTAAGAACCGAGACTGCTGATCGCTCTGTTCTCAGTGAGCAGAGAGCTGGTGACTTGCAGTTACCGCTGTCTGCTCTGACCCCCCCCCCCCACACACACACACACACACACACTTACTGGAGTGCTGGGCTGTGGAGGGGGCGATAGCGGCAGGCTCAGCCTTTCACCGGCTGAGAGGCTGAGCCGGGTGTCGGTCCAAGGTTTTGGAAGGATCCCGACTATAGTCTCATGATCTTTCCCCAGCCTAGACCGGCTTCTGTGACATCAGCAGGCTTCAGCGCACTGTCTGCTGAAATCAGATTACAGGAGTGCAGAAAGGACTGCACTAGTGTAAATCCACAGAAGTACAGCTAAACAATCTTTGGCTGTACTTCTCCTTTAAACATAAAAGTCATACAGGAGTGCTTTGCATCCTCCTCTACAATGCAATTGCCATTAACAGAATTTTACTTGTTCATCTTTTCTTTAAAAGTAAAGAAAGTAATGTAACCCTGGTATATAAAAAAACTAAAACTACAAATAGAAGAGACTCTCCCACTTCCAAACTACAAAGAGAAGAGTCCCCTCCCACTTCCAAACTACAAATACCTGTGCTGGTGACCACACAGGAACTAAGGAGGAATGATCTCGGCATTGGACCCAAATAGCAATAACAAAACTGACAGTTCTTCCCTACCCTACTAAAAGAAAGTGCAACAATCATTCTCCAAATCCCTGTAGCTAGTTATTATGTACTAGAGCTGCACAATTCAGGCTAAAATGAGAATGAGAATCACGATTTTTTTGCTTAGAGGATAGATCACGATTCTCTTGCGATTCTCGCGGCGTAACATCTTTCACATTAAAACAAAAAAAATTATAAATATAATATTTATTATGTTTGGGGGTTCCAAGTAATCTTTAACCACTTGAGCCCCGGACCATTATGCTGCCTAAGGACCAGAGGTCTTTTTCCAATTTGGCACTGCGTCGCTTTAACTGCTAATTGCGCGGTCATGCAATGCTGTACCCAAACGAAATTTGCGTCCTTTTCTTCCCACAAATAGAGCTTTCTTTTGATGGTATTTGATCACCTCTGCGGTTTTTATTTTTTGCGCTATAAACGGAAAAAGACCGAAAATTTTGAAAAAAAATGATATTTTCTACTTTTTGTTATAAAAAAAATCCAATAAACTAAATTTTAGTCATACATTTAGGCCAAAATGTATTCGGCCACATGTCTTTGGTAAAAAAAATGTCAATAAGCGTATATTTATTGGTTTGCGCAAAAGTTATAGCGTCTACAAACTAGGGTACATTTTCTGGAATTTACACAGCTTTTAGTTTATGACTGCCTATGTCATTTCTTGAGGTGCTAAAATGGCAGGGCAGTACAAAACCCCCCCAAATGACCCCATTTTGGAAAGTAGACACCCCAAGGAAATTGCTGAGAGGCATGTTGAACCCATTGAATATTTATTTTTTTTGTCCCAAGTGATTGAAAAATGACAAAAAAAAAAAAAAAAAAAATATTTACAAAAAGTCGTCACTAAATGATATATTGCTCACACAGGCCATGGGCCTATGTGGAATTGCACCCCAAAATACATTTAGCTGCTTCTCCTGAGTATGGGGATACCACATGTGTGGGACTTTTTGGGAGCCTAGCCGCGTACGGGGCCCCGAAAACCAATCACCGCCTTCAGGATTTCTAAGGGTGTAAATTTTTGCTTTCACTCTTCACTGCCTATCACAGTTTTGGAGGCCATGGAATGCCCAGGTGGCACAAAACCCCCCAAAATGACCCCATTTTGGAAAGTAGACACCCCAAGCTATTTGCTGAGAGGCATATTGAGTCCATGGAATATTTTATATTTTGACACAAGTTGCGGGAAAGTGACACTTTTTTTTTTTTTTTTTTCCATAAAGTTGTCACTAAATGATATATTGCTCACACAGGCCATGGGCATATGTGGAATTGCACCCCAAAATACATTTAGCTGCTTCTCCTGAGTATGGGGATACCACATGTGTGGGACTTTTTGGGAGCCTAGCCGCGTACTGGACCCCGAAAACCAATCACTGCCTTCAGGATTTCTAAGGGTGAAAATTTTTGATTTCACTCTTTACTGCCTATCACAGTTTCGGAGGCCATGGAATGCCCAGGTGGCACAAACCCCCCCCAAATGACCCCATTTTGGAAAGTAGACACCCCAAGCTATTTGCTGAAAGGCATGGTGAGTATTTTGCAGCTCTCATTTGTTTTTGAAAATGAAGAAAGACAAGAAAAAACATTTTTTTTTTCTTTTTTCAATTTTCAAAACTTTGTGACAAAAAGTGAGGTCTGCAAAATACTCACTATACCTCTCAGCAAATAGCTTGGGGTGTCTACTTTCCAAAATGGGGTCATTTGGGGGGGTTTTGTGCCACCTGGGCATTCCATGGCCTCCGAAACTGTGATAGGCAGTGAAGAGTGAAATCAAAAATTCACGCCCTTAGAAAGCCTGAAGGCGGTGCTTGGTTTTCGGGGTCCCGTACGCGGCTAGGCTCCCAAAAAGTCTCACACATGTGGTATCCCCGTACTCAGGAGAAGCAGCAGAATGTATTTTGGGGTGTAATTTCACATATTTCCATGGCATGTTTGAGCAATATATCATTTAGTGACAACTTTGTGCAAAAAAAAAAAAAAAAAAAAAAAAAATTTGTCTCTTTCCCGCAACTTGTGTCGCAATATAAAATATTCCATGGACTCGACATGCCTCTCAGCAAATAGCTTGGGGTGTCTACTTTCCAAAATGGGGTCATTTGGGGGGGTTTTGAACTGTCCTGGCATTTTATGCACAACATTTAGAAGCTTATGTCACACATCACCCACTCTTCTAACCACTTGAAGACAAAGCCCTTTCTGACACTTATTGTTTACATGAAAAAGTTTTTTTTTTTTGCAAAAAAATTACTTTGAACCCCCAAACATTATATATTTTTTTAAAGCAAATGCCCTACAGATTAAAATGGTGGGTGTTTCATTTTTTTTTTTCACACAGTAATTGCGCAGCGATTTTTCAAACGCATTTTTTGGGGAAAAAACACACTTTTTTTAATTTTAATGCACTAAAACACGCTATATTGCCCAAATGTTTGATGAAATAAAAAAGATGATCTTAGGCCGAGTACATGGATACCAAACATGACATGCTTTAAAATTGCGCACAAACGTGCAGTGGCAACAAAATAAATACATGTTTAAAAGCCTTCAAAAGCCTTTACAGGTTACCACTTTAGATTTACAGAGGAGGTCTACTGGAAAAATTACTGCACTCGATCTGGCCTTCGCGGTGATACCTCACATGCATGGTGCAATTGCTGTTTACGTTTGACGACAGACCGCCGCTTGCGTTCGCCTTAGCGCGAGAGCAGGGGGCGACAGGGGTGTTTTTTTTTTTTTTTTTTTTTTTCTTTATTATTTTTTTGCTTTTTTAATCTTACTTTTAAACTGTTCCTTTCATATTTTTTTTTTAATCATTTTTATTGTTATCTCGGGGAATGTAAATATCCCCTATGATAGCAATAGGTAGCGACAGGTACTCTTTTTTGAAAAAATTGTGGTCTATTAGACCCTAGATCTCTCCTCTGCCCTCAAAGCATCTGACCACACCAAGATCGGTGTGATAAAATGCTTCCCCAATTTCCCAATGGCGCTATTTACATCCGGCGAAATCTAAGTCATGAAATACTTGTAGCTTCCGGTTTCTTAGGCCATAGAGATGTTTGGAGCCACTCTGGTCTCTGATCAGCTCTATGGTCAGCTGGCTGAATCACCGGCTGCATTCTCAGGTTCCCTGTTGAGACAGGAGAGCCAGAGAAAAACACGGAAGACGGTGGGGGGGGGGGGCATTCCCTCCCACGGCTTGTAAAAGCAGTCTAGAGGCTAATTAGCCGCTAGGATTGCTTTTACATGAAAGCCGACCGCTGGCTGAAAAGAATGATACCAAGATGATACCTAAACCTGCAGGCATCATTCTGGTATAACCACTCAAAGTCGTGAATGGCATACCTGAAGACAAAAAAATGGTTAACAATGGTTAACAATAAAGCACAGTAAACTGTAAATAATTACACACCTGAAAAACAAACATGATAAAACATAATAACAATAACAATAACAATAAAACATTGCAGAATAGAATACAGTAAAAAAGAGCAGAACAATAGAGAGAGAGAATAGAGAGAGAGAGAGAGAACAATAAAACAACAACTATTTTTTTTTATTTCATATTTTTTTTTTTTTTTACACTTTTTTTGTAACTAACTTTTATAACGGTAACCGGTTCCAGGTTCGGGTCTCTCAAAATGCGATGGCATCTTGGGAGACCCTGTGAAATGGCGCCTAGTCTGTGCAATGCTGTACCCTACGCTAATACTCAACTAGTGAATGGTAGCGTTCAAAACATTCACCAATGCAAAGACCAGGATTGTCCGGACAGGAGGGACAATAATAGCGGGTGTCACGCCTATATCCACGCTTGCTGCAGACACAACATCTTTTTTGGGGGGGTTCGTTGGGTAGGGGTACTCGGGAGGACATAAAAATGCCTCTCATGCAGCCGACTGCATTTGGTTGGGGATGTGAATGGGAGAAGTACGGGCGCTGCAGAAGCGGTGGGTTCCCAATTAGGATTGGCGAATGCAGCAGGAAGGGCACTATGGGCACGACGGGCCTGTGTTTGTCTTTTTGGTGGCGGCGGGACACTACTTGTGCTTGCCACCTCACCAGCTTCAACTGCACTTATGGGACTCGCCACGTCACCACGTGTTACTGCAGTGCTGGTTTGACTACGACCGGGGTGTACTAGGCCGCTGGCGCTTGCCAGTTCACCAAAACGCTACCAAAAAACTGTTAGCGATTGCAGGGATCAGGCCTGACTCTGCGAACGCTGCAGTTATGCGTTTAGTGTTTTGTAAGTGACAGTGATCGATCGATACTGCACTTGGGTGGGCTGGGCCGGGCCGGGCGGAGGGGCAAAACGCAGGTGCTAGCAGGTATCTGGGCTGATCCCGCTAACACTGCGTTTTTGGGAACCCTAAACTGCTGGTGACGCTAGTATAGATCTGATCGGATCAGATATTGATGCGATCAGATACTATACCACTAAGGGAGGTGTATGCTGCGTGCGTGGGTGTTAGCGGTACTGGCGCTAACCTGGCGCTGCCTGGGGCTGGTGCTTGCCAGTTCACCAAAATACTACCAAAAAAACTGTTAGCGATCGCAGGGATCAGGCCTGACTCTGTGAACGCTGCAGTTATGCGTTTAGTGTTTTGTAAGTGTCAGTGATCGATCGATACTGCACTTGGGTGGGCTGGGCTCGCCTGGGCGGAGGGGCAAAACGCAGGTGCTAGCAGGTATCTGGGCTGATCCCGCTAACACTGCGTTTTTGGGAACCCTAAACTGCTGGGGACGCTAGTATAGATCTGATCGGATCAGATATTGATCCGTTCAGATACTATACCACTAAGGGAGGTGTATGCTGCGTGCGTGGGTGTTAGCGGTACTGGCGCTAACCTGACGCCTGGGGCTGGTGCTTGCCAGTTCACCAAAATGCTACCAAAAAAACTGTTAGCGATCGCAGGGATCAGGCCTGACTCTGTGAACGCTGCAGTTATGCGTTTAGTGTTTTGTAAGTGTCAGTGATCGATCGATACTGCACTTGGGTGGGCTGGGCTCGCCTGGGCGGAGGGGCAAAACGCAGGTGCTAGCAGGTATCTGGGCTGATCCCGCTAACACTGCGTTTTTGGGAACCCTAAACTGCTGGGGACGCTAGTATAGATCTGATCGGATCAGATATTGATCCGATCAGATACTATACCACTAAGGGAGGCGCATGCTGCGTGCGTGGGTGTTAGCGGTACTGGCGCTAATCTGACGCTGCCTGGGGCGACGCATATCACCGCCGGGCGATCGGGGGGCTAAACCTTTATTCGGTAATAAACGGCGGGTGCCCTGACACTATAAAAAATAAACAAACTAACCAGCGTCAACCGTAACGGTTATACGGTGATCAGTGGTGAAAGGGTTAACTAGGGGGCAATCAAGGGGTTAAAACATTTATTAGGTAGTATATGGGGGTCCCTGACGCTATAAAACGCTGACGGCGAACCTCAATATTTACCTCACTAACTAGCGTCACCAGCGACACTAATACAGCGATCAGAAAAATGATCGCTTAGTGACACTGGTGACAGGGGGTGATCAAGGGGTTAAAACTTTATTAGGGGGGGTTAGGGGGGTATCCTAGACCTAAAGGGGGGTAATACTAACTGTCCCAACACTGTAACTGTCACAAACTGACACTATGCAGTAATCAGAAAAAAAAAAAAAAAACAAAAAAACTGCTGGTGTCAGTTTGTGACAGGGGGGGGGATCGGGGGGCGATCGGGGGGGGGGATCGGGGTGTTTTGTGTGCCTGGCATGTTCTACTGTGTGTGTAGTGTTGGTGCACTCACAGTGAAGTCTTCTCTCCTCGGGCCGGAACGGAAAATACCGAGCCGAGGAGAGATGACATCATTTCCTTTGCTGCTGTTTAGCATACAGCAGCAAAGGAATGATTCGATTGGCCGGCGGCGATCGCGAGGGGGGGGCCACGAACGGATGGTCTCCCCCTCATCACCGATCGCCGCTGGACAAAAGACGACCGCCTCGGGCACCGGGGGGGGGGTCCGATCGGACCCCCCACCCGCGGAAGGCAAATCACGTACCCTGTACGTGATTTTGCCTGTCCGTGCCACTTTGCCGACGTACATCGGCGTGAGGCGGTCGTCAAGTGGTTAACCACTTGCTTACAGGGCACTTAAACCCCCCTCCTATCCAGACCAATTTTTAGCTTTCAGCGCTGACGCACTTTGAATGACAATTGCGCGGTCATACAACACTGTACCCAAATGAAATTTTTATCATTTTTTCCCCACAAATAGAACTTTCTTTTGGTGGTATTTGATCACCTCTGCGGTTTTTATTTTTTGTTAAAAAAATTTAAAAAGACCGAATTTTTAAAAAAAAATTTATTTTTTTTTTTATATTTTGTTATAAAAATTTTAAAAAGGGTAATTTTTCTCCTTCATTGATGTACGGTGATGAGGCGGCACCAATGGGCACTGATAGGTGGCAGTGATGGGCACTGATGGGTGGCAGTGATGGGCACTGATCTTGTACACTGCTAGGTGGCACTGATTGGCACCACTGGTGGGCATTGTTAGGTGGCAATGGTGGGCATTGATAGGTGGCACTTGTAGGCATTGATAGGTGGCACTTATGAGCATTGATACGTGGCACTGGTGGGCACTGTGGTGTGGCAATGTCAGGTGGCACTGGCAGGGGGTACTTGTGGTACAATTGAGGCATTATTGCCTCCTCCTCTTCGGGACCGATGTCCCTTGCTGGAGAGCTGGTGATCGTTTTTTTTTTCTCCTCGCACTGTCAGCGCGAGGAGAAAAAAAAAAACCGATCACAGAGCTTTTGTTTTGGTCATGTGATCAGCTGTCATTGGCTGACAGCTGATCACATGGTAAGGGGCCGGGACCGGCCCCTTACTTGGATCGGTGATCACCCGAGTCTCAGTGACTCGGTGATCACAGCGTGCTCCACGCGCGCCCTGCAGGGCACGTGCACAGGGGAGGCCGTCATATGACGGCCTCCCGGGAATTCAGGTCCGCGCTGTAGCCGTCATTCGGCTATAGCGCGGATGTCAAGCAGTTAAGCAAAAAATATTGATTTTAACTTAAGAAAAAGAAGTGTCAGAAAAAGATTTAGACTTTAAGTGGTTAAACTTCCTGCATTTACACCCAGTTTAAAACTTGGCAGATTGCCCTGTTATTTATTTACACAGAAGTTCCATCCCTTTGATCTAAGAAGGAAGTTAGTTACAATGTTTCAAGTTCTAAACTTGGCAGATTGCTCAGATGCTTTCTTTTGACAGCAGAGTGAGCAGATAATCTCTTGTTTATATGAAAGAATAGGCAAACTCAGCAGGACAGATCATCAGGGGGGGTGAATCGAGATCACAATTTTTTAACAATTATTGTGCAGCTCTATTATGTACATATAAAATTCAAAGAAAAATGAAATATTATTTAGCCAATAATTTTACTGTCTCTTTGTTGAACAAGTAGTCTTATAGCATGTCCCAAATCATTAGGGTGAGGGTCACAAAGTTCCAGAAAATTAGAGTTCATAAAGATATCAGCAGTTGCAGACAAAGTACTAATTACCCCAATTTCAACATATTGTTCAGCTCCTGCTGCTTTTAATGTTAGAAACTATGCCAAGATTAATGGATGCCGCAGGTACAAGTACCTGAAATAAATAATAATATATAAAAAAGTAAAATCAGGAGTTCTGCTAGTCATATGACTACTATTGCATTTTCTATGTCCAGCCGTCTTTTCTCATCAGTTTCCATCGATAATTATTTACTGCGGCTATTTATATCAAGGACTTGAAAACACATCTCTGTATCAGAATTACCACTTCCGCACATTTACCAGGAGCGACATATTAGTGTTCCTGCATTATCCCCTTGACTCTCAACATATAGTACAGTATTTCAGATTCCTTAGAAGACAGGGGACAGACTATCTGCCATAGCTTTGCTGTGTCCACTAGTACAGCTGTAGAGTCCCGGTGGCAGAATTGGCTCCTAGAACAGCTGAAAAATACTACTTTAATAAGTATGAACCTTCCCTTTAGAGCAAAACTGCACTTTCGTGTTGAATATTGACTCATTTTAAATGATAACCCCAATCAACTAACAGATAATGCAGCTTCAACGTACATGAGTTGCAGAGCACCATAACATCAAAGTGTGAATGGGTACTTGAAGCTGATCTCCAGGTTTCCTGTCACTTTAAAATAGGTTGTTTGGCCCAAGCTGCATTGGCTCCAAGAGTTGTATGAACCGTATGTAGTTCAGCAACACACACAGTACACAGTGCTGCATTCCCGCTTTGAGAAAGACTTCTCACAACTAGAAAGAACAGTCTGAGCGGCAATCAGCCATTCAGAGGCAGCTTTGTATTCTATGAATGAATGAATACAAAGCTTCCTCTGATTGACTGAAATCGGAGATCATTACTCAGCCTGCTCATAAAATACAAAGCTGCCTATGAATGGCTGAGTGCCGCTCAGACCAACTCTGTTTTATATCAGTTGTGAGATGGAAAGCTACATACAGCATTAAGGCCTGGTTCACACCTATGCAGTTGGCTTTTGATCCGTTTCTGCAGTGCTTTTTGTACACACATTTTTTACGCATTTTTTGCATTTTTTTGGCCAACTTAGTGTTGATAAAATCACAACAAAAAACACACTACATGCTTTACTGCAGCTTCTCCATTGAAGTCTATTGAACCAAAATTGTACCGTTTTGCTTTTAAAAAAAGTCTGACTGACTCTTTCCAAAAACACAGCAGCTGAAAAAAGCATAGATGTGAACATCAAAATGTAATGAGTGGTGCTGCGCTGTTAAAATTGTACACAATGGGGTCAAGGGATACGTTCAGAAACACAAAAACAGTAGATAAAATGAGAATGCAGCACAACAAAAAGTGCAAATGAGTGACTCTATTCTTAAATAAATAAAACTCCCCACTGGTGGGCAAGTAAATATGCAAGCACGACATGGAAGTGATATCCTGCCTCAAACAGAAACCAACATAGATAGATAATTATATTGGGATACATTACTCATGCTATGACATAATATTCACATACAACAAGATCTTTCATAATGAATGAGTGGGCACTGCCACCAGATATGGGCAGGTGTGGCTTTCTCGCCCCAACTACTCCATCATAGATCAGACGTGTCTGCAAAAACTTTATTAAGAACTGCCGGTGTATAGTGACATCTGATCAGTAGTTTATAATTTATCTCTGCAATTTTAGAAGAGATGTATGAGAGAGTTGAAGAACAATGGAGCGTGAAGTATCCGATAAAGGATGTTAATTAAAGTAAATCTTTCCCAATTAGATAAGTAGGTAGGTAGTAGGCCACGACTTGGGTTTCAGTGACATTAATGCTTGGTAAAAGTCCGCTGGAGGATGTGACATGATGGAGGAGGACAGGTGTTGGGGTATCCATGTGCAGAACTGAGGGTCCAGATTTCCCGGAGGGAAAAAGGAGTGGCCTGTTAAATGCATTAGAGGAGAGTTACAAGGCCATTTATGCGATTTGCAAAGTGAATCCCAGATTGTAATAGTAGACCTGGTTAAAAGGTGAGGTACCTGTAGATAGTGTGCGATATTTCCTAGGAATCCATAGCTAGGTGAACTATTCCGCATCACTGGAAGTCATGCTCCAGTTAAGTATAACAAATGTGTGACAGGTGTCTCTTCATTCCATGCAATGACACCTCTGTGCGAAATGGCTTCTCATCCTACTGCTGTAAGGTAACAGCATAAGTGGAAAAAATGACTCCAGTTTACTCTATGGGTTCTCCTATAGATGGGCTAGCTGTTGACTCTCAGGTGTATACAATCCCGGCTGCCTCTAGTGGTCCTCCTCTCTTTAGCCCTGTTATTAGGGCTCTGTGATGGATGGTAGCTCTTCTATAGTGGTCTGGTAGTCCTCCTAAACTCGCCCATATAACAAATGGAGGAAGGAAGGGGGAATGCCCAAATAGTGTAATAACGTTTGGTGTATTTATTGGTAAGAAGCATACAATTAAAACACTCTCATATAAACAAGAAGGAATTCCACATGCTCATATTCCCACATCACTTCCGGTAGTCTGTCAGTCAATCAATCCCGACGCATATCCTCCCGACCACCTGACTTCATTAGAGGAGGATGAGGATACTAGAATCATTTTTTCCACTCATGCGATTACCTTACAGCAGGAGGGTGAGAAGCCATTTCGCACAGAGGCGTCACTGCATGGAATGAAAAGACACCTGTCACATATTTGTTATACCTGCACGTTGAAAGTTTCCAGCACTACTTTATCTCTTCCACCTGAGCATTTCTGGGACTTTCTAAAGACTTTCAGGATCTTTTCCATGTTCTCACTGACATTTTTTGCTTCACTTTATTATGAACGGATTAGTTATGACACTGTTTAATTTGTCACTCTGAGCACTGTATGTCATGCTTGCATATTTTTTTTTGGTATGGAGATTGTTCCATTACTTACCCACCAGTGGGGAGTTTGATTTATTTAGGAATAGGAGTCAATCATTTGCACTTTTTGTTGTGCTGCATTCTCATTTACCTACTGTTTGTGTTTTTGAACATATCCCTTGACCCCATTGTGTAAACTTTCAACAGCGCAGCACCACTCATTACTTATTTACACGTCACTGGTTACGGATTTACCCATCTGTGTTTGCAGCAGTTATTTCACCTATCACCATTTTTAGGGATAGCGCAGGACTAATAGATGTGAACATGTCCTATAGGAAACCATGTTAAATAGACTGTAGTGCACTTCTGCAAAAAGCAATACAAAACGCATAGGTGTGAACCGGACCTTAGAGCCAACGCAGGAATATGGGAGGCCACACAGGATTCATTTTTTATTTATTTTTTTGTTCAGTTTCTCGAATAAATAAATACAATTAGCCGATTACCCCATCCACACATTTGATGCAGATGGGAGAATCCCCATCTGAATAGGGGAATGTGCTATTGTACTCTGTCCGTGGGGAGCCTTCCTTGTTGGCACAATACAATGATCAGTGTTGCTGCTATAGCCTGCAGCACTGATCGTTTGTGAAAAACCTGACAGGCTGGTTTTACACAAAGTGACTGATAGATCAACTTGTGTAAAACCAGCTAGTCAAGGCTTGGATTGAAATTCGTCCGGTCTCTGCCGAACTAGACCAATTTTGATCCATGAATGGCCGGCTCAAGATCTGTTACAATATTCTATTAGTTGTCCTGTTCCCATTCACCCTCCAAATTTTCCCTGTGACCATTGTCACCAAGATAGAAGGTGATGTGATATCCAAAATTCTATGCTTATTACTAGAACAGGAGTAGAATCTTCCCATAAAGACACCTGTTCAGGAAACTATCCAAGCCTGGAATTCCCCTCACTTTGTCTGACTTCCTATTGCATCTCAAGAGCAGGAAGTAGAGTGAATTTTTTTTTTTTTATATAAAATAGGGAGAGGTTAAAATTCTTTAGCTTTTACTGCTATCTGGAGTTCTGTTAGAGAGATCTCCCCTCACTTCCTGTCTGGTAATAAGTTGTCTCCAAAAGCAGAAAATGAGGGAAAACCTGGGAAGCAGACAACAGTAAAAATCTGAGGTTCTAGCATTCCCTTACTTCAGGGGGGAATGGCTTTTAGGAATATATATATACACTTTATAATATAATATCCACTGGTTGTCACCGCACACAAATCAGGTGTAAAAAAAAAAAAAAAAAAAAAAAGCCTGGGTGCACAGCAAAGACTGTAGCGTATATAAACCAAGAGAGAACGGCACTCACGGGTCTTGAAAGGTGAACGTACAATGGCAGGAAGACGAGCTGGTGCCTTGTCCAAACGTCGACTTAAACTGCCATTGTGCGTTCACCTTTTAAGACCTGTGAGTGCCGTTCATTTTTGGTTTAGTGTGTGTGTGTGTGTGTGTGTGTGTGTGTGTGTGTGTGTGTGTGTGTGTGTGTGTGTGTGTGTGTGTGTGTGTGTGTGTGTATTGTAAAATTATATATTCCAGAAGGGCAACCCGCTTACATCTGTCGCAGCGGTATCCATCCTGCAGCTGTTGCTCCATTGTTGTATACTTACTACACAAAACCTCCAATCTTGATAGCATACATTTTCCCAGTTACAATAATATTACTAACAGGAAATTTCAAATGTTACTTTACAGGTTTGAAGACAGTTATAATCTCCAGTTTTTAACTCGCCACCTAGTCAAATTTCCACTTAGAGTTTAAGCAAGCAAAAAGTGCAAGCTCAAGGATGAGCAAGCTCAGAAATTACCGTATTTATTGGCATATAAGACGCACTTTTTCCCCCTAAAAATCAGGGGGAAATCGTATGTGCGTGTTATACGACGATCCCTGCTATCTCTGAGGGAAGAGGAGCGAGCGCAGCTGAATTAGCACCGCAAACTCCTGTGTATCCGCAGCTACATCACGCACAGCCACGCCTCCTGGCCCCGCATTGGGCCACTGTTCTATCATATGAACTTGGCCAGGAGGCGTGGCTGTGAGTGACGGAGCGCCGGGTACACAGGAGATCGTGTTCAATTCAGCGGCGCTTGTTCCTCCTCTTCTCTATGAGACAGCAGGGATAATCCAACACTGGAGAGACTGTAATGATGGGAAAGGTGAGGCTAAAGATGGGCACTGAACAGGCTGCATTGTTTTGCAATTTAATGGCTGCAGATGGGCACTGAGCAGAGTGCATTGTTGGGCAATTTAGTGGCTGCAGGTGGGCACTGGTGAGGCTGCATTTATGACCTGTGACCCCAATTTTTCTTCAAAGTTCTTTATTAAAAATGTAAGTTTTTTTCCTGAAACTTCCCTCTTAAAATGAAGGTGCGTGTTATACGCCTGTGCGTGTTATACTCCTGAACGGTAGTTCTACAGACAGTTATATAGGACCGTTATCACCTGTGATCAATTAACCACTCCCCTTAAATAGCAGGCTGAAGGAAGGAAAGAGAAAAAAAAATAAATAAATAACAGTTAATTAAAAAAAAAAAAAAAAAGTGACAGAAAGGGTGTTTAACCACTTCCCGACCAGTTTTACTGCAGCAGATTTGCGCGGGTGGGCGAAGCGACGTTATGTTATGGCAGCCGCGACGATCGGATTCGTTTCAGAACCAATCAATCTCCAGGCCTAGGCCAATGATTTCTGGCCTGGACCTGCTGATCGGTCCTGACGAATAAAATCCTCCCCTACCTGTGCAAGTGTAAACAAAGACAGGGGAAGCGATGTCATCTCATCTCATGGAATTCTTTTCCATTCCAGAGAGAGGAGAGAGGACATCCAAACGTGAGTTGCAACAACACTACACTGACACAGTACACATAGGCACATAATTCACCCCCCCGATCGCCCCCCCCCCCCCCAGTTAACCCCTTCACTCCGTCACTGTGTCACCCAGTGCAGTGTTCATATTTTTCTTTGATCACAGTACTGATGTCATTTGTGGCACTAATCAGCGTTGGTGTACTTAGTAGTAGCCCCAGATATGTCTAGGGACACCCCCAAATTCCCCTAATAAAGGTTTGACACCTTGATCACCCCCTGTCACCAGTGATCACCGTATTAGTGTCACAGGTGACGCTGGTCAGTTTTTTTATAGTATAAGGGCACCCGCCGTATATTACCTAATAAAAGGTTTAACCCCCGGATCACCTGGTGGGTGATATCAGTTAGGCTTTAGCGTCAATTAAGTTCTGCGTCGCCCCAGGCAGCTTCAGATTAGTGACAGTAGCGCCAACATCCATGCATGTACCATACACCTCCCTTAGTAGTATAGTGTCTGAACAGATCAATATCTGATCAGATCTATACTAGCGTCCCCAGTAGTTTAGGGTTGCCAAAAACGCAGCGTTAGTGGGATCAGCCCAGATACCTGCTAGCACCTGCATTTAGCCCCTCCGCCCAGCCCAGCCCCCCCAAGTGCAGTATCAATCGATCACTGTCACTTACAAAACACTAAACACTTAACTGCAGCATTCGCAGAGTCAGGCCTGATCCCTGCGAACGCTAACAATTTTTTTGGTAGCGTTGGAAGCAGTCGCTGACAGTCAGTGCTCTTTTTTCCTGTGACTCACTAGTGTACCAGTAAATTGCCAAAATGTCAAATCGAAGCATGACAGATGAGAGTGAAGAGGAACTCGCCCATCTGTCAGAATCAGGCTCAGAATATGAACCCGTAGACAGCAGCGGGACCCTGACAGATGGCTCTGCTGATAGAGTAGTGGTCCCTGCCAAGGTCAGGCGTACCCAACCCCGTTCTTCTGCTGTTGTTGAGGTGCAAAAACCGCAGGGCTCTCGTATGGAGCAGAGAGCCAGCACTAGATCCGCTCATCCTTATGATGAACTGGCAAGCACCAGCGCCTTAGTACATCCTGGTCGTACATCCAGTACTGCAGCATCACATGGTGATGTGGCGAGTCCCATAAGTGCAGTTCAAGCCGGTTAGGTGGCTAGCACAACTAGTGTCCCGCAGCCACCAAGAAGACAAAGACAGGCCTTGTCGAGCCCATAGTGCCTTTCCTGCTACATTTGCCAATCCGAATTGGGAGCCCACAACTTCTGCAGCACCCGTACTTTCCCCATTCACTGGCCAACCTGGAATCCAGGAGGAAACAGTTGATTTTATTGACTTGATTTTTATTTGCGTTTTTTTCACGGAAGATCTCTATAGATCTATTGTGAACCAAAACAATGGGCATAACTAAAAAAGTGAGAGTTGCGATCATGAATTGGTCCACTGACCCAATTCATCATATGCCAGCGTTCTCTGCCTCCATGACCAGGAAACGATACGAGCAGATCTTGCAGTTCATGCATTTCAATGACAATGAACTCCGTGGGGTGACCCTGAATACGATTGGCTATACAAAATTCGGCCCCTCGTAAACCACTTCAACCAGCAGTTTGCAGTCTTGTTTACTCCCGATCAAGTTGTCTGCGTTGACGAGTCCCTGATTAAGTTTTCTGGCCGCTTGTCATTCAAACAGTATCTTCCTAGCAAGCGTGCCAGATATGGGGTCAAGATGTATAAGCTCTGTGACAGGGCCACAGGCTATACATATAGTTTTATGGTTTACGAGGGAAGAGATAGTCACGTAGAGCCAGAGAACTGCCCAGACTACATAGGGAGCGCTGGTAAGATTGTGTGGTACTTGGTGTTACCCTTATTTGGAAAGGGGTACCACTTGTATGTGGACATTACACGAGCATGCCACTTTTTAGTCACTTGTTTGATCATGGAACTGGCACATGTGGCACCATGCAATCTAATCACCAGGGCTTACCCCAGCGGCTTGTAGATTCCCATCTTAGGCTGGAGGAAGAGAGCTGTGAAGTGCAGGGATAATAAGAATGTTTTCGTTTTGTCCTCCCTTCACGCAGACATGGTGGTCCAAATTCCTACGCCTACTGGTGTCGTAGAGAAACTCCTCTGTGTCCATGAATATAATCTTAATATGAGAGGGGGGGACCTCAACGACCAGTTGTTGGTGCCGTACCCAATTGGTGGTACGGCACCAGTTGCTGGTATTAAAAAAAAAAGTGTCTGTATACTTATTCCAATTGGCTCTGCTCTACAAAGCTTCAGGACAAACTGGATTCTTCCTTAAATCCCAGGAAGAGATCATCACGGCCCTTCTGTTTCCAGACGGTGCTGTGGCCCAACTTCCTAATCCAAATGCAGTGAGGCATTTTCCGCATGTCCTTCCTGGTACCCCTGCCCAAAGAAATCCCCAAAGATGATGTTGTGTCTGTAGAAAGTGCGGATATAGGCGTGAGACCTGCTTTTATTATGCCTCCTGTTCTGACCAACCTGGTCTTTGCATTGGTGATGGTTTTGAACGCTACCACACACTAGTGGAGTATTAGCGTAGGGTACAGCATTGCACAGTCCTAGGCACACTTACACAGGGACTCGAAAGATGAGATGGCCATCACATTTTGAGAGACCCCAATCTGGAACGTTTACAGTTTATATAAAAGTGCAAAAAAAATAAAAAAGCCAAAAATAGTTGTGGTTTTATTTTTCTTCTCTCTCTATTGTTCTCTCTCTTATGGTCGCTCTCTAATCTATAGTTCTCTCTCTATTGTTACTGTATTTTAGAACTGTAATGTTTTATTTTTACTATGTTTTATTGTATTTGCTTTGTGGGTATGGTATGTCTTACTGTTATACTATAATGTTACTTTGTTTTATTGTTAACCATCATTTGCTTAACAGGTACGCCATTCAGCTGCAGCACAGGTTTATTTATTCTGACAGCAACAGCATTTGCTCTCACGATACGTAAAGCCGTGACTCCAGTGCTGTAGGAGGCAATTTCACGAAAGAAAGAAAGAAAGAAAGAAAGAAAGAAAGAAAGAAAGAAAGAAAGAAAGAAAGAAAGAAAGAAAGAAAGAAAGAAAGAAAGAAAGAAAGAAAGAAAGAAAGAAAGAAAGAAAGAAAGAAAGAAAGAAAGAAAGAAAGAAAGAAAGAAAGAAAGAAAGAAAGAAAGAAAGAAAGAAAGAAAGAAAGAAAGAAAGAAAGAAAGAAAGAAAGAAAGAAAGAAAGAAAGAAAGAAAGAAAGAAAGAAAGAAAGAAAGAAAGAAAGAAAGAAAGAAAGAAAAAGAAAGAAAGAAAGAAAGAAAGAAAGAAAGAAAGAAAGAAAATATATGCCGAAGCATGGGGACAGGGGTGGAGGAGCGATTTGCTCCTAACATTAGGGGTGGATTGCCCCCATGCTTTGGCATATATTTTTTTTAGGCACAGATTGCGTTAAAAAAAAATCAAGTTGTTTTATTGAGTTAATGTTTTATCATTACCATTGTTTGCTTTTCAAGTACGTCATTCAGCTGCAGCACTTATTTATTTATATATCTTGACAGCAACAGCGTTTGCTCTCACGAAATGAAAATCAGCGACTCCAGCTCTGTAGGAGGTGATCTCACCACCACAGTTAAAAAAAAAAAAATGGTGCATGTATGCCCATCATTAGGAATGGATGAAGGGTGGTATTCTAATGTTGGGCATACCCACTGATCAATCCCTTCTTTTCATTCAGCCCACAGGCTGCATGAAAAAGAACAATACAATATGTGCCCAACAAGGACCAGCAACGTACTGGTATGTTGCTGGACTTTGAGTGGTTATACCAGAATGAGGCCTGCAGGTTTTGGCATCATCTGGGTATCATTCTTTTCAGCCAGCGGTCAGCTTTCACGTAAAAGCAATCCTAACGGCTAATAAGCCTCTAGACTGCTTTTACAAGCAATGGGAGGGAATGTCCCCCCCACCGTCTTCCATGGTTTTCTCGGGCTCTCCTGTCCCAACAGGGAACCCGAGAATGCAGCTGGTGGTTCTGCCAGCTGACCCTAGAGCTGATCGGAGACAAGAACTTCTCCAATCATCTCTATGGCCTAAGAAACCGGAAGCTACAAGCATTTTGTGAGACTTAGATTTTGCCTCATATAAACAGCACCATTGGGAAAGCATTTTACCGATCTTGGTGTGGTCAGATGCTTTGAGGGAAAAAGGAGAGATCTAGGGTCTAATAGACCCCAGTTTTTATTTATTTATTTTTTGAAAAAAGGAAGAAGTACCTGTCACCAGCACTCAAAATTTCAAGTCCTGAGCTACTAGCCAGGCCTCAAGGGTTACTCGCCACCAGCTGCCCCGCCCAACCCCTACCCCGCCCCCATAAATTATCTCATGAATTACACTTAAATGTTTTAGGCAGAATTATGTTTTAAAAATAAATATTAACAGGGCTTTTTCAAAAAGCCAGTGGTGAATGTGCCCCTGAAGTGGCAGTTCAGGGGTGCCGTATTGTCACGGTGTGAAAGCACTTGATTTTATGGCACCATGGTCACTTCACCACAACACACGTTTTTCGCACCTGCCTCTTGGGCCGGGCCTTTTGGCCAGGACCAGGGGAAATTTTTATGCCTGGCCGGAGGGCCGGCTATTGTATAGCACAATGGCCACTTTCACTCTCCCATCTCACTATCTTCCCCACTCTTTCTTTTACCCCTGTTTGTCACCTTTTCGTCTTTTTTTGGTTGTCTTTGTATACACGTTTTGTCACTGTGTGGCGAGTAGGGTGTGGGTCCTCGGGCCTACTCTGAAAGTCTTGGGAGGGGGTGGACATAGGCCTTTTGGCTTGGTTCGCCCTCTCCTTTGAGGGGTCTCTCTTCGGGAGAGCCCCACTGTACTTGGGTTGGTCTGCTTCGGCAGTCCTTCCAGTTGTGGGGGTCCGCCTGGTTTCGGCCGGATGGACCCTTTGTCTGAGTACCTCAGTCCCTGTCTGGAGCCTAACGCCCCGGGGGATCAGGGTAAGGTCCTTCCCTAGTGGAGGACTCTGTACACCCGTTGCACGTTTTTGTGTTTCACTCTCTATGTGTGGGCACTTTTTTTTGGCACCGGGTGGAAGTTTTTGAGGTGTGTTTTGCACGCCACTGGCTATTCGAAAAAAAAATAAATAAATAAATAAATAAATAAATATTAACAACAACTTTATCCATGCCCAATAATGCAGCCTGCCAGTGTCCACCAATGCAGCCTGTGCCCGCCCGTGCAGCCTACCTGTGCAGGAGAAGAGAGAGGAGAACCGTCATCTGGTTGATCAGAGTGCCAGGGAACATAACAGCTTTCATTTCAATAGCTGTGTGTTCCGCCGCGCACCGTTGTATACAGCCCCACCCCCTTGTCCGGGGGAACTTTGATAGAGAGATCACCCATCCCAGGATTGGACGGGTGATCTGTCTATCAAAGTGCCCGGACAAAGAGGAGGGGCTTTATATGACGGCGCGCAGCGGGGAATACACAGCTATTGAAATGAAAGCCGTTATGTTCCCCGGCAATGTGATCAACCAGGCGGTGGCTCTCCTCTCTTCCCCTACGATCACTGGGAGAACGGCTCCCACACAACCCAGGCTGCTGGCGGGGTTTGCCCCCCCCCCCCCGCTCCCAGGCAGCCTACACTCACCAGCCCTCAAAATCCACTCTCAAAATGCAAGCACGCGAGTGGAATTTTTGAGGGCTGCCTGTCACTACCTATTGCTATCATAGGGGATATTTACATTCCCTGAGATACCAATAAAAAAAAAAAAAAAAAAGGGAAGATGAAAAGGAACAGTTTAAAAATAAAACAAAAAAAGCAAAATAAATAAATAAAAAAAAAAAAAAAGAACCCCTGTCCCCCCGTGCAAATGCGAACGCAAGCGTCGGCCTGGTGTCATATGTAAACAGCAATTGCACCATGCATGTGAGGCATCACCACAAAAGGTCAGATCGAGGGCAGCAATTTTAGCAGAAGACCTCCTCTGTAAATCTAAAGTGGTAACCTGTAAAGGATTTTAAAAATTATGTAGTTTGTCGTCGCTGCACGTTTGTGCACAATTTTAAAAGCATGTCGTGTTTGGTACCCATGTACTCGGCATAAGATCATCTTTTATTTCATCAAACATTTGGGCAATATAGTGCATTTTAGTGCATTAAAATAAAAAAAAAAAAAATAAAAAAGTTTTCCAAAAAAAATTGGGTTTGAAAAAAAAAAAAAAAAACAAATTGCTGCACAGATACTGTGTGAAAAAAAAGTTGCAACACCCACCATTTTAATCTGTAGGGCCTTTGCTTTAAAAAAAATATACAATGTTTTGGGGTTCAAAGTAATTTTCTCACATTAAAAATTAATATTTTTTCATGTAACAAGACGTGTCAGAAAGGCCTTTGTCTTCAAGTGGTTAGAACAGTGGGTGATGCATCACATAAGCTTTTAATGTTGTGCATAAAATGCCAGGACAGTTCAACCCCCCCCCCCCCGCCACCACCACCAAATGACCCCTTTTTGGAAAGTAGACAGCCAAAGCTATTTGCTGAGGCCATGGAATTTTTTTTTATTTTGCCACAAGTTTGGGGAAAAATTAGAAACTTTTTTTTTTTTTTTTTTTTATGCACAAACTTGTCACTTAATGATATATTGCTCAAACATGCCATGGGCATATGTGGAATTACACCCAAAAATACATTCTGCTGCTTCTCCTGAGTACAGGGATACCACATGTATGAGACTTTTTGGGAGCCTAGCCCTGTACAGGACCCCGAAAACCAATCACCGCCTTTAGGCTAAGGGCGTAAAATGGTGATTTCACTTCCTCACTACCCTTGACAGTTTCGGAGGCCCTGAAATGTCCAGATAGCAGCTCTCCTTTATTTTTGAAAATAAAGAAAGAAAATGAAAAGTTTTTTTTGTTTTCAAAACTTTGTGACAAAAAGCGAGATGTGCAAAATACTCAACATGCCTCTCAGCAAATAGCTTGGGGTGTCTACTTTCCAAAATGGGGTCATTTGGTGGGGTGGGTGTTTGTGCTATCTGGGCATTTCATGGCCTCCGAAATTGTGATAGGCAGTGAGGAGTGAAATTAAAAATGTACGCCCTTAGAAAGCCTGAAGGCGGCGATTGGTTTTTGGGGTCCTGTACACTGTTAGACTGCCAAAAAGTCCCACACATGTGGTGTCCCCATACTCAGGAGAAGCAGCAGAATGTGTTTTGTGGTGTAATTCCACATATAACCATGCCATGTTTGAACAAAACATCATTTAGTGATGGCTTGTGGCAAAATATAAAATATTCCATGGACTCAACATGCCTCTTAGCAAATAGCTTGGGGTGTCTACTTTCCAAAAAGGGGATAATTTGGGGGGTTTTGTGCTATCTTGGCATTTTATGGCCTTCGAAACTGTGATAGATAGTGAGGAGTGAAATCAAAAATTTACGCCCTTACTGCTCTGAAGGCAGTGCTTGGTTTTCGGGGTTCTGTACACGGCTAGGCTCCCAAAAAGTCTCACACATGAGGTATCCCCGTACTCAGGAGAAGCGGCTGAATGTATTTTGGGGTGTAAATCTACATATAACCATGGCGCGTGTGAGCAATATATAATTTAGTGGCAACTTTGAAAAATGACAAATAAAAAAAAAATTACACAATCACTTGTGACAAAAAAATAAAATATTCAATGGGCTCAACATGCCTCTCAGCAATTTACCTTGGGGTGTCTACTTTCCAAAATGGTGTCAGTTTGGGGGGGGTGGGTTTGTACTGCCCTGCCATTTTAGCACCTCAAGAAATGAGATAAGGAGTCATAAACTAAAAGCTGCGTAAATTCCAGAGTTACCCTAGTTTGTAGACGCTACAACTTTTGCGCAAACCAATAAATATACTCTTATTGACATTTTTTTTTACCAAAGACATGTGACTGAATACATTTTGGCCTAAATGTATGACTAAAATTGAGTTTTGAGATTTTTTTTTTTATTATAACAAAAACTAGAAAATATCATTTTATTTCAAATTTTTCGGTCTTTTTCCGTTTATATCACAAAAAATAAAAAATCGCAGAGGCAAATGCCATCAAAAGAAAGCTCTATTTGTGGGGGAAAAAAGGACGCAAATTTTGTTTGTGTACAGAATTGTATGACCGTGCAATTACCATTTAAAGCAGCGCACTGCCAAATTGTAAAAAGTCCTCTGGTGATTAAGCAGCCAAATCCTACGGGGTTGAAGTGAAGTGGTTAAAGAGCTGCATAGAAAGACCCAAAAAAACAAAAAGAATTAAAAAAAAAAAAAATGCAAACAGCAATCACCAGCAGTCAAAAGCAAAACGGTTTTTCACTCTCCACTCAAATCTCCCACTCTTCAGCTTTCAACCAGCAAAATCTGACATCAGTCGGTACAGAATCCTCCTCATTTATTTGCTGAACGAAAAGAAAAAAAAAAAAAAAATGTGTGTACCAGGCATTAGTACTGCCAGTTAAATTACAGGCTGTTGAGCAAATGGTATACAGTAGATTACTCATATTTGATGGGAATGTCTTGATAAAACCCTTCTAGAAACAAGATAGTTCTTAAAAGGAGACGTACAGCCACAGGTCGTTTGGCTGAACTTCTCCTATGGATCACAGGAGTGCAGTTCCCTTTGCACTCCTGTGACCCATTTTCAGTAGAGAGCAGGCTGAAGTCCGCTCTCTGCTGACGTCACAGAAGTCAGTCCAGGCCCGGCGCCATCTCAATCACAGAGTAGTGATCCGCCAGATCCCAGCGCACCTCAGAGCCTGAGCCAGCCGCTCCCTTTATAGCTCAGCTCTCCAGTAAGCGAGGAGGGGGTAGAGCAGAGAGCAGTGACTGACAGTCAGCAGCTCTCTGCTCAGGAAGCTGTGAGAACCGAGCGATCGGCGGTGTTTGATTGCTCAGTTCTCAGTGTAGAGGCGCCGGGGCACAGATGCTGCATCGGCTTGATGCTAGATCCACCTAGGCAAGTATGATTCTGCAAAAAAAGCCATACCCCCTACTTTTTTTAAATTTACAATAAAGTCTCTTCTTATACAACCCCAAATACTCCAATGTCACGATTGGGTGAGGAAGATCCTAAGAACTGGCACATAAAACACGCCAGTATGGCACTACAACACAGCCTCTAGTGTGCGCTGTGTAGAAGTGTTTATTCCTTCAAGTTAATTAGGTCAACCTGGTGAAAATAGCACAATATGAAAAATGTGAAAGAAGAGATAACGCTGCTGGCCAGGTCAAATCATATAAATAGGGGCTCATTAGTGCCCCATGGGAAGAGAGTTCCACATCTGCTGTCAAGATGTAGTCATTAAGCTGCCAGTTTGACACCTTGTGGGAACCCAGTCGAGGGTTCCAATTGGTCTGGGTCTACATGGACTTATGCTGGATTCTTGTGGATTAACTACTGCTCCTATGGTCTCTTACCATGTTATGCATTTCTGGAGCGTTACTTTGCCATCTGCCTAAGGTACAGTCACTGTGTTGAGCACTAGAGAGCTTTGTACAGAAATGTATGCTAAAGAGGTCTTGGAGAACTGTTTCTGTGTTACTTTCAATCACTTTAGTAAAGAACTTTGTTGTTCCGTCTAACTGCCTGGTCTGAAGTCTTTTAAGGGGTGCATGCATGGCACATTAAAAGAACAGGGCTTACATCTAGGGGGCTGAAGTTAAAGATACAGTACAGAGGTCCAACAAGCACAGAATGCTGTCCAAAGGAAGCTAGATGATCGCCATTGCTAATTAATACAGTTTTTGCATCATTTGCTAACGCAACCAGACAGGAAATGGGTGACATAGCAAAGGCAATGGTTATTCTCACAGTGAAGGGTTGTTATGTTTGACCTCTTCACTAGCAGACCAACCTTGCGGCACAAAGTGCCTAGGGACCTAGACTGGGAGTTATGAAGGACAGAGAGTGAAATGAAGTGTTGAGGTCTTGGGAGAACAAGCATAGAGTTGGAGAGATTGTGTTTCCTATGTCCAGTCGCAACACCCAGGATACTGTCACTGGGAGTGAAGTAATGGGACTGCTGAGTTGGTGGAGACCAGTACATGCTCTGCAGTACTGGCTCAGAAATGCTGCACACCTCAAGGAAGAGGGTGGTGTTCTCTAACAGATGTGTGTCCAAAGTGCTCAGTGTCAGTGTAAAGAAGTTCAGCCACAGATTGCAGTTTCACAGTTCCCCCACTAGGGCACATGAAGCCCCACCCACACGCTGCAGTAAAGTGATGCCAGCATCAGTTGGTCACACCTCACACCAACTCATTGCATTGATGTGGTCTACACCTGTTGGCTGAGTGCCTTGTCATTGTGTTGTGTAACTGCTGAGCAATGCGGGCCAATGTAGCAGAACAGAGGTGGTGGGACCAAGTATTTAGCGGTTCCTTTACAGCAAATTTTTGTTCATGCTTAAAGTGAAGTGCAATTGTAATTTTCTTCTGCTAGCCAAATCCTTATTGCACAATTATAAAGGGCTTGTGAAGAAGTAGGGATTAACCCCTATTTCAATTATCTATACAATAAACTGGGCAGGGGACTTTGTGTTATCTTCACAGACAAGAAATTATCATTTTTTCCTCTAAAACAGAGATAAATGGCTGTAGTTACATGTCTTTGCCTACCTCCCTCCACACTGACTGTTCATAGAGTCACTTCTCTTTAATGACAGAACACACAAACACAATGCCAACAGCTAAAAGCAGCCAGAACTCAAGACAAATAACCTCCCTGCAAGCCAACAGCAACTAGGACAATACAGTGCTGCCACCTCCCAGCCATCTGCTGCCTTGTGTATGTCAAGCACACTAACATTTTCTTGTTTGTTTCTGTGCAACAAAGCTTTTTCATCTCAATTAGGACATTGCCGTTCTGTCGATTGCAGAGGCCACCGCGCTCAATAACAACCTTAACAAAAGATGCACTCATTATGACACCCTCTCCGCCAGCATATTTTAATGTTAATGGAGGTAGAAGGGCCAAGATCAACTGTGTGTGACAAAAATTAAAATAAACAGCACATTGCCATCGAACACAATTTTAAATTGTTGTATAGGACAAAAGTCCAATAAGCTCACAGAAAAGTCAAAACATCTGTAAATGTGTGGACAGTCGTGGACCAATCTCTTTAATCACTACATCAAAGTCATCTGATTTTTCAATGGTCAGCTGCCATAAACGTATAACTAAAGCGAAGGTCCAGGGAGCTTGCTTATTAGCATATGTTACTTTTGCGGTTACCATCTTTGGAAAGAGCTAAATGTTTCTCAACCACCGGGCCATGGACTTCTGATGCTTTCTTTCAGCATCAATGGGCATGTTCTGAACAATAGCAATCCCGCAGAGAATCTAAAAATGGAAACGACTGGTGCACAAAAACGCAAGTCAGCCTTACACACACAAAAGGATGCAGAAAATATGGATTACTTTATTGCATTGTACAAAAGAGAATTGCATGAAAGATATTATCTCCTCCCCACTGTGCTTTCATTCTGGAATAAAGTCTCTGGTTTTCAAACTTTCATCAATGGTTGTGAAGCAAACGTCATCATTAATAGCTTCTAGGACCCCTAAGGCTGGCCATACACATACAAGCTCTGAATTCCTTCATTCACAATAAACATGGATGGACAAATCTCTCGCTGTGGCTATAGTATTCTGAAAGCCAGCATCATCGGTTGTCAAGATACCGAAATAAAATAGTTCCTGCATCCAGTTGGGTGTAGCTGCTGTTTGCCCATGCATTTTTCACCTGAATCCTTCAATTATTCAAGTATGCTCATACGACCATAAAGAGAGAATTCATCAAGAAGGGCATATAAATCAAAAGCATAAGTGAGAGACCCATCAATGTTTCCAGGATATCCCTTTTCTTAAAGCAAGTCTCAAGATAAAAGAAGTCATAGTTGCATGCCTAATAGATTTTCTCAAACAATTTAATTGGGAGATCTTCTGTGATGGATTAAAAAAAAAAAAAACCACACAGACTTAAATTTCTACCACTTGCTGAACACTACCTATCACTCTGTGCTGTGCCATATGGTTTATACCAAGATGAATATGGACTATAGCATCATATTGACAATGTAATCCTCCTCAAACTGCCTTTCACCACTGACAGGTCAGTCTTAGAAACAATAGTCAAAGATACACTAATGCCGCGTACACACGATCGGACATTCCAACAAAATCCTGGATTTATTTCCGACGGATGTTGGCTCAAACTTGTCTTGCATACACAAGGTCACACAAATGTTGTTGGAAATGCCAAACGTCAAGAACGCGGTGACGTACAACGAGCCGAGAAAAATTAAGTTAAATAGCCAGTGTGGCTCCTCTGCTTGATTCCGAGCATGCGTGGAATTTTGTGCGTCAGAATTGTGTACACACCACCGGAATTTCCGACAAGCTCCCATCGATCATTTGTTGTTGTTTTGGAAATTCCGATCGTGTGTACGCAGCATTAGGCTGACCAATATGCATTCCACTGGTGACAAAGATTTTAAAATTTCAGATTCTACAAAATATACTGAGGGATTAAACTCAGATGACATTGGAAAGAGGCAGCGGTCTCAGCAAGACACTTCAAACACTCATTATTTATAACACTTTAAAGTCCAAAAAGCACACAAAGCCACACAAGAATGGGGGGGGGGGGGGGGCATTGTTTGGTCATGGTGGCATGAGCATGCTTCCTCCGGAGCTCTCTGCAGACCGAGGCCCCAAACATACAGTCTAGCCACTTCAGCACACTACTTTTTATGCTTGGTAATCGGAAACCACTGCCAGCCATAGGGGAGCAACAGGGCTCCAACATTACTCCTTTTCTGCGCCACCACCCCACTCCATCACCTCTGGCCTCTTCCAAGATGGCGAGGCCATGAGTTGGAGCCTCCAGATCTTTCTCTAGCAAGAAGACCTCACTACAGGCACTTACTTCTGGGGAACCTGACCTATTAGCCTCCTGTTCGGATTCTCCTGTCCTTCCTCAAGCGAAGCCCCCGATGAGATCCACAGTGTCTTAGGCCTCCACCAGGACAGGGACCTCCATGATCTTATAGCGGACCTGCCTACAAAGCAAGACATCCATGCCATGGCCGCCTCCATCGTCAATGCCTCATCCCACAAAATTTATGACCTGCGCCATCACATTGACACAGTTGAGGAGCAGGTGACTACTCTTGAAGCCTCAACTGCCTCTACAGACACCAGGCTCTCTGCTCTAGAAGCTGATCATTCTGCCTTTTATCGCCATCTCACTGATATCCAGCTGAGAATCAATGGCCAAACCGAAACTGGAAAAACAACTTTCATCTAAGAGGTATTCCCGAGGCAACCTTGAATCCTGACCCTACTTAATCAGCTCCTGGGGAAGCCTCTGACCACGGACCCGGAGTTGGACAGAATACACTGGGTACAAGGTCCTCGGCCAATCCAACTCTCTCAGGCTCTGCCTCTCCTCCCACCCTCCAAGGGATGTTTTATGCAGGATCCATTTTTATACGATTAAAGATGAGATTTTAGGCCCGGCCTAGTCCAAGGGGCTGATTAACCACTTGCCGACTAGCCGCCGCAGTTGTACTGCGGCAGAATGGCACGACTGGGCGAAACAACGTTATGTAACGTCGCTTCGCCCTGTGGCCACTAGGGGCGTGCGCGCCTACAGAGTCGATGAATATGAAGTTGATGAGTAGAAGAATACGTATCAGCCTAAACTTTTTTTTATATATTTTTTAGGGATATTATAGCAAAAAGTAAAAAATAATGCGTTTCTTTCAAAATTGTCGCTATTTTTTTTGTATATAGCGCAAAAAATAAAAACCGCAGAGTAGATCAAATACCACCAAAAGAAAGCTCTATTTGTGGGGTAAAAAAGGACGTCAATTTTGTTTGGGAGCCACGGCACATGACCGCGCAATTGTCAGTTAAAGCAACGCAGTGTCGAATCGCAAAAAAGTGCTCTGGTCTTTGGGCAGCCAAATGAGTCATCAGTTGTCAGAGGGCTACCCGCTCAATGTAAAAAAAAAAAAAAAAAAAAAAAAAAAACACCCCGCAAACAACCACACCACACACACACGAGAAAAAACAGCGTAGGGTCGTTGAAATATTTGCTATATATTATATTATATATACACACACATGCAGGCACCTGTTTGGTTGAGCATTTGCACGTTTGATAACATATTGGGCGTTATAGAGAGAGTTCAATATAGCGATAACACAGATAGTACATTTATTGACACTTTACTTTGTTTTAACATCACTGGCATTTGCACTTTATGTATTGGCACATTGGATAATAGTACTTATACAGAGGTACACACAGCGCGGCACAAGTTTATTTTATATATTTTTTTTCTAACGGTTTATATGAGTGTGTCTGGTGCTAGCAGCTGAAAGAAATCAAGATACCTCCTCACACATGAGAGGGTGATGTTTTGTTGGATTCTTAGTTTATTGCATTGGTAGCTCGCCAGATTCTCCACTGATTAAGCGCTTTATATTAAAAGTCACCAGCTACAGTATATGTAGCTGCTGGCTTAATTTTTTGGGAGGAGACTTGAGCTTCCCTTTAAGATTCATCTTGCATGGTTCTTTTTAAACAGTCGTTGTGCCCAAGTGGGATGTTTACACATAAATACCGACTTGGCTTGAAGGTTTGTACACCGCCCTTAGTTAGGTCCCCTTGATGGTTGGGCCCTTTCAGTATCTATTGTTCTTTTATAGTTTTATCAGTTTTTGCACTGTCCTCGCCTATACAATTAGTAATTATGCTTTGGATACCTCTGGTTTCATGACCATTTCTTCCTGTTGACTCTTCAGCCATTTCATAGTCGGCTATTTAGTTAGACAGTTGTAACAAAGGACCCCGCATCATTGCCCTGAGATGACCGTTTTAGTTATAGGCCTTATTTGTTGTTTTGCTCTGGTCATTTTACGACGTATTGTCTTGTAGAGGGGTTCCCCCTCTTGAGCTTTCCTTTCCATCCCTTACTATTCCTACCCCCACCCATTTCTGCCCTCCCAGTCTCTTCCCTGGGTCTCTCTTCACTTTTCCTCCATTTCCTCTCTCATCTCCTTTCTCTCCTCTCCCTGGGAAGATCCATTTTCTCATCCTTTTATCTTTTTTCATTTTTCGGTCTGAGATGGGCATTTTCAAATTTACCTCCCTCAATGTGAGAGGCCTCAAAGTCCTCAAAAAATATTCCAGGCTTCTCTCGGACCTGCGGAAAAGCAAGACGCATGTTGCATTATTGCAAGAAATGCACTTTAAGATTGGCCATGTCCCTAAACTGACCAATAGAGCTTTTCTGACGGTTTACCACAGCCCTTTGCCTAATTCCTTATCAAAGAGGGTCAGTACTCTGGCAGCTAAATCGGTACCATGGACCCTCTCCACAGTGCAACAGGATGCTCAGAGACATTTCCTCTCGATCAATGGTAAAAATTAATAACCTCATGGTTACCTACACAAAATGTCTACTTTTCCAATGTGGAACACCTTCAGTTTCTACGGGGACTTATACCTGTTCTTTTGGAGTTCTTGCAGGGGACCTTGATCTTTGGTGGGGATCTTAATTTCGCAATGGACCCCATTTGGGATGTCTCTAAGGAAACATCCCATCTTTTGTATTCCTGCCTGAAGCATCTCAAATCAGAGCTACATGTCTTGCATCCATAAGACAGGGATTATTCCTTCTGCTCTCAGGTTACAATACCTATTCACGCCTAGACTAGGTTTTGATTACTCAAAGACTTGCCAAGAGTCACAAATACATGTAATCTGCTTTTCGGACTATGCTCCCATCCACTTAACCTTGCAACTGGGCCCCACCATTCATTTCCCTCCGCCATGGAGACTGATTGAAGCTCTGCTTCAATTCCATGAACTTGGTTCTGAATTGACAGCCGACTTGACCAAATATTTTTCTTCCGTTCCCCTGATTTAAACTCCTCTTCAGACATACCATCTGTGATTCAATCTGATACTGCATCCTCTGGGGTGCCCTCCCTCTCCCTAGGAGTGCCAAATACTGGAGGAGGAGGGCGCAGCACTAGCTCAATGTAAACTGAGGAAGGCCCCAAGCCTTGATGGCCTTACACCCGCTTATTACAAACTTTCTTTGAATTGCTTTCTCCACACGTAGTGTAAGCGCTCAACTCCCAGATGAAAGGAAAGGCTATGGCCACTGACGTTCTTAGGGCTTACATCTCCCTGGTCCCTAAAGAGGTGACGATTCTTCTCAGTGTGGCAGCTATCGGCTGATAGCCCTCTTAAATACTGACCTGAAACTTTGCTAAAACCCTGGCGAACAGGCTGCTTCCGCATATCCCTCAACTAATACATAGACCAAGCAGGTTTTGTACCACTTCGTGAGCCCCGTGACAACATAATTTGTGTCCTTAACTTGGTTCACACAGCCAGGACCTCCGAACGTTCCCTTCTTCTGCTGTCAACAGACGATGAGGAGGTATTCGATAGGGTCAATTGGCAATTTAGGCGAGCAACCCTGGAGCACATCGGCCTAGGGTCAACATCAGTTCCTCCCACTGTGTCCAGGGAAGCCTATGCTGCTGGTTGCATCCTTACCGGGCTCCCCTATGGGACAGGGGAGCCCAGGGCAGAAGGTGGGGGAAGCCCTTCTGTCACCTGTAAAAGTGATCCAGTGGCTGTATAGTCGGTCAGATCATTTTACCTAAATAAGAATCACCAGCTGAAAACAACAATACCAGGATCATGATAGGCTATTTTATAAACAAAATGATGAAAAATGGTTCACTATTTTCATGATTTTTTTTTTTTTACTAACCATTAAATATTTAAAATGTTTTTCACTTTTATGTGCTTTGTAAAATCATAATTTTCTTGTAATTTTAAGCAGGTGAAATTATGAAATAAAAATGTATACTACCTTTTATTTTTTTTTAGTTTTGTTACTTTTCTTGCCCAGGAATTACATAAACAAAAAAAAAAAACAAAAAAAGTTAAAAAGACAAGACAAATGTCACCAAAACAAAGCCTGGTTTGTCCCAAAGAAAAAAAAAAAAAGTATGCATTTGTTATTTTAAATATAAAAATTGATAATGTAATATAAAGAGATGTAAAAATGGATTTGGTCCGTTAGAGGGTATACCACTAAAATGGTTAAAACACTACATCTCTGGCCAGCAGTTCCAAAGGTTTTGGCCTCAGCCTCTGAATTTTGAGTGGGCTCTTACTCTCCTGGCTCCAACAGCACACAAGTCTGACTCTCTACCCTAAGGTGGGATTCGCAATATAGTGGATCCGGGAATGCATATAAAATAGCACGCATTCCCTGACCCACAGGCAAAACACGCTGCTCTTTAGCAGATGCACAGGGGTGCCATTAATGGCACCCATATGCATCAAAGTGCAGCGTGTTTTCTGGTGGGTAAAAACCACATCGTGCCACAGCACCATGCAGCTGTGTTTATGAAAAAGGGTTGGGGACTGCTTCCCCTCCCCGAGTTTCCCATAGCTACAGAAGCCCATGAATGGACTGCTATGCCTGCATAAAATGCAGCATGCAGGACCTGCAATAGTGTGAAACTAGCTCAACTTAGAGAACCCCACTTTTTATTAGGCATCGGTGGCTAAAATCAACACTGCAGTGGGGTCTTACCTGAGGAGAAACAACAGTCTGGGCACTACATTACAGCTTGCTAAGGGCTACTGCTTGTGTCCTCTAAAGCCATTTGACACAATACCCTGTGCTTTATTTCTAAGTTAAGTATTCATCTACAATATTCAATAATAAGCACAACTTAGATGTTCTGGCCGTACTATCAATGATTTATTTAGCATCCTTTATGAGCACTTCCTTTACAACACAAAAAGACAGAAATCTTACCATTTTTGTCTATTCTATTTTATATTTGTCCCAGGTGACAAAGAATATTGTATTGCTCGCACAAAAAAGAAAAAGATGGGGTATCAAACAGCTTCACTTAAGATTCCAGAGGCAGCATGCTGTCCACGATTATAGACATTGCGAGACCCCAGTGAGCTGGATTTATGGCCCCATCTTCAAGGTGAACCTTTCATCTTTTATGTACTGTTACATGACATACGCTCTGAAGCGCTGATTGAGGAGAGATTTGCTCATGGCAAGAGTGTTTTAATATAGATGCTTTCAAATACTGCCAGCATTGTCACACTAAATAAATGCAAAAGATACACCAAGGGGACATTTCAATGCAAAATAGCACAGGTAACCGTCACTTCCCAATTACTAGACTGAAAATGTCCTTGGCATGTGTTTACAGGCACCCAAACTGTGAAACGTATAAGAACTACAAAGATAAAAAGGTCTCATTACCCACATATAAATGGATTCAAAAAATGTTTTATTATGCATTAACGTTTAAAAGTTCTGTTCTGTCAATAGTTACATGTTCTGACATTTAGAACAGTGAGCATGAACCTTACAATTAAAGATTTGGACAGTAACTGGATGTTGGGCTCAAAAACGGAGAGGTCAGAGTCTAGGATTACATCTAGTGATGTGACATCTATACCGATATGTCAATCAGTAAATTAGTGATGGGAAACAAAGAGAGCTGAAGAGTACAGAGATAGTCTTCGTTGAATGTAACTGCATTTTAAAAATTTCCTTTTGGGATTAATACAGTATAGATTGATATAAATCTGAATAGATGTGTGTCTCATCAGCACAGAGAGAGTTTTGGACTTCATCCAAAGTTATCAACTTACCAATGAACGAGGTGAAAATAGAGAGTAGAAGGGGTCCAAGGACAGAGCCTTGGGGGACCCCTACGCAAAAGAGCAGAGCAGGAGATAGAGTTTTGGGTGACACCGAAAGAGCACTTAAAATAGGTAGGAGTAGAACCAAAGAGCAGAGTCTTGGAGGCCAAAGGAATGAAGTTTTCAGGAGAAGCAGGTGGTCAGTTGTGTCAAAGGCAGCAGAAAGGTCTAATGATACGAGTACTGAGTAGTGGCCATAGGATTTAACAGTAAGTTGCTAGTGAGTTTTGGAAGGGCAGTAAGGGATCGGAAAAGGTCATCAGTGTGACAGCAGCTTAGAAAATTGTAGACTAGGTCAGTGGTTTTCAACTTATGAGCCAAAGGGGGCCTCAAATACAGCCCCTGAAAAAAACAACAAGTGGCCGCACATAATGTTCAATACATGTAATGCAGAAACTGTAGACCTAATAGGAAGAGGAAATGAAGGTCAGAGTGTGGACATGCTACATTTTTGGGCTGGAGACTTACTTGCAGAAGACAATACGAAACTGGGAACACGCTGAGCTCGGGTTGACACTGATGCTGTGCGGGACACCGCATGTAAAATGCTGTATATGCGGTGTCTCTGGGTGCGATTTGAGCCATGGATTTGTATGGCTCAAATCCCACCGCATTTGCACCAAACTCGAGCAGGACCCTTTTTTTGTCCGCACCAGAATCGGGTGTTTACACCTATGCCCTCCAATTCTGCAAATCGCAATGAGTTTTGCAAACCAATTTCGGAGTGTCATTAGCATACACTCCGCAGTTTGCATGAACGGGTTGCAGTTTTGATGTGGTGCAGAATCTGCAATGAATTTCCTGTTAATTTGCACCACATCTAGTGTGAACTGAGGCTAAATGAGGTTAGTCTATCTCTGGATCAATGCTATACCCTAATCAATGTTTCCACTACAGAATGCTGAGGTCCACGGGCCACACATCATATTCCCAATGGCCACACAAGGATCTCAAGCCACAGGTTGGGCACCGTGAGACTTTGTGTTCTAGGACTTTGGAGGTAAACAGGAGCAAGGAGCCTTTAAATAAATATGGAGGGTTAGGCAAGCTCTTTTTACAACTGACCTTGGCCTCTTCTTGTGCATCATTAGTTGGGAACTAGCCAAGGCTACTTACTTTACTTTTTTGACCATGGGGTGTTCTTTAAAAGCTGAACTCAAGGAATTAAACAAAAACAACCGTTGCAGTGACACCCCTGCACTGCAAGGGTTAAATGATCATTAGGCTGCAGGCTCCCTCTGTCTAAGCCACCAGTCCATCACTGCTGCCTCTTTAAAAGGTACTTCAGGCCCCGGTCGCAATCTCGCCTCCTCACATACAATGCAGGCATTATTAATTATGCACATCATAATGCCATCCACAGCCCAGAACTTCAGGCAGAAGTGAACAGCACTGAAGCGAGGGATAGAATAAATATTACTCTTTATTCCTGCACCCCTAGACTAAAAACTGAGTGATCCCACTGCAAGGGTAGAGTTTTTCTAAATCTTAGAATACAGCTTTAACCCACAACCAGGGATTACTAGACTTATACAATTTGATCGTTTTACATAGTGCAGTATTTGCATAGACTTTTTCAGGCTAGCCTTATCAAATCCCTCTGCTCATGCCCAAAGAGCACATACAGCTTGTATGTGTTGGACCCCCAACACATACATCGAAGTCAATATATTTTGACTTATCATCAGGGCCATGCCGGGAGCAGATGCTGCATGAGGTGGCCACTGTTAACAGGCTCCATCACTGAAGAGGCTCAGCTGCTACAGTTGACTGTGCGATAGGCAGGGAGCTCAGGAAAGCGTAAACTGTGGTTTGTTCAGCACCCAATATAGGCACTCCAGCCTCAGTGCCACCCCCCCCCCCCCCCACTGTGCCACCATGACTTCCTTTAATTGGCCTCCTTGGCTGCACAACCCTACTTATGGTCGGAGTGTTGCTGAAACCGGTTCATGTTTGATAAGCTGTTTTCAGCTAGAAGGGTTCATGATCGAGGGAAAAACAAAAAAAAAACAAAGGATTTTAAAATATTTATTCTGATGTTTCCTGAAAAGCTCTTCAGAAGGGAAAATGTATCCTCAGAATTACATTAATTCACATGCCTAAAATATTAATGCTGGTCATGCAAAGAGAAACACGTGCAGGATACACATAACTTTGGTCCAGGCTTTTGACAGTATCACCATGTAAGCGATACAGTTTATTTCAACAAAAAATCCTGAGAGACCAGTGTCAAGGGTGCAAATGATTTGTAAAGGTTAGACAGTATCTACCATGGGCTATCATCTACTCATGATACAGCTGGCTCTGTGCTGCAGTCTCTACAGGGAATACAATGAAATCTCACCTAGCCATTCATCAATTATTCCTCTGGATTGTCAGCTTGCATGGACAGAGCTCTCAATCTCATTATACCATTTTACTAAAATTAATGTTTTTGTTCAAAATGTTTTTTGTACTAGATGTGTGCGACTTACGCCTCAATAATACTTACTTTGTACAACATAATTAGAGATGATGGCACTAGTATGCAACCGTAAATATGCTGCTTCATCACCTACCAGACCCCGTCGAGAATAGACCTCTCATTGGGCACAGACTTTCTTCCATGGGTGTCCAATATACAGCATTTGACAAGGGGATTGTCGGATCACTCCCCCCTCCTGGTCACTGTAGACAGAATTAGACCAAGGATCAAAGGAATTGGTGGGTTCCTGCTTTTTGGTTGCAGGTACTGCCCCAGGGGGATTCCCTGGGTAGGTCCCTAACTGAATTTTTCCACATTAATGATGGCTCTGCCTCCCCCTAAGTGGTTGGGACTCTATGAAGGCGTACCTACGGGGTATGTTACTCAAAGCCATTAATATCCATAAAAAAATAAATAATCTAATGTAGCTTGGGAAAATCTAGCGACTGAAGTGCAGCAGAGGGAAGCTCAATATGTTCAGGACCCTACCCCCTCCAATCATCCAGCATGGAAAGGTGTCCAATTGATGTATAGGCGAACAGCTCTAGAAAAAGCTGAACACTCTAGCTTTTATTCTAAATGCCGTGGTTTTGAGGAGGGAGAGAGAACAGGTCACATGCTGGCAGTAATTGCGAGTTCTCAGAGAGACACAAATTTTATTTCTTCTAATACAATGCCATAGGGTACCTGTACAAATGAGCAGCATGACATACTGAGATCATTTGGTACTTTCTTTAGCAACTTATACCAGAGTAAAGTAGATTACCCAATGGCACGGCCGAGGGTATTCTTGGACCCTCTAAAAACTACCCTCTCTTTCGGCTATAGCTAAATGGGAATTAAATGCCCCGACACTGGACGAGCACAGCCAGGCAGTGGCGGACTCTGCTAATGGAAAGGCCCCGGGTCTGGATGGCTTACCGTCCAAAATTTTTAAATATGGGGAGGTGCTGCTTCCAAAACTGTTGAAGACCCTTAATGGAGGCATTTGAATCCTTTCAGTTCCCCGATTCCATGCCTGCATCATTCGTCCACTTTTGTGGCTCACCCTCTCAGTTCCCTGAATGATGCCTGCATCATAATACTTCCAAAATCGGGTAAGAATCTCCTGGTACCAGAGTCTTACCGCCCCATTTCACTTCTGAATTCGGATGTGAAGATTCTTGCCAGGTTACTGGCGACAAGACTTAGTAAGGTAATGCAGGGGTTGGTCCATAAAAGGACCAATCCAGCTTTATCCCCACTAGATCCACGGCAATAAATCTAAGACTTTTTCTGAATATGCAGATACCATTGGATAACCCTGGGAGGCGGGCCATCTTGTCACTTGACGCTGCGTAAGTTTTCGACAGCATCAAGTGGATATACCTGTGGTAGGTTCTGGGGTTGTTTGGTCTTGGAAAAAGTTTTATCCATTGGATCAAGCTACTCTATTCAGCCCCCAGGGCCTGTATGCAAATTAATGGATCAGTCTCCAAATTCTTCCCATTATATAGGGGTACACGGCAGGGATGCCCCTGTCCCCACTATTATTTGCTCTGGCAATAGAAACCCTGGCTGCAGCTGTTAGGCAGTCTGAAGCTAGCATGTTCCAGTCACAGTGTGTTCTGTCAGAGCGCGTTTCTGTCAGAGCGGTTATCTTGTAGCATGCTCTGTCATAGCATGTCAGTGCCATGCAGTTGCGGCATACAACAATAGCCATTTCATCTTCGTTTGTTTCCATGTCTAATCGTACTTTTCCGTTCAGGTTTCTTTGTATACCTGGGTTTAGTCAACTAGTGCTCACATCTCAGGATCTGGTCACGTCTACAGATCCATACGAGCTGAGGTTTTGTTTTTTAAAATGATTGTTGACCACAATGCATACATCATACAATGCACGTTCTTTTCATTACACCTGTATGACTACCCACCACGGTCTGTGGGTACACTAGCCCTGAGTATTCCGTTCTAATTACCTGTCTTTGCACTGCAGGTCACTCGGGCTCACTTACTACATACACTAGGGTGGGGGTCATGATCAGGTTTATTCACGCGCTGTGGTTTTGTCATTACTGCTTACGTCCTCATACTCAGGTAGGCACAGAGGGATGTTGTTGTTCTCTTGTCTGGTTGTTTGTTGTCACTTTATCTAGTTTGCATGTCCTTGGGTTTGGGCATGCCGCACGTTTCAGAAGTAACTAATTCACGTTCATCCTTCAACCCCACGTGGGGGTTCGGAGCATGGTAGAACTCCGTCATTAAGGAGTTGGTCTATACTTAAGCACACAGAGGAGGTTTTTCACAGGGGTTTTCCTTTGACGGTACGCTTCGGATTGTTTCCAATTCTGTCCCAGCTGCTCCCATCCACCAGCATGGAACATGTTCTGTACATTATTCTTTAATGCAGATTCAGGTGGGTTGAATATGCTCTCCGCAGCCTGTTACGGTTGTAAGACAGGATGGAGGTGATTGAAGCTTGCTCGGTCAGAGATTAGGTGTCAGCGCACCCCCAGCTCCTGCTCTTCCTACATTCCTGCACACAAGATCAGCATCGCCTCAGTCCACCGGTCTGGTCAAGCCTTCTGGTTTAGTATGCCTGAGCCAATTATGTTCCTTGTCAAATGCCATGTTGGAATCTCCCATTCCCGGTCTTCAGACAGCCCCTGCTGGAAGATTTTCAGGCCTGCATGCGGCTATCTTGTCGGAGTCTTTCGTATGTAGTATCTTGGCTTCAGCAGCCATTGTGAATTAATTTATTGGAGGCAGTAATTTCCAACGGGTACATGGTCTGGTTCTTCACCTTTATTCTGAAGGCAGTGGGTCGGACGACCGGGGTGTCCAGTGGCAAGTTTCCGATATTGTTTGTTACATTTTGGCTGTCCTCTTTCCTGCGGAAATATTTTCATCAAAGTGCTCATCTGGGGATTTGACGATTCAGCACTTTCTACAGTTGGGGGGGTGGGTATTCGCTATTCAAGCTGATATCACTAATGCTTGAAGCTACTTCCATCAGACCTGCCTGATGGTAGGGCAAGATAAATGGCGCAGATGTCATTTCACTACTGGACTTACCCTTGGGTCAAAGCAGTCCTTGCTTCGACACCTTTGCCAGACACATTGGATCTTGGGTATCTGCAGGGGTTAATTCAATTAGTTGATTTCCTGTTGCGTGGAGATCCTGGTTACCACCCAGGGATCTGCAGTCTTTCTCAGGGTGTTTGCTGAGCCATCGTCCCCTTGATGGCCCACAAAGTGGTAGTCCGGGCCAATGTCATCATTATTCTGGGTTCCACTCTTGGCTCTAATCTCTTGATTGCCAGGAGAATTGGTCAGATATGTCAGACCATTCATTTTTTGTCAGATCCCCAGCCTGTTCAAAATGGAGGCTTACAGGTCACTTTAGGTATGCTGAATCATGCCATGAGATTTATTCCCTAGGATGAATTCTGGCCCTCCTCCCCCTGTTCAGGACTCCGACTCGGTTGTCAGGTTACAAACAGAAGCACAGCCCAATTTTAATCATGTGGGACCAGTTTCTGTGTATCTGGTATGGTTTCTCCATGTTAACGATGCATATTGCCACAGCGTATTGGCCTTATCCGCCAACACTATCGAACATATCTATTAGGTATCCAGCACTTCAGACCCCTGCAAACTACTGTCAGTTTGTCCACTTTTGTGGCTCACCCTCTCAAACTTCTTCATACAAAGAATAGACAGACAGGCCAGGGGTTCATGGGAAGTTCACAGAGCTACCTAACTGGTGTCCGTTTTGAAGCGTTCAATCCTCTCTGAAATTTCGCAAGGGCTCCGCGGGTCAGCCCTTGCTCCCTTTCCCCCACGTATCTTCTCACTACAAGCAGTTTGTTCTCATGTCTGGGTTTTCCTCAGAAACTAGGCTTAATCCAAATTATTTACGGGACATTTATTTGGGTTCTGGGCAGTTTCCAAATTTCCGAACAGGGAGTCCGTTCTTATAAATTCACGGGTCGTTGGTTAACCTCCTGTTATAGCTGATACATATCGGATCTGAAAAACTGAAGCCATGTGGATGTGCACTACTCTACTAGATGGATTGTTACATATATATTTTACGGTTTGAAAAGTGGTACGAGCTGTGTGGCACTATAAAATCTACAGGCATACCCCGCTTTAGGGACACTCGCGAGTACGGACGTACCCACGAGTGTACAGAAAGTGCCTCTCAAGTACAAACATTTCCGCACCGTGCAAGCCCAGTAGAAGGAACTGTAGCTCTGAGCACATAGCCTCCAGTATGCTCTTCCTGTGTGTATCCCCACCTCCAGTGAAATCACATTCACACAGTGGTTCTTCTGGCTTCCTGGTCAGCCAAAGAACACCATCCAGCCTCTCCACAGCACCAGTGTCCCCGCGCACAGCACGATGTTTGGGGGATGGATTGGAGCCCCCCTTGCATCAGATGAGCCTATTTACATTTTCTTCCTGTGAGTGTTCCCCTGACACCTCCACTACAGCCCCTGACGCCCTCACTACAGCCTAGAAGTGAAAAAAAGGTATTGCTTCACTTTAGGTACATTTTCATTTTACATACATGCTCTGGTCCCATTGTGTACTTAAAAGTGGGGTATGCCTGTATAAGATTGTTCCCTCACCCCAGAATCACATATCAGTGCAAATTGTTATAACAGCCAATGATGAGCAGACTTGTCTTCCTAGTCCTTGTGTTCTCCTCTATCCCTCTGCTTCCAGCTAGCAGCCCTCTGATTTAGGGGAGAGTTCCCACCTTCCTCCATCCACTCCTCCTTCCCCTTTCTTTTGTTGCTGTGGTTAGGGGGTTATTCAGATGGCCTCGTGAGGAGATATGCCACTTTCCAGCTTATGCCTGCGATCTGGCAACATAAGGGGTGGTGGTCTGACTTCATGGGAGGTGCTTTTCAGGCCCCTGTGGGTGGTATGGTGTAAAGATTTTTTTGCCCCCATCTGGCTAGTGAATTTATTAGATACTGTGGTGTTTGGCACATTAAGACAGAAATTACACTGCATTTACTACTTTGTTCACAAGAAGGTAAATTGATGCATTATGTAATTTGTATACCTTGCACAAGGTAGTTGCTAAGCCTCAGAATTCATCCTATTTGGCTGTTTGCCGAATTTCGATTTCTGACCCTTCCAAACAGGATTGGTTGAGGATCTCAAATATAAGGGAACCTCTTACAGCTCCACACCTTTAAATCAAGTTTTAGCCACAAGCAGACTTTCCCAAATTGTTAGACCTAGTGTATGTCCTTGCATCTTCTGAGACAACAGAGTAAACCTGTCATGACATAAAACAAGAAAACGGTCAGTGATGAACCCATTTTTAAAAGCAAAGTGCACATTTATGTGTTTACCACGTTCCCCTGACCTGACCCCCCCCCCCCCCTCCTGATCAATGCATGCTCACCTCAATACAACAGTTAACTATACTAGACACAGTAGTGATGTACAGGCTGTAGGATCAGACTACTGAACGCAGTATAGGACCTGGAACCCAACACTCCTGGAAGTGTCTATTACAGTACCTCTTATATCCTTTATAGGTATGATAGAGATGAAGTAGTTGTTATTATGTTGATGAAATTGTTTCAAGTCATGAAATGTCTTTTAACATATGGAACATTTTGACTAAGATGTGTATGTCTAAGGAATTGACATATTTTGTGGTATGCCAAGGAACCATGTTTAAAATAAATAAAGAATTATTACAGTACCTCCATAGTCCACCCCGGAGCCTAATCAATTCAGTTCATGTGCCACTTGTCACGTGGCTTTGACCGGTTGCACATATAGGTTCTTGTTGGCAGTCATCTGCTTTTGCCTGCCACCCACCTCGACCTCTGCCTGGATGAGGACTCTCTTGCCTGCCACAACCACTGTGTCGACTCCCAACTACTCTCTTGCCTGCCATCTTCCTTGACCTCTACTCAGACCATTGACCTTCTGTTATATCCCACACTGTCTCTCCAGCATAGCCATCCTTTTCCTGCACCCCTTTGGTGGGGCCCTAAAGATCCATGACTTGATGTCATCTTGTAGAAAAGAAGCAAAGCAAACTAGGATATTTTGAACTGAACATCAATATGATCAGCTACATAGGTGCAGAGATCATGTTTGCTCACATAAGTGCAAGAGAGATCCGATCATACTCTTGAAGTTTATCCCTACTCGTTTATTTTTTTTTTTTTTTAACATAAGATATGCTGTCCGATAATCACAATTTTTCATAAATAAACCACAAGATGGCCGCCGTAACACAACATCGCACTGTATCTCGCCTGCATCTACCCCTGATCTCTTTGGGGAAGCCCCGAATACCTGCTATACTATGGCTTAATTAATTCTTTGCTCTGGGAATGTCTGTGGTCTGAACTTGAAGTTCAAAAGAGCCTTGATTTTTGAACGGATCAAACATCTCAAACCACATATCCTGTGTCTACAGGAAACTCACCTGATGGGTTGCAAAGTTTTAGCCCTAAAAAACAATGGGTCTCCCATAACTACCACTCCACGTATTACAGCTATGCCCGAGGGGTGGCAATTCTGATCTGTAAAGGGCTGGCCTTTTCCTGTTACCAGGTACTCTCAGATCATAAGGGCCAATATCTCATCTTACATGCCACTATACACGGGGTTCCTATGTTGCTGGTCTCAGTTTACGTCCCTCCTCCAGTCGCAGCTGCAATGTTTACTGAACTGAGTGCAAAGCTCTCCTCCCTACCATTATGCCCTATCCTCCTTGTAGGGGATTTAAACTCGATGCTACAACTGTCTCTAGACAGGTTAAAACCAAAACCTTTATTGTCTGAATCTAAATTGATCCTTAGGTGGTGTGAAACTTAAGGATATGTAGATCTCTGGCCTTGGAAATGCCCTACTGTTAAAACCTTCTCATGCTAATCTAAATCTTATTGTACCGTCTCCAGGTTGGACTATGCACTGACCACCAAGGACTTCCTTTCATTTGTCCAGTCTATTGCCTATGTCTCCCAGATGGTGTCGGACCACTCAATAGTACAGGTAACCTTGATTCTGGGTCATAGACCCACATTTTGGGCCTAGAGGCTCAGTCCCCTCTGGATCTCCACGCCTGAAATCCATGAATCCATCCTGACTGTGTTTAACTATTGGGCCTCTACCTCCAGCACCATGGCTACAGTGCCAGTATGGGATGCCTTTAAGACGGTATTGCGGGGCTCCTACATATCACGCATCAAACATTATTTATCTTCTAGGCGGGCTCTACATACAAACACTAGAACAGATAAAAACAATATATAGTTGTGCTACTACAAAAATATTAAAATAATAAAATTGTAGCTGCCAGCATCAAACAGTATGGTGAACCGTGCAGTGAAAAGTAAAAAATGGTAACAAATGCAGCACTAGGTATGATGAAAAGCAGGGTGATAAACTGTCACCCTGTGTGTATGTATTGTGTATACTAGTGATAATACTTATAAACCAAAATGAAAGGACAGTCCCAAAAGACTGGAAGAAATGGCCATAATGACATAAGAGTTCATCAACACATGAAGTGTAGTGTTCTTTGAGTGAAAAAAGAAAAACATATGTGGGTGATGCTTCCAAATCAATGCGGAATCTTCATGCATTCAGAATCGACATATGGGTAGCAGAAGTGGGTACGCTTACGGGAGGAGGTGGACACAATCACCATATGGCAGAGTGTCATACGAGCTTGAGGATCAATCGATCCCAGGGATGCTTGCTAGGAGGTACTGGTGGTAGGTTCCATCTAGGGCAACCGTGGCTGTAAGATGATGCTCAGATCCACAGCGGATGGATGAATGACCTTCACAGGAAGCAGGCCACTGGAGGATACGGCTTCCACCACATGGAAAATCTGACCCCAATCCTTCTTCGGCCGGTGTTCTATTGCGAAGTCCCCAGGACGAACGGCGCATGCGCCCTACGGCACAGCACAACAGCTGAGTTTACGCTCAGCTGTTGTGTCGGAGACACGGCGCCTGCGCACAATAGCTGCGAGCTGATAGACAGCAGAATATTTGAAATGGGTCCGCCTACTATATGCAGATCCAAAGGCTAGAGTTTGTACTAATTGGGATGGCTCGTTGCCATTTTCACTAAAGAGAGGTACTAGGCAGGGATGCCCCCTCTCTTCGCTCCTGCCACTGAGCCCCTTGCATTGGGGGTATCTGCTATGGTCCGCTGACAGAGAAGATTTCCCTGTATGCGGACAATGCCCTTGTGTACCTTGATGGCAAAGAAAGTTCTGTCAACAAGTTAATGCAGGTGGTGGAGGAGTTTGGTGAGGTGTCTGGTCTGAGGGTTGGCTGGGAGAAATCTATAGCTTTTCCTATTGGTCCTTCCTTTTCCACTGACTACTTGAGGGGCTCTGGTTTACAAACCACCTATACCTTCAGATATTTAGGGGTCTATACACACACACACAAAGAAATCTCTAAATATGAGGAACTCATATTGCTCCACTCGTCAGACAGATGACGGATAAGCTTCGCGAATGGTCAACGCTGCCACTTAATCTCATAGGTCGTATACATTTTTTTTTAAATGTTTTACCAAAATTTTTATATTGTTTTAGAGCGGTCCCTGTCCCCCCCCCAAAAAAAAAAGCTCTTTTTGACTATTGAATCCACCCTCTCATCTTTCCTATGGAATAATACCCAACCTAGGATTGCAAAATCATCTCAGCAGGCATCCGAGTCCTCAGGTGGTCTCGCATGCCCGAATTTACGCAACTACTTTACTGCATCTCAACTCGCTTATATCTATGATTGGTTTCATTCTGACCCTTGGTTTGGCCATTTCCCTCAAAAGATGAATTGCATAAAGCACCGAGACCCAGGTGCTCTCCTCATTCTCCTAAAGATGTGGGTTCCTTAGCATGGAAAGAAGGGGGTAATATACTTATGACATCGGATCAGGGACCATCGCCACACACTCCCATATGGAATAACCCCAACCCCCCTGAACACTATGGACACTCGGATTCAACCTGGTGGGTTAGTTTCGAGGTCACTCATCACTCACATATTGTCAGCAGAAATACATTTTTACTTTCGAAACAGGCAGGAACGGGGCATAGACAGCAAATTCTTTTTTAAACACCGGTTACTCTGGCACGCCGTCTGTATGCAATTTGGGGCATGGACTATAGAGCTCACGGAGTCCCCCATGGGAGATTTTCTCTCCTACCCCAAACTTACCAAACTGGTGACAACATTCTACAGCAGACTGTCTTTGAGGGGGTCGGACCCATTTCGGAACTCACACAGTAAATGGTTGGTGTTGTTGCCGGAGCTCTCTTTGCAGGGCTGGGAAGAAGTCACTGAGGTTTGTTTTCAAGATATCATTAGTACTGCTGACCAGTTCATCCAATTTAAATTTATACATCACTTACATTATACTCAGCTAAAATTGTCTCGCATGGGTTTGGAAATTGCTGCTGTTTGTTCCAGATGTAATCTAGCTGATCCACAGGTTTTACTTCACACGTTTTGGAGCTGCCGGGGACTGTCCTCTTACTGGAGGGATCAGTTTGTTTTTTTAAAATGCAGCTGACACTTCCTCTACCTCAGCCCCAGGAAGTTGGACTTTTAGGTCTACTGAACGACTTTGTACACAGAACCCATGCTCAAATCCTAGTTCGCACAGTTTTGTATTATGCACGTAAAGTTATACTATTGCATTGGAAAGATTTCAACTCTCCAACGACCCAAACCCTTTTTCGTCAATTGAAACCGATACACAAAAGTAGAGCATGTACAAAAAAAAAAAAAAAAAAAATTCACTAAAGTGTGGCAACCATGGCTGGATGTCTCCAATTAATTCTGGGGTACAATCTTGTGATCCCAATTGGTCCAATTAAGGTTGATCTGCATTGAGTTGTATTTTTACACCCCGTTAGAAAATTGAGTAGTTGAACTGGATATTGTCTAATATGATATTATATTCCTGTCTTTATGTAAATTAGGAGTGAGGTGGGCTGGGATTCGTGCTGACCTATTGTATCCTGGTTCCTAGTTCCCCTCTCCCGATACTATAATTTTTTGGGGAATTGGGGGTGATCATGGTGGTATATCATTACTTTCATTTGGTCGCCAAGACCCACATGGATGCATTTAGTTTTCTGTAATTGCTGGTACTTTGTTTCTCCCCATTTTACTGTATTGTTTATTCTTGTGTCTTCATGTAAAACTCATAAACACCTTTCAAAAAAAAGATTTTGAAAAAAAAAAAGTATTCTTTTGGGAAAGAGAGCACAAAGTACATTTACTCATCATTGTGTGTATCCCTTATCTTGCAGGCTGCTGCTTCATGTAACAATCCTTAGTTCATGCCACCAGGTATTGCCCAGAGTAGCTATCTTTCAGTGCTGCAGGGTTGAACCGCAGCATCTGCAAATGTGAAGACCTTTCTCTGCTTGCTAACCCCTTCCTGTTCCCTCCATCATTCACAGAACTCATACTACTACTGTCCCACAGTGCAATTCACTTTATGAATGGGTGGCAGAGATCTTGTCATTCATCTGTTCCTCCTCCAGTAACAGAATGTTATGTATTGTGGTACAAGCTCTGTGAAGAGAGGTGGAGATCTGCTCTTCTATTCACAGGGAGTGGTGAATTGGGGGAAAATAATAGTACAAGTTTTTAGAAAGGGTGGTGGAGATCCTGTCATTCATCTGCTCCTCCTCCATTCACAGAAGGCACTGTGGGAAAATAATAGTATGATTTCTGTAAATAGGTGGTGGAGATTTTATCATTCATCCACACCTCCTCTATTCATAGAACGCATTGCATTGTGGAACAATAACAGAATATTATCTGTGAATGGAGGAGGGGCAGAACTGAAAGATCCCAGCTCTGGGCAACATGAAGAAAGGATTTTTAGCAGAAGCAGCAGCCTGCAGGTAATTGGGATATCATTGCACATAACTACCGGTAATGTGTTTCCAAATTCACATTACAGTACATGATGTTAAATGTTGCACATTTGCATGTGTTGTCACGCTACACACATAAGGTAGCCCATATTTCAATGGGCTGCCCTACATAAGGGAAAGTAGCTTGTGCACCTTCACGCATTTTGTCACAATTGTTGCATGAATAACCATGCATCTACTTGCCGAGTCTGAGGTGCCATTTACAATGAATGGTACCGTGAGCTCAATACGTGTTTATGACTAAATGTTATCATGTGAATGCAGCCTTAAAGTGGTTGTATTGTAAACCTTTACATACACCCAGTGAAGTGACTGGCTCAGGTGATAAATAGACATGAAACTAACCCTCTTACATAAGTTGTATCTGTTTAACGGTAGCCCTCTCTTCTCTACATCTATTCAAGGTGCTGAAGACGTTAGAAAAAGGGGGCGGAGAGCTAAAAGGTACACTCTGCAGAGATCTGAGAGCTGATTGGAGGGAAGGGACACACCCCCCTCCACACAGGAACAAAACTGAGGCTAGCAATCGGCTGGAGATCCCTCCTCTGTCATCATTTTCTCTTGGCGTCGGTAAAACTGGAGTTTGACTTACCGGTAACTCCTTTTCCAGTGGTCTTCCAGGACAACCCTTGAGATGGAGTCCCTCCCATCGACCCAGGAAACACATTGTCAACAGTTCAAAAAGGCGGTCCCTCAGGTCCCTGGCCAGTCATTTACCAAGAACCGAAGGATGGAACTGCAAAAACATAACCATAACAGGTAATAATGTTAGTACATTAACATAATCAAAAAAGGGTGGGATCCTGCTGTCCTGGAAGACCACTGGAAAAGGAGTTACCGGTAAGTAACTCCAGTTTTCCCCAGCTGTCTTCCAGGACAGCCCTTGAGAGGATCCCAAAGTACTCACCAGATTAGGGGGGGGGGGGGGGACCACGGCTTGGAGAACTTTTCTCCCAAAAGCCTGATCCTGACTGGACATTACGTCTAGTCGATAATGCCTGCTTTACATATTTGCTCCGGGGTGGCACCAGCTCTTTCTGCCCAGGATGCTGATAATGCCCTTGTGGAGTGAGCTTTAATACCCCCAGGAGGATCTTTGTTTACAGTCTTATAACCCTCTGCTATAGCGAGCCTAATCCACCTAGCTATGGTGACTTTAGAAGCTTTTTGCCCCTTACGTTGTCCGGAAATAAGAACAAAAAGTGAATCTGAGATTCTGAATGGATTGGTTACCCTAATATACACCTCCTCACATCCAATAAATGAAAAACGCTTTTCGTTCTCGTTTGAAGCCTTCTGACAGAAAGAAGGGAGGACAATATCTTGTGACCTATGGAAATTAGATGTCACCTTTGGTAAGAACCCAGGGTCCGTCTTTAGGATGACTCTGTCTTCTAGAATTTGGAGGAATGGCTCCCTGACAGAGAGAGCTTGGATTTCACTAACCCTGCGTGCTGAAGCGATTGCCACAATTAGTACTGTCTTGAAAGTGACCAGTCTTAGAGAGGCCTCAGAGAGGTTCAAAAGGTGACCCCAAAAATGCCTTTAGAACGATTGATAGATCCCAGGATGGGGCTATGTTAACTCTGACTGGTTTGCGTCTGGAGATTGCTTTACAGAACCTAGCATTGAAAGGATCTTCTTGCAACCTTTTCTCTAAGTATACACTTAAGGCCGCTATCTGGACCTTAATAGTACTAGGAGTTAGCCCCTTGTCTATCCCCTCCTGGAGAAACTGTAGGATATTTGCTGTATCCATGTTTACCTCACCTCGGCTGTTCAACCAGCTGTTAAATTTCCTCCAGACCTTCCTGTAAATGGCTTGAGTGACAGGTTTTCTACGCTGTAGCAGGGTCTGAATCACTCTATCAGTCAGGCCCTTGCTCCTCAATATTTCCTCCTCAGTAACCACGCTGAGAGATTCAGCATGGATACTTGTGGATGAAAGAGAGGTCCCTGAGACAGAAGGTCTGGTCTGCAGGGAAGCCTCAGAGGAGGTTTGTCTGTCAACCATAGCAACGTTGTGAACCATGCTCTCTTGGGCCAAAACGGTGCCACTAAGATTAAAACACGTTTCCTCCACTAGAAACTTCGCTAGAACCCTCGGAATGAGTTGAAGCGGAGGAAACGCATACGCTAAGCTGAAGGTCCATGGGGTCTGTAAGGCGTCTACTGCCCAGGGCTGATCTCCTGGGTATAGCGAGCAAAAATTTGGAACTTTTGCATTCTCCTTGCTTGCAAACAGGTCCACTACTGGTTTTTCCCCAGTAAGCTGCTATGTATTTGAACACTTCCGGGTGTAGAGACCATTCTTGATTCAACACTCGTTGTCGACTCAAGAAATCTGCAGTGTTGTTCAGCTCCCCTTTCAGATGTATTGCAAAGATGGATGCTAGATTGGATTCTGCCCATTGAAATATGCGACTGGCCACCAACATTAGTCGATGACTTCTGGTGACTCCTTGCTTGTTTATAGAAGCTACAGCCGTCAAATTGTCTGAGCGGACCTGTAGATGAGGACCTTGTATTGTATTCTGAAAGAATAGCAGAGCCCTGAGGACAGCTGTTAGCTCCTTCCAATTGGACGAGAGAAGCTTCTCCTCACACTTCCACCTGCCCTGTGCCCAGTCTGAGTTGAGGTGGGCTCCCCAACCCCAGCTGCTCGCATCCGTAGTTAGTATGGATGTGACAGGAAAGATGCAGAGAACCCCTTTGTTTAAATTCTCTGTCTCCTTCCACCACCAGAGGGAGCGCTTTACTCTGATGGGGATTGAAATCTCTTTTTCCAGATCCCAGTCCTTTAACTGTTCCAACAGAAACCTCTGAAGGTCTCTTTGGTGGAACCTGGCCCATTGCACAGCTGGAATGGCTGCTGTCATAAATCCTAAGACGGACATCACCTCCCTCACTGTACATTTGGCGCTGCTTTGAAGAAAAGACATTCTCTGCCGCAGATTTAATATCTTTTCTTCCGGCAGGACTATCCTCTGCTCTACTGACAGGATCTTGTACCCCAAGTACAGAATTTCCTGCGTTGGGGTAGTCTTGCACTTTTCCAGACTGATTATCCACCCCAACTGACTCAGGCTGAGCTGTGTCAACTCTAGGTCCCGACGAAGTTGTTTCTCTGAATGGGCCGTGAGGAGTAAGTTGTCTAGATACGGAATATTCGAGACTGACTGTAGTCTTAATGGAACTAATGCCTTCCCGAGAACCTTGGGGAGGACGACAGTCCGAAGGGAAGTGCTCTGCACTGGAAATGATAAATTTTGGTGTCTATCTGGATCGCCATCCGAAGAAATTTCTGGTATTCCTTCCTTATTGGGATATGCAGATAGGCGTCCCTTAAATCCAGGGTAGCCATGAACACCTCTTTTTGGAGAAGATTCCTTATAGAATAAATGGGCTCCATCCGGAATTTTTTGTATCGGATGGAGCGGTTCAGAGGTCGGAGGTTCATGATTAGTCTGAACTTTCCAGACGGCTTTTTTACCACAAAAATGTGCGAGTAAAAACCGTCCCCCTGTTCCTGAATAGGGACTGGTGTCAATACCTCTTGATCCATCATTACCCCTATTAACAGGAGGTAAGGCCTTGGCCTTTTCTGAGTGTCTTGGAAGCTTTGTCATAAGAAACTTTGAGGGTGGATCGCTGTGAAATTCCAGCGCACACCCTCTTTTTATAATGTTTAAGACAAACTCGTTTGAGGTTATCTTTCTCCACTGTGGGAGAAAATTCACTAACCTTCCTCCCACCGGAACCCTGATGTCACTGGGGTTTAGGGTTTGAATTAGGGCGGTTAAAAAGTATGCCCCCTTTTACTTTCCCTTTTTGTCCTGTCCAGTGCTTTTTGGGTTTGAACTCCTTCTCTGACTTGGAGGGTTCCTTTGAGGGCCGAAAAAAAATTTTCTTTGAAAATTTTTCTTTTTAATGGGAAAGGTTTTCTTTTTATCCACCGTTCTTTCCAAGGCGGTATCTACTTCAGGCCCGAAGACTAAGTCTCCTGTAAAGGGGACACTGCACAGGCGTGTTTTAGACGCTGTGTCCCCCCCCCCCCCAAGTTTTCATCCATACTAACCTCCTGGCTGCGACAGAAAGCGCCGCAGTTTTAGCCGTAAATTTTATGGCATCAGTGGAAGCGTCAGAGATAAAACTTGTCGCCTTAAAAAGCATAGGGAATGTTTTTAAGAGCTCCCCCCTAGGCGTGCCTGCCTTTAGGTGTTCTTCTAGTTGAGATAACAAGAACTCCGGATTCCTGCCAACAAAAGAAGTTGCTAGAGCTTGTTTTAAACCTGCCATAGAAGCATCCCAGGCCCTCTTTAAGACTATGTCTGTTTTCCTGTCCATTGGGTCCTTTAAATGACCCATGTCCTCAAAAGCAAGGTCAGACTGTTTTGAGACTTTGGATAGAGGGGCGTCTAGTTTAGGATTTTTATTCCAGACCGCCTCTTGGCTCTCATCAAAGGGGAACCTTCTTTTAAGGATATTTGGAAAGAAGACTTTATCTGGCTCGGCCCACTCCTTGCGGACAAGGTCAGAAAGCACTTTATGTATAGGGAATAGCTTAGCTTTCTATTTCCCCAGAGCCTCATACATTTTATCACGTCTGGTTAATTGAGTTTCTTCCTCATCAATTTCCAGCGTATCATAAATAGCGCTCAACAGCTCATCTACTTCCTCAAGAGACAGCTTGTATTTTGCTGCTTCGTTAGCTACAACCTGATCCTCCTCCTGATCTGAGTCTGCGTCAGAGGATTCAGGACTAACCAACACGGGGCTCCCCAGAACTGGGTGTTGTAAGGCATGGTGAGGAGGGAATCGCAGCTGCTTTACTGGTGGAAGCAGACGTGCTTACATCTGCGATTAACTCGGAGAGATTTAAAGGTTGATGCCATCTCATCTTTAAAGGAGCCAAGGAATTTCGCCAAGGGAGAGTCTGCCTCTGTTTTAAGTAAGCCTGCAATACACTGCTTGCATAAGGCTTTGTTAGCCTGAGGACAACTTATTTCCACAATAAGGGCACTTTTTGCAGCCTGACTTGTCTTCCCTTGTGGCCTCCTTAGCCTGAAATAAAGAATAAACGATCTTTAGCATCAAAACCCCTTTAACTCTCACTAGAAAACACCCGTGCTGCCACCACTGCTGCATAAACCCGGGATTGTGAGATAACCACCACCATGGGGTACTACCAATCCCAGCCTTACAATAAAAAACCCCAGAAATAAAAACAGTAAGGGCTTGCCCAGCAGCCTACCTGTGTTTGGCTGGTGCCTGCATCCACCGGAGTGTCCTGGGGATTAGCCTCCATGGTCCCCCTCTCGAGCTCCGGATCCCGCCACTAGTCCAGTATGGCTGGACGCTGGTCGCGATTTGTAGGCCCAGCGTGGGCTTTTCCCTTCCTCTTTTTGCCTCCAGAGACCCGGAACTGGAAGACTCGGCACACAGCGATGACGCAGTTCTGCCGGAAATGACGCTCAGCGTCTCCGACCCCCACCGGGGGGGGGGGGGGAACATGCATCAACCTGCCACTGACTACCTCGGCACTGGAAAGAGAGGGGTAACGGGTCTGCTCCTGCCAGCCGGACGGTACCCGAGCCCAGAAAAAAAAGGAGGTAGGACTAACCTGGAGACCGCTGGATAGGACCCGGTCCCCCTGTGCGGCTCCGCTCCCCTCAGGCAGCCCCTGAGAGATAGAGTCCTTCTGACCTGGTTCCTGGCAACATGTTCCTCCGATGGAGGAAACACAAATGACTGGCCAGGGACCTGAGGGACCGCCTTTTTGAACTGTTGGCAATGTGTTTCCTGGGTCGATGGGAGGGACTCCATCTCAAGGGCTGTCCTGGAAGACAACTGGGGAAAACTTGTTAGAGGTGACTTATGCTGATAGTAGAGGAACGAAGCAGTAGACAAAGGTGACACTTAATGCTTTTATTAGAGACAAGTACACACTATAGAGGGATATGCTTTGTACACATTTCATATCTGAGGTTTATAACCACTTTAATGTGGTTTTAGATTGTAATATCTAACAAACAGGGCCCTCTGACTCCTCTTGTATTGAACTGTAATACAACTGTACTTTCTGCCCTAATCTTGTAAAGCAGTGTGCAAACTGTTGACGCTATATAAATCCTGTATGGTAATATATGGCACAAGACATGCTAAAACAGTAGTAAACACATTCTTTTTTTTTTTTTAAATACTTTTTTGACCCTTTCATTTTTTTATTTGAACTTTTCTGTTATCACAAGGGATGAACAACATCCCTTATGATAGCATGGGCCAGGACAGGTGCTCTTTATGAAGAGATCTTATTAAACTCCAGATCTCTCCTCTGCCCTCCAAAGCATCTAATCAAACCAAAATCGGTTTGATCAGATGCTTTACAAGCCATTGATGGCTTGTAAACAAACCTACAGGTAAGATCATAATACTGTAATAAAAGTTTGCACCTACAGGTAAGCTTATAAGATTTACCTGTAAGTACAAGGAATATCTCCTAAATTATTAAATTACCTAAACAGTTTGAGCAGCGCTTTACAACGTTACAGGAAAGAGTACAGCTACAATACAAAAGGAATCAGAGGGTCCTGCTCGTTACAGTTTACAATTTAAAAAAAATAAAATAAAAAAAACAAAAAGGCACCATTTAGATGAGATATTCACTATTTCTGCAGCCAGTGACGTCACGGACACATGCACACTGAAGGGACGGTATACTGAGTATGCCGTCCCTTCAGAGCCCTGTGCAGCGATTGTGGCTCCGACTGTGCATGTGCAGGAGTGACGTCATTGCGGCCCAGCCAGTCAATTGGGGCTGTAAACCCGGAAGAAAAACCAGGTGAAGCTGGAAGCCCTGTCAGTGGTGACAGCGTACCGCTGGAAGGCTTTGTTTTAAGGTAAGTCCTTCATAATGTGCTAGTATGCAGTGCATACTAGCACATTATAACTTGCAGGAGGAAGGTTTTTTTTTCCCCCAGACTTCACTAGCGCTTTAATGGAGCGTACAAGAGTATGGTGTGAATGAGCCCTCACTGCTTCCATTTGTACTACTAAAGAAAGATATTCTTTAACCTCTTCTTGGCCGTTGTATAAATATATATGTCCTCGGAGCGGTGATATCTCTGTCATTGCCGCAGCAACAATCGAGTTACCATTTATTAGTGCAGGCAATGGGCTTTCATGTAAAAGTGATCGAGTGGCTGTACAGCCACTCGATCACTTTTACAGGTGGCAGATGGAGGTCATCTCCTTTAGCCGCTGCCCAGTGGGACAGAGAAGGCCGAGACTGATATGACTGGTCTCACTGGAAAAGCGGGAGGAACTTCCAGTTTTGGTTTGTTTGTTTACAAGCCATTAATGGCTTGTAAAGCATTTGATCAAACTGATTTTGGTTTGATCAGATGCTTTAGAGGGCAGAGGAGAGATCTGGAGTTTAATAGACTCAGGATCTCTCCATGAAGAGCACCTGTCCTGGCCCATGCTGTCACAATGGATGTTGTTCATCCCTTGTGATAACAGAAAAGTTTAATAAAAAATAAATAAAAAATTTAAAAAAGTACAGGGTTAAAAAAGGATTTTAAAAAAATAAATAAAATGTCCCCCTGTGCAAATGTGAGTGCACACATATATGTAAATGGTGAACATCAGAGTGAGGACAGAGAGAGAGAGTGTATCTCTAAGCCCCTTTCACACCAGATGACAAGACGCACCCTATTGTCGGCAATGGCACTTTTCAAATCGGTGCAACGCCGACTGTGCGGTGCTGCATCGATTTGAAAAAAGTAGTTCCTGCACTACTTTTGGTGATTTCAGGTGCGACTTGGATAAACATCTGTGCATGAAGCTGCACAGATGTCTTCCAAATCGCACTGACATGTGGCTTTGAAATTGTGCGATTTCAAATGAAGGCGCATGATTTCAAAGTCGCATTCAACAAGAACGAGGGCTAAACTTTTAACCTCTAAAGACTTTCAAAAGCGTCGCCTATGACAGATTTTTAGGTACCGTTAATGGTCGCCGTTCCACGGATGTACTAAATTTTTAAGGAATGACATGTTAGGCATCTATTTACTTGGCATAACATCATCTTTTATTCTCTGCTTTAAAAGAAGCTATATCATGTTTGGGGGCTCTAAGTAATTTTATAGCCAAATAAAAAAAAAAAATTAAAAAAAAAGCTGATTTTCCCATGTATGAGAGGAATGTCAGAACTGGAAGTGGTTAAAGTATGCAGTAACAGCACATGGCTTCATAGTGCCTTAAAGCGGAGTTCCAGTCATGTTTGTGTTTATTAAAAGTCAGCAGCTAAAAAAAAATAAATAAATAAAAAAAAAAAAAAAAGTGTAGCTGGTGACTTTTAATAAACACACACACTCACCTGTTCCGCGATCCAGCAATGCGGCCACCTGAACCCTCAGTTCTCTCCCTCACCTCTCGTTGGCATCACAAGTGTGGGCACCCAGCTGTGACAGCTTTCAGTTTTCACAGTGCGCACCCGGCTGTGAAAGCAGGAGTCACACTGTGCCTGCTCAATGGCTGGGCAATCTTCTGGGACCTGTGACGTGTCCCAGAAGATTGCAGGGAGGGGGAGAAGAGAACTTCCGCTCGAGTCACCTAGGCGGCCTGTGCAGAAGTGGGAGCTGGGTACCTGTCATAACTAGGTATCCACTCCCTCCCCCCCCCCCCCCCAAAAAAAAAAAAAAAAAAAAAAAAAATGACATGCCAAATGTGGCATGTAAGGGGGTTAGGAGTCCTTAGAGCGGCGCTTCCACTTTTGGGTGGAACTGTGCTTGAGGCTCGGTTCACATTGGTGCGATGTGGGAAACCTTGCGAATCCACAGCGGGTTCCTACATCGCACCTGACTCGCAGGCAGTTCACACTGCCCTATGCGAACCCTTGGGAGTGTCAATACAAAGTTAATTACGCCCCCAGATTGGTTTGTATATTGCAGCGCCAACTGTAAATTCCAACAGTAATTGGATCGCATGGGATCCAATTCTGGTGTGGACGAAAAAAAAAAAAAAGTCCTGCACAAGTTTGGTCCGAATGCGATCCAAATTCAGGCTTACAATCTGTATGGCTGAGTTTGCGACATACAGACATCGCATGTGATCTGCACAGCAGTGTGGCTGCGAATCACATGCGATGTCTGATGTCACACCAATGTAAACCCAGGAGAGGGAAGGAGAGAGGGAGACCCCAGATCGCTCCATAAAGAGGACCTGTCACGGCCCATGCTATGTCGTTCATTGTATTGTTGCAGATGTCAAAGCGAGAACAATAATTCTAGCCCAAGACCTCCTGTGCCATGCTAAACTGGTAACCTGTAAAGGCGTTTAAAGCATCGCCTATGGAGAATTTTAAGAACTGTAGTTTGCCACCATTCCAGGGGCAGACGCTATTTTAAAGCGTGACATGTTAGATATCTATTTACTTGGTGTAACATCATCTTTTATATTTTACCAAAATCAATTGTATTAACTTTAGTGTTTTATTTTTTTAATTCATAAAAAAAAGGGGTTTTTTTCCAAAAAAATAAAAAATAAAAAATTGCATTTGAAAAACCGCTGCACAAATACAGTGTGACATAAAAAATAGTAACACCCACCATTTTATTCTATAGGGCCTCTGCTATTAAAAAAAAAAATAAAAAAAATAAAAATAATATATATATATATATATATATATATATATATATATATATATATATATATATATATATATATATATATATATACACACACACACACACATACACACATACACTTTTTTATTTTTTTTGGGGGGGTGGGGGGGGGTTCTAAGTAATTTTCTAGCAAAAAAAAAAAAGTATATTTTTACATGTAGGAGCGAAGTGTCAGAATTGGCCCAGATAGTGGTTAAAAAGGAGACATAGACCCCCCCCCCCCCCCTGTCAGACACTGAATACACTGAGGTGTGCACACCCTGCCATTGTCTGTGAGGAAGATCAGGAGCTCTCTTTATCAGTGATTAGATAGCAGGATACAAAAGTGGGATTCGTTGTATACAGAAGAAGAAGATGGGGGGAGGAGGGTATCTCTATGTGAGGAAGGAGGGAAAGGTCAGCCTGGGTGGATGACATCGTACACTGTATACAGCCAGCTGTTTTATGAGCTCTTGCGTGCTTACCTTATTTAGGTAGCTGGTCACCACCTCCTTAAAAGGGTAAGGATAAACCTTCTTCACGTCCATTGAGACCCCCATGCTGCCCTCACACTTCCCCTTTCACACACTTTTCCTTCTTCACACTTTTCTGCTCTTCTCTGTCTTAATAAAGCGCCATGTTTTTGAAGCCCTCCTTTCGAATAACTTTATTGTTCTGCGCACAGACAGAAAGTCACACGCACACGTGTGAGTGCTGTACGGAGTCACTCGCACAATGTCACATTCTTGTAGGTTTTGTGTCACATTAAACCGGCTTATCTCCAGGCATTTGTTACCACTGCTTTGTGTACACAGCACATTAATGTGAACGAGGTGTACAGGAGGGTGACAGCCATGTCCGCGATTTAGGGACACCATGTGTGTACAGGGAGAGTATATATATATATATATATATATATATATATATATATATATAATTTGTTTTTATTCGTTATTGTTATTTTTCTGTTATTTCTCATGTCCTTTGTAAATTCTCTAAGCTTCCTGCTTGAGTTTAGCAAAGGTAGAAGCTTAAAAAATTAAAGAATAAAGATACCAGTGTGCTTCTGTAAGCGATCACCAATGGAACGATCTTAAATGCATGATCACAATATTGAATAAATCAATTCACATCCTAAGTGACAGTTCATAAAAATAAATCTTGAACAGACAATTCAATGGATAGGTGAATCTCCCAGTGATTTGACAGTGTTGAACATCTGACAAACACAGCGTGAAATGTGCTCATAAGGTTGCCATCCCCACATAAACTCACGCCTCTTACCAGAAGATTAGGATCTCAAGGTATAGAGATCTATCTCGCTATGTAAAATATCCATGGAACCCAGCAGGTGAGGAAGGGTCATCCCGATCAAATCCCTGCATGTCACTCGGGACAGTTGGTTAATACACAGTGGAGCATATATTCACTGACTCGCTGACACTCTCAAACATGGGTGGTGGCGGGCTGTCAATAGGGGGAGGACGGGCACTGCCCCCCCATCAATGCTTCCGGCCCCCGTATCTACATGTGGGGCACCAGGCGCATGGACTCCATCAGGGATTTTTTTTTTTTTTGAAGCACGTGATTAGAGCCAGAGGCTCTGATAGACTTCAAAAAAGGGTGGGCACCCAGTTGTGTGACAAAAGCTAATGAATATTCGCTATTGTAACACTGATTCTCCTCCCAGCCAATAAGGAAGCATGTCCTAAGAAAAAGGAGATCCGATCGGATTTGCCACCAGGAGGAGAAGGGAGGAGACGCAGGGGAAGCGAGGAGGCAGCAGCCCGGAGGGCTGGCGGCTAGATGGGGTAAGTGCGGGGCCCCGACTACTGACTGACCAACCAGGGGGGTGCCGCCCGTGACCCGTCCAACCACCCGGAGAGAGGCTGCCCAGAGCACTGCCCGCGAAATTGTATAAGTGTGGGGCCCCGACTACTGAATGACAGACCTGGGGGGGCCCCCGTGATCCAGCCGACCGGGGGGAGGTGGTGTATGGCGTCCATAACCCAACCAACAGGGGGATGGTATCCGGTTGGATTATTTGCCACCCGGCCCCCCCAAAAAAAAACACCAGCCACCACTGGTGGAAAGAGGAGGACACTTCATAGTGCTGTATCCTAAAACAATGCATTTTATTAAAGGTAAATATGCACTTACAAGATAAAATAACAGCTGTTTAAACACAAATGCAGACTCGGCCGTGGTCCTCACCCACCAGCTTGTGCGCGATGACGTCACAGATGTGCTCCACCCAATGCGTTTCTCTATAATAGGTGTCAACTGGGAAAGGAGTAGTAGCTTGTAGATTGCTTCTACAACAATAAAGTTATCCCGATTATTGTACATAAAGCTGGGCTCCACCCAAAAGGGAAAGTTCTGCTTTAAGGACTCATCCCCTGCTCTTCTTGAAGAATTGGCACCAATTTTGACAGGTACATGCTCCCACTTCCACTCTGACCACCTAGGCGATCAGAATCTGAAGTTCTCCTCCAACCCCCCCTGTCTTCTGGGATACGTGATAGGTCCCAGAAGACCATCCATCATTCACGATGCACAACGTAGCTCGTGCATGCGCAGTGGGCACCTGGCTGTAGAGCCGCAAGCTGTCACAGCGGGTGCCCATAGTTGAGGTGCCGGCGCCAAAGAAAAAAAACGTCGGGTGAAACCGACTGGGGTGAGCACACTGCTAGATTGTGGGATAGGTGAGTGGCTGTTTTTAAAAAGTCAGCAGCTACAGTGCCACTTATCAGTGCCCATCAGTGCTGCCAATCAGTGCCTCATCATCAGTGCCACCTATCAGTAACGCCTATCAGTGCAGCCTTATCAGTGCCTCCTGATCAGTGCCGTCTTATCAGTGCCCATCAGCACAGCCTATTAGTGTCCATCAGTGCAGCCTCATCAGCACACATCAGTGAAGCAGAAAAATTACCTGTTTGCAAAATTTTATAATCAACTATGAAAATTATTTTTTTTTCTTTAAATATTCGGTCTTTTTTTGTTTGTTTAGGAAAAACCCCAGTGGTGATTAAATACCACCAAAAGAAAGCTCTATTTGTGTGAAAAAAATGATAAATATTTCATATGGGTACAGTGTTGCATGACCGTGCAATTGTCATTCAAAGTGTGACTGAAAATTGGCCTGGGCAGGAAGGGGGTAATTCTGAATTTTTTTTTGTTTTTTTTTTTTGTTTTTTGTTTTTGTTTTTACCTTTAACGGTTACTCCACTTTCATGAAGAAAAAAATAGATAGAAAAAAAAAAATGATATATGGTATACAATTGCTACACAAGCCATAATTGAATGTTATTAAAAATGACCTTTCCTTTTCAATGTGTGGTACTGTCCTTTACTAATATACTAATATGCCCTTGCTCCTGTGCCATCATTTTAAAAAATGTTTCTGGGATTAGTTTATACTTCCAATTCACATGTGTTAGATGGAGCACATGACCTCATATGTCTCGTCTCACGCATGCACTGTATGTTGTTACATTTAGCTGCGGCCCGTTCTGGGAGGACATCACATGACGCCCACTCAGAACAACGAATGCCCTGCCCAGCTTATAGTCAATTGATTAAAGCTCTGGCCTGGCAGCCCCCCCCCCGGCGCTATTATTCTAAAAATAAAAACTTAAATTTTTTACTGCCAGCCCCTCTGGCATAGCATGCTGTGTATATTGTCTTTAAAAACGAACGGTGTAAATACTGTCTTCAGGCCGGTCACGTGACTTACGGCCGCTTTCCAGGTCCGATGGATGGCTTCTGCGGAGGAGACGAGCGGCCATGTGATCTCCCCGGCTGATGTCAGAGGGAGATCGCGGCCCCTCCCGCAGAAGACATCCATCGGGGCTGGAAAGCGGCCGTGAGTCATGTGACCGGCCTGAAGACAGCTGAAAGTCAGTATTTGCAGCGCTCGTTTTTAAAAACAACATACACGGTGTTCTATGCCAGCCTCTAATAGAGGGGCTGGCATAGACTTATATTATTGCCTTAATAACCACTTTTTTTAGGGCCAGTTCACACCAGATGCAGTTTTGTGCGCTTTTTTTCTTCACAAAATGCATGCACAGTGTTTTCCATGTATTCCAATGCCTCTAGTTCACACCATGCAGTCAGTTTCCAGTCACTTTTTGCACTGGAAAATGACCAGAAACTGACTACATGGTGTGAACTAGAGCCATTGGAATACATGGAAAACACTGTGCATGCATTTTTAGTGCAGAAAAAAAGTGTACGGAACTGCCTCTGGTGTGAACTGGCCCTAAAGTGGTTGTAAAGCTTTCATTTTTTAAAATACACATGTAATACTTACCTGCTCTATGCAATAGTTTTGCACAGAACATCCCTGAACCTACTCCTCCAGGCTCACCGGCTGGTGTTCTTGGCTCCTTCCCCCATCAAGTGCCCCCCATAGGACGCTCTCCCAAAAATTAAAATAATAAATATGTTATACTTACCTGTTCGGTGTAATGGTTTTGTGTTACTTTTCAGGAAAGATTTATACAAAAGTAAGGCATAACAATATCCACTTGCCGATATTGTTATGCCTTACTTTTTGCAAGTGGTTTAACCCCCCCCCCCCCCCCCCACACCGTCGTACCCTGATGTTTCTCAGACTTTTGCATTAAAATTGAATAAACTGTATTTTTCCCCCAAAAAAAGTGTTTAAAAAAAAAAGCTGTGCAAACACTGTGTGACATAAAAAATTGCAATGATTGCCATTTTATTCTCTTGGGTCTCTGCAAAAAAAAAATTACATGTATATATATATATATATAGATAGATATCTATCTATCTATATATATATATATATATATATATATAGATATATATCTATATATATATATATATAGATATATATATATATATATATATATATATATATATATATACACAGTATCTCACAAAAGAGAGTACACCCCTCACATTTTTTTAAATATTTTATTATATCTTTTGACACTTTGCTACAATGTAAAATAGTGAGTGTACAGCTTGTTTAACAGTGTAAATTTGCTGTCCCCTCAAAATAATTCAACACACAGCCATTAACGTCTAAACCACTGGCAACAAAAGTGAGTATACCCCTAATGGAAAATGTACAAATTTGGCCCAATTAGCCATTTTCCCTCCCCAGCATCATTTGACTCGTTAGTGTTACAAGGTTTCAGGTGTGAATGTGGAGCAGGTGTGTTAAATTTGGTGTTATAGCTCTCATTTTCTCATACTGGTCACTGGAAGTTCAACATGGCACCTCATGGCAAAGAATGTTTGTAAAATATTTACAAACATGTGAGGAGTGTACTAACTTTTGTGAGATACTGTATATCTATATATATATATATATATATATATATATATATATATATATATATATATATATATATATCCGTGTATATTGGTCATGTGTTCTGAAATACGTATCCTCAGTATTCTTTTAGTGCACCCCACGTAGTATAACCCACATGGGCACCACGACAAACAACATGCGTTTTGTTGCAGGTAATTAACTCATCAATCAAAAAGTCTACAGCAGCTGTAGATCTGAAAGAAGTATGACTCCTATTTCTAATCTTGCAAGTCTTAGGCCCCTTTCACACGATCAGACCGTCCAGGTCCGCCTGTCAGTTTTGACGGCGGACCTGAACGGGCGCTCCATGTTAGTCTATGGAGCGGCGGATGTCAGCGGAGACATGTCCGCTGACATCCGACCCGGTCCGATCCGCTAAAAGCAGACGGGTGGCTCTACGTCCAGGTCCGTCGCTGGTGGATCGGGTCGGGTGAGATCTGACGAAAACGGACACGCTGTCCGTTTCGTCCGATCCCTCCATAGGCAGCAGCGGCGCCTGACAAGCCCTTCCCTGCTCAGTGAGCAGAGAGGGACCTGTCATCCGCCGGCTCAGCGGAGATCAACGGACTGATCTCCCGCTGAGCTGGCGGACCGAGGCGGGCTCCATAGAAACGGAGTCCACCTTATGTGAAAGGGGGCTTACAGGATATACATTTTCTACATGGATAGAATCCATTTTTATCGAAACTGAATTTTTGTATTTTCGATTGTCCAGGTGGATCTAAAATTTTTCTGACTACCCTGTCACCGAAATTAGGCGCCTTCCTATAAATACATTTCGGATTGGCAGGGAGGACCAGACCCAAATCCCTATCCATAGTTATTATGTGCTTTTTAAATATAGTCTCAATCTACCTGAGTTGGTGATGAAAATCTGATATAAAACCCCATTGATGCTGATTAGGTACTGTTGAATTATTAATAGCTGTAGACCCATGAAATCTAGTGGTAATAGCCACCTCTCTTATAATATTATCTAAAAATGTAGGATCATACACTTTTTGAATTAATTTGTAATGCCACGACTCAGCCCCCTAGACATATTGTAAATGGCACTGGCTCTGTGACTTCAAGGCTGGGAGAGTAACTTGATAAATTCCTCCAGCCTTGTGTACACTAGGGCCTATTTAAAGGATACGAAAGATCTCTTGGTGTCACAGAATGAGGTCAAACTGGATAGTGAGAAACACACCTTTCTTGTGACGGCTGCTGTGTCATTGCTGTACACAATCATACAGCATGACAATGCTTTATTAGCCTTGAATTGGGCTCTTTGCAAAAGAGATAATGTTCCACATTCGCAAAAAGTATTCTTGGGGAAGAATTTTTTGGTTTCATGGTCACTTTTATTTGCAGCAGGTTGGCATTGCTATGGAAAACAAGTTTTCTCCTAGGATCGCCAACCTGTTTATGGCTGAGTGGGAGGATAGATAGGTTTTCAATGTTGTTAGACCACAATTAAAATATTACCGTAGGTATATTGATGACCTTAAATTTATATGGGAAGGTACAGAAGAGTCAATCTATCCTTTCCTATCATTCCTCAATATCAACAACAATAATATACTGTACATTTGGTTTATCAAGTAAGTGCTGATTCCATTAACTTTCTGGATGTTACTATCCAGATAGTAGGCTCATCATTTGAAACAAAGGTTTATTTCAAACCAACAGATCACAATAGTTATCTCTTGGTAAAAAGTGGACATCATCCAACATGGCGAATTGCAGTAAGGTAGATAACTACCATACACAATCAAACGTATTGAAAGGGATTTACTTATTTACTTTAGATTTACCTCAGTGTCCCTTCTTCTAGCTCTAGTCTCGAATAGAGACTGAGCCTGTGAGGTGACACCGTTTCCGATTTACTATCTTTTCAGTTATGGTGTCACGATGACCTATGTTTAGAAACAAAAGGGCAGTGAGGCTGTGCTATTTGGGTTACTACAGTACTCAGGATCAGCCTAGGTATAGGTGATATCATCTGCACGACTTTGGGTATATTAGGAAGGTTGCCGTGCTGCAGCCAATCCCAGGACGAAGTCAAGATGACGAAACGCATCAGGGGTGCTGCACCACAACTAGTAGGAAGACTTTTGTTACATCAAGAGACGTTTGGTTTTTATACGCAGTGTGGTGAGATATCGCTGGTACTCGGCTTAGAGGTTGACACAATGCTCTGGGTTTTACATCTTTTATGCTTGTTTATACATACACCTTGTAAGTGCAATGTATGAAGGTTTTTATTCAATAAATTATAAGTGTGTTTTGACGTTATCACACTAGTGGAGCTCTTTTCTTATCTTTCCCATGTCACTGCACGCTCGTCTACACTGAGTGGGGAAGAGCTGTCCGTGGATTTAACGTTTTATGGGTAACTGTCTTGCTGCCAAACACGTGAGTGTAGGGCAATATCTCTTTGTGAGTTTATTACTGATGCAGTGATTTGAAGACTTTTCTCTTTTCTTGATCTTGGACATTTCTCCTACTCTTTATGGACTTTCAGTCACTGAAATTCTATTTACTCACCATTGTGTCTACATATCATGTGTAGTTCATCTTAGCGCTGCTGTTCACTCGATTGTTTCTTTTGGGGTGATCATTAGTATTCTAACATGACAATGACTCCAAACACACCTCCAAGACAACCACTACCTTGCTAAAGAAGCTGAGGGTAAAGGTGATGGACTGGCCAAATATGTCACCAGACCTAAACCCTATTGAGCATCTGTGGGGCATCCTCAAATGGAGGGTGGAGGAGCGCAAGGTCTCTGACATCCCCTAGCTCTGTGATGTCATCATGGAGGAGTGGAAGAGGACTCCAGTGGCAACCTGTGAAGCTCTGGTGAACTCCATGCCCAAGAGGGTTAAGGCAGTGCTGGAAAATAATGGTGGCCACACAAAATATTGACAGTTTGGGCCCAATTTGGACATTTACACTTAGAGGTGTACTCACTTTTGTTGCCAGAGGTTTAGAGATTAATGTCTGTGTGTTGAGTTATTTTGAGGGACAGCAAATTTACACTGTTATAAAAGATGTACACCCACCACTTTACATTATAGCAAAGTGTAATTTCTTTAGTGTTGTCACATGAAAAGATATAGATATAATAAGATTTTTACAAAAATGTGAGGGGTGTACTCACTTTTGTGAGATACTGTGTGTGTGTATATATATATATATATATATATATATATATATATATATATATACAGTATCTCACAAAAGTGAGTACACCCCTCACATTTTTGAAGTATAGGCAGCACTCATGCAACCCCAGACCATGACACCCCCACCACCATGCTTGACTATAGGCAAGACACACTTGTCTTTGTACTCCTCACTTGTTTGCCGCCACACATGCTTGACACCATCTGAACCAAATAAGTTTATCTTGGTCTCATCAGGCCACAGGACATGGTTCCAGTAATCCATGTCCTTAGTTTGCTTGTCATCAGCAAACTGTTTGTGGGCTTTCTTGTGCATCATTTTTAGAAGAGGCTTCCTTCTGGGACGACAGCCATGCAGACTAATTTGATGCAGTGTGTGGCGTATGGTCTAAGCACTGACAGGCTGACCCCCACCACTTCAACCTCTCCAGCAATGCTGGCAGCACTCATACGTCAACCTCTGAATATGACGCTGAGCACGTGCACTCCACTTCTTTGGTCGACCATGGCGAGGCCTGTTCTGAGTGGAACCTGTCCTGTTAAACCACTGTATGGTCTTGGCCACTGTGCTGCAGCTCAGTTTTAGGGTGTCGGCAATCTTTTTATGGCCTAGGCCATTGGTAGGCAACCTCGGCCCTCCAGCTGTTTTGAAACTACATGTCCCATGAGACATTGCAAGACCCTGACAATCACAGGCAAGACTCCTAGAGGCAGAGGCATGATGGGATTTGTAGTGTCACCACAGCTGGAGTACCGAGGTTGCCTACCCCTCGCCTATGCCACCTGTAGAGCAACAATTCTTTTTTCAGATCCTCAGAGAGTTCTTTGCCATGAGGTGCCATGTTAAACTTCCAGTGACCAGTATGAGAGAGTGAGAGCGAAAACACCAAATTTAACACACCTGCTCCCCATTTACACCTGACACCATGTAACACTAACGAGTCACATGACCCCGGGGATTGGAAATGGTTAATTGGGCCCAATTTGGACATTTTCTCTTAGGGGTGTACTCACTTTTGTTGTCAGAGGTTTAGACATAATTGGCAGCGTGTTGAGTTATTTTGAGAGGACAGCAAATTTAAACTGTTATACACGCTGTACACTCACTACTTTACATTGCAGCAAAGTGTCATTTCTTCAGTGTTGTCACATTAAAAGATAGAATAAAATATTTACAAAGATGTGAGGGGTGTACTCACCTTTGTGAGATACTGTACGTGTGTGCTCGCTTCTGCGCGGTGGGATGGGGTGCTTTACATTTTTCTTTTTTCCTCTATTTATTTTAATTTAAATTTTTTATTTTTACACTGTCCCTTTATTTTTTTGTCACTTTTATTTAAATATATATATGTGTGTGTGTGTGTGTGTGTGTGTGTGTGTGTGTGTGTGTGTGTGTGTGTGTGTGTGTGTGTGTGTGTTGGGGGGGTCTAAGTAGTTTCTAGCAAAAAATACAGATTTTTAATTGTAAACAAAAAGTGCCAGAAAAGGCCTGGTCATTAAGTGGTGACCATACACTTCAATAAATGATTTCTTCAGCTATTGATTTTCTCCTGCTAAGAATAATTGACCTATAGCTGACAATCCATTTGATCGATATACCACACACAGAGAACAGGATTTGGGTTGATAGTTGGAGTAGATGGTTGGAAGTTATCAGTTATATTTCTGATTTTCATGTACCATGTAATAATACTGTATGACCAATCAAAATATGATCACATTCATGAATAAAGCGTCTCAGTGCTGGTGATTGATGCAACACGATCGATAACTTTCCATTCTGGCTAATCGACTCAGTTTGATGGAATGTGTTCTAAATCAAGTCTAAATTGAATAGAAGGGAGGTCATGGCTATTCAATTATTTGCTGATTCAGTTGTATCATCCAGGCATACGTTGATCGGGTAATAAATGGAAGCGTGTATAGCCACCATAATCTACAGTATGTGCTTGTCTCAGGGGGTTCCTGTTTATGGTCAGTGTACAGATTTCATTACTAATATTGGTATATGGGAAAGCAATGTAATCAGTAATGAATAGGGGTCTAATTAACTGTGTTTTATGATGAATGTATGTAATCGCACCAGGCTTTCATTATTATCTTGTGCTGCCCAATTGAGCCAAGCGAGCATATCGTTTATAGTGTCAGTGTAATGCAACAGCAAGCAGTCAATGGTCAGGATAGGAATGTAACCATGCTGACCAATTATTATCTCTCTGATTCCTCTTTGTTCTAAAAATGGCATACAAAAAGAAAGAAGGGCACACAAGTACATTTTTCTTTTTTAAAATGCCTAGACTACTACATTGGATAGCGTAGGCGGTGGAAGATAATCTTGGAAGGAGCTAAGTGTAATGGAAGGAGGGGAGGGTGTTGTAAGGTACAGTGGTTCTGAAGCCTAAATATTTTTTACCTTAATGCATTCTTTGCATTAAGGTAAAAAATGTTTAAAGTATTAAAGCCCCCTTACCCCCTAATACTTACCTGAGCCCGATCTTGATCCAGTGCTGTGGCCTCTGCAGTGGCTATCTTCTTTTCTCGCTTTCACAGGCTTTGCTGAGAGCAGGGGGAGCCATTGGTTCCTGCTGTTGTCAGGCAAGTTCTTTGATGAGGCAGTGGGGGGCAGGGCTGAGCCTGTCAATGGACATAGGCAGTGCAGCTCGGAATCGAGCACACAGATGTGCCACGATTGGAAGCAGCTTCCTACGGTGACACACCAAAAAGAGGAGGGGCCGGGAGCGCCGGTAGAGGATCGGGGCAGCTCTGTGCAATTCCGTTGCACAAAGCTGGTAAGTATAAACCTCTTTGTTATTTATAAAAAATAACATGTAAGACTTTACACTTTTCCTCACCTTCCCACTTTTTTGTGAAATGGGGAACGAGCTTATCACAGGAAAAGGAGGCATATGGGTGGTACAAAAACACTAAATTTCAAACAAGCAAATTTTCCTGAAATACGGTCATTGCTACATGACATTAATTGGGACCAAATCCTGGGGTCATTGAACACAGAAAATAAATGGGAATGCTTTAGGAGCATATTAAATAAAGGTATCAAGCAGTGCATTCCAATGGGCAACAAATATAGAAGAGCAAAAATGAAACCTGGGTGGTTAAATCGTAATGTGAGTAGCCTCATCAAGGAGAAAAGTATGGCCTTTAAGAAATACAAAGGGAACGGTCCAACACCAGCATTCCTGCACTACAAGGAATGCAACAAGAGATGTAAAGTCACGGCGGCTAAAAAAAGTTTACGAGAGACACATAGCGGAAGAAGGTAAAAATAACCCCAAAAAGTTTTTTAGATATATTAACAGTAAAAAGACAAAAAACTGAGCACATTGCACACTTAACCACTTAAGCCCTGGAAGATTTCACACCCTTCCTTACCAGAGCACTTTTTACAATTTGGCACTGCGGCAATTTAACTGACAACTGCGCAGTTAGGCAATGCTGTACCTAAACAAAATTTGCGTCCTTTTTTTCCCACAAATAGAGCTTTCTTTTGGTGGTATTTGATCAACTCTGTGGTTTTTGTTTTTTGCTCTATAAACAAAAAAAGAGTGACAATTTTGAAAAAAAAATATTTTTTACTTTTTGCTATAATAAATATCCCCTAAATGAAAAATAAAAACCAACAAATTTCTTCATCAGTTTAATATTCTTCTACATATTTTTGGTAAAAAAAATTGCAATAAGCGTATATTGATTGGCTTGTGCAAAAGTTATAGTATCTACAAGCTATGGAAAAGATTTATGGCAATTTTTTTAATTTTTTTTTTTTACTAGTAATGGCGGTGATCTGCGATTTTTAGCGGTATTGCGGCATTGCAGTGGACAGATCGGACACTTTTGACACATTTTTGGGACCATTGACATTTATACAGCGATCAGTGCTATAAATATGCACTGATTACTGTGTATATGTCAATGGCAGGGAAGGGGTTAACACTAGTGGGCGATAAAGGGGTCAAATGTGTGTTCCCTTCTAACAGTATGGGGATGTGACTTACTAGGGGAGGAGACATATCGTTATTCCTACTTAGTAGGAACAAACAACATGTCTCCTCTGCCCTGACAGCACAGGGATTTGTGTGTTTACACACTCAAATCCCCGTGCTGGCGCTCGTGCACGTAATCGCGTGTGGCCGGCACGATTATGCCCGCCGGCCACGCGCATCTGGTTCCCGCTGTGCAACGGGGGTGCGTGCCCTCTGGCGGCTCTTAAAGAGAAACCTGTATATATACAAGATTTCGCCCAGGAGAGCCATTGTGCCGCAGTAAATCTGCGTGAGCTGGTCGGGAACTGGTTAAAAGATGGGGATGGGGGAATGGTTACAGATGACATAAAGAAGGTAACTGTACTAAATGCCTTCTTTCCCACAGTTTTTACGCAAGAAAAAGAAGGGTTTACCGACAGCAACTGTAGTGTTAGTGGCACAACACAAGACATACCCACATGGCTAACAGAGACCAGAGTCAAAGATAGACTTTGTTGGCTCAACACAAACAAATCACCGGGACCAGGTGGCTTACACATGCGAGTCCTCAGAGAACTCATTCAAGTTATAGCCAGACCATAATGACAGGATTGGTACCAGCTGATTGGAGAAAAGCCAATGTGGTACCAATATTCAAAAAAGGACAGAGACATATTCCCGGGAATTATAGGCCAGTCAGCCTAACATCAGTAGGGGATAAATTATTGGAGGGGATGATTAGGGACTACATCCAAAGTTTTACTGAGGAGAAGAATATCATTAGTGGTAATCAGCATGCGTTTATGGGGGGATGTTCCTGCCAGATCAATCTACTAATCTTCTACGAGGAAGTGAGCAGCCATCTAGATATGAAGAGGGCTGTGGATGTGGAGTATCTGGACTTTGCAAAAGCATTTGATACAGTCCCTCATAAACGCTTAATTTACAAGCTAAGGTCTGCAGGCTTAGACCATAGGGTTTGTGCTTGTGTAAAAAACTGTTTACAGGGACGGGTCCAAAGGGTAGTGATAAATAACATGTACTCAGACTGGTCTGGAGTAGTGAGTGGGGTACCCTAAGGTTCTGTCTTGGGACCAATTCTATTCAACATATTCATAAACGACATAGGGGATGGGATAAATAGTTCAGTCTCAGTTTTTGCGGATAACACAAAGTTAAGCAGAGTAATAGACTCTCATCAGGACATGTACATTTTGTAGAATGACCTGAACAAAATAAAGGAGTGGGCAGACAAATGGCAAATGAGGTTTAATGTGGAGAAATGTAAAGTAATGCACTTAGGGTCAAAAAACATAAGTGTAACATATTCACTAGGTGGAGTACAGCTGGGGGAGTCGAGGATGGAGAAGGATCTAGGGGACAGGTTGTGCAACAGCATGCAGTGCCAAGCTTCAGCTGCCAAAGCCGGCAGAATATTAGCATGCATAAAAAAGGGGATATACTCCAGGGACAAAACCATAATTCTGCCACTTTATAAAACTCTGGTTAGGCCTCATCTGGAGTTTTCAGTCCAGTTCTGGTCACCAGTCCTCCGAAGGGATGTGCTGGAGTTGAAGAGAGTCCAAAGAAGGGCAACAAAACTAATAAGGGGACTGGAGGACCTCAATTACGAGGAATGGCTTCAAACAGAAAAATTTTTTCTAGCTGGAGAAAAGACACTTGAGAGGATATATGATAGTGATCTACAGATATCTCAATGGGGATCCCAGCATAGGAAATAAACTATGGGAGGGTAAAAGGACACGGGGCCACAAAATGAGACTGGAGAAGAAGCAGTTTAACCTTAAACTGCATAGGGGGTCCTTCACTGTTAGGGCAATAAGGATATGGAACTCTCTCCCAAAATTGGTGGTGGCTGCGGGAAGTATGGATATCTTTAAAAGACTTTTAGATGTACATCTTGAAGGACACAACATACAGAGATATGGGAAAGCATTTTAGACACTGATACGCATGCACCCACACAGGTTGAACTGGATGGACTATTGTCTTTTTTCAGCCTTACCTACTATGAGCTATCAATGAGCTTATAATAGTTACTTGTATTGATCTTTCCTGCAGTCTCCATGGTCTGTTCTCTCCCCTGATGAAGAGAATGTCACCATCGGTCAGCGGTTCTTCCTTATGCCAGCTCACTGGTGACGTCTGCTCCTGATTGGACACATGCACTGTATGAGGTTATGAAGAATAATGAATCTCACCAGATCTGGAATGGAGACATCAGGTAAGCTTTTCCTGGAAGACACTGGTGACATATTCTTCCCAGGGGGCAGCTGTAAGATCCTGTCTACAGTATATCACCAGTGCCTAGTGACAACCCAGAAGTCCTTTTTTAGTGGTTTTTCCACCACCCTCTCCCCAGCACCGCCATTGTGAGGCATGTACAGATGTGCCAAAGGGTTGTACCCAGACTTCAGGTTCTGAAGTCTGGGTACTTAGTTACATCAGCGCATACAAAGGAGATTTATAGCAGAAGAGCAAACACAGGAAAGTTTCAAGCATTCCACAATAGCTGTCTTTGCTCATGCATTGGCAGCACAAAAAATATTTTAAAAAGTTTATTCAAGTGTGGGGGAGGGGGAGAGGCAGGGCAATATGAGACTTGGTTTAGAGTGAAGGTCTGCTTTAAGTAAGAACTCATTGATTACACAAATAACTTGTAGATTAGGGATGCAGATGTATTGGTGGGGATTTGAGATTCCTGCATGGCGGGGCAAACAGACCGGCTTCCATGGTTATGGGCTCTTACCTGCCCCCTCTGGCACCTCACTATTGGTCAGTTTCTGTGATAGGTAGCCATGCTAGACAATAGTAAGGCTCAAAAGGGGATGGATCGGAGCCAGTAACCACAGAAGCATATTCGGGGTCACTAGTTTAGAACAGATATGGTGTGCAGGAGTATGGATTTATTTTATTTTTTTGCCTTTCCTGTAAAAACTAAAATTGAATCCATTAATACATACAAAGAGTAAAGCATACCTGCCCTGTACTGCACTTTTTATCCAGGTGATACTGTAGATCACCACAGAAATTCCAGTCTATCCCAGTCCGTTTTGTTGGTGATCTGAGAACACATGCTTTTCGTACAGGAGAGCAATTCACAAATATGCCCACTGCAGTCCCTTTATTGCCTCTCACATACAGACATCCTAATGTAAATGGAAGTGTTGTTTCTAAAAGGTACGAAAAAAATCAGATTCAAACTTGTTTAGGAATTTTGTATGTGTTTGGTGATGCAGGAAGCTGTGGGACAGAGGAGAAGTACCATGGCCTTCAGGTACTATGATCCCTGTGAGGTCCCTTCTGAATTCTGGTAGCAGCTAGTTACATAGAATTCCGGTTAAAGCAAACTGAGTGACATTTCTGATTATAGCTCAGCTGCAGAGTTTTGTGGAGGAACATTAGAATCTCTCATTGGTTTACCTTGTTGCCTGGAATCTTCTATAAGAACTAAATTCCTCAATCCACAGGGGTTTATTTACTAAAGGCAAATCCACTTTGCACTGCAAGTGCACTTGGAAGTGCAGTCGTTGTAGATCTGAGAGGGACATGCAAGGAAAATAAAAAAACAGCATTTTTGTTTGTACATGTTTGGATGATAAAATCAGCAGAGTTTCCACTCATTTCAGATCTTCCCCTCAGATTTACAGCGATTTCCCTTCCAAATGCACTTGTAGTGCAGAGTGGATTTGCCTTTAGTAAATCAACCCCACAGTCTTTTTGGTGTAGTAGTTTGGAACATTTTATCTCATTCTTAAGTACAGTATTTTGTATTTTTGTATACCTTTGAGATTACTTTCTTAAATGGGCAGGTGTAAAACAGGTCATGGAATTTGAGTGGAATTCTGTTATTATGGATTATTTAACATCTTATGTGAAAGAGATCTTAAAGCCCAACTCTGGGCAATAATTTTTTTTTTTCTACACATTGCATGGGTCAACTGCTGTGAAGGATGGGCCTTAGTGGGCTTTATTTAAAAAAAATCACCTTAAAGAACATGTTTAGTTGACAACTTCTAACAATCAGATTCAGACTTTTCCAACTCGCTAATCAGTTTCCAGTAGAGAATAGAACCTGCATGGATGCTCTAAGGTGTCCGAGGCTATTCTTGTCATACACCATTTTATAAAGAAGGGCCACTATGATTTCATGTTTGGAAGTAACCAACTTCTGCTCTGCCTTAAAATTTTATAAATATTTTAGAGCAGATATTTGAAGTTCTGGATATTGCGTTTGTGAATTGTGTAACATCAGGATTTAATTTTCTGTGGTGCTGGAACATCTGCATTGGCTGTGATCTTTGTAGATTGTTGGCTGTTCACTATATTGGTTTTTTTTAATAGTCACTTGTTTGTAACAGACACTACAGTTGTTAAAATACCATTGTGTATCTCTTAAAGTGTCCCTACCATCTTATTTGCCATAACAAACTCAAAATAGACTAAACCTATGATACACAAAATATGTACACCTGTATTAAAACTCCCAACATCTGTAGGTGGAAAAGAAGGACTGGTGGGCACAGCGTGCAAGTGGGTAAGATTAGATATACACACTAATTATGGTGACCTAAAGCAAAGGTATTTTTTCTTAAAATACCAAACATTCTATACTTACCTGCACTGTGCAATGGTTTTGCTTAGAACAGCTCCTAGCCTCCTCTTCTGGGGTCCCCCGCCAGCTCTCCAGGCTCCTCCTCTTCTCAGTTATCCACCATAGGCAGCTGCTTTCTACAGAGGCCCACCTGCAGGCTCTGTCCAGAGCCAGGTTGTGTGTGTCTATTGACGCACAGCCCAGCCCTGCCCACCGCTCTCTACTTGCAGGATTTGATAGATAGCAGCAGGAGTCAATGGCTCCCACTGCTTTCTCTGTGAGCGGAGAGAGCTTCTGTAGATGTGCACAGCGCTGGATTGAGATGGGTACCATTGCCTAGGGCATATTCACATCGGCAATAGTCGATGACATCAATCACGCAAGTGCAGTAATGCTCTTCATTTGGGGCATGCAGAGCACTGTGACATCATTGCGGCCCAGCCATTCAAGCGGCTGGAGCTTTCAAACCTGGAAGGAAGACCAAGTGAAGATAAAAGCCCTGTCGGTGGGGACAGTCCACTGCTGGAGGGAAAGTTTGTCATAATGTGCTAGTGTGCCCTGCATACTAACTCATTATAGCATAAACCTGCAGGGAGTCCCGATTTTTTATTTTTTCCTCTTGGTGGACAGTTTACATCTGATTTACTTCTGATTTTCCCAGAGTTCACCTTTTAAAGCCAAAGCATCAGCATGAGAAGCCAGGTAACTAGCATTTTCAGAAGAGGAGGTCACAAGTGGGAACAGTGGTCAGAAGTAGTCAAATAGTCAGAAGCCACCCTGTGATTTTCTCCTTCCATTCAGCAGTTATTCATGATGGCTATGGTCCATTCACAAGGATTGTATTCTGTATTCCAGCACTGTGAATAATGGAAACCAGAATGAAGTATTCACACGAGAAAATTTGTCTCCTGTTTCTAGTGTAGCTGTGCTAGTTGAGTGTTTGAATTTAATGGACAATATTTGAACAAAACCAACTAGTAGGATGGCCATACCCATATACTGTAGATACCATGTGGATGGAGGAAACTCCCCCTGTGGTTATTGTATTCTGACAGCCAGCACCATAGGCTGCATAGGATCTCATTGGATGCAGCCGCTGTTCAACCACCAGTTTTCTGCCTGGCTCCTTTCATTTTTCAATTAAAGGATGTTGGGAGGTGGGGTGATAACAGGAGGACCAACCATGGAGTGAATTTTGGTTGGTTCATCATGAACTCACTACAGTTCACATAGTGTATGGTCAGCTTTAGGTAGGTTCACACTTACGCATCGGCCACCTCAAGCATTTTTTTTAAGTGTTTTTATTTAGGCCAAAGAAAAGCAGGTTACTAGAAGGAGGAGACTGACTGTTATGCTAGAAAAATGCATGTTATGCATGGTGCTCCTATTGAAGTCTATAGGACCAGAAACATGCATCCAAAGAAGGGCGTGTACTACTTTGGTACAACAGGTGACAGGAGACTCAGATGTAAATGGGCCCTATAGAATAAGATGGAAATCTTACTGATGATTGGTGTCACACTTTTGGAAAGGCCCAACAGATCACTTAATTCAGTTCAATATGGCAACCTGGAAGAATTCTGAATACTGCTGGTGTAGGAATGCCTCCAGAATGTAATTTGCTTGTGTGATTGTCTGACTGATTTCCCAGAAGTCTGCAGTAAGGTAAGTCAGATTTTAGGCATCCCCTGCAACACAAATTTCATATTTGGTGAGATACTTTCAGTATCACTTCTAAGGGGATGCTGACCCTGTAACATTCCTCATTAGAACACTCCAAGTACACCAGCTGATCAATAATGAACAAGTCACTCCCATTTAGATTCACTCTGCAGACAACAAACAGCTTTTTTTCTACAGAGCAGAAACAGGTAGGACTTAGATGGGTCCTGTTTCAGGCATGTGGGCGGATCCTGACCATATTGTCGCAATCTTGCTTCAGTCTGGACCGGCTCTGTGACATCAACTGGCTTCAGCTCGCTGACTGCTGAAAACTGGTCACAGGAGTGCAGAACAATCTGCACTCCTTTGATCCACAGGAGATGTCTAGCCAAACAAGCTTTGGCTGTACTTCTCCTTTTAAATCATTGCAATGTACATATATAATCCAGAGTGATTTTTTATTTTTTCTTCACTACAGTGGAGTTACTCTATCTAACTGTTTATGTACTAATGCCGGACAGGAGCAGCGTCGATGTGGGTGGATGTACCCATTCGTCCTCCCACATTACACACTCACTTGCGCTCTCTGAAGCACACAGCAGTGGGATCTGTGACCCACCATTGTCCACGGGTCACAGCCGATGACTGATCATTGTACCAGGCCACTGTGAGCGACCATGGTACCATGTGATTGCTGTGACAAATCACAGCTAGCACGTGAACAGTAGTAAACAATGCTGTCACTGGTTTCTACTGTGTGAGTTCAGTAATTGGTCAAAGAGATCACATGGTATCAGGGTCATTCACTGTGGCCCTGTACCATGTGATAGCTGTGACCAATCACAGCATCACAGTAGTACACAAGGTTTTATAAACGAAACCTTTACACAGTCTTGATCATCACTGTAATAAGCAATCACAGTATAAAAAAATAAAAATAAAACCTGATCACCCCCTAGAGTAGTACAGTGTCACTATGGTAATACTGCACTGCTCTGGTGACAGTATGTAAAAATTATATCTACATCGGGTAAAATAAGTATTGAGCACATCACCCTTTTTCTAGGTAAAAATATTTCTAAAGGTGCTATTAGCATATTTTACCTCAAGTCGGTAACAACCCATGCAATCCATACATACAAAGAAACCAAAACAAATAAGTTCATAAATTAAGTTATATGTAATAAAATGGAATGACACAGGGAAAAAGTATTGAACACGCTAACTGAAATTTATTTAATACTTCGTACAAAATCATTTGTTGGTAATGACAGCTTCAAGACACCTCCTGTATGGAGAGACTAGTCGCATGCATTGCTCAGGTGTGATTTTGGCCCATTCTTCCTTTTTTTGGTTTACAAATGGTTTTTATTATAGAAGACAATCTCAATACAAGTTATTTGCATAACGGTATACATAAGTATGGAAAGTGAGGTACAAATGTATGTATATATATATATATCAATGATGAAAAAAGAGTGCATTAGTACATCTGATCCAGAATTAAATCATTTCAGTAGATTGTATGGTCTGTTGTTATCAAAAACTGTATATAACATATATAAAACAATAATAAAACACATTATTCTATAAGAGATAACTCCCATGGTGTCCGATTTTTTTTTGTATATATGCATGGTGTCAAACAATGTGTGATGAATGTGCTCTGATAATTTAATATTCAGCATACGGTTCATTATCTGAGACCATGGGATAGTAGAAGAGCGCCAATTGAATGCTATAGTCCAATGAATGGTGCTAGATAACGTATGTATTAGTCTGGTTTGTGCTATGGGTATATCTGGTATAGGAAAGAATAAGAGGCATATTTGTGGTGTTAAAGCTATTTTCCTACCTATTATTTGTTCTATTTTGTTGTTTGCTTTTTGCCATGTGTGTGCAGTCCCAAAAGGTGTGTAATAGTGAAAGTTTAGTGGGGCACCCCCTGAAACATAAGGGGGATGTTGCTGGGTAAGATTAATTAATTTTATCAGGGGTAAGGTACCACCCGTGTTGCAGTTTTATGGCTGATTCTCTGATGGATGCTGTTTTGGTACATTTTTGTAAATTACAAATCATAATATCCCATTATTCAACTGAAAATGATTTGTTCAATTCGGACTCCCATTGGGTCATTGGGTGTGATTTGTCTGGTGTATTATGCTCATTTAAATTTTTGTAGATTCTGGATATCAATCCTCTATCTCGTGGTGATGTTAAATGTATTTGTTCGTAAAGGGAGTTTGGAGGGTGAGTGAATAATAATTTTGATAGAAAAGTTTAATTTTGTTTTAGTCTATTTGTTCGGTATCTGTTAAATTGTATTCTACTTGTAGATCTGAGAATGGATGGGAAATATTATTTTGGGTAAGATATTTCAAGTTAGTTAGGTTATGGAGTTGCCATGTGGTTAGGGGATTTGGGTTTTGATTAAGGGTAGTATAGAGGGGGTCGCCTATGAATGATGCTAATGGGGGGATGTCTGAGGACACATTAAATTTGTGATTGTGCCGGTTCCATAATAATAAGGTTTGAGTTACTATTTTATTGAGGGGACTAATTTTCTGAGGTGAAATATATTTGGACCATAATAGGCCTTGTAGGTGATATGGAAGGACAGATTGTTCCTCATAAAAAAGCCAGGGAATTTATGTGGTTGAGGCGTACAATTGTGCCAGTTGAGTGTATCTGGCTGAAAGATAATATAGCCATAGTTTTGGAATGCTTAGCCCCCCTTTAGATTGAGGCCTGAACATTAGAGCATAGCCAAATCTAGGTTTTTTTATTCTGCCAGATAAATTTGTTAATGTCACTTTGGATTGAATCCAGGGTGTTTTTAGGTCTGAAAAAAAAAATTGTTTTGGTAATGTAATCATTTTTGTGGCAACTATCCTACCCGTAAATGAGATATGATATGCTGACCATAATTTGAGTAGGTTTCTGATGTAGGTCCTCAAATAACTCCTGCAGGTCACCAATATCAATATCACGGTCAAGTTCAAATTCCGTATAACAGGATTAATCCCCAACATCAAGGAAACCCATGGACCCCTAACAGAGGAAACAAAAATCAGAATAGAGGGACTAGAGGAAAGGCTAGACCAAATAGCAGCACCCCTCCCTATAACTGTGACCCTTATCATATACCCACTGCTAATAGGTATGAACCCTTGGGTGACCACTACAGTGGGAATGGAATTTACTCTACCGTCCTTTTTTAGGGAGGGGCAGGGGAACACAACGGAGGGGTCAGGGTCCTTCATCTCACAGGGGCCGTCCACCCCAGTCTTACCCCCCAGTGAATGCTGGGTACAGGGAAACCCAAGGAAGAAATTATTCACAAAGGACAGGACAATACCTCCAATCCCAAGGCCCAAGGAGAGAAGAAGGGGCTGCAGAGCAGGATCCCAAGTCCAGAAAAAGAAGGAGGGTAACAGATTAGGTGGCATCTTTAACATCAGTGGAGCCACACTCTCTCATAAAGAAATGAATATTTTGCACCAAGGCCTCAAATGTAGTCTGAGGAGACCTCTGTGTAAGTTTGATGCATATATTAATGTACATAAGTTTATGAGAAAAATGAGTATTAAAAAACACATCCTTAATAAAACTTCAAACCCTGTAAGCAGAGATGGTAATATGTCGGTTCCGGTTGACAGTGGACTGAGAAATAAGTCACTGTTCAACCCACCGAATACAACTACACAACATCTTGAGGTTTTCAAGGGGCTGGTATTACGAGATTTGGAGGCACTTACTCCCAAGAAAAATGTAAATCCTAGACATATTAAAGAAGGAATTGAATCCCTCGAATCCAGAAAGGATATAGTGATCAGACCTGGGGACAAGGGGGGCGGGGTGGTTATTATGGCCAAACAATGCTATAATGACCAGTTGTCCGAATTATTATCGGATAGTAGCACCTACCAGTAATTAAATGGTGACCCCACCACACAGTATAGATTACATAGTTACATAGTTAGTAAGGTTGAATAAAGACACCAGTCCATCCAGTTCAACCTGAGTGAGTGTGCGTGTCTACAATTATATTTATTTATTTAAGGTACCCATATAGCGCCGTCAATTTTACGCATCGCTCCACACATACATCGCACACTCACTATCCCTACCATCAAGGAGCCCACAATCCAAGGTCCCCAAACTCATATTCATATATTAGGGCCAATTTTGGACAGAAGCCAATTAACCTACCAGCATGTCTTTGGAGTGTGGGAGGAAACCGGAGTACCAGGAGGAAACCCACGCAGGCACAGGGAGAACATGCAAACTCCAGGCAGGTAGTGTTGTGGTTGGGATTAGAACCAGCGACCCTTCTTACTGCTAGGCGAGGGTGCTATCCACTACACCACTGTGCTGCCCCATTAGAATTGGAATTGGAGGCTCCTATCACAATGGGGTATCAGTCACATGTTTCGAATGTGAGGGAGAAAAGATATTTATTACCTAGTAACTCCCGTATACCCACCATCTATACCCTTCCCAAAATTCATAAAGACCCCCAAAATCCCCCCCCTCCAAGACCCATTGTGAATGTGATAGGGTCTGTTACTTCGAGGTTGGGTGAATATTTAGATATATTCTTACAGAAAAGCGTGGTGGAGACTAGGGCTTATCTTAAGGATACAAAAAATCTGCTTCAGTCATTAGAGGAGATAACACTAACAGGACTGGAGGAAGTATATTTGGTAACAGCTGATGTGACAAGTCTGCACACAATTATCCAACACGAGGATGCCCTCTTGGCTCTGAATTGGGCCCTTAGTAAGAGGGACGATCTTCCACACTCCCAAAAAAGTTTTTTTGAGAAATGCGTTGGACTTTTGTTTAAGTCACAACTATTTTTGGTTTGATAGTAAGTTTTATACCAAAAAAGAGGTGTTGCTATGGGCGCAAAATTTGCGCCCAGTCTTGCCAACCTCTTTATGGGGGAGTGGGAGGACAAAACCATCTTTCATAATAGAAGGAGTGAACTCCTTTTCTACAGACGGTATATCGATGACCTCCTACTGATATGGTCTGGCCCTGAACCTTTATTATGTGCATTTTTGGATTATCTGAACAAGAATGTAAACAATATAAAACTTAAGAGCCAGTGGAGTAAGGAAGAAATTAACTTCCTCGATGTGACTATTTACCATGCCGGGGATAAATTACAAACTAGAGTTTTTTTTTAAACCCATTGACAGGAACAGTTTCCTCCCCACACACAGTGGGCATTACCCCCTATGGCTCAGGAATATTCCTAAGGGTCAGATGATGAGGGTGAGGAGAAACTGCTCAACATCTGAAGATTATCTAACGCAGTCTACAGTGTTAAAAAATAGATTTCTGGAGAAAGGATACAAAAAACAACATTTAGGAGCAGTGGTAGAAGAAATTGGACTGATCCCTAGGGATGAGTGTTTGAAAGAAGATACCTCAGGTCCTAAAAATACAGAACATGAATGGGTGTTTATTTCTTCATTTCACTCTCAGTTTAGAGAAGTTGAAAATATTTTTAATACACATTGGCATGTCTTGTTCTTGGACAGATCTCTGGCTACGGTCCTTCCAGCTAAACCAAAGTTTGTATACTGTAGAAGTCGTAGTTACGGAGATGCTGTAGTAAAAAAGGTCCTTGACCCCCCCAGCCATCTTCCCACTTTTTGGGACCAGGAGGGGTTCTTTGCCTGCAGGAGATGTAAAGCCTGCAGGGAAGTGAGCAGACCATTTAGAGGGGTAAAGACCTTTGTTTCCCCTTCGAATAACAAAGAGTTCATGATTAAACAGTTTATGACATGCAATACGACACATGTAGTGTATGCCCTAACTTGCCCTTGTGGCTTAATATATATTGGAAGAACCAAACGCCTTTTGAGAATACGTGTAGCTGAGCACATTCACAATATACGCATTGGTTTTAAAGATCATAATTTATCTTTACATTTTAAAATCTACCAAAATCAGAACCCTGCTGGTCTTAAATTTTGGGGTATAGACCACATTAAACCCTCTTGGAGGGGTACCAATTTGGTGAGAGACTTATCCAAAAAGGAGACGGAGTGGATCTATTTAACAGATAGCCTTGCTCCTAGAGGGTTAAATGTGGATCTCGATTTGAACTGTTTCTTTTTTATTAGTGATTATTAATTTTTTAGATTTAAATTTTTTTTTCTTTTTTTATTTATTCCTTTTTTCTTGACACGGGGTTGACTTTGTTTAATGCTTTGGACACTGTAATTTTTATTCTGAGTAAATCCTCTGTTTCAGTTATTCACAAATAACAAGAGAGGTTTTTATTTTCTATTTTTGATATAAGTTGTACTGTGAATGATCCTAGTGAATATATACTATATTTTAGTCTAGGAATATTAAGAGTAAAGCGTACCACCTATTTTAATGCATTTTAATGAAATTGTTTTATCTGTATAGAGTGTGAGAGAGGTGTTATTAATAATGATGCACATGATTTTTGTAGATTATGTGATCCTCTGACTTAATGCCGGTTCAAATTAGTAATCTATTTGACCTCCTTGTTTCCTTTGGAACTCTCAGGTCGTGGAGTGCACCTGTTTAACATGGCAACTGAGAGGGATACAAGGAGTTAACACTAATTGCCTTCACACAACACTATTTATTCTGACACGCAATGCCATGAGGTCAAACCCCTTTGATAAAGTCGGAAAGACGAAATCGATCAGGGAACGATCTCATGGCGTATTGAATAGATCTACATATACTGCGCTCTAATGTCCAGCATAGTCTTTGGTAAGGATTTGTACTGAGCGGCTCACTGGTTTACATTGTCTCCCGCACGGTTTTTGGCATTTCCGATCCATTTCTGTCCCTTTGGCTGAACACTGTCAGCTTGGAAACCTGACACTAAGTCACTGGATGAGAGGATATTGACGGCAGTTATGTGAAACAGCAAGACTTTTTTTTATATACAACTTGGACAACACAAATCTTTAATAAATCCTTTGGAAAATAGTACTACTCTATGTGGAGCCTGTCTTTTTTTCCTTATATACGCTGATGATGTGGATTTCCAAGCCGGCCCAGCAGTAAATCAGTAGGAGATCGTGAATGCTTATTATCTGCAACTTTGTGGTGAGTTTGAACCCCAGAGGGGCGTGTGGAGCACGGGTTTGAATACGGTGATTGGTGCACTATCCGACCAACTCCACTTCTTTATTCACTTATGAAGCTAGCCACGAACTTTACCTTCACGTTTATCCACTTGTCAGATCTGCGATTTAATGTTTAGCAACTTTATGTGCATTTACCCTATATGCAATTGTGTCAATTCCCAGCACTTGTCAGATCTGCGATTTAATGTTTAGCGACTTTATGTGCATTTACCCTATATGCAATTGTGTCAATTCTCAGCAATTTGACAGGAGCGCCAATTTGATATTGTGTCTTTTCACATTTGTTTGTTTAATGTGACAGACTGTTGTATCTGATATTCATTTATTTTTTAGTTTAAGTGGCAGCCAGATTATATATTTCTCTCTTATTGTTATTAATCACAGTGCCAGCATGTGTTAATCTGTTTGGAAACTCATTGCCCTGGGTTGGAAGGAGATAAGTGAGCCTAGTTTTATTTCTTTCCTCTTTTTTTCAGGTTTCTGATGTTGTTGAATAAATTAGGATAGTTAGTACGGAATAAAGTTTTATTCGATAAGGTGATTTGGATACCTAGATATCTAAATGTTTCTGAGCGCCATTGAAATGAAAACTTCTCTTTTAGTAATGCAGTCATCTCTGGTGGGCAATTAATAGGTAATGCTGAGCATTTAGATAGATTTATGCTTAGGTCTGTAAGGTCATGGAATATGCCCAAAGTTTTTTATGAGATTTGGCAGAGAAATTAGAGGTTCAATGAGAAACAAGAGGACGTCATCAGCATAAAGGCTTAGTTTAAATTCTTCGGATCCTTTTGTGTATCCTTTGATGTTTATGTTGTTACGGATGGCGCAGGCAAGGGGCTCATTAGCAACAGCAAAAAGGAGAGGGGATAGTGGGCAACCCTGTCCTGTGCCCCTGCTTAATGGGAAAAAATCGGAGTTATTACCGGAGAGTTTGATACGTGTATGTGGATCATGATATAAGGCTTTAAAACCATGTAGAAACTCATTACATATGCCAAATTTGGGGAGCAATAAATCTAAGTAAGACCAGCTGACGCTGTCGAAGGCTTTGTGTATGTCTAGACTAAGTAAGAGTGTAGTTTTAGAGTGTAGGTTGGAGTCTTGAATGATGTTCATTGCTAATCTTATGTTATCTGTTATTTCTCTGTCTGGAATAAATCCTGATTGATCTGAATGGATTAAGGGTGAGATAACTGAGGCTAATCTGTCTGCTAGCAAGAGGCCAAGTATTTTGTGATCATTATCTATGACTGAGATTGGGCAATAATTCTGAGGAGTGGAGATTTTTGTTAGATTTTGGCAAGAGCGACATATTTGCCAATAGCATTTCAGTTGGGAATTGGTTTCCTTGTAGAATATGATTGTATAATTTAGAAAGGTGAGGGGTTAATATGGAAACAATTTTTTTATAATAGGATGTGGAGTAGCCATCTGGGCCTGGAGCTGTAGAAGTTTTTAGGGAGCCTATTATTCTGTTAATTTCTGTGTCTGAACATGGGGTATTCAGTGTTTCAATTTGTTGGATAGATAGAGTGGGAAGTAAAACCTCATTAAGCCAGTGTAGTGAGGATTGTTTTGGTGAATTTTGAGGAGTGGAGAGAAGTTTTTTATAAAAATCTAGAAACATTTCCATAACTCCTTTTGGGTGGGAAATTGAATTACCTGAATTGTTTCTTAGTTTATATATATGGGGAGGTTTTAGAGACTGGTTTAATTTTCTGGCAAACATAGTGGAGGATGAATTACTGCATAGTAAAAATCTAGTCTTGGACCATCTCAAGGCCTTTTCCGTATCAGATGTTAATAATGTATCCAGGGCCGTGCATTTTTCTTGAATTTGTTTTAGTAAGTCACTAGAAGGGGATTGATTGTGTTTGTGGTATAGTCGGTCTAAATCCTTAGTTAGGGATTTAATGTCTGCTAGTTTCGTTTTGTTTTTGGTTGGTGCTATATTGATTAAATGACCCCTCATGACTGCCTTGTGGGCCATCCATAATGATGTGGGTATCAGGGGTTGAATTATGTGCAAAGTATTCTTTTAGATGAGATGATATCTGCTGTGTAGTCATGTGGTCCGTCAATAATGCATCATTTATACGCCATTTATATGGAGTGGGGGCTAGGCCTATATGTGAGGTTGTAAAGGAGACAATATGGTGGTCTGACCACAGACAAGAGTGGATATCTGCTTTTGAAGAATTTGCTAATAAAATTGGGGTGCAAAAGATGTACTCTAGAAGTGCAAAACCATCATGTGGATGTGAGTAGAAAGTGTATGCCTTGATGCCTACGTTGTGTGCTCTCCAAGTGTCTACTAGATGATGTTTAACGTGCGATTTAGTGTTTTAGGAAATACCTTAGATGATGGAACTACTTTACTCCTGTCTAGAGCTGAATGTGCTGCCAAGTTGAAGTCCCCGCCTACTATCAAGTGGGGGGATAGGTATTTGTCTAGTGTATCAAAAAACTACAAAAAAAGTTGCTTGAGCTTCATTAAGTGCATATACTGAAGCAATTGTAATCATGCGTCCTTTGATAGCGCCTTTTAATATTATATAACGGCTCTCTGGGTCTTTAAAAACGCTGTGGGTTTCAAACACCACTGAGTTTTTTAATAAAGATAGCTGTTCCTCTTGATTTAGAATTATAAGTTGTACAGTGGAATTGACTGTAAGTATTGTAAAAAAACTGGGGGTGTTTGAATGTGGAAAAACGTGTTTCTTGCACTAAAATTATATCCGCCCCCCAGCCTTTTGTAATGACAGAAAGCTTTTTTCCTTTTTTGGGGTGAGTTAATGCCTTGGGTATTCTGGGAAATTACTTTAAGTCCCTAAAGAGTAATGATCTGACTAGAGAGGTAATAACAGAAACCCTTGACATTCAAATCTTGATGAGTGTTTGGATATTTTGGTGTAAGGGTAGCAACGTACATGATACCTTTATGTTCTATGGTGTTACATATGTATAACAGACATGAAGATATACGTGAAACCATTATATGATCCAAGTAAATAAAAGTTTTGCAAAACCAGTTCCTAAACAAAAACTTGTAGGAATAGCATATTTCACTGCTTTTGTGAGAGTAAACAAGTAAAATTAACAATGATGAACATAACCGTAGATTAACTATATCAGATTTTCTGGAGTAACTAAACATGTTACGTAACCTGCAATAATGTGTTAGGTATAGAAAACAAAATAGAAAGGGGTCAAACTGAAAAGAAACAGTTTGACTGAAAAACAAAATCACCTGGACTGTGTCGTCCATATTTCACTCCGGGAGCCCTGCCGAAAAGGGCCAAGGTGTAATGGATCAAGAGCACGAAAATCAGTGCTATTTGGTCCATATATGGGCTTCAAAAGTGAGAGGGGGGTCAATCAAGTGGAGGCGGAGAGACTCACCAGTACTCCATTTCTTTTTTTTTTTTTTTAAGTCAAGAATAGCATGCATCCCCTCCCCCCTGCTCCCCAGGATATTACTCCGTGTGGTTTCCCCCCTTTCTCTATCCTCTCTCCTGTATTCTCCTCCCTCTCACTCAGTAAATATACCCTTGAACAGGGAACTGCAGAATTTATTGCTATTGATAATGTTTTAAGGTTTTATTTTTCCTTTCTTCTCTTGACAATTGTTTACGATGTATGCCTTATGTGAAATGCTGATAAGACTGTAATAAGTAATTTTGGAACAACTGACTGTGAACTTGTATTGTTGTAAATATTATTTTCTACAATAAAGCACTCCTGGTTATAAAAAAAAAGAATAGCATGCATGCTGTTTCGTATCTATAACCTATTACCGTACCATATATGTTTAACAATGAAGGTTTTTGTAGTGATATATATTAGATTCACGCAAGAGGTGTTAATACTAAATTATGTATTAAAAAAAAATAATAATTTTTTTTTTTTCATGGCTCTCTGCAGTATCTTCCTTCTTCTTCTCTTTGGAGCTTCTTCTCATTGAGCTTCAAGCATCATAAGGTGGTATGACCAGTTTAAAAAAATATTGGATCAGAAAAAAACAAAGAAAAACTCCAAAAATAATAGTTACCGTATATACTCGAGTATAAGTCGAATTTTTCAGCACCTTTTTTTGTGCTGAAAGTGCCCCCCTCGACTTATACTCGAGTCAAGCACTTTTCTGCAGAAAAAAATTTCATTTTCCGAACCGAATTTGGGGCCCCGTATCTCAGGGCCACTTGGTGCTAGAAACCCCAAATTTGGTGTGCAAACCCAGTGGACCTGGTACCATAACATATCCAAAGCTGGAGTTCCTAGCACCAAGTGGCCCTGAGATATGGGGCCCCAAAATAGGTTCGGAAAATGTCATTCTCTGCTGCAGAAAAGTGCTTGACATTTTCTGAACCGATTTTTGGGGTCCTGTATCTCGGGGCCACTTGGTTCTAGAAATCCCAGCTCTGGATATTTTATTGTACTAGTTCCACTGGGTTTGCACACATAATTTGGGGTTCCTAGCACTAAGTGGCCCCGAGATACGGGGCCCCAAAGTCGGTCAACTGTGTCCATCTGTAAGCAATGTCATTTCGGGACACTTTGGGTTCAGAGACCCCAAATTTTGGCTGCAGCTAGGGGGCATCTAGGAACCCTTAACTACCAAGTGTGAAGTTCGGGGGACCTATGGCTGCAAATGGGCACAGTGAGGCATGCAAATGGGCACAGTGAGGCTGCAAATGGGCATTATTGACCCTCTTTTCCACTTACAGTAGCTGTGCATTTCTCACCCTCGTCTTATACTCGGGTCAATACGTTTTTCCCATTTTTTTGTGGTAAATTAGGGCCTCGACTTATACTGGGAACGACTTTTACTCGAGTATATACGGTATATGGATATTTAGAGTCCAAACTTGCTTGAAGCATCCTTTATGGATTAGCATATCTTATAGATGGTCTCATTCTTCTTTGATCCTGTCTCGAGTAGGGGGTGGCCCAGATGGGTGATGAATGTGGTGTAGGTGGCGGTCTCGGATTTGCTTCTGGTTCCAGCAATCCTAGTTTGATCAGTAGCTCTTTACCCTCTGCAACATTCATGACTGTATACGTGGTGCCATTGTGGGGTACTGTTAGTCTAAATGGGAATCCCCACCTATATCCAATATGAGCAGACTGTAAGATTGTTCTTATTTCCTTTATCTTGTGTCTTCTTTCAAGTGTGGCCTGTGAGATGTCTGGAAATATTTGAGTCTTTGTTCCATTCAACTCCATGTTGTGTGAGTTTCTAGACGCCCTTAGGATATTCTCCTTTGTAAAAAAATCCTTCATACATAAGATAATGTCCGTGGTGGTTTATCTGGTGGTGGTTTGGGGCGCAGAGCACTATGAATCCTGTCACATATGAAGGATTTTGGTGGGTTGTCAGGGAGGAGAGATTGGAATAGTTTGGAGACAGCAGGCATCAATTCTGTAACTGATTCTGGAATTCCACGGATTCTCAAATTGTTGTGGCGATTTCTATTATCCAAATCCTCGACTTGTGTTTGGAGATAGGAATAATTCTCAGTTAAAAGCTCAAAATCCTTTTTCAGGTCACTATGGGCTGAAAACAGCTCATCATGCTTAGTTTCTAAGATGTCCGTGCGCCCTCCCATGGAAGGTATCTGCTGCTTTAGTGTGCTAGTGGATTCCTGCAGTTCTGAATGAATCTTGTCTGCCAGCTTGTCATAAATAGCTGACAGGCTGGCGTCCAGATCTGCTTTAGTAAGCTGTGCAGGGTACTCACTTTCTTGCTGAGCTGAAACTTTCTTCTGTGAGGCACACAAGGCTGTAGGGGAGGATTGAGAAGTTGAGTGGGCGCCATCTTGAGACATCTTGCATTTGTCTTTAGTACGGAGCAAATAGTTGGTTAGAGAATGCTGTGGCTGGCGACCTTTTTGCTTGAAGGCATGCACAGAGGTGTCCTGCAGGGGTGCTGATATATTTCGAGTGTCCATTTTATATTATGGCCTCGCGGACAGGGTTTTTTCCTCCGCGACCGTCAGAGCTATTAACCTCCCTGGCGGTATGATTATTTCAGATTTTTGATGCTGAAAGCGGTACAATTATTTTGCACAGAAATTTGGCGTTTTATATTGTAGGCCTGTAATTCTCAGGAATAACTCACTTAAATCTGTTCAAACAAGAGTCTAGTAGACACCCCGGGTATGATAAAGTTTGAAAAATGAAATAAAAAATTATAATATAATAAATAGCTATAAATAATTATAAGAAATAATAATAAAAATGATTCAATAATGTAATCAAATCAAAAACACTGAAATTTGCGCAGTTGCAGAATTGTCGCTGTCATTACTTTTAGTGTTTGATGACAAATTTCCCCACAAATCACTATCGCTCAATTCTGCAAGTGATTCTAATTTATTATCGCTTTTTTCTAGCTGGTCTAAAAGCACTTTTGATGTAAACGGACATTTTTTGGTTGCTATGGACAATCACCAGTTTCCAGGCAGAAAGAATAGTATTTATAATATAAAACTGCATGCAGGACACTGGGCAGACCACTAGGGACAAAGGGGATGTGTAATTATTTGATACAGTACTGTAATCTGTAATATTACAGTATACTGTATCTTTACAGTGTTTTTTACTTTTTGAATTTGGCGCTGAACTCCGTCCCCGTGCATCGCAACGCTCGCAGGGAACGGAGCTTGGCACTGTGAATCGAGCGAGACACGGCGGCTCACAGATCACAGCGGGGAGACATCGCAGGATCGAGGGGACAAAGTAAGTAACCTCTACATGGATCCTGCAATGCGATCCCGAGTCTGGCTCGGGGATACCGCTTTTGGTACTAAAATTCACCCCGAGCCACACTCGGGAATACCGCCAGGGAGGTTAAGGAGAGCTGCCATTCTGCATCGCGCCGCGCATGCGCCCCTGGATTTTGGCCCATTCTTCCACACAGTCTTCAAATCTTGAAGGTTCCGTAGGCCTCTTCTATGAACTCTGATCTTTAGTTATTTCCATAGATTTTCTATTGGATTCAAGCCAGGTGATTGACTGGGCCATTCTAGCAGCTTTATTTTCTTTGAAACCAATTGAGCAGTTCCCTGGCTTTGTGTTTGGGATCGTTGTCTTGCTGAAGTGTCCATCCTCGTTTCATCTTCAACATCCTGGTAGATGGCAGCAGATTTTTATCAAGAATGTCTCGGTACATTTTTTCATTCATCCTTCCTTCAATGAAATGAAGTTTGCCAGTACCATATGCTGAAAAACAGCCCCACACCATGATGTTCCCATCTCCAAACTTCACTGTTGGTATGGTGTTTTTTGGGGTGATGTGCGGTGCCATTTGACCTCCAAACATGGTGTGTAAAATGGCATGCAAAGAGTTCAATTTTGGTCTTATCTGACAAGACTATATTCTCCCAGTATTTCACAGGCTTGTCTAAATGTTGTGCAGCGAACTTTAAATGAGCAAAATACTTTTTCATTTTCTTTCCGCATTTTCCAAAAGCTTGTGGTAAAAATATGACATTTTCAAAAGACTCACTTTCCTTTCAGAAAATACCTTGGAGTGATTGCTTTCTAAAATTGGGTCATTTTGTGGGTGTTACTACTGTCCTGGTGCTCCAGGGCCTCCAAAAATGTGATTGGTAGTCCAAAAATTAGATGTTTCATTTATGTGCCTAGAATGCCTGAAGGATTTTGGGCCCCTCTATGCAGCTAGGCTGTGAACAAGTCTCACACACGTGGTATCCCAATACTCGGAAGGAGTAGCAGAATGTGTTTTGGGGTGTAATTATAAGTATGTCTATGCTGTGTGTGAGATTTAATTTCATAAAATACACAGTGGTGATTAACCACTTCAATACCAGACATTTTCACCCCCTTCCTGCCCAGGCCAATTTTCAGCTTTCAGAGCTGTCACTTGTTACAGTGTTGCATGACAATTGCGCGGTCATGCAACACTGTACCCAAATTAGATTTTTTTTTTTTTTTTTACACAAATAGAGCATTCTTTTGGTGATATTTATTTTACCACTGTTTTTTTTATTTTTTGCTAAATAAACAAAAAAAGACTGGAATTTATTTTTTATTTTTTTAAAGCATTTTTTGTTTGTTTCTGTTATAAAATTATGCAAATAAATAATCTTTCTTTATAAATTTAGGCCAAAATGTATTCTGCTACATTTCTTTAGTGAAAATAATTTAAATCATTGTATATTATTTAGTCTGTAGGAAAGTTATAGAGTCCGCAAACTATGGTGTGTATATAGTAATTTATGTAGTAATTTTTTTACATTTTTTTAAAATCTTGTTTTATTACAATTTTTCTTTTTCGCTGCACTACTCTGTGGAGGTGATCAGCATTTTTTCCAGGCTGGAAGCAGTTAAATACCATCAAAAGAAAGCTCTACCTGTCTCAAAAAATGATAAAAATGTAATTTGGGTAGTGTTGTATGCCTAAGTAATTTGTATGCAAAGTGGGACAGTAACTGACCCGGACTGGAAGCAGATAAAAGTGTCCAGGCTTGAGGTGGTTAATGCATTCTCTGCATTCAGGGCGGGTTCACACCAGATGCTTTCCAGTGCATTTTTAAACTGCATCAAAAACACATGTGCAGTGTTTTACATGTAGTCCAATAGCCCTAGTTCAGTGCAGTCTACAAAAGTAGAACTTGCTGCATTTCTTTCATCTGGAGCACGCAATGTAAACGCGCCAAATTGAATTTGGATGCACCAGGAAGCACATTGCCCTGAATTAAGATTTTTCAAGTATCATCTGAACGCATTGAAACGCATCTAAAACGCTTTTAGATGCTTTTAGATGCGCTTTTAGATGCGTTTTAGCTAGCCCTAAGCCCTAAGCTAGCCCTAAGGTAAAAAATGCCCCACTACCTGTCCTCTTCCTGAATGAGGATGATGTATATCCTCCCGCTGCCTCCTGGGATGCCACACATCCCAGCAGGCAGTATTGCAGCTTTGCATTGAAGCAGATATCTTTGGGTAAAAGGGACACAATGCTGGAATCCATGGACTAGTAAGTGGTGTTTTTTGTTGTAATTTTTGTTGTTTACCCAACATGTCATATTCCTGATATGCACCTGTTGTACCATGTACTTGTATGAGAAATTATCCTGTTCTCTTTGTATTGCTTCCTTTCTGTGAAATCCTCAGTGTTCCTGACAGTCCCTCTGTTTTCCTATTAAACACTGACCACCTGTTTTCTAGTCAGCTGAGAACTAAGGTTATGTGATCCCTTTTAAAAATTAAAAAAATGTTTTGCCTTTCATTTCTATTTTAAACTGAATGGGTTGTTTTATAAGGTGAAGTTTCACATATACTTTCATTTTAGTTGGGTTTTAGTTTAGTGAGGTTCCTCTTTAAAGTTGTACTGAAACCTTATATTTGTTTCCTTGTTCAGAGAGAACACAATAATATCAGCACAGAACACCCCTGATCTCTGTCTCAGGACTACATGTCCCATGATTCCAAGCACTACTGCACATTCATATTCCGTATTGGTCCTCTCTGCACCAGCATGCACAGGCAGCAGATCAAGGCTAGCTTATCTTCCTGGAAAGAGCAGGAAAATGGAGCCACTCCAGAAGAGGAAACTTGAGGCACAGACTAATGACCAGCTCAGTGAAGAGGGAAAGAATGCTTTTATGCCCTGTACACACGAAAGGATTTTCCAATGGAAAATGTGTGATAGGACCTTGTTGTCGGAAATTCCGACCATGTGTAGACTCCATCACACATTTTCCATAGGAATTTCCAACACACAAAGTTTGAGAGCTTGCTATAAAATTTTCCGACAACAAAATCCGTTGTCGGAAATTCCGATCGTGTGTACACAAATCCGATGCACAAAGTGCCACGCATGCTCAGAATAAATTAAGAGAGGAAAACTATTGGCTACTGCCCCGCTTATAGTCCCGACGTACGTATTTCACGCCACCGCGTTCAGAACGATCAGATTTTCCGACAACTTTGTGTGACCGTGTGTATGCAAGACAAGTTTGAGCCAACATCCGTCGGAAAAAAATCCATGGATTTTGTTGTCGGAATGTCCGATCAATGTCCAACCGTGTGTACAGGGCATTAGAGAAGAACAAGCACAGAAAGTAAGTACCCAGCTAACGTGCTATATTATTCAAATTTTACGGTTTAATAACACTTTAAACCCTAAACCTGTATGCATATATGTGGAAGCACAGCAGTGGGTTTAACCACTTCAGCTCTGGAAGGTTTACCACCCTTCATGACCAGGCCATTTTTTGCGATACGGCACTGCGTTACTTTAACTGACAATTGTGCGGTCATATTTTCCCCAGAAATAGAGCTTTCTTTTGGTGGTATTTGATCACCTCTGTGGTTTTTATGTTTTGCTCTATAAACAAAAAAAGATCGACAATTTTGAAAAAAAAACAATATTTTTTACTTTCTGCTAATAAAAACATATCCAATAAATAAATGTAAAAAATCAAATTTCTTCATCAATTTAGGCCAATATGTATTCTGCTACATATTTTTGGTAAAAAAATCTACAAACATTGGGATATATTTATGGGATTTATTTATTTATTTTCTACCAGTAATGGAAGCGATCAGCAACTTATAACGGGACTGCGATATTGCGGCAGATAAATCATACACTAAGTGACACTTTTGACACTTTTTGGGGATCAGTTACACTAATACAGTGATCAGTGCTAAAAATATGCACTGTCACTCTACTAATGACACTGACAGGGAAGGGGTCAGAGGCAATTAAAGGGTTAAATGTGTGCCTAGGGAGAGTTTACTAACCGTGGGGGAGGTGCTTGTACTGTGGAAAGGCAGAGATCCGTGTTCCTGCTTAGCAGAAACACAAGAGCACTTCCTTCCGTACTGACAGAACGGCGATCTGCCTTGTTTACATAGGCAGACCGCCATTCTGCTTCTCTCCCGAACGATCACTGGGGGGCGGCGGACATCAAGTCCGCTGGACCCAGTGATTGGCTCCCGCTGTATCCTGTATTCTGTTTTTTGCTAGGAGCGTGCTCACTTGGTGCCCCCAGCCTTTTTATCCAAACTCCATGAACGTCTGGTCCACAACTGAGCAAGAAACTGGTCTCCGTGACTGTACTCTTTGCTGGTTCTCATCATGGATGTCACACCACTTCCTCAAACTCAGTCTGTCCAAAACCGAGCTCATAATTTTTCCTCCCCCACATGCCCCTTCCCCTGATCTCTCTGTCAAGATTGATGGCACAACTATCAGCCCATCCCCGCATGCCAGGGTTCTAGGTGTAATCCTGGACTCTGAACTATTCTTTTTGCCCCACGTCCAATCACTATCTAAATCTTGCCACCTCAACCTCCACAACCTCTCTAAAATATGCCCCTTTCTAACCAATGACACCACAATGCTCCTAGTTCAATCCCTAGTCATCTCTCACCTCAACTACTGCAACTCCCTTCTCTTTGTCTTACCTTTACATAGGCTATCCCCCCTTCAGTCCATTATGAATACTGCTACCTAGAACCTAATCGTTCTCTTTGGTCCTCCCAAGACCTCCTGATTTTTAGCTCCCTCATCACCTCCTCCCATGCTCGCCTCCAGGACTTTTCACGAGGTCCTGAGATCTAAAGGTTCCATTTATACTTAATATTAATATTATCATAATTAATACAGGTATTTCTAGATCAACAATTTACATTGCTTTGTTTACGCATCAGTCTTTGGCCTCAAGGAGATTACAGTCAATGCATTTTAATGCATGTACACAGGTTAGCAATTGTTTTAAACAGTAAAGGTATTGGTGTGTGTGTGATGGTGTGCATTGTTAATTTTTTATCAATGTTCAATAGAGGGTCTATTGATGACAGTGGCAGCACATGACAATGTGCTTAAAAATGCGTGGTTGCAGCCAAACACCTGGACTGCTAGCAGTTGATTAATGTCATTTAATAGTGGTCACAAAACAAAGGACTGCTCTGTAAAATGTAATTTTAAAACATTTTCTCTCTCTCTTTTTCTTCTACAATCAAGGAGCCAGACTTCTGCAATATGCACATTTACTTTGTAGCTAAAGTAGGGGAAAACAAGAAATGTAAATAATATTTAGACTGTGTTAACACAGGCGGTGCATTTTCAATGGGCTGGCAGTACACCTAAACATCCTAAAAAATGCAAGTAACCATTTTTGTGCAACACATAGCACCACAATGGTTCACATCTGTGCCTTGTATTGTGCTGAAGTATGTGTGCAATGAGAAGCACTGGGGGGTGTTGGGGTGCCATTCCTTGATGCAAATTAAAGTGGTAGTAAACACTCTTCTGAAAAAAAAACACTGACAGGCAGAGTTTTTATAACAGAAGAGACCCTAGATGTCTCTCTTGTTTGCCCTGTCATGAATGTCCCCTGCCTGTCAACGAAAATGTGATCTGAGCCACGCATGCTGAGCTCAGACCGCATTTATGGCCCGTTCTGTGTGTCACAGCGAACTGACTCCTATGGGCATGCATGGGAGTGACGTCACCACAGCCCAGCCATTCAAGCGGACAAAGATTCGGAATCCCTAAAGAAGAGCGGGTTAGGATGGAAGCTCCGGGGACCAGGGGGAGCTGTGATAGCCCAGTTCTGGAGGGCTCAGTTTGTAGGCAAGTTTCTCATAATGTACTAGTATGTGGTGCATACTAGTATATTATGACTTAAATCTGCAGGGGGGAACATTTTTTTTTACTTTTTAAGAAAATTGTATTACCGATTTAATGTGGTATGACATGCATTGATGTGTAATGTAAAATGCATTGCAGCATTTTGATGGGTTTCTGTTGATTTCAGTAAAAAACGTTTCAGAAAAAAATGTGTTTGGGTCTTAAAAACTTTTAGACAGGGGGCATCTGGTTATGATTGTACGAAATACCCCTGAACACTCTGTATAACTGGTAAAGTACAAAATGGCTTGTGTAGCACTTAGACCCCTTTCACACTGGGGCGCTTTGCAGGCGCTACAGCGCTAAAAATAGCGCCTGCAAAGCACCCTGAAACAGCCGCTGCTGTCTCTCCAGTGTGAAAGCCCTCAGGGAGCGGTGTGCTGGCAGGACGGTAAGAAAAGTCCTGCTAGCATCATCTTTGGAGCGGTGAAGGAGCAGTGTGTATACCGCTCCTCCACCGCTCCTGCCCATTGAAATCAATGGGGCAGCGCGGCTTTACCGCCGACAAAGCGCCACTGCAGTGGCACTGCAGCCGCACTGCAGCGGGTGGTTTTAACCCTTTTTTTAACACTTTTTCGGCCGCTAGCGGGGGTCAAAACCACCCCGCTAGTGGCCGAATAGCACAGATAAAACAACGGTAAAGCAGCACTAAAAATACAGTTTTACCGCCGATGCCCGCACTGCCCCAGTGTGAAAGGGGCCTTATATAGCACTTACACATAATTAATTATTATGGAGTTTTGTGGAAACCTCCACATTAAACAATGTACATAAACCTAGAGAGTTCAGTCTTTCATGGCGACTTCTTGCCATGAACCAGAGCTGTATCCCACCTTTGCACCCCTGTAATCCGCACACCTCTGGATTTTGTGAGGAGGTAATCATAGACATACCGTGCACAGCATCAGTGGAGTTCTTTAATATTTCCAGTGTAACAAAAAGTAAACACTAAACCTCAACAGCTCATCACAGTAATCACACATGTAAAAAATACTAGACAATTATTCAGAAGGGTAGAAGAGGTTAACTATATTATTGGGTTTGAATCCACTTGAAAAAACTCTCAGCTAAGATCAATACATGCAATGCACCGTCACTTTTCTTCTACTTTTATCATCAGACACCTGTTAGAAGTATTACTCTGTGTTGTACTATGCCATATTTTACGTGCTGCTAAGTAGGTATCTTTAATACATCAGAGTTTTAGCACAGCACCTATAATGACCTACCTAGAAACAGAAATTCATGCAAATGGAAAATGATTGAATATGAAGATAATTCTGACTATCTACATTTCCAGTTCATCATCCACACAGAATGTCCGGTTCTCCCTTTTGGGATAATAAGTAGAGAGCTCAAAAGGCACTGTCTTTCCACACCTTAGTATCTTCATGTAACAAGCTACAAGTTTTGAAGGGTGGAAGTATGTTTGGTTTAGAAGGCCATATTTTCTTTGGTGTCCTGATTAGATTCCTAGGTGTAGTCCCAAAGCAGGTAATCCATTGAGGGTTGTCTAAACTAGGCTGGTGTTATCAGTCAGGAATCTTGATCTCTGGAATGTGATCTCCTCCTATATCACTTGTCTGATGTTGTAGTACCAGAAGATCTAAGTATGACATACACTTTATTAAATTCATGATATTATTTAATGCTTTTGAGGCATAAACATTCAGTTAAAAATAGATTGTCGCACTGTAGGAAATCAAATAGCAGTGGTTAAATAAGTATATTTGCTCATGCGAAGCAAAGTACAATTGACTGCTACCCACCTCAGTTGTACATACTCACCTTCCCTTCATTCCACCACTTTTCAGATAAACCTCTGGGGGTATTGGGGAGCCTTGCCATCCTCCTACATGTCAGCGTTTGGGCTTGGTGATTGGCCAAAAAGCCAGCCATAGATGGTTCGAATCTCGGACACTCCAGCAGGAACGGGTCGAGATTTAAACCATGTATGTGCCTAAGTGGATTTTACATGCGATTATTGCTAGCGGCTGTTATAGCATTAGCAATAATCACTGTGTTCTCCCAGCGGGGACTGCTTCCCGCCCCCCATCAACACTGACTGTGACTGGTCCCTCCCCCTCTTTCCTGCCAGGCTGTATGCTCGTATAAGGGTCTTGTATGGATTTTGGGGTGGACCCCATGCTATTTAAAAAAAAAAAAATTGGCAAAGGGGTTCCCCTCAAAAGTCATACCAGACCCGAGGGTCTGGTATGGATTGGGGGGGGGGGGGGTACCACACAATTCGTTTTTTTCATATTTTTGTATTGCTGGCAATGTTTTTGTTTACATTCAGTTTTCAGCGGGGAACCCCACTGACAGTTGATAAGTTATCTATTGTTAAGGACACGGTGGATAGCTATTCACTGGTTGTTAAGGATGCCGGTGGTCTCCGCTTCAAAAAAAACAAAAAAACAAAACAAAAAGAGTTTAGGAGAGTTTAAGGGCTGTTAACATGCAGGGGAGTTTAGAGGCAGTAAGAAAAAAAAAACATCTGACGCCCAAAAGAGCAGCTGTAAAAACGCCCAGTGTGCTTGAGGCCTAACCAGTATTTAAAGCGTTTGTTACCCCAAAATGTTTTGCCTTTCATTTATATTTTAAACTGAATGGGTTGTTTTACAAGGTGAGGGTTTACAACCACTTTAAGCTGCATTACTGCAGGGGATACAAAGGAAAGAGTGTATATATCTGGGTAGCATGGGCATAACTCTGGTTCACTTTAGGATTCATGCCTGGTATCATAATTATAGGTTAATAATTAAGCTACAAAGTCTAATAGCAGACTTCCTCTGGTGGTAATTTCAAATGTAATTATATTTAACTAACCTAGGCTCTTCCAATGTCTGTGAACCACCTGGATTAAAAAATTGCTTTGAAAGGACTTTCTCTAAATCTTACAAACGCAGAAAATACATGGTAGATGTGTAGTAAATGTACATTTTATCAATATACTTCCTATATTTGAGCTTCTTTCTTTCTGTCCATATTATTTATGCATTCCTCCAAAATATCTCCATATTTTAGGAGTTTGTGTGAGGTTTGACACGACTACACAAGGGTAGGCAGCAACAAATCATTCAACATAAAAAAAAAACATAGCTATAATATATATGGGCAGTGATTATTTTTTATGCAAACTTGTTATTGTAGAACTCCAAATTGATCAAATTAGGTTTTCTGTTTTATACTCTCTTTAGCACAGGAAAGAAAATAATACCTTGCTATCTTGAAATTTGCAGCAATTCTTTTGTTTTTAGGAACGAGGAGATAGTGATGGGCTGTATCCCCCAGAATCACAAGCACATGTCTGACAAGGCTGCAGGCCGTTCTTGTCACAAGCTGGGCAACGCAATGCCCGGTACGACTCTTTAAACCGGTTGGCTAGCATGGTAAATTTGCTGCCATGGCATAAAGCACAAGGGGAGCATCCAGAGCCTTTACACTGTGGGCAGTGGTGAAGATTCTCATCATCCTACAATACACAAACAAGAAAATACATTAGCAAAAATATTTCAGGCTAATGAATAAATATAGGTAAATCTATGCATCTCTATGGTTTTCTATTTTTCAAGACAAAAACCACACTTTAAACCACTTGCTGACTGGGCCTTTTTCTGACATTTGTTGTTTACGAGTAAAAATCTGTATTTTTTGCTAGAAAATTACTTAGAACCAAACATTATAGATAAATATATTTTTTTTAGTAGAGACCCTAGAGAATGAAATGTCAGTAGTTGCAATATTTTACTGCACAGTGTATTTGTGCAGTGGTCTTTCAAACACAATTTTTGGGGGATAAAATTCACGTTAATGAATTTTACTTAAAATAAAGATTTTAATACCAGTAGCATGGGTATCATGTAACTTTAAAAAGAAAAATTGCAAGTACTGCTATTTTATTCTACAGGGTCTTTGCTTTCAGAAAATGTATAATGTGCATTTTCATTTACAAAATGTTCATTTCAGTATGTGCAAAATGAAAAAAGGCTCTGGAAGCTAAAGGATTACCTACTAACAAGCCTGTAAAAGCTTACTGGTTACCTGCACACAACATATGCCATATTGTATTGTCATGTTATGTTACATATATTTTACAAAAAAAAATTACCACCCGTAAAAACCTGTCACAAACCAGAGCAATTCAAACTCAATATATATTGAGAATAAAAATAAGCAGAATTACATTTAGTATAAATTATATGTCAAAACATAGATCCCCAGATAAATGCAGCTGAAATTATCCTTATCAAGTCTCCATATTGCTGCTTTAATTAATGTACAGGGGTCTAGATGAACATTTACAGGAAAAGATAACAATTGCATATACATTTAACTGCATATACCTTTGTGTCTACTGATCATCATCAGAACATCTGTTTCTGCATTTTGAATTGCCAGGATTTTTGACAGGTTTACCTTAGGGCAGATAGAAATTTATGAACATTATCCAACCTATTTTTTGCTACAATATATGCTTGCGGTGTTTGAGAGCCTTGCTCAGATTAATTGTTTATACAAAGTTTGGTACGTAGATTTTGCCATGATACTCATTTCTCAGGTAGGGAAGCATTTTCCAACTGACAACATTTGTAAAAGGTGTGTTGCATTGCAGCTGATATTCAGTGTGTTGAACTAAATTTTTAAGGCCAATATTATATCTACGAGATGTGTTTTAACATACATTACGTTAAGGCTGCTCATTTCTAAATAGACTGCCAATTCACTACAGCGCAATTCTCTACAGTGCAGTAAAAACCACACCTGACTTTTTGTGGAAAAGAAATGCCAGCAGTGTGGATCCCCTCTTCTTTCCCTCCCCCTTTTAAACCCATTTTGCTTAAAGACTGAGACAATAGACATTGAGAATAAAAAAAAATCATAAAATAGAGAACTGAGGGAGGACTGTGATGTGACACACCTTTTGACATTGACACAAGGTAATTGAAATATTAAGCAGAACTGACAATTTGTAAGAGTCAGTGATTCATGGAAGCTGGCTCATGTTTTAGTCTATCAACATGACACAGACCTACCACAGATAAATACGGTAGGTCTTTAAAGGGTACCGTCACTTTCAGGGAAAAACTATAAAAAATAAAACATTAAAATAGCATATACAATTGCTACACAAACCATAATGTAATTTAATGCTATTAAAAATGACCTTTCCTTTTTAAACTGCAGTGCTGTAATTTTTTGTAAAATTCAATGCAATGTGGAAACCTGGAGGCATTCTGGACACTATTGGTGTGCAGAATGCCTCCAAAAAATGTAATTTCTTGCTTGGAGAACTCTGCACTAAGATACAGGTTAACTTTTAGGCATACTCTGCAACAGAAATTCCATTTTTGGTGAAATACTTCATAATTTCTATAATGATACATACACTGCAATATTTCTCATAAGAGCACAGAAAGTGCACTAGCTGATTAAAATTAATTGGTCACTTTTTTAGAATCAATGTGCACAGGATATTGTCTAACAGCAGAAATGGGTAGGAATCTGCAATAAAGTTTGAAATGCACATTGATCACCCAGAGGGGATTGTTTTTTTCTCAACAAAAGTGGAGTTACTTTTTAGGGACTATGGAACAGCAAATTTTTAGGAGTCAACAGGTAGTTGGCAGTAAACCTTTAAGTGATAAGGAAATGTGTATGGATTTGTTTTAGAAATTGGAAAGACTTAATGACTTTGGCCTCACATCAATATTTAAAAGAAAGAAGAGTTCCCAGAGACCTTGGGATAAAAGTTTCCCTCTTTTGGGATAATGGATGAGGAGAAAGAGATTGGAAAGCTGTCTTAGATGAGGTACAGTTCATATTGATGAATTTTATAGTAGGCTATGTAAAGTACTGAGTATGTTAATATACGGGTACGTACAGTAAAATACAAACTAAAACAACGACTTTAAAGAAACCATGATTTTCCTTTTTTGGTTGATCAACAAAATGCAAAGGTAGTCTCCATAGAGGGTGAAACCTGGGGGCCAAGTTGTGGATGGCTTTGTAAGTTGTTAGTATTTTAAATGTAATTTGTTAGCTAAGTGAATGCCAGTGGAGGGACTGGCAGAGAGGGGAAGAAGACACTGAACGGTTGATAAGGTAGATGAATCTGGCAGTAGCATTCATGATAGACTAAAGGTGGGATAGCCTGTGTAAAGGTAAACCAATTACGAGGGAGTTGCAGTAGTGAAGGCAAGAAATGACCAGGGAGTGAATTAGTAGCTTTGTGGTGTCAGAAAGAGGCATATTTTGGAGATCTTGAGGTTGAGGCGGCAAGCTTTGGACAGTGATTGTATATGGGGCCGAAAGGAGAGTTCAGAGTCCAGGATTACACCTAGCACCCCAGGGGAAGGGGAATGTGGGAGAGGAAATATTATGAGCTCGGTTTTGGATAGTTGAGTTTGAGGAAGTGGTGTGATATCCAGACTGATATGTATGTTAGTAAATTAGTAATGCATGAGGAGACTGATGGAGTGAGCTGAGGGGTAGAGAGATAGATTTGGGTGTCAGCATAAAAATGGTATTGAAAGCCATGGGAGGCTATCAACTGACCCAAGGAGGAGGTGTAGATCAAAAATAGGAGAGGTCCAAGAACAAAGCTTGGACCCGGACAAAAAAAGTAATAGGAGAGAAGGAAGAAGAATTGTAAGTGATGCTGAAGGTGGGGTGGGATAGGTAGTGTAGGTAGTGTATTTTTAGCCAAAATATAATTTGATGTTTTCAGTAGGGGGGCTGTCAGGTAGGCTGTACATATTTTTTCCAATTATGCTTACTTAAAATGAGTTTGAAATGTATTTTTCTGCAATATTCTAGATTATAAACTAAATTCATAACAACAATGTTGTGAAATAGATCAATGTACCTCAATGTGTATGGAATTTTTTTTTATCTATATGGCATTTAAACATTAACTTGCATGCTGTGTTAAACTTTATTATACTTATGTCTTGCTTTAAACAGTCTATTTGCCTGTCATCTCAGTAGATGCTTGTAGATACATGACATTTGTAACTATGTGCCTGTTTTTCAAAGATTGGATCTATCTGTGAAGTAAATATTGTTTGGTGAATATATATATTTTTAGATAGTGGAAACTCAGTGTTAATCATGCCACAGGGAGCTGTTTTCGGCATGATCCTGCTGCTAAATCATCTATGTTGCCCTGGCTTATGAGGTCAGACATGGATTATATCTTTATGTGCTGGTGGTTTCATAATGCACAAGAGCTTATTTCTATCTGTCTCTTCACAGACCTGGACAAAAGGCCTCATTCCAATAAACACACCATGATACATGTCCAATTTAATGCTTGGTGATAGCTAGAGTAAATGTTGAATATGACAGTAAAGCTTTGGATTAAAATTTAAATTTTGGTTTATGGTTATGTGCTGTCTAGCAAATAAGGCTAACCCTCAAATAGATGGCTAACAAAACTTCTGTTCTTTAGTAGCAGGTAACAGGAAGAACTCGGCTTTTACCATTTTATTCATTTTGTGTTTGAACGCTTTTCTGTTTAGCTAAGTTCATTACAAAACATTTTTTATACTACTAATTTGAAGCTTTTATATAAATGTAATAATAATTTTAAGAACTTAAAAGAGGTACAACTAAAGGGAGAAATTAGCTTACATTCTCAATGATTTGTGCAGGAGATTTGGATTGCACTGCACCCTTCCCACACCCTAAAACATGCGGCCCAAGACTGCTATGAATGGGGCTCAACACAAAATTTTAAACTCACATAAACATTTTGATTATTTGGGGACTTTTATGTAAAAATGTGTTTACATTTAGCGGCCACAGAAAAAATTGACAGTGTCTCTTTACTGGACTTTTATAAGCTTTATCTACCCCCAAAAAATATCCCACTCTTCACAATCATGCCTTATTCAGTTTTTGACAGCACCTATACTTGTGAGCAACTATTTTCAAGGATGAAGCACATGAAGGGCAAAATTAGAACCAAAATTTCTAAAAAGCACCTTGAGAATGAATTGAGAATTGCTACATCTATTGAACCAGATATTGATACATTGGTTTATCAAATATCACACAAGTTTTATATTGCCCTCTTTTACACTTATAAATATTACAAAAAATTACGTTTTTTTACTGAGATAGATACTGTACATTATCCCTATCATTAACTTGTGATCTGCCTGACTTTTCTGCTCATCAGCTCTTCTTATTGTTAGTTTAGATTATGTGTGGCCTAAGACAATTCCTCTTCTTCCAATGTGGCCCAGGAAGATCAAAAGGTTGGACATCCTTGCCCTAATTAATGCATTAAGTTGGCGGGAGACAGGCAGGGTATGGCTTGCTTCTAAACCACTTTTCAGCTTACAATTACAGATGCCAAAGAAAGGAAGAGCTATCATTCACCAGTTTTATGTTTATCTCCTGTAATCAGGCATTTATCATACCCCTTTATCATGTTTAGGTTGTAGATGCTTTCCTGCTTAAAGCGGTATGAAACCCGAAATCAAAAACATAATATTTTGCAGCTTACCAATCCTTTATTTTTACCTGGTGATCCAGCAAGTAACACAACCCCTGTATTAGGGTACCTACACTTTTGATGAAAGAAAACAGAGACAGGACAGCAGCATTGGTAATCTAGGGCAGTGGTGGCAAACCTTGGCACCCAGATGTTTTGGAATTACATTTCCCATGATGCTCAACTACACTGCAGAGCGCATGAGCATCATGGGAAATGTAGTTCCCAAACATCTGGGGTGCCAAGGTTGCCATCACTGATCTAGGGAGAGGGTAGTGTTAGATGGAATAGCAGACTAATGCCCCGTACACACGATCGGAATTTCCGACAACAAAACTGTGGATTTTTTTCCAAAGGATGTTGGCTCAAACTTGTCTTGCATAGACACGGTAACACAAATGTTGGGCAAAATTCCGAACGCCAAGAGTGCGGTAACGTACAACACGTATGACGGGACTATAAAAAGGAAGCTCAATAGCCAGTGCGCCACCCTTTGGGCTCCTTCTGCTAATCTCGAGTTTATCTCGTGTTAGTAGAAGTTTGGTGAGAGACGATTTGCGCTTTTCAGCCTATTGCTTTTCAGTCTGTTTCTGCTTGTCAATTTGTGCTTTTAGGTTCATATCTGTTCTTCAGTGCGTGTTGTCAGTTCGTTCCTGTCTTTCAGTGCGTTCTATTTAATAGTTCACTTCTGTTTTTCAGTGCATTCTTGTCCGCTCGTTTCTGATTTTCAGAACGTTCTTCTCAGGTCCTTTCTGATTTTCAGTGTGTTCTGTCAGTTAGTTCTGACCAGCCGACCATTTTAAAGCCATGTTGCGGGTACATTATCGTCGTAGAGTTTGTGCTGTGCTTGGGCTTGGTGTTGGAGTTGCTTCAATTTGGACAGTGTATATTCATATTTTAGAATTATGACACTTCTAACCTGTCCAGTGGGCTGCCAATGGTGTAAGTAAGGAGGGGCTTGCCAAAGTAACACACATTATTTATGCATTCAGCTCTCAATGAAGTGGAGAGGGTTACCTGTCCAAATCATCCCCCCCGCCCTTAAATTTTTACAATGGGCCATCAGAGGGGGTGAGGAATCTGATAAATGGACCTTATACTTTTGTCTTTAAACACTCATTTCAATAAATGTTCTATTTATGTTGGCCAAGAATGTTTGTGTCTAATCTGCTTGCAATGTTATGTGCAAAAGTACTATTTTCTTTTTTTGTCGTTCGACTCCACAGTTTCCTTCAAACCCACAGGAATGGCAGACTGTGGCCTCCCAGTTTGCCCAGCAGTGGGACTTCCCCATCTGCGGTGGGGAAATAGATGGGAAACACATCCACATCGTCCTACTCCCCAACTCGGGGTCATACTATTATAATTATAAGGGGTATAGTAGTATAGTGTTGTTGGCGGTGGTGTCAGCGACTTAAAAGTTTTTGTATGTGGACGTGGGGAAAAGTGACCGGATGTCAGATGATGGAGTCATCTACCAGATGGAGTTTTACAGACGGCTCCAGAATGGCAGCTTGGGCTTGCCACCTCCACAACACAACGTGGCGGGACTCCCACTCGTCTTCGTCGCTGATGAAGCATTTGCGCTGGGGGACCATCTTATGCGGCCATTCTCGATGAGGACCCTCACCCCGGACCAAAGGGTTTTTAATTACTGGCTGGCCGGAGCCAGAAGAGTGGTGGAAAATGCCTTTGGCATATCGGCCAGCCGGTTTTGCCTATTCCTCACTGCTATTAATATGGCGGAATATAAACTAAATCACATAATTCTTTCATGTTGCATTTTACACAACTATGAATGCAGCCAACTATGTGGCCTCAGTTGCATCTGAAGCTGGCTTACCGGATACAACTCTTATGGCTCTTGAAGCTGGCCGTCCTGGCTTGCCCCCCCAAAGTACCCGTGAAGTACGGCAAAGATATCTAGAGTACTTTGCGGGTAGGGGGGCCATTGATATTCCAGAGAATGTGTAACTTGTTTTAAATAAGTTGTTTGTTAAAAACTGAACTCATATTTCATTTGATTTACTGCTTGTGTTTATTTTAGCTGTCTCCTAGGTTCTCCAATGGCCTTTTATTTTTGTCCATTTTCTTCAATAGTGCAAACGTAACTTATTTGATACATGAGGTAACAATCTCTTCTTCAGCTAACTATTATGTTGTGCTATGGGTCTGCTACACACACACCTTGTTTTTGTTGTTAATGTATGTAATGCATTCATGATAAAAATAATCATCCTTTTCAACTCCATGAATTAATTGCTTGCAGTCCCTAAAATGGCCTAATTGGGCAAATTTTAGAGCACTGTGGAGGTTATTTACTAAAGGCAAATGCACTTTGCACTCCAAGTGCACTTTCAGTGCAGTTTCAGTGCACTTTCAAGTGCACTTGCAGTGTACTTGAAAGTGCACTTAAACTGCACTGAAAGTGCACTTGGAGTGCAAAGTGAATTTGCCTTTAGTAAATAACCCCAATTGTCACTGTAACTACGCCAACTTACTCCAAAAAAAAGGTATTGAGCATTGGCAGAAGAAGCCACACATTGTTGAGTATAAAACATTTTACTCCAAGCACATTCACATGTGCATTATAAAAGGGTTTTAAACAAGCCAACATCTTTGGTGTATAACATTGTTGTGTGACAGTATATAGCCTTTTTGTGGCTAAACAGGCATGTTTAAAACCATACACAACTCAGGAACTTACAAAGTTCAACTTTGATAAAGTGAAGGCAATGGGACACATTAGTATGTCAAAACTGTGTTGATTTTGCCTTCATCAGATGGGGTGATGTCACCCCTGTAAAATCCAAATTTTGAAGATGCACACAAATTGGGACTCAAAAATGTGGATTTCCATCATGATCCCATGCCTAAAATGTGTGTCTTTCCCCTACATCTTTTTTGAAAGAAAAAGACACACAGTGTGTCAACATGTGCTATCTGCCATCATGGGATATCAATGTTTGCGTTTTGTGGGTGCAGCCCCTTCCTCACAACTAAAGTAGATGAGAGGAAGGGGTTGCACTGACAAAACGCGTACATTGATATCCCATGGTGGCATATAGCACATGTTGACACACTGTGTGTATCTTCAAAATTTGGCTTTCAAATTACTTTAAAATTTATATAAAAAAATTAAAATAACAACAACATTGTTTTTTTTTTTTTGGGGGGGGGGTTAGATTTTGGATAAAACATCAATGATGTTGGTGAGTCTTTTTTCAACATCATTGATGCTTTCCTTGACCTTCTCTAAATCCTGATTGCACACCATTATTTCGATCAGGATCTGTGCACTTGCACTGTTGAAGTGAGTTTCTTCTTCCACATCACCAACATCCACATCACCTAAAAATAAAAAAAACACACCATGTATTATAAATTTGCAGGCATACATCTATTAACTGAAGCTGTGGTCTCAGACACTGACCTGTTGTGGTCACCATTTCGCCCACTTCATGTACCTTGGAATCCACATCTTCTTTATGGTGTGTGGGGATTTCCCCTTCTTCATGAGTAATGGGGTTCCTGGTGTCCTCAGATGTCCGGATTCTTTTCTCCCCCTCTTTTTTTCTGTGAATACAAAAAAGGTATACTTAGCACACAAATATTTGAGACAAGAAATAGTAATATGAAACATTGCTTGGAAGTGTTGTCCAATTGTCTGTTTTGACAAGCTGGAAGTGTTGTCCTGGAAGTGTTGTTCAATTGTCTGTTTTGGCAGAGTTACAAGCTGAAGACATGATTTTTTCCCTTTCCAAAGCTGGAATACTTACCTGTTTTGTGCAAGTTTCACACATTGAGAGACCCCTAGTATCCACTGGAGCACCTGCGTGGGACACCATAAAAAGGGTGTTTGGGTGTCCCACACTAGTGCTCCTCCATCCAGATGTGTAAACAGCTGCTGAGTGTCATCTCCTTACACTGAATCAAGTTTGCATTTCATTCTAGTTACAAACACATCTAGACAACAATGTACTAATCTTCTTTTCATACAAATAGGCATGAACAAATGTAGTTAACCTGCATGTGCCAAAAATGTTGTATTAGTGGTCGAACGAACAATGTTTAATACAAATGATTACTGTACCCATGAACCTCAAACTTGCCATTTTAAACTGTACCAACAGTAAAGAAAAGCACATGGAGCAGCACTAAAGTAATAATAATAATAATAGGAACACATGACAAAAACATACTTTTTAGAAGCAGTTTCTTGATCCTTCTGTACTGATCGTGCTCCCTCAATTTTAGGTCTGACCATCATTTCCTCAGTTGATCCTTGGATCGCCGTACCCCAAAATTCTTCTGTAGACTTTTCACAACTTTAGACATGATCTTGGCCTTTCTCACATTTGGGTTGGGGTAAGGTCCATGCTTCTCGTCATGGTCGGCCGTCTTCAAGATGTCCACCATCTCCACCATCTCTACAAAGGACATATTTGAGGCCTTATATTTCATCCTGGATCAGGAACTGCCTTGCTCCGGGCTTTCCTCGTCCTCCTTGTTGCTGCTATTTGCATGCACCTGCTCTGGCTCCACCATGTGCTCTCCCGCTGCGCTAAAAGAGAAGGGGCAGGGGATACACTAGAAAGAAGGTCAGGGGCTGAGTTTCACTCATGCGCAGTGTATATAAAGCATAACACGCGTGCGCAGTATGTACGATCTGTGAGCGAAGGACAGAGTAGCTAAAGCGCCAATCGTGCAAGCGAAGGTACAATTTTAACTTGGGGCATCAGTGGTTAGTGGCCTATACTGCTTTTATAGATTGAGGCCTATATTGGGACAAGATTAGGAGAGTTTAGCCTGACATTAGGGTTTGTCTTGTGTTGTGTCTTGCAGATAAAATGGATAAATTTACAGACCCAGACTTCCTGCCAAACTTTATAGACAAGTACAGGGAGTTGCCATGTCTCTGGCAAGTCAAACACCGAGAATACTCCAACAAGAGGAGCAACTGTTGGAATTAGTGAAGCCGGTGACTCCCACGGCAGACATCACCTATTTGAAGGCCAAAATTGGTGGCCTGAGGAGCACATATAATAGGGAGCGCAAAAAGGCCCAGGATTCCATGAGATCAGGAGCAGCAGCAGATGATGTATATGTACCCAGGCTGTGGTACTATGACAGACGGCGGGTTTTGTCAGACCAGAGTGAACCCAGGCCATCACTATCTACCACTATCTACACTTCCTTCCACACTTCCTTCCACATCAGATGAGGCTTCAGAAGTCCAGCCTGGGCCTTCCACCCAGGAAGAAGATGTGGAGGAGCCCAGCTTGAGCCAGGTATAGCATTGTTCAACATATTTCTTGTCAAAAATTGAATGATGTTAACTAGATTCTCTTATTGATCACTAATTTCTGATTTAACCAAGTGGTTTACATATCAATAGACAATAGTAGCCAAAAATGATTGGGACAAGAATGAAAAATGCTGGAGTCAGAAGGATAGTCTTTTCTATTTGTTAGCATTCAATTTGCAACAGTCATGAGCGTCACAGTACTACTTTCAGTGAGCCCACAGGCGAGCAGGTGACACGGGATCCCCCAGGGCGTGGAGTCTAAGGGCCAGCCGGTATTCTGCCAGGGACCCCATCATGAGGGTTTGGGCTTAGCTGCTTCCTGACCTCAGGTCACGACCCCCGAGTTCTCCCTGCTCACTAGGGAAGTACCAGAAGACACTGTCAGACAAGGATGGATGGATGAAGCAAAAGGAGAGCCGGATAGCGAGCCAAGGTCAGGGCGGGCTGCAGACAACGTAATCGGAACAAGCCGAGTCGGTACACCAGAGATCATTTCACGAGAGGTCAGGTTTAAGGCAGGTTACACAAAGGGAGCTCAGAAACAAATGTTGCTCAAGCAACCAGTAGCTGGTTTAAAAGGGATTTAAATAGGGAAGCACATGAGGGGCTGTTCAGGAAGTAGCAAGAAAGAATCATATATTAGGCAACAGGTGTGGCCGGCGACACCCATAGCTGCACAGAGCTGAACACAAGCTAGTGGAACAACAGGTGCCAGCCGGCCTACAGAAGTAAAGGTGAGACACAGATCAGCTCCGCAGCTGATCTGTGACAGTACCCCCCCCTTACGAGGTCCCCCTACACGTCTGGGGGCTGGCTTGGAGGGAAATTTCCGATGTAATCTGGTCACCAAATGTTGGGCTGAGACATCGGTGGCATGAACCCAAGACCTCTCCTCTGGACCATAGCCCTTCCAATCAATGAGATAGAGTAGCCTCCCCTGGGAGTACTTGGAGTCCAATATTTCTTTAATCTCATATTGATCCGAGGTATCAGCCACAGGAACGGGATGAGAGAAAGGGTGAGAGAAGCAATTGAGGACCAGTGGCCTGAGCAGGGAGACATGGAAGGCGTTGGGTATCCTGAGATGAGAGGGCAGACAGAGCTTGAAAGCAACTGGATTGATCTGACGGAGAATGGGAAATGGACCAATGAAGCAAGGGGCAAATTTCATCGAGGGCACTCAGAGTCGGATGTGCTTGGTAGAGAGCAAAAATATCGCCAGGCAGGAACTTAGGAGCCGGACGGCGATGATGATCTGCTGCCGTTTTATGCCTGGAAGCAGCTAGATGAAGATTCCTAGAGACTTCTTTTCAGATTGAATTGAAGGACCTTTGGGTCTCAGCTGCTGCTGGTGCAAGAGGAAAAATGGGAACAGGAAAGGGAACAGATGGATGCTGCCCGTAAACAGTGAAGAAGGGAGATTTTCCAGAACTGCCATTGGAGTGATGGTTTAAGGCAAACTCTGCCCAGGGCAAAAGGTCCACCCAGTCATCTTGGTGGGCTGAGGTGAAGGCACGGAGAAAACGCTCTACATTTTGATTGGCACGTTCCGTTTGCCCATTAGACTGGGGATGAAAGGCAGATGAAAAATCCAATTTAATCCCAAAGGAGCTGGCCAAGGTTCTCCAAAACCGAGCAGTAAATTAAACTCCTCTGTCGACATGAGAAGGCATCCCATGAAGACGAAAAATCTCCTTAATGAAAGTTGTGGCAAGACTGGGAGCAGAAGGTGGGCCTGGGAGAGGAATCAAGTGACACATTTTGGAGAACCGATCCACCACTGCCCAGATGACTGTAGAACCTGTTGAGGGAGGCAGATCTGAGATAAAATCCATGGAAATACAACGCCAAGGTTTATCAGGCACTGGTAAGGGCAACAGCAACCCAGCAGGGGCAGACGTGAGAAAATAAGAATGTCATCCAGATATACAATATCACAGACATACAGAAGGTCACGGAAGATCTCATTAACCAAATTTTGGAAGACCGCTGGGGCATTGCATAAGCCAAAGGGCATCACAGGATACTCATAATGTCCGTCCCTGGTGTTAAAGGCGGTCATCCATTCGTCTCCTTCCCGGATTCTTATTAAACTGTAGGCCCCTCCAAGATCCAGTTTAGTGAAAACATGAGAACCTCGCAGTCTGTCAAAGAATTCTGAAAATAAAGGAAGAGGGTATCGGTTCTTCACGGTGATGGCGTTAAGACCCCTGTAGTCGATGCAAGGACGGAGTGAACCATCTTTTTTCGCTACAAAGAAAAACATGGCTCCAGCAGGTGAGTTAGATTTCCTGATGAAACCCTTTTGCAGGTTTTCCCGAATGTATTCAGACATGGCTTGTGTCTCGGGGATAGATAGAGGGTAGACTCGGCCTCGGGGAGGAGAGGTCCCAGGTAACAGATCAATGGAGCAGTTAAAGTCTCTGTGAGGGGGGAGGCGATCAGCGGACTTTTTGCAGAAAACATCCCGGAAGGACTGATATTGGGCAGGCAACATGGGAGTTCTCAGCCAGAGGAATGGAAGGAGGAGGTAGCACCTTGGAAATACATCGTTGCTGAGACGGAGAACCCCAAGCCAATACTTGTCCAGAATTCCAGTCAAAATGCGGGGAGTGTTTCTGCAACCATGGAAGGCCCAGGATGATGGGACTGGAGAATTTAGGCAGAATTTGGAAAGAGATCTCCTCACCATGCAAAACCCCAATGAGTAACTCAATAGGAGGGGTTTTAAACCGGATGGGACTCGTAGGCAAGAAGGAACCATCTACTGTGGTCACAGAGAGGGGTATAGCCAAGGCAACAAATGCAATGCCCAACTCAGACGCTAAAGATTGTTCAATGAAATTCCCGGCAGCACCAGAGTCCATCATCCTGCAGAGAGTTGATAGGCATTTTGAGCCCAGTGAAGAGCCACGGGAAGGGTGAAACAAGGGAAGCGAACAAAATTAAGGGATCGGTCTGAGATCTGAGTGAGCTAGACCCTGGAGTTTCTCGGACTGGTTAATGAAGCCCCGACAAGCCTTAGGATCGCCAGAAAAATGAGGTGGCGACGGCAGATGCAGGCAGGGATTGCCAGGTGTAGCAGGTAACATGGGAGAAGCTGAAGCAGAAGCAGGAACGGGAGGAGCTGAAGTTGCAGCGAGTTGCAGACGATCCTTGACGGGAGGCAAGATCCTGAAGAACCAGCATTATTTGCTCTTGATTTGCTTGCTGGGAGTTAAGTCTCTGAACTAGATGTTGCATTTGATCCTCGGTCAGTGGGCAATTCTCAGAGGAGCTCATGGCTTGAGCTAACTGTCATGGTACTACTTACAGTGAGCCCACAGGTGAGCAGGTGACACGGGATCCCCCAGGGCGTGGAGTCTAAGGGCCAGCCGGTATTCTGCCAGGGACCCTATCATGAGGGCTTGGGCTTAGCTGCTTCCTGACCCCAGGTCACGACCCCCGAGTTCACCCTGCTCGCTAGGGAAGTACCAGAAGACACTGACAGACAAGGATGGATGGATGAAGCAAAAGGAGAGCCGGATAGTGAGCCAAGGTCAGGGCAGGCTCCAGACAACCTAATCAGAACAAGCCGAGTCGGTACACAAGAGGTCTGTTCACGAGAGGTCAGGTTTAAGGCAGGTTACACGAAAGGAGCTCAGAAACAAATGTTGTTCAAGCAACCAGTAGCTGGTTTGAATGGTATTTAAATAGGGAAGCACATGTGGGGCTGGACAGGAAGTAGCAGGAAGGAATCATATATTAGCCAACAGGTATGGCCAGCGACACCTATAGCTGCAGAGTGCACAGAGCTGAACACAAGCTAGTGGAACAACAGGTGCCAGCCGGCCTACAGCAGTAAAGGTGAGACACAGATCAGCTCCGCAGCTGATCTGTGACAATGAGCTAAAAACTGTGTGTGATTGATGACCAAAAAACTAAAACTATGCCCCATTTTCATACACAGGAAAGTCTCAGCCAGGAGGAGGCCGTGGAAAGTGGCAGCCAGGAGGTGCCCACGCCCAGCAGCCTGACCAAATGCCAGGTTCGGTCACCACCACAGCCACCCAACCCACCACAGCGGCCTGGAAGGAAGCGTGTAAGGAAGTGTTGAGAGTGATGGCCTGGGTTTTGTGTGGTCTGCCAAAAGACGCAGGCTGTTGTAAGTCCACAGCCTCGGGACATATATGTCATCTGCTGCTGCTCCAGATTTCTCCTGGACCGTATTGTGCTCCCTATTAAATGGACTCCTCAGGTTACCAATTTGGACAGTCAAATAATTGATGTCTGCACTGGGGTACAAAGGCTTCAACAATTCCAACTGTTTCTCCAACGTTGCCTTCCTCTTTATTTTGTTAGGACCCCTAATAAATTTTAAATTTTCTTTTTGACAAATACTTGGCTACGTGTTACTTCAAACAGGACAGTTTGTTTGTGAGTAGGCAGGTACATTTCAAAAATACAATGTCAAATTAACAAGGGACACCAACCAACCTCTTTGAGGTAAAAAAATACAAGATAATAATGGTGTTGTGGTAACGACACACAAAACGACAAAAAATATTATGGAGATCACTAGAAAAAAAAAAAGAAGCTTTTATTCTGCAGATCTGGAGAAAGTAAAAAAAAAAGGAGATCACTATAAAAATAAAAAAATAGATTATTCTGGAGATCTTGATAAAAAAAACAACAAAAACAAAGATTATTCATGAAATCACGAGAAATAATAAAAAATCCAATTGTCAGAACTCTATGTGAATATCAGCAGCAAAGCAACTTCATTATTCTAGCATTATAAAGAAGAAGAGAATGCGCTGCATGGAAAGATTTAAAAATTTGCTTCGTGACGAATGTGCTATCTCCATTACGAACGCTAGTTTTACAAAACCGATCGCTTCCGTCTCGTACTTGATTCTGTGCATGCGTGGACTTTTGAGTGTCGGACTTGTGTACACATGATCGGACTTTCTGACAACAAAGTTTTGTTGACGGAAAATTTGAGAACCTGTGCTCACACATTTGTGTGCGGACAGCAAATGTTCGATGGAGCATACACATGGTCGGAATTTCCGACAACAAGCTCACATCGAACATTTCCCGTCTGAAATTCCGATCGTGTGTACGGGGCTTAAGATGCACTAACAAATTAAAACTGAACTCTAGCTAACACTCTTTAAGTGGTTACAATAACATTTTTTATGTTCCGTTTGAAATAAAGGTTTTACATAAATAAATAAATAAATAAATAAAAGCTGATCATTGTAAGCACCCCTGTTGGTGGTAAATGGTTTGTCTCAACTCTCTAACTACCACTTTTGCAGGATAGCTTGTTTTGTTTAAAAATAATGGACATACTGGCTGGATCACCAATAGAAAGTAAAGGAAAGAAAGCCTAGAAAAGAAAACGAATGCAGCCACCACAGCTAATAACTGGTAGGCTGCAATATAATAAATGTTTATTTTGGGGTTTATTTGGGGAATTGCAGAACTAATATGAATAGTGAAAGGGTATTGTAAAATTTATTTGAAAGGACAATTGTACCCACATATGTATTCTTAAATGAAAGTCATAATCAATGGTCTTCAGCCATCACTCGGAGGATGGCTTTGGCATAGAAGGGAATGGTGCAGTATGAAACAGCTGTTTTAGGAAAAAGGACTTTGTAGCTCGGAGCCAGGTCCCATGGTGAAGATCACTTGATTGGAGGGGGAAATGTATTTAAGGACAATTGTACAAAAGTACAGTTGTCCTTTAAATATTCCTGTTTTTAAATTACTACATGTGAATATCAAGATATCTCAGATATAAGCATTCTGGATATTGAAACTCAGACCTGTCTCTCATAAATATTGAATACAATCTGACTCAGGAATATTTCTAATATTTTAAGGGGGAAGTAGTTGAAAGAAAATGTATTGAAAGAAATAAATTCTAGCATCTCACCTGAGTATCTTGTGTCTTGTTCAGCTCAGGAATTTCATTGTCCTTCATCGATTTATAGCATAAGTGCTTCTCAACTGTTCGTCCCTGTTTAGGTGACCATTTTGGATTGTCAGAAACATCTTTATTTATAACTGGGGTTCTTATAATCTTTAAGTTACTGGTGTAGATTATGATTTTGCCAAAATCTATAACATCAGAATTCTATAAAACAAAAGGAAGAACAGGTTACCAGAATACAAGTGATTTTTTTTCCACCCAACATGCTTATCCACTGTTTAGTACATTTATGGTGACCTCACCATTACTGACTAACAGGTGATCCTCAGTGTTACAAATGTATTTTTTGGCTTAAGTAATTCCCAGATGGCATAGAAGACAGGGATATGTAACATCACCAGTATCATTTATTATATATTTCTCTGTTTTGTTGTTTTATATCAGTACATTGGAGTAGAGTACAAAACAACACACTTCAAACATGGGATCAAATGTAAAAGGTTATTACTTGGCATTTAGAGATGCATGGGCCAATGTTGACTGTAAATTAAGCGTTTCAGCACCATTTTCTGAATGTTATCATTCTTTCATGGTCATTAGAAGTGATCCTAGGATCTTTTTTTACATATCTCAACACCGATTCACTCTGGTATATTTACTTTTGCACTAATGGATTTGTGATCAATCAAACTTTCACCTTGGTAGACTTGAACACCTATGATAACTAGCTCTTCATGAAATTTCCAAAGAGCTGACTCTGCTACAGTATATGAGCAGTTTGCCTATGGGCAGTCATTCAGGATCTTTCAGTACTTACAGTTTCGGAACAATAGCTAAGTGACATTTGTCTCTTTTTTTTAATCTAAAATGGGAAAAGCTGACATAATTAAATGAACTTGATTCTCAAATTGTAGTAGTAGTAGTAGTATTCCAGTAGTAGTAGTGACTTTGTCTTTTAATGTAAATGTGCTTAACTGCTTCCAGACCAGCCGCCCCAGTTATACTGCGGCAGGTTGGCTCCCCTGCGCAAGCCGTCGTAGCTGTATGTTGTCTCTTTAAGATGCCTCGAAGGGCGCGTGCGTGCCCGAAGCATGTCCCCGGAGTCAATGCGAGTGCTCGGCAGGCGCGATGACTGCCGGGCGGCCACGATCATTCGTGACAGCGCGAGAACCGGGATCTGTGTGTGTAAACACACAAATCCCGGTTCTCTCTCAGGGGAGAGGAGACAGATAGTGTGTTCATACTAAGTATGAACACCGATCTCTCTCCTTCCCCAGTCAGTCCCACCCCCCCCCCCCCACAGTTAGAACACAGTTAATCCTTTGATCACCCCCTAGTGTTAACCCCTTCCCTGTGACATTTATACAGTAATCAGTGCATTTTTATAGCACTGATCGTTGTATAAATGTCACTGGTCCTAAAAATGTGTTAAAAGTGTCCAATTTGTCTGCCGCAATATCGCAGTCCCGATAAAAATCACTGATCGCCACCATTACTAGTAAAAAATAAATAATAATAAAAATGTCATAAATCTATCCCCTATTTTGTAGACACTATAACTTTTGCGTAAACTAATCAATATACGCTTATTGCGATTTTTTTTACCAAAAATATGTAGAAGAATACATATCGGCCTAAACTGAGGAAAAAAATGTTTTCGTTTTTTTTTAAATTGGGATATTTATTATAGCCAAAAGTAAAAGAAACAGTTTTTTTCAAAATTGTTGATCTTCTTTTGTTTATAGATTAGAGGACATAGGGCAATAGTGGGCTCAAGACTTTATAGGCACAATAATAGCTAGATATATATTTAAAATTCTGGTTTATTTAGAAAATATTAAAAATAGGAGACAAAACAAAGAAACATATAAAGTTCAATTCCTAGTTACACAGTTTTACAAATTATGCACTCCATACATAGCTGAATGGTTAAGTTATAGAAATTGAGCAAAGTTTAGAGTCAAAAAACTTTTTGATCAATATAATTACAGTACGTTCCGTTGAACCAGAAGCTATGCAGTGGTGATAATCAGATTCTGTATAGGCTCGACATGTTACGCGCCACATGCGCTTCTTCAGGAGCACAGAATTGAATACCTAATAGGCTTTGTAGCTATGCCTAAAAAAAGAGACCACAACAACCTCATTAGCCAGTATTAGTAACTCTCAGTAGTTGATTATCAGCAGTTCTAATTTGATGGAAGGGGATCTGGTGTCAGTCAGAGGCAGATGCCGGTATTACATCAAAGTACGTATGGGATTTGTTCCTTAGGAAATTGCTATTTCTGATCCCCAATCCTGCTGAGGCTGAGTCTGTAGATGAAGATGATAGTAAAAGGAGTTGATAGCATAGAGCCACACAGCCGTCTCATAGAAAGCGGCTGGTAGTGTGTTTATAGCGCAAAAAATAAAAACCGCAGAGGTGATCAAATACTACCAAAAGAAAGCTCTATTTGTGGGAAAAAAAGGGCATAAATTTTGTTTGGGTACAGTTTCGCACGACCATGCAATTGTCATTTAAATCGACGCAGTGCCGTATCACAAAAAAATGGCCGGGTCAGGAAGGGGGTAAATTCTTCCAGGGCTGAAGTGGTTAAAGAGGAACTTCAGTCTGTAGGTGAGGTGCAGCGCGGTGCGGCAATAACACACACATTTCCGGTACGATGAATTAACTTGTATTGAGATAATGCAAAGACAGTTCACAAATACCCAGTGGGAAGGCAGCCCAGCTGCCAACAGTTCCAACAGCGTGTAGAGAGCGGGATTTAGCCGAACTGACAGCGCCTGTTGAGAGGGGCAGAATCCGACCTGGCCATCTTGTGCCCCAGCAGGAAGGTGTCCAGGGAAGTTGCGAGCCTTGCGCTTTCCCTCCTCATCAGGAACCTTTCCCTTCCACTAGTTCTGTCCCTACTAGGTGGGGTACCTGTCCCTACTGTACCAACTCACAAAATGCGCCCCAAAACCTGTGAGCCAGGGCCCTTAAAAGGCTCTACCTGACCCAAGATGGCCGCAAGCGTGACATGAGGGCAGCGACATCCAATAGGATAGCTTTCCCAGTGACCCAGGAAACTATAGAGGAACTGTTCCTCTGGACTTCCTCTCCAACTACAGTGCCTCTTTGGAAGAGCGCCACCTACAGTGGAGAAAGTAGACTGTACTGGTCTACAAGTCCCCTAATGACGGGTCTGCCAGTGCTGCCATTTTTGAATTTCTGATGTATGCACAGATGTGTTGCAGGTCTCATGTGCAATGTTAATCTAGCCTAAGCCAGAAAGGAGGAAGTGCTGCCCCACAGCACAAAAAAAAAAAAAAGAAAGCAGTTTAAGAAAAAGAAATATCCAGTTGTGGGAGAGGGAGTGAGCTGGAGCGAGGTGCAAACACATTGTTTTTTGGAAGAAAGATCTGCTTTAAGGTATTGACTTGGGGGAAGCATGCTCCCAAGCATGTATGTCACTACAATGTTATATTTTCATAGGCTTAAGCTGGATACACACTATACAACTTGTGTTGATTTTCTTTAGAATTACCTTCAACAATGTAGTGCAATGGCCTGCCTGATTGCATACAAATTGAAAGGTTTGTTTAGGTTTGACCTCATATTATATGGTTTTAGTAAATCTAAAGAAAATTGTATAGTGTGTATCCAGCTTTAGCATTATCGTTTGTAACCCAACTAGGCAAATGCAAAAGTTAGCTTCATGATTAGTTCTAAGAGCTTGTCTTCTGATTCCTCAGTTTCTCATCACCATAAATATATTGATGAAAAACATTTTCCTGCAAATACAATTGCATGCTTCTTTTCTTTTTGAACATAACTGATCTTTGTCTTTATCAGAAATTAAGAAGCAAAAATGAATGTCTGTCTTTGTGCAATAATATAAGGAAGTGAGAGAAAAGGGGTCACAGACAGAAAAACATACAGACATACATATTAACTCTTCCTCCTTGGGCTACGCTAGTCTTGAAAAAATTTCTGTAGTTTCATCTAGCTCTTCTGTTGGTAACATGGCCAAAATACTGACTTTTCTGTTAGTATGGATTTTCTAATTAGACTCTAGCTCCTTTTCCCTGGATCCTAAAAGAATGGTTTTAAAATTGGATTCATGTAGTGCTGTAGTGGTGCAAATACAGGCTACCCTTCACGTTCTACATATGTTTCATCTTGTTTTCCTTAAAGCGGTATTAGACCAAAAAACAATATATTGTAGCTTACGAATCCTTAGATGTGATGGCTTCATTCATTTTTATTTTTTCATTTTATTTTCCTTTACTTCACCTGATAACAGGGGTGTTTTATGAAATTACCCCCAGGTCAGTCTGTCCCCCAGTACAATCCTCCCAGGTCAATCTGTCCCTCGGTATAATCCTCCCCCTCCCAGGTCAATCTGTCCCCCAGTATAATCCTCCCAGGTCAGTCTGTCCCCTAGTATAATTCTTCACCCTCCCGCCCAGGTCAGTCTGTCCCTCAGTATAATCCTCCCCCTCCCAGGGCAATCTGCCCCAGTATAATTCCCCCCTCCAGGTCAGTCTGTCCCCTAGTACAATCCTTCACCCACCCAAGGTCAGTCTGTCCCGCAGTTTAGTCCTCCCCGAAGTCAGTCTATTCCCCAGTATAGTTTCCCCCCAGATCAGTCTGTTCCACAGTATAATCTCCCCCCTGGTCAGCATGTACCCTAGTACAACCCTCCAAGGTTAGTCTGTCCCCCAGTATAATCATTCCTCCTCCCCCTGGTCAATTTTTCCCCCAGTATAATACCACCCAGGTCAGTCTGTCCTCCATAATAATCCTTCCTCCCCCAGGTCAGTCTGTCCCCCAGTATAATTCCCCCCCCGGTAAGCCTGTCCCCCCAGTACAACCTCCCCAAAGTTAGCCTGTCCCCCAGTATAATACCCCCCCAGGTCAGTCTGCCCCCCATAATAATCCTCCCAGGTCAGTCTGTCCCCAGAGTAATCCTCCCCAGGTCAACCTGTCCCCCGGCATAATCCTTCCTCCCCCAGGTTAATCTGTTCCCCAGTATAATCACCCCAGGTAAGTCTGTCCCCCCAGTATAATACCGCCACTCCAGGTCAATCTTTCCCCCAGTATAATCCCACCAGGTCAGTCTGATCCCAGTACAACCCCCCCACGGTCAGTCAGACTGAAGAAGAGGGAATTGTACTGGGGGACAGACTAACCACCAGCACAGGGCAGGCAGTCCCATTCATTGGGACGCAGCAGTTGCTCGGACACAGTCACTGCTCCCAATTTGACATCCATGTGGGTGCAGACGGTGTGAGTTTAGGGACATGCATCCCCATCCACACGGAAGGCAAATTGAGAGCAGTGGACATGTCCGTGCAGCCATTGCTCTTAAATTTACATAAATAAGACTGCCTCAAGTTTACCCTTGATCATCCCAGATCTACACATATCACACTGGAGAACTAAAGGCATAAAAGTAGTTGAAGACCTTATGGTGGGCCCTACACCGAAAACATTTAGGGCCTTACAATTAAAATATGATATAGAGGAACGTGACCAATATAGGTACATTAATATTACCCATTTCCTCCACACCAACCCCCACACCTCCACGCTGCTTCCGTGGAGAGTAGCCTTGTACCTCACAAATTCCTCCACAAACATCAAAGGTATCTTGTTATTCTACAACACTTTGAACAACAAAAATGATTTCACAAAATCTACACCCATAAAAGCATGGGAACAGGACATAGGCGCGACTCACACCACAGACCAATGGCAAAAAGCACCACACATTACATATGCAATGACCAATGTCAACCTATGGGAACCTACCCACAAAATACTGCTACGTCAGTATGTAACACCTTACCGAATATCAAAATTCGACTCTCAAACTTCCTCACTATGTTGTAGGAGCTGTGGATGTATTGCCACACTGCACCATATAGTTATAGGCTTATCTCAAACATTGTAGGGACACAGGTCCCTCTCTCTGCAGGCATGGCCATCTTATCCCTAGGTATAGACCACATTCCAGCAGCTCCAAGAACCATAGTAATCCATATTCTACTTAGCGCTAGAGTGTCAATAATGAGACACTGGAAGGACATAACCACCCTTAGTAAAAGAAGTAGTGGAGACAACTAACACGCATGCCACCTATGAGCTAATGTTCGCGGCAGCCAAGGGTAATCATCAAAGTATGAGTTCCCGATGGAAACATAAAGCAATAAAATAATAATGACCACAATACATTTTGAACAAATCGGACTGTTTAACAATATTATATTATTTTCTTCTCTTTTCTTTTCGCATTTCTTTTTAATTTAAGTCTGTTCATAGCATAACTATGCTTTCTTGTTATTCTCAATTTTAGTTTAAGATAAATAAAGTTATAAATCTTCAGAACATCACAGAAGCATCCAGCTGACAACATATCATATTATATACGTGTTATACTATATATATGTGCTATACATTGTAAGTCCCATGTGTAACGCTGACACTATTGACGCTGCTTTATGATGTCAATTGTCGATTGTTTATTTCTATAACCAATAAAAAACTATTGAAATTAAATAAGACTGCCTGCACAGGGATGAACTGGCTCGCAGAGGTGTCTGCTGTAGTATGCCCCTGTGAATGAGGCCATCCAGTGACAAACAGACACCTTTGGGCAGCAGCCTGGGAGAGGGGAATTGTAGACTAGCAGATTTAGATGGACTTGACTAACAAATTGAAGCCAAACTCCAACTAACACTTTAAAAAGGGTTTAAAGGAATTTTTTTTTCTTTTGGGATAAAGGTTTTACATAAATGAATAAAAACTGACCATTCTAAGCACCCCTGTCAGCATTAATTAGTGTGTCTCAACCTTCTTGCTACTTTGTCTAAACAGCTTAGTTTGTTAAAGCAAGCTGAAAAGTAACAGAATTACTAGATCAGTCACCAGGTAAAAATAAAGGAAAAAAAGCTAAAAAATAAACTAAAGAAGCCATCACATCTAATGCCGCGTACACACGGTCGGACTTTTCGGCTACAAAAGTCTGACAGCCCGTCCGACAGACTTTCGACGGATTTTTGGCAGACTTGCGGCGGACTTTCTAACGAACAGACTTGCCTACATACGATCAAACAAAAGTCCGACAGATTCGTACATGATGACGTACACCGGACTAAAATAAGGAAGTTGATAGCCAGTAGCCAATAGCTGCCCTAGTGTGGGTTTTTGTCCGTCGGACTAGCATACAGACGAGCGGATTTCTGGGTCCGGCGTAGTTACGACGCAAAGATTTGAAGCATGTTTCAAATCTAAAGTCCGTCAGATTTGCGGCTGGAAAAGTCCGCTGAAAGTCCGAGGAAGTCAAACACGATCGGATTGTCCTCCGTATTTGGTCTGTCGGCGTCCGTCTGACTTTTGTAGGCGAAAAGTCTGACCGTGTGTACGCGGCATTAGAATTTGTAATTTGCAATTTAATATATTTTTGTTTTTGGATTTAATAACTTCCTCATGCAGATCAATTCCAAATGGTAGGTTGGTGAATCAGTAACTTCCTTGTGGTATGTTAAATGTGATAAGCTTTATTTACCACTTATTTACATGGCACCCAAACAGTTTCCAATGACCAACTTGGTGGTTATGTCTTTCCTTATGTTTTGCAACTCTTTACAGCAGACAGCATTTTGCTACCTCCTCTTTTGTTTTAAAGATCTATCATTACAATTTTGGTCCCCATTGAGACAAACTATAAGTAGCGGATGTCAGACTGAATAGGAAGTGAGGGGAAATCCCTCTAATAGAGACACAGATCACATATAAAACCTGACAGAAAAATCTTAAAATTATATATATTTTCAACCCTTCTAACCAATTCCTGCTCTATCCAAAACCAAAATAAGTTTTAACTGGATTTGAGTCCTTTCCTCTGAAAGGTTTATGCTGGCTGCTTATTCGCCAGCAATCTCCATTTTTATCAAAGCAGAAAGCATTATATTGCTTGAATAGTTTGTAAAGATCTTCAGCTTTTGAAATAATGTATGCTTCTTGAGAAAACAAGACACTGGAGACAAGCTTGCTAACCACATTCTTCAAATATAACAAGAAAAAAAATGACTCCAGTCAGTGGCATGGCACAACAGCCAGACAACTATTTTTTTTCTATATTGTATCAATGGCAGCCAATATCTCTACCGTGACAGTGTTTGCTGTCAGTGTTAACAGAAAAGTTGAGTTACATTAATGTAGGGCTTTGGTGAATGGGAGTGTGTCAGGATCCATCTTGTACTAGATGCATGAGGGATCATGGCGACCTGATCCATATGTTGTGGAGGTGCCCCAAACTGCACATATATTGGAAGGAGGTGGTGGGCTTTATTAACCGAGTATTTCAGATTCATCTCGTAGAACACCCTAAACTATGCCTGTTGGGAATTATAGATGAAGTTCCAGTGGAGGAGACCTCTAGACTAGCCATAGCTAGGGCCCTTTTCCAGGCCAGGAAATTATTTTGAGGCACTGGAAATCAACAGATCCCCCACGGTGAAGGAGTAGCTGACGCAAATGGGCGACACTATAAGAATGGAAACATTTCTCTACCAGCACAGGGGTAGTGCAACAAAATTCAAAAAAATTTGGGCACCATGTCTAGCTGCTCCTGGTTTAGCTCCTGTAGACCTAATTATAGACCACTTACTTCTGTGAATTGGCTGCGGTAGTGAATGGGCTGGGTCCTCCCATCTGGGGCCTTGGTTGTTTCAGTGTATTCCATTGTTGCAACTGAATCCTATGCGGATGTTATGTGATTATGTGCCGATGGTGTTGAATACTAAATACAAAGTGCTTAAGCATAATCTGTACCGATATGGAATTCTGTACTGTTTCTGTATTATTGATTTTTCAATAAAGTTCCTTTTGATTTAAAAAAAATGTAGGGCTTTGGTAAGGGGAAAGTATATTGCTAGGGCCAGCCTAAAGGTCAGGTTAAGTTTAGGGGTCAGAGATGTATAAGAGGACACTTTTTTATTTTACTTGTTTTAAGCACTGAAACTCCTCACCAGACTCTTATGCCACGTACACACGGTCGGAATTTCCGACAACAAATGTTCGATGTGAGCTTGTTGTCGGAAATTCTGACCGTGTGTAGGCTCCATCGGACATTTGTTGTTGGAATTTCCGACAACAAAAATTTGAGAGCTGGATCTCAAATTTTCCAACAAGAAAATCCGTTGTCGTAAATTCCGATCGTGTGTACACAATTCCAACGCACAAAATTCCATGCATGCTCGGAATCAAGCAGAAGAGCTGCAGTGGCTATTGAACTTAATTTTTCGGCTCGTCGTATGTGTTGTGCGTCACCGCGTTCTTGGCGATCGTAATTTTTCAGCAACATTTGTGCGACCGTGTGTATGCAAGACAAGTTTGAGCAAACATCCGTCGGAAATAAATCCAGGATTTTGTTGTTGGAATGTCCGATCATCTGTTCACGGCATTAGTGTAACATGCAACAATAAATATTGCATTCATTTTCGTATTTACTTATGTTACTTATGTTCTGCATTATGCAACAATTTTATTTTTGGTCTGATTCATTGGGGCTGATTAACTAAACTATTATGTTCATTTTATAAAGGGATTTCCCCTTAGCTTAGTGAATGTGGCGAAAACTTTATTTGCAAAGAAAACAAATCATGTGCAAGGAAAGTAAGAAAAAAATATATGTATGTATGTGTATATATATATATATATATATATATATATATATATATATGTATATATATATACACACATACACTGAGCAAAATTATAAACGCTTTTGTGTTTGCCCCTATTTATCATGAGCTGAACACAAATGCCTATTTCTCTCAAATATTGTTCACAAATCTGTCTAAATCTGTGTTAGTGAGCACTTCTCCTTTGCCAAGATAATCCATCCATTGGCATAACAAGATGCTGATTAGACAGCATGATTATTGCACAGATATGCATTATGCTGGCCACAATAAAAGGCCATTCTAAAATGTGCAGTTTTATCACACAGCACAATGCTACAAGTTTTGAGGGAGCGTGCAATTGGAATGCTGACTGCAGGAATGTCCACCAAAGCTGTTGCCCTTGAATTGAATGTTAATTTCTCCACCATAAGCTGTCACCAAAGGCGTGTCAGAGAATTTGGCAGTACATCCAACCAGCCTCATAACAGGACAGGACCTCCACATTCAGCATCTTCACCCCTAAGATCGTCTGAGATCAGCCACCCGGACAGCTGCTGCAACAATCAGTTTGCATAACCAAAGAATTTCTGCACAAACTGTCAGAAACCGTCTCAGAGATGCTCGTCGTCCTCATCGGGGTCTCGACCTGACTGCAGTTCATCGTAACCGACTTGAGTGGGCAAATGTTCACATTCAATGGTGTCTGTCACTTTGGAGAGGTGTTCTCTTCACGGATAAATCCCGTTTTTCACTGTACAGGGAAGATATGGCAGACGGCGTGTATGGCATTGTGGGAGTGAACGGTTTGCTGATGTCAATGTTGTGGATCGAGTGGCCCATTGTGGCGGTGGGGTTATGGTATGGGCAGGCGTATGCTATGGACAACGAACACAGGTGCATTTTATTGATGGCATTTTGAATGTACAGAGATACTGTGATGAGATCCTGAGGCCCATTGTTGTGCCATTCATCCACGACCATCACCTCATGTTGCAGCATGATAATGGATGGCCCCATATTGCAAGGATCTGTACACAATTCCTGGAAGCTGAAAACATCCCAGTTCTTGCATGGCCAGCATACTCACCGGACATGTTACTCATCAAGCATGTTTGAGATGCTCTGGATCAGCGTATATGACAGCGTGTTCCAGTTCCTGCCAATGTCCAACAACTTTGCACAGCCATTGAAGAGGAATGGACCGACATTCCACAGAGCGCAATCAACAAGCTGATCAACTCTATGCGAAGGAGATGTGCTGCACTGCGTGAGGCAAATGGTGGTCACACTAGATACTGACTGGTTTTTGGCCCCCCCGACCCCCCAATACAGTAAAAGTGCACATTTTGGAGTGGCCTTTTATTGTGTCCAGCCTAAGGCACACCTGTGCAATAATAATGCTGTCTAATCTGCATCTTGATATGCCACACCTGTAAGGTGGATGGATTATCTCTGCAAAAGAAAGAGTTGCTCCCTAACACAGATTTAGACAGATTTTTGAACAATATTTAAGAGAAATAGGCCTTTTGTATACATAGAAAAAGTCGTAGATCTTTAAGTTCAGCTCCTGATAAATAGGGGCAAACACAAAAGTGTTACATAGTTAGTTACATAGTTAGTAAGGTTGAATAAAGACACCAGTCCATCCAGTTCAACCTGAGAGTGTGGATGCGTGTCTACAATTGTCCCTATCACTGTACATTGTGTCTCATTAAGATGCTCATCTATTATTTTATTATTTTTTTAAGGTACCCATATAGTAAAGACTACCAGCATGTCTTTGGAGTGTGGGAGGAAACTGGAGTACCCGGAGGAAAGCCACACAGGCACAAGGATAACATGCAAACTCCAGGCAGGTAGTGTCGTGGACGAACCAGCAACCCTTTTTACTGCTAGACGAGAGTGCTACCCACTACACCACTGTGCCTCCTGTGTTGCTTTTATAATTTTGCTCTCTCTCTCTCTGTCTCTGTCTCTGTCTCTCTCTCTCTCTCTCTCTCTCTCTCTCTCTCTCTCTCTCTGTACATCTTTTATAACAGTGTAAATTTGCTGTCCCTCAAAACAAAATAACTCAACATACAGACATTAATCTCTAAACCTCTGGCAACAAAAGTGAGTACACCTCTATGTGAAAATGTTCAAATTGGGCCCAAAGTGTCAATATTTTGTGTGGCCACCATTATTTTCCGGCACTGCCTTAACCCTCTTGGGCATGGAGTTCACCAGAGCTTCACAGGTTGCCACTGGAGTCCTCTTCCATTCCTCCATGACAACATCACGGAGCTGGTGGATGCTAGAGACCTTGCGCTCCTCCCCCTTCCGTTTGAGAATGCCCCACAGATGTTCAATAGGGTTTAGGTCTGGAGACATGCTTGGCCAGTCCATCACCTTTACCCTCAACTTCTCTAGCAAGGCAGTGGTCGTCTTAGGGGTGTGTTTGGGGTCGTTATCATGTTGGAATACTGGCCTGTAGGCCAGTCTCCGAATGGAGGGGATCATGCTCTGCTTCACTATGTCACAGCACATGTTGGCATTCATGGTTCCCTCAATGAACTGTAGCTCCCCAGTTCCGGCAGCACTCATGCAGCCCCCGACCATAACACCCCCACCACCATGCTTGACTGTAGGCAAGACATGCTTGTCTTTGTACCCCTCACCTGGTTTCCACCACACACGCTTGACGCCATCTGAACCAAATGAGTTTATCTTGCTCTCGTTAGACCACAGTGCATGGTTCCAGTAATCCATGTCCTTAGTCTGCTTGTCTTCAGAAAACTGTTTGCGGGCTTTCTTGTGCATCATCTTTAGAAGAGGCTTCCCTCTGGGACAACAGCCATGCAGACCAATTTGATGCAGTGTGCGGCATATGGTCTGAGCACTGACAGGCTGGCTCCCCACCCCTTCTACCTCTGCAGCAATGCTGGCAGCACTCATACGTCTATTTCTCAAAGACAACCTCTGGATATTTCAGGGTTCTGGCAATCTTCTTATAGCCTAGGCCATCTTTATGTAGAGCAACAATTCTTTTTTTGAAGATCCTCAGAAAAAAACATCTTTGCCATGAAGTGCCTTGTTGAACTTTCAGTGACCAGTATGAGAAAGTGAGAGCGATAACACCAAATTTAACACACCTGCTCCTCATTCACACCTGAGACCTTTTAACACTAACGAGTCACATGACACTGGGGAGGGAAAATGGCTAAATGGGCCCGATTTGGACATTTTCACTTAGGGGTATACTCACTTTTATTGCCAGCGGTTGAGACATTAATGGCTGTGTGTTGGGTTATTTTGAGGTGACAGCAAAGTTACACTGTTATACAAGCTGTACACTCACTACTTTACATTGTAGAAAAGTATCATTTCTTCAGTGTTGTCACATGAAAACATGAAAAGATATAAATAAATATTTACAAAAATGCGAGGGGTGTACTCACTTTTGTGTATATACATATATATAGATGATTAGCAGCATAGCTTTACTTCATTCACTGAGCTAAGTGAAAATTCTATTTGCCCTTGGCAAATTACTTGCATTATCTCAGAAAAGTATACATTACTTATTTTTAAAGGTATGATAAAGCATTAATAGTAAGCTGTTTTTTTCTCGCTCTGGAGGCATATCTTGACAAGCAATACATTTAGCAGGGAATGTGTATGTGCTGTCCAAATCTGTTTTAAAACGTGTTTTACTTTACAATTAATAATGATGAAAGTAGTAATGGATCATATTTTTTTCTATATATTTAAGTTTATTTACAGGTATAGATGTGCATAATACATTTTTGCAGCTATTCATTTCGTCAGTTAACAGAATTGTATCATTTATGCACAGTTTTTCAAAGCAAAAAAATAAATAAGCAAATGCATAAAAAAAGTATGGTTAACGTGCATGTAAAACCCAACAAAAAACTTTTCCTATTTGCTCCCTTTTGGTCAGTCCCATAAACCCTGGAAGCATGTTGTTCTATCTATTTGATAACTGCAAAAAAACATGTTGATCAGAAATTTAGTGCTGTTATGTGTATACCTCTAGTGTTATCTCAAATATCTTATAATGGATTAAAGAATGTTTAGCCTTTATGTCTTAAGGCTCGTTCACACTATAAGAAAATCAGGCGAACATTTTCATCTGAGGAACGATCGTACAATTTTCTGATAGTGTGTACGCAGCTTTTGACAGCCGATTCTGACTTTGTGAGCGAAAATTTTCGAAGGGATAAATGCCAAACGTTTTCTCATATGGGGAACAGAACAAACAATTTTAGTTTAATGTGTACCATTTTTCATACGAGAAAAATCAGAAAAGAAAGACTGCGCATGATCAGAAACAATCAATAAAAAAAAAAGCCTTTGTCGTACAAGAATTTTCGTACATTATTTCCTTCCTCGGTTCTGACTTGCTGTGAAACAACAAGGAAAATCAGACGATCATTTGCCCAATTTTCTTATAGTGTGTCTTTAGAGATCTAAGAGTGGGATTGTCAGAGTAGTTTAGTAAAAGACACTGAGCAGGGCTGATACCATTCTGTTCACAAAAATACTGTGTTGTCAGCCCACAGGGCTTAGAAGTTGAGTGCACTTCTGACAGCAGGGCTTTCCTGTACGTGCAGAATCTTTCGAGGGATAAAGCACAGGAAAAGGTGTATGTGCTGCATATGTGGGATTTTTTTTTGTGTTATTATTGTTTTGCCTTGACATACGGTTTATGTAAACTTATGTTTTTTTACATTGCTAAGAACACGTTGTATTGGTGCTACATTTTGATATGGTACTCACTATACTCACTTATACACCTTCTTAATGGTGGCACTAAGAAGATGTAGGTGTATAATTTTCTCCAGGGGTGTTGCTAGGTCTACAAAAGATCTGGGGCTAGAGCCCATAGCAACATGGTAAAGAAAGTCATACGCTTGGGTGGGCATACACATGTATATACATACCTTACAACAGGGTCCCCAGAGAGCCCCCCTTACAGTAGGATCCCCAGAGAGCCCCCCTTACAGTAGGATCCCCAGAGAGCCTCCCCCTTGCATCAGGGTTCCCAGAGAGCCTCCCCCTTGCATCAGGGTCCCCAGAGAGCCTCCCCCTTAAATTAGGGTCCCCAGAGAGCCTCGCCCTTAATTCAGGGTCCCCAGAGAGCCTCCCTCTGCATTAGGGTACCCAGAGAGCCCCCCACTTACATCAGGGTCCCCAGAGAGCCTCCCCTCCCCTTGGGGACCCCTGCAGAGACTCGGGGCTATGGGCCCCAGATTTTGGGCTATAGCCCCAAAAGCTACCCCCTAGCGACGCCACTGATTTTCTCCACAATCGACTTTATTTATGAAATTATCTAAAAGGTGACCCTTGCTAAACAAACTGCCACTCACACTCAAGTTTCTGTCCTAGAGGAAGATAAATTAAAGGGACTAAAGAGCCAATCTAGGAGCCAATGGGCAGATTTTTGATGGATTGTACATTGTTTTCAATAATTTCTTTCACACTAGTGTAAAAATATAATTTTTGACCTAAATGATCATATCAGTGAATGATAATTTTTTTACAAAAATTTTGGACCCAACCACTTTTAGTCCTACTTCTGAAATCATTAGAAAATACTTTTTACATGTTATGCTTTATGTTATTTTCTAAAAACATTAGGGTGTTTCCAGTTCTCTGCTAACCTGTACAGCTAGCAATTTGATAATGTAAAAATTGTTGCTGCTTGAATTGGGCAACAAAGCTCATAATTTAAATGAGGTTAACTCAACACTTTACCTTATATATGACATATTTTAGTATCATTTTTAGCTTTTAGTTGCATATAAATTTTTGAGTTTATGTAGTACACAATACAATTAGGAAGTTTATATTTTTGCTAAGGACCAATCATTAACTCAATAATGACTATGAGACTTACGCTTTTGTCTGTTTCATGGCTGCCAGAAAACAGAGGGTCACTTGCAAGTCTGTAGGAGGTACCATCTCTGAAGACACTTATTCTCTGAGCTGTCAGTCGAGCTGTTGGGTAAAACTGGGGATGAGCTTCTCCTGAGCTGAAGTAATGTTCCGAAGTCTCAAAACTGTCATGCAGAAAGCTATGGGGATATTCTTCATCTGGGGACTCCAGTTCCTGGCCATCTTCAAAGACCTGTTTCAATACTCGGCCACTGTATGCGGAAGAAATTTTAAATCTCACCTTCCGGGGTCTCTCTTCATATCTTTGGTTTAATTTCTTCTGAAGCTCATCCATAGAAAAGTTTTCCCTGTGTTATATTCATTTAATTCTTCAGTAAATACATATACCTGTGTGCGTAGTTGCAGCTTCCCTGTATGTTGTCTTTATTTGTTCCTGCAAATGATAAATAATTCACAAAAGGCTTGAGATCCTCTCATGTAACTTCAGACCCACCACCACCCTATTAAGTATTAATAAATGCTCATGAAAGAAGTAATCGTATATACATGGTGATTAATGCGGCACCTTTTCCTCTGCTTCCTTTAGGTGAGTCAGTTTACAAACACATCAGAAGCAACAGACAAATATGAAATAAAGCTTTTATTTACAGGACTGTGGCCAGCAAATCAATTCTTGTATGCTGGATAGAGTAGAATTTCTGCAAGGCATTTTCTACCTTATGTTGCTTTTAAATTTGAGATTCAGTGGCAGGCTCTGTTGATTTAAGGACCTACAAACCGACTTCCACCTCTCCCCCACGATGCAATTGTATTACGTTCAACTCAGACACGCAGTTTGTGTTCATGGTTTGGCCACGGACTGGACTTTGTCTCCCATGACCGTGTTTAGGTATGTTCAATCAGTAATGGACACGAAAGGCTTTATTTCCACCTGTTATGGTATGCTATTGTCTTCTTATTTGGAAAGCTACTCGTGCCAAAGATAAGTGGGAGCAGGATGTAGGCCCAATAGAAGAAGAACTTAGGGACAATGCCCTAGATTCAGTTCTACATTGCTCCCTTAACACCGCCCAGAGACTTTCGCAACTTTTTAGTGTGCTTAGAGTTCATTACACCCCTTTGAAATTACACTGCATGGGTATTCTGCAAACCCCTCTATGTGCTAGGTGTGCCGCAGTGGCTGGGCACCTTATCCATCAGTAAACGCTATTTCTGATTTAAAAATGTAATAAAAATTGAGCTTCATTTACACCTTTTGAACATAGTGCCAAAGTGGTTTGTTTCCTGTGTTCTATCTATGCCCAGGTGTTAAAATTTGTGGCCTGTATTTTGCTGAATAAGGCCTAAACCAAAGGTAACTCGGAATGAACAAGCTGCATGTAATGCCCCGTACACATGGTCGGATTTTTCGACGGAAAATGTGCGATCGGAGTGTGTTGTCGGAAAATCCGACCGCACTTTTTCCATCGGATTTTCCGACACACAAAGTTTGAGAGCAGGCTATAAAATTTTCCGACAACAAAATCCGATCGCGTCAATTCCGACCGTGTGTGGACAATTCCGACGCACAAAGTGCCACGCATGCTCAGAAGAAATTCCGAGACGGAACAGCTCCGTCTGGTAAAATTAGCGTTCAGAATGGATAGAGCGCTTTCGTCAGGCTGCAGTGTTTAAAATTGTTTAATACAGCGCACTCTCTTCTTCTTTATAATGCAGGAAGAACAAAGTAGTTTTGCTGCTGATATTCACACAGACTTCTCACAAACGTATTTCTTTATTATTTATCGTGATTCCCTCAATATATTATGATTTGTCACATCTGAGAAAAAAATCTATATCATATTTTTTTTTTTTTTTTTTTTGTTCAAGCCTGATGTGATTTTTTTTTTTTTTTTTTTTGGTTTGTATTTTTTTCAAGGCTGATCTTGTTGTTATTTTTTTTTTTAGTTATTTAACATCCAGAATATTTTTGTGTGTTTTGTGTGTCAAGTTACCACAACACCATTATTATCTTGTATTATTTAATCTCAAGGAGATTGCTTGGTGTTGGTGTCTCTTGTTAATTTCACATTGTATTTTTGAAATAGACCTGCTTCCTCACAAACAAACTGTCCTTTTTGAAGGAAAACACACATAGGCGAGTATAATTAAAACCAAAAAAACAGCAGAAATTGGTGAAGCCTTTGACCCCCAGGGCACACATCCAGGGCTTTTTTTCTCAAACAATAGGTGCTGGACTTTACCACGGCCCCGCAAATCCCCTCCCCCTACACACACCCTCCAAATCACATCAAATAGTGGGTGTGTTCAGTCAATTTTAACGAAAACAGTAGGAGGGTCTTAAAGGCGCATTCAATACCAGGATTGCACTGCATACGGAGTGCAGAGCTGTCTCTTGTAAACACAGAAACCAGACTTTTGTGTTTACAAGTGATTGTGGTGAGCAGGCACCAAAGGGTCTGAGCCAGAGGTGGTGGAACTCAGTTCCACCAAGTTCCCCCTGAAAAAAAGCCCTGCACACATCAATTATTTTACTGCCAAATTGGTGGCCTGAGGAGTCCTTATCTAAGGAAGTGCAGTCTGGTCCAATAGTCCCAGAGATCCTGAAAGAAGCAGATGACATGTATGTCCCCAGGCTGTGGTCATACAAGAGACTGCATCTTTTGCCAGACCAGACTGAACCCAGGTCATCACTCTCTGGTCTTCCTTCCACGCTTCTTTCAACGCTGTGGCTGTGGGGGTGTAGTTGTAGCAGGAGTAGGAGGAGGATGGTCCAACTCACTCAGGTGGGTATTGGGTGTGATTTCGCCCCTCACCCCCTTAGTTCAGACTTTATAAAGAAGGTCCTCACACAGCTGGCGTTGGCCCTCCTGCATGACCTACAGTTTGGTGGTAGCCATGCAGGCAAAGGCCTCTTCAGTAGTAGGGGTAGCTCTGAGGGACGCAGAAGCCTCCCGAATCAGAGTGCTGAATCCTGCACGTGACTCCCCTTCCTGGGTCTTTTGGTTGGAAGGCGGAGGGGAGGAACCTGCGATTCTGTCAGGCTCCTACTGGGCCCAGGCTTATCCTGGCTGCCACTTAGCCCTGCCTCCTCCTGGCTGCCACTTAGCCCCGCCTCCTCCTGGCTGCCACATTCCACAGCCTCCTCCTGTGTGGCACATTCCACAGCCTCTTCCTGGCTGAGGTCTTCCTGTGTATAAAAAAGGGACATAGTTTTAATTTTTTCTTCATCAATCACACACAATTTTCATCTCCTGACTGTTGCAAATTGAATGTTAACAAATATAACAGACTATCATTCTGAGCCCAGCATTTTTTATTCTTGTCCCAATTATTTTTGCCCACTACTGTCTATTGATATGTAAAACACTTTCTTAATTCAGCAATTAGTGATCAATAGTAACATCTAGTAAACATCATTTATTTATTGCCCAGAAATCTGTAGAAGAATGCTATGCCTGGCTCCAGCTGGGCTCCTCCACTTCTTCCTGGCTGGAAGTCCCAGGTTGGACATCGGAAGCCTCAACAGGGGTGGAAGGAAGAGTGGAAGGAAGAGTTGAGAGGGATTCCCTGACTCCAGTCTGGTCTGACAGAAATCGCAGTCTCTCATAGTACCACAGCCTGGGGACATAAATGTCATCTGCTGCAGCTCCGGATCTCTGGGAATCCGTGACCTTCTTGCACTCCCTAAGATAAGTGCTCCTCAGGCCACCAATTTTGGCTTTTAAATAGGGGATGGTTGCCGTGGGGACCACCAGCTTCACCAACTCCAGCAGTTTTTCCAGCGCTGTCTGCCTCTTTTGTTTATGATTATAATGTGGGTGTTTGACCTGCCACAGACAGGGCAGCTCCCTGTACTTGTCTATGAACAGGGGGAGGAAGTTGTGGTCATTGAAGCCATCCATTTTATCTGCAATACACAAGACAAACCCTAATGTCAGGTGAAACTCTCCTAATCTTGTTACAATATAGGCCTCAACCTAGAAGCAGTATAGGCCCAAGTTTTGATCATACCTTCGTTATCACGATCGGCGCCTCCGATACTCCTTCCTCCGCTAACAGATCGTACGTACTACGCACGCATGTTACGCTTTGTAGACACTGCGCATGCGTGAAACTCCGCCCGCCCGTGAAAAACACAAGCAGTAAATGTCACCAAAGATTTTAGTAGTTACATTTTTTTTTAATTTGAAAAAGGTTTCAGACATTGTCTGGCATATTGATAGCCCCCTACCCGAAAAGTATTCAAGGTATCTTAGACGGACATCACGGGCATTCAGGGGGGGCAAGCCAGGACGGTCACTTTCAAGCGCCGCCAGGGGTGGGCTATTTTGAATTCCAGCCTCAGGCCCAACTGAGCCAGCATAGTTGGCAGAATGTTGCCGTAAAAAGTTGTGTAGAACACAGCATGCCAGGATGATGTGATTCAGTTTGTACTCCGCCATGTGTATGGGTGTAAGAAATAGGCGGATCCGGCTGGCCATGATTCCAAACGTGTTCTCCACCACTCTTCTGGCTCTGGCCAGCCGGTAATAAAAAACCCTCTGGTCCGGGGTGAGGGTCCTCATCGGGAATGGCCGCATAAGATGGTCCCCCAGCGCAAACGCTTGATCCGCTACGAAGATGAATGGGAGTCCTTCCACATTGTCTTCTGGAGGTGGCAAGTCCAAGCTGCCATTCTGGAGATGCCTGTAGAACTCCGTCTGGGCGATGACTCCACCATCGGACATCCGGCCATTCTTCTCCACGTCCACATACAGGAACTCGTAAGTAGCCGACACCACCGCCAACATCACAATACTATTGAACCCCTTATAGTTGAAATAGTATGACCCCGAGTTGGGTGGTGGGACGATGTGGACGTGTTTCCCATCAATTGCCCCTCCGCAGTTAGGAAAGTCCCACCGCTGGGCAAAGTGGGAGGCCACAGTCTGCCATTCCTGTGGCGTGGAAGGAAACTGTGGAGTCAAACAACAACAAAAAATTAGTCATTTTGCACATAAATAAGGAAAGCAGATTAGACACAAACGTTCTTGGCCAACATCAAGATAACATTTATTTGAGGGAGTTTTTAAAGACCAAAGTATAAGGTCCACCTATCAGATTCCCCCCCCCTCTCATGGGCCATTTCTAACATTTTAGGGGGGGGGAGCTCTTGGACAGGTAACCCTCTCCACTTCATTGAGAGATGAATGCCTAAATAATGTGTATTACTTTGGCCAGCCCCTCCTTACTTACACTATTGACAGCCCACTGGACAGGTAAGAAGTGTCATAATACAAAGATATAAATACACACTGTACACATTTGAGCACATTTGGAAATTCTGCTATTACCTATCAAATGATAATAGGATACAAAAACTTGAAACATTATCATTTGAAAATATACAGGCAGGCCCTTGCACTACATGCTTTGGGGAATTCATCCATACATCTGACCACTAAAGAGATGGGTATAGTGTGTATGGGTTTGGCAAAGTGAGCAGATAGATGATTGAGGATAGAGAATTTGTATCAGCTGACTTAGCAGTTGGGGGGAGGGAGGGTTCCAAATGATTTGGGGACCCCCCAAAAAAAGCCTCTGGCACTCTGCCTGAATTTAAAGCACAAATCACATTTCAAAACATTTTAGGGGGTGTTTGGGGTAAAGCACTACTATGGAGCTGATAAAATACATTGTTAAGTGATTACATGAGGTGAATATAGGGCCAGGAGACCATGCTGGGGAGGTAAGTGAAGGCAAATATGTATGAAGGACAAAAAAAATAATTACATAAAAATCCAGCATGCATGAGGACAAAGGGGACATTCACAGCATATTACAATCGTGGTAATTAGGGAATGAGGAAAGAAATATATTATCAAACATTAAATACAATAAAATGTGATATTAAAGGATAAAAATCTTACCTTAATATACTCCTTCTGCAGGGCCTGGATGATGGCAGAACAGGTCTCCGGGATAATGATCCCCAGAGCCTGGGGGGAGATGCCTGTCGAAAACTTGAGGTCCCACAGGCTTCTCCCTGTCGCAAAGTACCGCAGGGTAGTGACTAGCCTCTTCTCCGGAGTGATGGCTTGCCTCATGCAGGTATCCTGCCTGCTAATATAAGGGGTCAGCAAAGCCAACAAATGGTGAAATACGGGGTACGTCATCCTGAGAAAGTTCCTGAAATCATCAGCAAAGGCATATGACAGAACTGGTCACGCTGGAGCAACCAATTCTTGGTCCATGAACTCCTCCCCACCCTGTTCATGGACTGCGCTTGTGTCAAGGTAAGGACCCCAACACCAAGCCCCCGCACAGCACGAACTCTACGAGGAGTAAGTTTCCGCAACATGGCTAAAAAAAGGTCAGCTGCTCAGAACGAAGTAACAGAACGCACTGAAGAACAGCAAGGCCTGTGAAGAGCGACCTGAAAAACAGTAACGAACTAACAAGAACACAATGACAAGAGTCACGTGTAACTCTCTGTACGCACTGAAGAGCAGATACAAACCCACAAGCACAAACTGAACAGCAGAAAACGATCTGAAACCCACGAGTCTGAAAAAGCTCGAATCGTCTCTCATTAAACTTTTACTAACACAAGATTAGCAAAAGGAGCCCAAAGGGTGCCGCGCTTGCTTCTGAACTGGCCTTTTCTAGTCTCGTCGTACGTGGTGTATATCACCGCGTTCTTGGCGATCGGAAATTCCGACAGCTTTGGGCGACTGTGTGTACGCAAAACACGTTTGAGCCAACATCCATCGGAAAAAATCCATGGATTTTGTTGTCGGAATGTCCGATCAATGTCCGACTGTGTGTACGGGGTATAACAACTCCAATTCCCACATGCTTCAGTGTAAATTTTCTCAATAGATTGCAATTTCTTTCTCTGGTCAAAAGCCTGGTACACACTATCAGTTATTTTTTCGTTCAACTCAGTAGGCTGAATAAAAAAACCAAAGAGCTCAGGCAGAGATCTTGTACTAACAATCCAATGTTAGTACAGTGATCTCCCCGCTGAGCTATTGTGTTCTGACATGGGGACTGCCGCCTCCCTCACCAGAACACACTGGTCAGCGTTCTCAGTCATTGGCTGAGAGAAGTGATCGGATGCTGATCGGCAGACCTTTTTCGATCATGCCTCTACAACAGAAGAGGAACGTTCGGCTGGCTTCTGTTGGACCAGCTGCCATACACACTGGCAGACGCCACCCGATATTTGGCCGTGTGTGTGGCCCTTTACTTTTTTTTTACTTAACAAATCTATTACAGTGCATCAGTGTTAAGGTTAGAAGGATTTCAGCCCACTAAACATGTTCCAATTAGTGAGTAGAACAGATTTCTGTCAAATGATAACCCTTAGCACTCTCCCAAGAGTTTTTAGATTTTGATGATTTGGTCGTTTTACTTTGGTTGTATAAACATTAGTTTGGAATCTTTTTAGCAAGAAAAAGGGAATAAGGGGAAACCTGTAACCCTGTTAACCTAGGAGAGCTTTCTGTAACTAAAGCAGATTAGCTCCTGTGTTTTTTTCCTTGATTCCATATTTAGCGCCCTGCCCTAGTTAGGCTAAATTTCATTTTTGGCTTTGCTCATTGGAGTGGTGAGATTTTTATTTTTGGTCTGGTCAGGTTTCCCTAAGCTTAGTAATTGATTATTCCTGTCTGTCTGTAGAATAAGCTTCCAGAGAGTAGAGTAGGAGGGTCAGCGACTGAAGTTATGAATATTTATCTGCTCTCAGACAATTCTGGGAGGAGCACCCAGAAGTTGACAGAGGGAGAAGATAAATGTTTGGGAGACTTGCTCAAAGTGTTCTTGGGCTCCTGCCCTTGGGATGCAGTCTGTGTACTGGAGTTGCTGTTTGTGCCTCAGTATGTGCTCAACTGAGGGCCTAAAGGAGATCTAATTGAGAGACATTTGCTTGAGGGTATCATATGCGGAGGCTGGTCTAGAGATAGACTTCCTCACTGGGGAGTATCTCAGGCTGGGTGGCAGACAGCTGTCCTTAGACTTTATAATTAAAACTTTGATTATGGATCCCAAGTGTGCATGTGCTTAGGAATGTAAGTGCTAGAGGTTGCTGTAAGGACTGGGACTGCTTGCCTACAAATTAGCTGGCCATTCCTTCTTATCCCCAGCAAAGGTTGTTACATGAGGATTTTGGCTAAAGTTTGTACCCCAGCTAATTTTTTCTAACGTTTTGGAGTATCCTGCATCTGTACCCCATCTGTTTAAGTTTCCTGCAATAAATCCACAAAATGACATCCCTTGGACTGAGCCTATATTTGTTGGTGTGCTTGAAAATGTGTGTGGGTCTGGCAGCCTGTGTGCTTTAGCAAGGGAGACCTGTTCATTCTCCTCTGGGAGTAGCACCACAGATGCTTTGGTAGCCTCCCTGACGTTATTCCCGAGTGTGGCTCGGGGTTAAATTTCAGCACCATTAGCGGTAACCCCAATCCACACTCTGGATTATATCTCAGGATCCTGGTGTAGGTTACCTACCTTGTCCCCAGGATCCTGCGATGTCCCCCCGCGCTGTCTGCGAGCTCCATCCTCTGCCCGAAGCCTCTCTGTGCCAGACTCCATTCCCTGCGAGCGTCGCAACGCACGGGGGCCGAGCCTGGCGGCAAATTCAAAAAAATGTAATGATCATAACACACACAGTACTGTAATCTTACAGATTACAGTACTGTATGAAATCATTTCACTTCCCTTTTGTCCCCAGTGCTTTGGCCCATGCCCTGCATGCAGTTTTATATTATATATACTGTTCTTTCTCCCTGGAAACTTGAGATTGTCCATAGCAACCAAAAAGTGTCCCTTTATGTCAAAAGTGGCTTTAGACCAGCTAGAAAACAGCGATAGTAAATGAGAACACTTGCAGAATTGAGCGATAGTGAATCGTGGGGAAATGTATTTTATTATTATTATATTATTTTTTTCTTTAATTATTTATTATATTATAATTTATGATTTTGTGTTTCAAACTTCATCATACCCGGGATATCTACTAGACTCTTGGTGGACAGATCTAAGTGTGTTATTGCTAAGAATTACAGACCTACAATATAAAACGCCAAATTTCTATGCAAAATAATTGTACCGCTTTGAGACGCAAAAATCTGAAATAATCATACCGCCAGGGAGGCTAGGCAGAGAAAAGAAGCGTAAACAGATATACAAGTAGGCTTATTTACTAAAATAATTGAGAATCTTTATTCAAATTGTGTGAATATTCGCTTCAGCTATCTAATTACGTGCATATGAAATAATTAACGTATTTATTGGCGTATAACATGTACAAGCGTATAACATGCACCTTAATTTTAGGAGGGAAGTTTCAGGACAAAACTTAAATTTTAAATAAAGAATTTTGAAGAAAAATAAGGGTCAGTAACCATCAATGCAGCCTTATCAGTGCCCATCAATGCAGCCTTATCAGTGCCCATCTGAAGCCTCACTAGTGCCCATCAATGCAGTTTCACGGTTGCACATCAATGTAGCCTGATCAGTGCCCATCTGCAGCCATTGCCATTGCAGCCTTATCAGTGCCCATCTGCAGCCTCGCCATTGCCCATCATTGCAGCCTAATCAGTGACCATCTGCAGCCTCGCCATTGCCAATCAATGCAGCCTCACCATTGCCCATCAATGCAGCCTGATCAGTGCCCAGCTGCAGCCTCACCATTGCAGCCTGATTAGTGCCCATCTGCAGCCTCGCCATTGCCCATCAATGCAGCCTGATCAGTGCTCATCTGCAGCCTCACCATTGCAGCCTGATCAGTGCCCACCTGCAGCCTCACAATTTCCAATCATTGCAGCATGATCAGTGCCCATCTGCAGCCCTGCCATTGGCCATCAATGCAGCCTGATCATTACCCATCTGCATCCTTGTCATTGCCCATCAATGCAGCCTGATCAGTGCCCATCTGCAGCCTCACCATTGCCCATCAATGCAGCCTCACCAGTGCCCATCTGCAGCCTCGCCATTGCTCATCAATGCAGCCTGATCAGTGCCCATCTGCAGCCTCACCATTGCAGCCTGTTCAGTGCCCATCTGCAGCTTTGCCATTTCCCATCATTGCAGCCTGATCAGTGCCCATCTGCAGCCTCGCCATTGCCCATCTATGCAGCCTGATCAGTGCTCATCTGCAGCCTCACCGTTGCCAATCAATGCAGCCTGATCAGTGCCCATATGCAGCCTCCCCATTGCAGCCTGATCAGTGCCCATCTGCAGCCTCACCATTGCCCATCATTGCAGCCTGATTTGTGCCCATCTGCAGCCTCGCCAGTGCCCATCAATGCATCCTGATCAGTGCTAATTTGCAGCCTCGCCATTGCCCATCTATGCAGCCTGATCAGTGCCCATCTGCAGCCTCACCATTGCAGATCAATGCAGCCTCACCAGTGTCGGATTATACAAAGCCAGGATCTCCTATGTACTCGGCGCTTGCAGGCACACACAGTCCCGCCTCCTGGAGCCGGTCCAGGAGGCGGGACTGTGTGTGACTGTGAGCGCTGCTTACACAGGAGATCCCAGCTCTGTGTAATCCAGTGGCGCTCGCCCCCTCCTTCCTCTCTGAGGCAGCCAGGTAAATATCGGCGCATAACACGCACACATGATTTGCCCCCAGGGGGAAAAAGTGTATCTTATACATTAGGTGCTTTTCACATGCTTGAATAGTCAAAGTGAATATTCACACAATTTATTGAGTGAAGATTCTCATCTTCTATAATAAATCAGCCCAACCCTATTATCAGTCTATCCATGCCTACACTCGAAGTACGTTTATCACAAAAACAAATGCTTTTCTAACATACAAACATTTTTTTTTATAACGCTGCTAATCACTTTTACAAATACAAAAAGGGAGCAGTGTCATACGTACAGGGTTTGTCTGCACCGGGTGCCAATTCTCTGAGCGTGCTGTGGTCAACCCCTTTTTTTTTGTGTTGTATAGTGCAACAAAAAACTATAAAAAACAAATGCTGGGTGGCCAAAGCAGCACAGCACCCTCAGAGAGGGTGTTCCCTGAACAGTGGCAGTTCAGAACCAAGCGAAGGCTCCTTCCCTGCTCTTGAGGACATCTCTTTACTCTGAACTGCTGCTGCATCTGGCCTGGTCATTGAGTTTAGGGAGGAAGGGAGTAATATACAGTACTGAGAGGTCTGGAAGGCTCCCCGTCAGCAGAATACAACAACAGTGATTCCCCCATCCACACATCGAATGTGCAGATGGGGGAATGGGTTAATATTTTCAACCCACCTGTTGATTCACAAAAAAAGATGCATCATGTATGACCTGACTTTGTTTCTGTAAAAAAAAAAAGAAGTTGGACTGAGATACTTTTGTATTCTGATGCCATCCGCCATCAACAGACCTTTCACTACAAGAGCCATGAAATATATACTATTGAACCATTTACTCTGTGATTTGGTGCATACCATATTTCTAAAGATCTCCAAACTATGGATTTTTTGGGCCTTTTACTCTCTGGGCACCTTTTTATCAATAGTGTCTTAACAAATAAATTTCAGCTCATCCTGTGTGTTGACCAACATCTAATTGCCTCAACCATACTGAACATTCTGTGATATGTTTATCATAAAACCCTATCGATTCAATGTCTGTACATTTGTCTGACTTTACTGTTGCTGGGAATTTTACATCCTCATAGTTACCTATACATATGCGTACAATATATGGGTATATGTATACCCTTTCTCACTTTCTCTCCTCAAATTTGTGCCAGAGTATATTGGGGAAAAAATACAGGACATATTGCACAAATAATATATATTGTGACAGTGTGAGGCCCTGCCACTGTGAAAAGGGAAGTAGATATGATACCGGTTTTGCACAAATGCAGAGTGCGGGGCTCCAGATTCTGAACAGAGAAGGGTGGTGTCATGATCCTTGGAATACTATAGTATTTCTCCTTGATTCTATTACACAGTGGTGGGTCCTCCATCCTGTCTTGGAAGGAAGGCATTGTTCTGTGTTTGACCATTTGTTTATGTACTTTAATTATCTCCTGGGACTTCTTTGTGTCATTACACATATCAGCCCTCCTATTTAAACTATCGGACCAATCCCAGCTGACCCTGTTTCAAGTCCTCATTTGCATGGCCAAGCGGACTTAAGTGAAGACTAGAGTGTACTTTACAATTGACCAATAGGAAAGTGGTTTGTTTGGGCGGGGTGTTCAAACTGCTATGTATAAAAGTGTGTTGTGTTTATCCAATAAACGTGAGATTCCTGTTTAAACTTACATACAGCCTGCCTGGTGTTTGTTCTGAGCTATAACAACTGGATTCGAACGGCATAACGGAGCATCGGAGGACCGAACTATCAGGCGTTGCGATCTGCAATCTGATCCAATAGCAGCAAAGGAGTGTCAGAAGAATGGACCCAAGCAAGCAGGGGCCCGTTACAGGTGTTTTTTCAACTTTCTCCAGGTTTTGAGCTCTGGAGTTTGGAGGTTTCGAAGAGTTTTGGGAGGGAGACAATCTCCTGCCCAGTGTCCAGGTCTTGCAGGAGAACATCAGGCTGTGAGTGCACGTGTACATAATGAAGGACTTGGGCATAATTCAGGGCTCCCGTTATGAGACAGGTGTGCTCGACTTAAGAGACAACACTACATGCTGAAGGAGAGATTCCTTGTCCATAGGACTGTGTTGAGATGGCCAAGCGAGTCTGGGAGACAGAGAGCCAAGATGACTTGGTGAGTCCAGAGGACTGAGGAAATCTGGAAGTGTCAGAGGTGTGAAAGAATCTGGGGTGTCAGACGAACACCTAACAAGAAGCCAGGGAGTGGGCCCAGGCAGCAGGATGCTGCAAGAAAAGAGAAGACAGCCAAATACTCTCAGCGCTCAGTGGTCTTCGCCAGAGGGAAAGCTAGCCAATATATCATCACATGCACAGTTCAATGCCCGGTAGATGCAGCCCTCCATGGATAGGGATATCCCATGTGGAACTACAAAAACTAAGAAGGGGAAGGCGCAAGCCCCTAGTGCATTAATGCGAGGAAAAACAGAATTTATTGATATGAAAAGCAATCAATAAAATGCGTACTCACAAAGGTGCACAAGTATATAGCAAGTACATAGCAGGATGACATTAGGTAGAAACTCTTAGTTTCTGAGACTTCTGAGAAGTCACAGACCAAGGTTTGGGGCCTAAGCAGCGGCCCTACTGAAGAGAGCGCCAGGTGGCTGGGCATTATTTTCTGTTACCTGCTTTTGATGGTGAAAATCCCTGTGTGGGCAATTGTCTTTGTTGAACTTTGAATTTGTTAATAACAGTGGGCCAACAAGCCCTAAACAACAGTTTATACTGTTGTGGGCTCACTAAAATTGCCTCCACCACTGAGCTAACAATTCCCTATTGTCACAACATATATATTCTTTCTATCTTGCTGCTGGTAGGAGAGGTCCCTTAAATGCATTTTCCTATGCAACTGACAAGATCATATTGAAGGTAATGTTCACTGTATCTTACTTGTCTGCCAGGTTTGTACCTTTCATTCTAGTAAAGAGCAAGTCATTTTACCCTGGAAACCACTATATTTGTGTGTAACTTAACTTAGAAATCATTACTTTAATTCTGCCTCCCAAGGATATATTTATTACTTGGTGCAAATTTCAAACTCAATAGCGTTTTACTGAATGAACGTGCTTGTCTTGCAAGTTTGATCTTAATCCCACTGAAGCCATATTAAGGATTTATCCTGCTGTATGGTGCATGGTGAATTGTTTTCATAATCACAAAATTTAATAATGAGAATGCTTGAGTAATGCTTGAGTACATAATGAGAATGCTATAGGTGATCTGCGCTTATGCAAGTTACTCCAACTTAATTGACTGAAAATGCAATGGCTGAGTATGGAGATGCCTATAACAATCGTATTAAATATTTTAAAATATATGCTGCTCTGTAGCAATCATCACATTAAACATATCCCCTTAGCATCGATATGCGGCCTCGGTTTTAAGGTGTTATACCAGGGAGATGCCTGCCGCTGCAGGCATCATCCCAGTACTGTCTTTTAGAGCGGGCAGTCGGCTCTTCAGGGATAACAACCGATGTGGTTAAAAGCCACTCGGCTGTTATCCCGGAGGAGCGGGAGGGGACACCCCCCTACTGCCTACTGCCCCTGCCTTCTGCCGCTCTTCCTGGGCCTCCCATCCCACCGGGAGACTCGAGCCAAGATCTGGCACTTCCACCGGCTAGAGTGAGACTGGAAGTAAGCTGGAAACAGCTTTGTTCCAGTCTCCTTTGTGTAAACACGGGAGAGAAGTCATGAAGTCACTTCCGGTTTACTCGGTTGCTAATGGCAGTGGTTTAAAAAAAAATCACAGTATTCACAATCACCGTTTTTGGCGATCTGAATACTTTGAAGTGCAAAGGAGGGATTGGGGGTCTTTTAGACCCCCAATCCCTCCATCCCTCCATAAAGAGTACCTGTCACCACCTATTACTGTCACAAGGGATGTTTAAATAAGAAAAAACATTTTTAAAACACTCCCGTCACCGCGAGCTCGCGCATCAAAGAAAATGCACGTGTAAGTCGCGTGCGCATATGTAAACGGTGTTCAAATCACACATGTGAGGTATTGCTGCGATCATCAGAGTGAGAGCAATAATTCAAGCACTGGACCTTCTTTGTAACTCTAATCTGGTAACCGTTACTTTTTTTTAACGTGTTGCCTATGGAGATTTTTAGGTACCGTAGTCCGTCGCCATTTCACGAGTGTGCACAATTTCAAGGCATAACATGTTAGGTATCTATTTACTTGGCGTAACATCATCTTTCACATTATACAAAAAAATTGGGCTAAGTTTACTGTTTCGTTTTTTTTTTAATTTCGTGAAAGTGTCTTTTTTTTCCCCAAAAAATTGCGTTTGGAAGACCTCTGCGCAAATACAGTGTGACAAAAAATATTGCAACGATCGCCATTTTATGCTCTGGATTCTCTGCTAAAAAATATATATAAAATGTTTGTGGGTTCTAAGTAATTTTCTAGCAAAAAATACGGATTTTAACTTGTAAGCAACATATGTCAGAAATAGGCTTATGCCCCGTACACACGATGGGAAATTCCACGAGCAAAAGTCCGATTTGAGCTTTTGGTCGGAAATTCTGACCGTGTGTATGCTCCATCGGACTTTTGCTGGCGGAATTTCCGCCAGCAAAAGATTGAGAGCAGGTTCTTTATTTTTCCATCTGAAAAAGTTCCTAACGGAAATTCCGTTCGTCTGTATGCAATTCCGACACGCAAAAAAACATGCATGCTCAGAATCATCGCTTCATATGGAACTTACCTTTTCTAGTGCCGTCGTACGTGTTGTACATCACCGCGTTTTTGATGGTCGAAAGTTCAGAGAACTTTTGTGTGACCGTGTGTATGCAAGCCAAGCTTGAGCGGAATTCCATCGGAAAAACCATCCAAGGTTTTTCCGACGAAAATTCCGATTGTGTGTACGCGGCATTAGGCATGAAAGGGATATGATATCCAGAAGATAATCTGACAAAGTACTCATTTCTGAAAAATGCACAATATTGCTTAATGTACCTTTCAAAGTGGAACTAAACTCAAAATGTTTCCTATGGTCTCCACATAACCCGCACTGTAGACTAGAGTGCAAGCCCCCCTCATTCTCCCAGTTGCTAGGATGTTGCACCCACCATGTACACGTTAATGGGGTACCTGTTTAATAGAAACCATTCCCTTTTCCTGCCCACACACAACAACACGGGCAGGCTCAGAATGTAAGAACAGTACAATAACAAACCTTACAATTTGGAGGCACATGTGGGGAAGAATCAGCCAATAAAATGAATAAACCTCATTAAAAGCATCACAGTGGCCTGGAGAAAATGGATTCAGCCAACGGAATGAATGAACATCACCTGAGGTTCTACCAACGCAACATCATGGACAGGCTGGAGAATGAACTAGCCGCATAATGAGAGCATATACAACACACAGGTCCAATGGGGAAGATAAATCCATACAGATCCTACAAGCACAACCTGTAGAAAGTAAAAGTTCGGCACCAAGTCATCCTGGAATAAAATCTTGTGCTTTATTAAAGATCCATCAAGACATAAAAAAGAATCAATTTCTGCAGTGAAAATTGATGCGTTTCAGCCATATGGGCTTTAACCATAATCATTATTCTTATGATTAAGGCCCATGTAGCTGAAAGTGTAAATTTTCACCATAGGAATTAATTATTTGTATGTCTTGATGGATCTTTAATAAAGTACAAGATTTTATTCCAGGATGACTTGGTGCCGGACTTTTACTTTATACAGTTTTTATACAGTATGTACTGCCTATGCTCTCCCTCTTTTAAGTGTGAAATAGGGGTTGTAGCACTGCAATTTACTTTTCTCTTAAAAGCAAAATCACCTCCTTAGAAAATCTATTCTCTACTATGTAAGTCATCTCTATTCAACCACACTCTTAAAGCCAAAGATGTCATAATTATCACACAGATAAATAATAAAAAAAAGGTATTTTTTTGACCTTTGCATTTCAATGACTAGCACAGATTGATTTACAATCTAGAAATCAGATTAGCATTGGATTTATTATGAACTATTCACTTTATCACACAAACTCGGAGAACAGTGATCAGTTTCTTAAAATGCTACATCGTAGTGTTAAGTGATGATTTATAATAAATGGAGAAACAGGGGGCAACGGTTTAGCTAAACACAGAGACGTATTTAGTTAGTGAAAGTGTTATGGTAATATTCTAATATATCTCCTTGAGATTTGGAAGTTAAAGTGCAAGAACACTGATGAGTCATTGCTAAGGACACGTTTCATTTATGTTTTTTTTTATTTGCAGGGTTGCTAACAGATGTCATCCCTTTGATCTACAAATAAATGACAATATCTGCAAGTGTCATTTTCATGTGGAGCCAGTCCTGACTGTCATTTTGACAGCTGAGATTAGCTGGCAATTGCAGCTGAGGAACCACTGTAGAGTACAAGGAGCAAGGTGTGAGATATCAAAAAATGGTTGAACAAGTTACTAGCAGGCTTTAGCACTGCTTGAAGTTTCTTGAAAACCTGTTGAATTCTGCTATCTGCTTGTTTAAATTGGGAGGGGGTGGTTAAAATGTCACTAGCCACCAATGTTATGGTCATGTTTTTTTTTGGGGGGGGGGGGTTGAAAATGGTGCTGACCACTAATAATAAGGTTTTTTTTTTTAAATGCCAATAACCACCAATGGTTTTGAAATTGTTTTGGGGAGATTTAAATGATTTTGTGTTTATGCATGACATCTGCCATTGCACACAATGCAGTTTAAAGTGATTGTAAGGGTTCGTTTTTTAAAAATTTAAAATAGCAAACATATCATACTTACCTCCACTGTGCAGCTCGTTTTGCACAGAGTGGCCCGAACCTGCTCCAAACCTGCTCCGAACCTGCTCTTCTGGGGTCCCCCGGCGGCTCTCGCGGCTCCTCCCCGCATCAGATAGCCCGCTAGGGGAAGCACTTCCCTGAGAGGGTTACCTTGGGGACGCGCTCCCGAGTCCAGCATTCAGCGTCCATAGCCGCCGAATGTATGACTCGGCCCAGCCCTCCAGTGCCCACCTCATTGGATTTGATTGACAGAAGCGGGAACCAATGGCTGTGCTGCTATCAATCTAGCCAATCAGGACACGAGACACTGGCTAGAGCTGGTGTGCTCATCCCCGGCGCAAGAAAAAGATGTGGTGTGTTTACTTTCCTTAAAGTGATCATTTTTAAGGGGAATTGTACTGTCCTGGCATTTTTGTTTGAAACAAACAAATGGCCCCTACTAACATCTATAACTGGCCTTCAAAGCAGGGAGCACATGGAAGGGCAACACATGCAAGACAAAACCAGAGAAAATTCCCTGCTCAACTCACCAACCAGTCAGCTTACCAACTGAACTAACCTGTCCAACAGTATGCGTTAGCACACATTTGCAAACGCATGCGTAAGCTGCAGGGCCCCTTCATTGCACCCTGTATTACCTGCAGTCCTAACCCTTGTAAATTTATGAGAGTCTCCAACAGTGAGAAGCTAGAAAGTAAGGGAAGCAGTTTTTGTCTTTAACCACTCGGTGCCCGTGCTATAGCCGAAAGACGGCTACAGCATGGTGCTTAATTGCCCGGAGGGCGCCCCTGGACGTCCTCCTGTTTACTTGTTCCCCGCGCGCCGCGGGCACGCATCTTGGAAAATCTGTGTTGGCCGTGTCCCTTGGACACAGCCAATCACAGATCGTGCTAAATGGCCAATCACAGCGGCCATTTAGCACTCAATTGGCGTGTCCAATGGGAGATGATCTCAAATATAAACATATGAGATCATCTCTCATTGTTGGCTCTCCCTCCTCACACAGAAACTGCATGTGAGGAGGGAGAGCTTCTGTGCTGCAGCATGAGTGAACACTAAATAAAACACAGTGCCCACAGTACCTATCAGTGCCACCTGTCCCCAGTGCCATCTGTCCCCAGAGCCACCTGTCCCCAGTGCCACCTATCAGTGCCATCTGTCCCCAGTGCCACCTGTCAGTGCCATCTGTCCCCGGTGCCACCTGTCAGTGCCATCTGTACCCAGTGCCACCTATCAGTGCCATCTGTCCCCAGTGCCACCTGTCAGTGCCATCTGTTATCAGTGTCACGTGTCATCAGTGCCACGTATCAGTGCCATCTGTCATCAGTGCCACATCAGTGTCACGTGTCATCAGTGCCACGTATTAGTGCCATCTGTCATCAGTGCCACATCAGTGTCACATGCCATCAGTGCCACGTATTAGTGCCATCTGTCATCAGTGCCACATCAGTGTCACGTGTCATCAGTTCCACGTATCAGTGCCATCTGTCATCAGTGCCACATCAGTGTCACGTGTCATTGTCCTGGTGTTCCAGGGCCTTCAAAAGTGTAAAGGGTAGTCAACAAGTTAGATGTGTAATTTATGCTCCTAGAACACCTGATGGTGCTCCCTGCATGTTGGGCCCCTCCATGTGGCTAGGCTGTGAAAAAGTCCCACACATGTGGTATCGCCATACTTAGAAGGAGTAGCAGAATGTATTTTGGGGTGTCATTTGTGGTATACACATGCCATGTGAGAGAAATACCCTATTACAATGACAATTTTGTTGGAAAATAAATAATAAAATCTTCATTTTGCAAAGAATTGTGGGAAAAAATGACAACATCAGAAACCTCACTATGCATCTTACTAAATACTGTGGAATGTCTGCTTTCAAAAAAGGGGTCATTTGGGGGGTATTTGTACTTTCCTGGCTTGTTTGGGTTGCAAGTACATCAAGTGTGATCAATTTTTTATGATTTGCACCACAGCTTGTAGACTCTCTAACTTTCACACAGACCAAATAACATCCAATAATTTTGGTTATTTTTACCAAAGATATGTAGCAGTATAAATTGTGGCCCAAAATTATGAAGAAAAATTAATAATTTGCAAAATTCCATCACAGAAACTAAGAAAATGCGTTTTTTTTTTCAAAATTTTCGGTCTTTTTTCATTTATAGCGCAAAAAATAAAAAAAACCCAGTGGTGATCAAATACCACCAAAAGAAAGCTCTATTTGTATGAAAAAAAGGACAAAAAATTCATTTGGGTACAGTATTACATGACTGAGTAATTTTCATTCAAAATGTGAGAGCACTGAAAGCTGAAAATTGGTCTGGGCAGGAGGGGGTTTAAGTGCCCAGTAGGCAAGTGGTTAAATATTTGGTCTTTTTTTCTTTTTATATAGTTAAAAAAAAGTCATTATATACAGCGATACCTCAGTTCACAAACTTAATTTGTGAAACGGCTCTGGTCACGAACCGAATTGGTTGCGAACCGAGGGAAATTTTCCCATAGGGTTCAATGTAAATCAGGTTAATCCGTTCAGAACTTTTTTTTTTTTGTTCATATATAAAATTATGAAATGTTGAGTATCTCAAAAAAGTGAGTACACCCTCACATTTTTGTAAATATTATATCTGTACATATGACAACACTCAAGAAATGACACTTTGCTACAATGTAAAGTAGTGAGTGTACAGCTTGTATAACAGTGTGAATTTGCTGTCCCCTCAAAATAACTCAACACACAGCCATTAATGTCTAAACAGTTGGCAACAAAAGCAAGTGCACCCCTAAGTGAAAATGTCCAAATTGGGCCCCAAGAGTCAATATTTTGTGTGGTCACCATTATTTTCCAGCACTTCCTTAACCCTCTTGGGCATATAGTTCACCAGAGCTTCACAGGTTGCCACTGGAGTCCTCTTCCACTCCTCCATGACAACATCACAGAGCTGGTGGATGTTAGAGACCTTGCGCTCCTCCCCCTTCCGTTTGAGAATGCCCCACAGATGTTCAATAGGGTTTAGGTCTGGAGACATGCTTGGCCAGTCCATCACCTTTACCCTCAGCTTCTTTAGCAAGGAAGTGATCGTCTTGAAGGTGGGTTTGAGGTCCTGTGGTTTTTTTTTTTTTAACAGAAGAAGAGGTCCTGTGGTTTAGTCTACGAAGGAAACGGATAATGCTCTGCTTCAGTATGTCACATATTGGCATTCATGGTTCTCTCAATGAACTGTAGCTCCCCAGTGCCGGCAGCACTCTTTCAGCCCCAGACCATGACACTCCCACCAACATGCTTGACTGTAGGCAAGACACACTTGTCTTTGTACTCCTCACCTGGTTGCTGGCTTGCCGCCACACTCACTTGACACCATCTAAATCAAATAAGTTTATCTTGGTCTCATCAGACCACAGGACATGGTTCCATGTCCTTAGTCTGCTTGTCTTCAGCAAATTGTTTGCGGGCTTTTTTGTGCATCATCTTTAGAAGAGGCTTTCTTCTGGGACAACAGCCATGCAGACAGTGTGTGGCGTATGGTCTGAGCACTGACAGGCTGACCCACCCCTTCAACCTCTGCAGCGATGCTGGCAGCACTCATAAATCTAATCCATAAGACTACCTCTGGATATGACGCTGAGCACATGCACTTAACTTCTTTGTTCCACCATGGCGAAGCCTGTTCTAAGTGGAACCTGTCCTGTTAAACCGCTGTAAGATCTTGGCCACCATGCTGCAGCCTTGGCAATCTTCTTATAGCCTAGGCCACCTTTATGCAGAGCAACAATTCTTTGTTTCAGATCCTCAGAGAGTTCTTTGCCACGAGGTGCCATGTTGAACTTCCAGTGACTAGTATGAGAGCTTAAGACCAGTAACACCAAATTTAACACACCTGCTCCCCATTCACACCTGAGACCTTGTAACACTAATGATTCACATGACACCGGGGAGGAAAATGGCTTATTGGGCCCGAATTGGACATTTTCACTTAGGGGTGTACTCACTTTGTTGCCAGCAGTTTAGACATTAATGGCTGTGTGTTGGGTTATTTTGAGGGAACAGCAAATTTACACTGTTATACAAGCTGTACACTCACTACTTTACATTGTAGCAAAGTGTCATTTCTTCAGTGTTGTCACATGAAAAGATATAATAAAATATTTACAAAAATATGAGGGGTGTACTCACTTTTGGGAGATACTGTACGTACAGTACAAAAAAAGGATTTTAAAAATATATTACATGCGGTCTTTTACATTAAGCTGACCTCTTTTATGTGTACATCTAAAAAGAAAAAAAAACTCTAGCTCCACTTTAATCCTTGTTTGAAACAATCCCAAACCCCAATTTAAATGACTAATCTAGGGGCCAGAAAACAGCACTGTACATCCAGGAAAAGATCATCTGAGGGCATGATAAAGTTGTAGAATTCATATGAATTGTTTTTCCATGATTCCCAATCAAATGAGCCCACCCTCATGGTAGTCAGGGGGCAGAAACCCCTATCTTAGTGGACTGGTTCGCCTAAGACTCTCATCTTGCACTTCTCTTCTCAATATGAAAGTGTCAGAGCAGGGAAGATGGACGCGGCTCATGTTCAGGAACTAAAGCAGAGTTCGCGTACCGAAGCAAATTTTTGTGAACTCTTCTGTTCGCGAACCGAGTTGTTCGTGAACCAAGGTATCACTGTACTGCCAAAAGAAACTTCTATGATATAAAAATAATTTGGGTAAAGTGTTTTTAATGGTGGAGTAATTGTCATTTGAGCTATCACAGCTCTAAAATATGCTCTTAAATATGGCCTGGAAAGGAAGGGGGTGCCAGTCCTGAAGTGGTTACCTGTCTCAGCTGAAATTACTTTAAAGGCTTCAACAAAGCTGCTTGAAGCTTACTAGAAGCTTTACAAATACTTTGTAAAACCTTGCTGCACACACTGTTTTTATAAAAGTTAAAACACACATGAACTGGGTGGCACAGTGGTGTAGTGGGTAGCACTCTCGCCTAGCAGTAAGAAGGGTCACTGGCTCGAATCCCAACCACGACACTACCTGCCTGGAGTTTGCATGTTCTCCCTGTGCCTGCGTGGGTTTCCTCCGAGTACTCCGGTTTCCTCCCACACTCCAAAGACATGCTGGTAGGTTAATTGGATCCTGTCTAAATTCTCCCTAGTATGTATGAATGTGAGTTAGGGACCTTAGATTGTAAGCTCCTTGAGGGTAGGGACTGATGTGAATGTACAATGTATATGTAAAGCGCTGCGTAAATTGACGGCGCTATATAAGTAACCTGAAATAAATAAAATAAATAAAATGAACAAGGCCTTAAAGTAAGGTGACCAGACGTCCCCGTTTTCCGGGGACAGTCCCCGTTTTCCGACTATGATCCCCGGACCCCGTTTGTCCCCGCTTTTGTCCCCGGTTTTGCCGGTCGGCATTTAGGCAGCGGCAGTTTCCCAATGTATGGGGGCGTTTCCCGATGTATGGGGGCGTTTCCCGATGGACGGGGGCGTTTCCCGGTGGACGGGGGCGTTGCCCCAAGAGATAGCACATGCAGAGCTATGTAGAGTAACTGTAGAGGAGGAGCTGGAGCGTCTCCAGCCTACCTATGCTGTGCTAGTGTAGTTAGTAGCTGCCACTCCTCCTCAGCTGAAAAATCCATCAGGTGACTCTTCCAGCATCCCGCCCCTCTCCTCCTACCTCTGCTCCCTCCTCCAATCGCGCTCCTGGCAGCATAGGGGAGAGGACAGAGTACAGCGTTCCTCCCCTTCCCTCTGGTCCTGCAAGGCACTATGGGAATTGTAGGCAAGAAGTAGTATAGAGTGAATGGCCACAAGCAGGTGAGTTTTTATGCTAGCAGCTAACATGATAAAATTTTTCTCCTTCACTGGTGGGCACTGACAGGCAGCACTCATGTGGCACTATATATATATATATATATATATATATATATATATATATATATAGATATATCTATATCTATATCTATATCTATATCTATATATATATAAATATATATATATATATATATATATAGATCTCTATCTATCTATCTATCTATCTATGTATCTATCTATCTATCTATCTATCTATCTATCTATCTATCTATCTATCTATCTATCTATCTATCTATCTATCTATCTATCTATCTATCTATCTATCTATCTATCTATCTATCTATCTATCAAATATGCAATTGATTATATAAAAAAAAAATCAAATATATGTGATAGTTTTCTTTAACTAGCATTGCAGGAAATGTCATTCTTGAATGTGTGCGCTGTAATATGTTTCTCCACTAATTCAGGGTACTTTGTCGCAGTAAGACCCCTTTCACACTGAGCCGCCTATAGCGTCGGCGGTAAAACGCCACTATTTTTAGCGGAGTTTTACCGTCGGATTTGCGGCGCATTTCAGCCGCTAGCGGGGCGCTTTTACCCCCCGCTAGCGGCCGAGAAAGGATTAAAACCGCCTGCAATGTGCCGCAATAGTGGGGTTTTGCCGGCGGTATCCTAGCACTGCCCCATTGATTTCAATGGGGAGCAGCGGTGAAGGAGCGGTAAACACACCGCTCCTTCACCGCTCCAAAGAAGCTGCTGACAGGACTTTTCCTGACGTCCTGCCAGCGCAGCGCTCCGGTACTGGAAACAATAGAGCAGCTGTTTGAGGGCGGATTGCAGGCACTATTTTTAACGCTATAGCGCCTGCAAAACGCCCTCGGTGTGAAAGGGGTCTTAGTGGGCTTAGCACTATATGACCATATAGTGTGACCAAACCCCCGTATTTTTTTGAATATGTTCAGGTGTTTAACTAGCCTTGCAGGAAATGTCATTCTTAAATGTGTGCGCTGTAATCTGTTTTGTACTGTTTGTAGGTCTTATAGCAGCACCATCTTGAATTTAAACGCATTGTAGGGTGTGCCCCCCAAATATGTTTTTGTATATGTGATAGTCAATCGTGCAAAAACCATACAATTATAGTCCAATTAGAGCTGTGTATATCAAAACAGTCCAAAAAAAACTGTATTCGTGAATCCAATGAAACATACAGGAGCTCAGTCCACAAATGACATCTGCTGTAAGGCTGCTTTCACGCTGGGGCGGGGTCGGCGGTAAAGCGCCGCTATTTTTAGCGGCACTTTACCGTACATTTGTAGTCTTATAACAGTTAGCTATTAATATTTTATTATTTATGTTCGAAGATATCCTACATGTTGTTACCATGTATTCTTTTACTGTTCTGAATTGTTAATTTATTGTTCATTGTTATTGTTGAACCAAAATTCTTTGGCAAGAATAAAATACAAAATATGCATTGAAAAGTTTTATCTCCATCTTATCTTCTTAACATTTGGTAGTCGTATCCCAAAAAATTCTAAGAATTTTTTTTTTTAATCTCATGGATGAAATGTGAGAAATAACGTATATATCGTATAATCCTTCCATAAACATATACCACATACACTGCATATATAATTTGAGGAATATATGCTTATAAAATCGTTTACCATTTGCCAAAAAAAAAATGTCCCCGGATTTCATTTTGAAAATCTGGTCACCTTACCTTAAAGGGAAGTCAGAACTGTACTGAATGGGCCTACAGGTGGCTCATGAGAGATGATATCATCAATATCAACCATTGATCTCAGCAGCTGGCTGCAGGCCTGTGGACACACTGAGGATTGGACTGGTCATTTCTTTCACCCAAACTCTTCAAAATTCTGCACGGCATTAAGCATGCATATGTACTTCTGACTCTTCAAAGTAAAAATAGTGAATATGCTGACTGCCATTTTATGGCAAGGATTTAATTCCTTAGTATGCATGCAAAAGTGGCGCTGTGCAGAAAATTGAATAGTGTGGCAGAAAGGCTACAGTATGTACCAGTAGATTGCCTGCAAAGAAAAATATTACAATTGGAGTTATGGGTAAGTACAAGCTTTGAACAATCCGATCGCAGAGAGAAGGGAAGGATAAGAACACTAAAAGCACACTTAGCCCTAAAAAACAAGTGACCAACAGCAGCTCCCATTTTACCTAAACTAAAGGTTACTGTATGACAGTTTAAATAAGTACCAAATCTGGTTACTCCAAATTCAGTATGTGATGCATACATTTCATAAACAATACAAAAACTTTCATAACCTTCCCAGACTGAGCCAAATCCTCTTTCATATGTAAGTCACACTCTCCCCCTCCCAGACACTGCACATCATAGTGTGAAGGTTTCTGCAACAGAGGCAGTGCTGCCAATCCAGAAAGCAATGGGCAGCACTAGGTATGGCCAGTTATTGACATACAAACTGCAGGATTGTAAATCAGCAGTGACAATGCAGACAGCCATGTCCTAAATCAACATTTTTTTAACCTACTGTAGTGCAGGCAGCACAGCCTACATGAGTGGCAACTTCATTCTGAATTCAGGAGCAGTGCAGCATCATTGCCACACTAGCACAGGAAGCTGCTTTAAGGTAGACTTAATAGGTATTTGATGAGAGAGAAAACTGTAAGAAAGAAAGTTGTACAGTAAGTGCAAATTCAGTTATAATTAGGTTCTGCAAGATGTATTTTTTAAAGGGAGGCAATATCTCTATAAGTTTGTGAGCTTTCATGAGCAGCACCCTTCTAACCCTCTTGGTATTCTAACTGTACTGTCTATATTTATATTGTAAAACACTGTGCAAACTGTTTGAACTTTATAAATCGTGCATAATAATATTAACTCACTGGTTCACTTTAAAATAAACCCTTCCTGATAGACACATGGGGGCTGCTAATGCCATTCCCATTTTGAAGATGATAGTTGCATGTCTATTACACTTAGTAAATAGGATCAATAAGGTTTCACTAGGAGTCACTAACCTAGAACAAGTATGCAAATTGGTTCTTAATTTGCAAACACATGGACACGAAGTACTGAAGCAAGAGGGTAAACATGACAGCCAGGAATCTAGCATTTGCTGAATGAGAAGTGGCAATGGCAACCTCCATGTCTCTAAGAATTTTTTTTCTTTAAAGTGGACTTTACCCTCCTTCCTAGCTAAAACCACTATTACTAAAATAATTACAGCCAAATAAATACATATACCGGTAATTAATGTTGGTTGCCTACTTTCTTACTGTGTTCCAATATGCTAACGCCCCATTCCTCCTACTCATGTAACACCACATTGTCATTTCAACATTTGACATTGTCAGTGACAGGCTTCTTCCATGTTTTCTGTGCCAGTCCTCCAATGACATCTACAATAGATCTCACACATGCACTTTAAAAGACCAGGCCTTTTCTCGCACTTTTTGTTTACACATAACAATCATTTTTATTTTATTTTTTATAGATAATTACTTAGAACCCTCAAAAATTATATATTTTTTGAAAGCAGAGGCCCTAGAGAATAAATTGGTGGGTTTTGCCATTTTTTATGTCACACACAGTGGCGGTGCGTCCATAAGGGCGCTGCCCCCTCTCTCCAGGCACCCCTTTATCACCAGTAGATAGATTCATGCATTGCATGAATCTATCTATGGCCACCGCTACCACCCCCTATTCAGGCGCCCGGCGCCTGAATTACAGCAGCAAAGTATTTATTTTTAAGCACCTGATTAGAGCCATAGGCTCTAATAGGCATCAAAAAAGGTAAACAGCAAGCTCCATGCTTGGCGCTCGCAGTTCACCTAGTTGTGTTACAAAAGCGAATGAATATTTGCTTTCCTAACACTGAACCACCTCTCTGTCAATCAAGTGCTCGGGTCTGTTACCTGTCACCTGATTGGCTGAAATGACATGCGCCGCTATTGGACGGCTATCAGGAAGGGAGGACAGGAGATGAGGATGGCAGGAGACGCATGAAGGACACCGCTGGTCGCCATCACCCACTGCTCCACAAGGTAAGTGCCGGGCAGATGGCGAGCGGGTGGGGGTCACACTGGCGGCATTCGAGGGCACACTGGCAGCATTTGATGGGCACAGTGGCAGCGTTTGATGGCACAGGGGCAGCATTTGAGGGCACAGCGGCAGCGTTTGATGGGCACAATGGCAGCGTTTGATGGCACAGTGGCTGCGTTTGATGGCACAGTGGCTGCAATTGATGTTTTTTTTTCAAAATTTTTTTGCGCCCCCCCCAAAAAAATTTTGAGCACCAGCCGCCACTGGTCACATGGTATTTGTACAGTGGTTTTTCAAACACAATTTTTGGGAAAAAATACATATTTTTTAAACTTTAATACAAAAAACACAATACATAACCCAATTTTTTTGTAAAATATAAAATATGATGTTATGCTGAGTAAATAGATACCAAACATGTCACACTTTAAAATTGCCCGCGTCCATGCCCATGCAACAGTAACAAATGATGTAAATTTTACTATCCATTTGCACTCTTTAAAAGCCTTTACAGGTTACCGCTTTAGATTTACAGAGGAAGTCTAGTGCTAGAATTACTGGCCATGATCTGATATTTGCGACGATACCTCGCATGTGTGGGATGATCGCTGTTTGCGTGCATGCTGGTCCATGCCTTAACATTTGTGCACTAGCACAAAAGGACAGGGGCACTGCCTGCTGGTATCCTGGGTCTCCTTGTGGGATGGGAGAGGCCAAGCAAGTTGCAAAAGGCGACGTGGAGGGGGGGTTCCTCTGCTTGTAATAGCAATCGAGTGGCTAGTTAGTTGAAGTCAGATGATGTACTAGGTACGTGATTTGGCGGCAAGTGGTTAACATCTGGCATAGTTTGTTATTGTTTAAAACATTGCCATGGCTTCAAAAACATGGGTATCATTATGCTACTTGACACTCATGTTCCTGAGCTATAGAAACATATAAACAATTTTAACAAAATACCTTTCTCTTGACAACATGCAGTTTACAGACAAGAACTGGTTTCTTTCCAGGGGGCAACTGTAGTGCACTGGCTACATCACCAGTGTCTCAACATGCCAGGAAAGTGAATTAACACCTTCCCGCCAGGCCTATAGCAGAATGACGGTCAGGCATGGGGTTCCATTGTTCTGACTGGACGTCATATGACATCCTTTAGAACAAGCGGCTCGTGCTCACCCAAACACACTGCATCTCCAATTACAATAAAGAGCCTACCTATACGTAGACGCTTTACCACGTGATCAGCTGTCTAATCAGAGCTGATTATACAGCGTAAATAGGACGTGCCGGTTATCGGCAATTCCTTTACTTGTGCTGACAGAGTGTGAGGTGAGGAGAGCCGATAAACGGCTCTCCTGACAGGGGGGTCTGTACTGATAATCAGTGCATTGATTTTCAGTGCAGCCCCATCAGCGATGCCTAACAATGCCCACCTGTGCCCACCAGTGATGCCAATCAGTGCCCACCAGTGGTACCAATCAGGGCCCATCAGTGCTGCCTTTCAGTGCCCATCAGTGATGCCTGTCAGTGCCTCCTCATCAGTGCCATCTATCAGTGCCACCCATCAGTGCTGCATATTGGTGCCTCCTCATCAGTGCCAACTCATCAGTGCCTGTCAGTGCAGACTCATTAGCACACATCAGTGAAGGAGAAAAATTACTTATTTACAACATTTTATAACAAAAACTAAGAAAAACTTTTTTTTTCAAAATGTTTGGTCTTATTTCATTTGTTTAGCAAAAAATAAAAAAAAATGATGGTGATTAAATACTACCAAAAGCAAGCTCTATCTGTCTCAAAAAAATGATAAAAATTTTGTTTGGGTACAGCATTGAATGACCGCGCAATTGTCATTCAAAGTGTGACAGAGCTGAAAGCTGAAAATTGGTCTGGGCAGGAAGGGGGTGTAAGTGCACAGTATTGAAGTGGTTAAATAAAATGAAAATATCAGAAAGTGTGTTTTATTTTAAAAATGACTTGAAGATATTTTGAGCATGCTGAGCTCCATACACCAGAGCTTTTGAGTTTTGGGGAGGGGAAGGTCCATTTTGAGTCTAGTTTGTCTCTTGGTAGCTCAAAGTGTAGCTGTAATTTGCTTACAATCAGTGTACTGCTATGTAATCCATTATAGTAAACAAGTATATAATATATAACGCGCAACATGTATGTATACAGTAAGCAATGAAATGACTAAAAAGTTAATTTAGACATGCAAACGCAATATAGATTACAATAGGAAAGAAAAGGTTTGTGATATTTATTTTAACCAGTTACATAAAACCTTTAGCTTTGCAGACCTTATTGATACATTTTATCTTTAAATAGGAACAGATTTAAATATTAACTCAATAAACCATGTCATGGCTTTTACTTATATTTACCTGTGTGTAGATAGAAGTAAATAATATTTTCTCACCCAAGGGAGATAAGCATATCTTCGAGCATTTAATACACTTTTAAAACTAAATAACCCTATCATTTTTACTCATATTTTCATTAACAGCATGCATTGTTCTGCAAGAAGTAGCAGGCATAAAGGATATCCAGAGCTCAGTATCAAATAATTGAGCCTAAGGCTTAAACAAAGCACTTCAATCTCACTAAGTGAATTCCCTTTACTAATTAAGAAAAGAGAGCTTACCATACAGTGAGGCCATTAGCTGGAATTAGACACACATTCTTTAAAATATGTTTCCATTTGGTTATTCCTTGTGGATATTCTGAGAGATGCCAGTTTAATTTTCAGAAAATGGTCATTGGGAATTCAGTGTATCCAGTTTACCCATAGGCAGTTCTGTATCATAACCAAAGTAGTCTGACCTCATCAAGGCTAGGCATGTGCCTTTTGAGAACAGGGAGGAACAGACAAGTGAATTCCAAGTAGGAAAGGAATGTGGAGAGCAAATGTAATGTAATGAAGAGTTTGCTGAGTTTACAAAGGTTGGCTACATCACTTGCAAAACACATGGCTATGGTTACGTGGAAATATACAAGTTAAAGTGTATGTAAGCCCAAAATTTTAATTTGATATTATGCCTCACTGTACAGAGTTGTCTTAGCGGAATAGCAAACCTTTCTACCTGTACGTTGTGTTTTCCGCCTACATAAGATGTGCATTGATTATGTAGCATGATTTGTTGGTCTGTGCACACAGCAGTAGATTATAGTAAAGTAAATATTCACATTCTTAGTTTCTGTTTGTGTTCAAACACAATACATGCATCATGCACTGCATGCATGTCCTCTATCTGCAGTATAAAAACTGATATTTACTATGCAGAAACTACATATCCCACAATCCCTGGATTTCTCAGTCTAGAACTTGTGCAGATGAGAGCCAGATAGTAACTAGATCTGACACAGACACAAACAGGCAAAACAATTAACAGAGATCTCACTGTGCTGGAAGAGATGTGTTTTCATCACATTAGCACTCCCACATTTGTGATGCAACACAGAGGAAATGTCTAGACATGCACTGGATTCTGTGTGACCCGGGAACAAAAAGTTGCCTAGGGATAAGCTAGATGAATGAATACATGGACATAGGGGAATTGATCAGCCATGACACTACAAACTGGAGCCACAACACAGGAGCCCATCATTATGAAGTAAGGCAAACAAATAAGAGAAAGACTATAACTATACTAATGCCTAGTTAAAACAGTAAAAACCTTTAAAAATGAACAATGCCTTTAAAGGAGAAGTGTGGGAAACAAAAAAAAACAAACAAATCTATGGCTGCAGCATCATTGTGATGCTCTAGCTATCCCCCAGTGACTCTAATGCCGTGTACACACAACCGGTTTTGCCGTCGGAATAAACTCCGACGGAATTCCATTCAAGCGGCCTTGCCTACACACGGTCAAACCAAAGTTGGACCAAAGTCCGACCGTCCAGAACGTGGTGACGTACAGCACGTACGACGGGACTAGAAAAAGGAAGTTCAATAGCCAGTAGCCAATAGCTTCCGTCTCGTACTTGCTTCAGAGCATGCGTCGTTTTTGGTACATCGGAACAGCATACAGACAAGCGGTTTTCCCGATAGGAATTGTTTCCTTCGGAAATATTTGGAACATGTTTTATTTCTAGGTCCGCTTCTGTCTAACTTTTTCTGTCGGACATTCCGCTCGTGTGTACGCGGCTTAAGCCTGAGAACTGAGTGATCACATGACTTCTGATCACCAAGTTCTCAGATCCACTCTAAGCAAAGAATGGTGGCTGTCAGTCACCCCTCTCTGCTCTGCCTCTCCAGTGCTCACTGGAGTGCCGGGCAATAGGGGTGCAGGAGTAGCTGGCTGAGACATCTAAGTGGATCTTGACATTATTGTTGGGACAGATCCAGAAACTGGAACAGCTCTGTGACATCAGTCGACAGCGAACTTTCACTGGAGCGCCGGGCAGGGGCAGAAGCGGCTGTCTCAGGCATCTGGATGGATCCCAACATTATTATTGGAATGCATCCAGAAACTGGAGCAGCTCTGTCACATTAGTCGAAGCTTTAGCCCACTGTCAGCTGATTCTGGATCACAGGCATGAAAAGGTAAGTGCACTATTGTGATCCACATGCGAAGTATGACCAACAAACCTTGGCAAGCTTTTAGAAAATAAAATCTTTTGTGATTCTGTTGCATAGTATTTTACCTAAAGATTCTGCCAGTAACAGAACTTACTAGTTGAAAATGCTATGCTGCTGTCTCACACTTAGCAGCAGTGTTGTCAGCCTGTTGCGCAGTTTGCCATTAGGCTGCCTATCAGGCTGATCTTAAGGAGCTCCAACAGAAAGCTAACAACGATGCTCCTAATTGTGAAGCAGCGGCTTACTGTTGTCAGCCTGAACAGAAAATTCTGTTACTGGCAAGTTCTCCGGGTAAGAATTTTGCAACAGATTCATAAAAAATGATTTGCTTTAGGAAACTGTATATGGTGAGGCATAATGCTAAACAAAGTGAAAAATACATTTGCTTTATTGTGAAGTGATTGCTTTATTGTGAAGTCCCTTTCTTTTGCTCTCTTACAGCTCAGTTCAGCAACTGATCTTGATGAAAATACCTAGTTATTCCGGGTATTAAAGAAAATGCACCTCTTCTTCTCATCTGATGCCATTGGTGCTTGGCCCAGAGCTCTCGCATGAGGGTAGGGAGAAAGTCTTCAGCCCTTTATAAGCTATCACCAGTACAACTCAGACACTACACGGGACTTCCTTTTCTTGATCCCGGTGACTGAATTGATGGTCAGAAAAGGGGAGGATGGCTTTATTGAGAACCTGTTGCTTTGCCCCACATACAGCTAAGTGTTGCTATATAAATGCTTTAGCAAAACAAGGGTTGTTTATACTGTACGGGATGCCAAGGTTGGGTCCTGGACAGGCACTGTAGCTATGTGAGGAATTCCCAGGATAGCCATACTAAGGAGAGCACTGACTTGCAGTTATCTCTGTGTTAGTAGAGAGGTATTTGGGACCTGGAATTTCAGAGGCCCTGAAGTGATATTCAGGTGGGAAAAGGGCCTCCACTCCTGACTACAGGGACACATGTTTGGAGTACTGCAAATTTGCTGGAAACTGCCAAATAGCCCAACGGGGACGTGCTAACCCTGGGGTAAAGTTCTTCAATGAACTGTGTATTTTCTTATATTCTGTCGATACTGTTTTTGTGCTGATGACAAGCGGACTTTTGCTTTGTATTTTGTTTTGCTGCTGGAAGCATTGCTTTGTGTTTTTGCCTGAAGAAAAATAAACCCCCTTTTGTTTAAAATTTAAATGGCTTTGCACATGATCCCGTGGAGCTATCGCCCCCAAACTTTACAACGGGTGCCTTGAATGCTGGCAGAGTGCATTTCAGCTGCAAAAGCCATTTAAACTTGCAACTGACATTTAAAGAGACAGTGTACCTATTGCATGTCTTGGGTGAAATCAGTTCAAGCACTGCAAGCAGCAGGAAAAGACAAGGAGGAGGTCTTCAAGGCACTTATGCAAGCCACTGTGACCCAGCAGCAAGCCTCCAGTTTTCATCCCAGCAGGAAACCACACAGGCACAAGTGGCTGCCTTGCAGGAGGCAGTGAAGCGTCTTGATCAGGGCTGGGAGCAAGCAGCCATTGCCCCTGGCAACCCAGTAGCTGTTGGAGACAGCTGTGTTTTGCAGAAACTGACACCCAATGATGATTTGGAGGCCTTTCTCACCACCTTTGAGAGGATAGTGGATAGAGAGGGGTGGCCCCGTGACCAATGGGTTGGCATTATCTCCCCTCTCCCGCCTGGGAGTGACCACAGCAGTCCAGGTTCAGAGGGTGCACCGCTGGATGTACCAACCTGACCGGCCACCAAGGTCTTAAATGCATGAACTGGTGCTGCTGGTCAAAAAATGGCTGCAGCCAGAAAGGTTGACAGGGCCACAAATGGTGGGACGGGTGGTGATAGACCGGGACCTGTGGTCCCTGCCAGATGACCTGCAGCGCTGGGTAAGCCATGCAACCGCAGACAAGCTGGTAGAGTTGGTTGAAAGATACACTGTGGTGAAGAACCTACTCGGGCCTGCCAAGCGTCAGAAACAAACACCAAGGGAAGCAAGGCCAGCTGCAGCACCTAGGAGGGAAGCCCTACCAGATGTTGGAACCCCCAAACCTGCCTCATCTTCCGGGGGAATCCATGGAGGTCGATCCCTGTCCCAATAATGGGGGACATACAATGTTGGTGAACACCCTTTATTTAAAAAATCTAAATGGCTTTGCACATGATCCTGTGGCGCTATCACCCCCAAACTCTACAATACATACCTTCAATTGTATATTTAGCAGCACAAGCTGGAAGAAAGAAAGGATGTTTGCTACCTTTCAACTGAAAACATGATTGCTCAAGATCCATCAACTTTCAGGTGAACATAATGCATCTCAACTGGACTCCAGGAATGCTGCTTATAGGAGTAATGGACCCTATATATGAGTCCAGCAGCACCCCTGTTGTATCCTGTTGTATACCTGGGTTCTGAATCTTAAGCCTGGTACACAGTAATAGTTTTACAAAAATAAACCTGACAGATTTGGTCAGAGCCGCTGTACTAATGATCCAATGTTAGTACAGCGATCTCTCCCACTGAGCTGTTGTGTTCTGACAAGGGACAGCCCCCCCCCCCCCCGCCAGAACACTCAGATCAGCTGATCGTCTGAAGGCTTCTGTCGGACCTGCTGACATACACACAGGCTGAATGTTGGCCAGTTTTTATTTAAGTAGCCGATGTCTCCCGACATTTGGCCCCTATGTACTAGGCATTATTCATGCACTACATACCACACAACACACTTGCTTTGATTCAGAGGGCTTCCCTTACTAATCTAGTTTACAGACTGGCATTTATTTAGGATGACACATTGGTGACTATTGTAACTGCCTCTCTCAGTAAATGTTTGTCATACTGCGTTCATTAACCACTTCAGCCCCGAAAGATTTGGCTGCTGAATGACCAGGCCATTTTTTGCGATTCGGCACTGCGTCGCTTTAACTGACAATTGCGCGGTTGTGCGACACTGCACTCAAACAAAATTGACATCCTTTTTTTTCCCACAAATAGAGCTTTCTTTTGGTGGTATTTGATCATCTCTGCGATTATTTTTTGCGCTATAAACAAAAAAAGAGCGACAATTTTGAAAAAAACACAATATTTTGTACTTTTTGCTATAATAAATATCCCCAATTTTTTTTTAAAAAAAAGCAAATTTTTTCTCAGTTAAGGCTGATATGTATTCTTGTACATATTTTTGGTAAAAAAAAATCACAATAGGTGTATATTGATTGGTTTGCGCAAAAGTTATAGCGTCTAGAAATTTTTTTACTAGTCTGCAATTTTTATCAGGACTGCAACATTATGGCGGACTCATTGGACACTTTTGATACATTTTTGGGGCCATTGGCATTTATACAGCTTTCAGTGCTATAAAAATGCACTGATTACTGTAAAAATGTCACTGGCAGGGAAGGGATTAACACTAGGGGGCGATCAAGGGGTTAACTGTGTTCCCTGTGTGTGTTTCTAACTGTAGGAGACTGACCTAGAGGAAATGACAGATCGTGGTTCCTAGCTATTACGACCTCACAATCTGTCTCTCCTCTCGTCCCTGTTCTGCCTCTCATCATCGCGATCATCGGCCACGAGCAGTGCAGCGAGCATGTGTGCGCGCCTGCTATCCCGCTTAAAGGAGCCGATGTATAGCTACGACGGCTCGCGGGATCGCGCCGACCTGCAGCAGTATAATGAAAGTCAGGGCCGTCTTTAATTTTGATTGGGCCCTGGGCAAACATTTTCTTGCCCCCCCCCCTCCATTCTGAGACATACAAAAAATAGCAGGTAGACTCAAAATCAGTTTACTGCAGCAGATCATGCAGTGATTGCAATTGTTTGCCAGAGGTTACAGCCTATCCTTACTGCTCACTGGCTGGTTTCTAGAGGTTACAACACATAATTTCTGCTTGCCGATTGGTTGCTAGAGGTTGACGCACATTATTAGCGCTCACTGATTGGTTGCTAGGGGTTACAGCACATCATTACCACTTACTAATTGGTTGCTAGAGATTAAAGCAGATCACTACTGTTCGCTGATTGGTTGCAAGAGGTTAATGCACATCATTACCTCTCACTGAGCAGTGGAGCATCCCAAATAATTGAGCAAGTAAAGGGGCGCATTAATACACATACTACAGGAGAGTGCCAGAGAGTGCAGACATACTACAGGAGAGGTTCAGAGACTGCAGACATACTGCGTGAGAGGTTCAGAGACTGTGGACATACTGCAGGAGACAATCAGAGACTGCGGACGTACTACAGGAGATTACCAGAGACTGCAGACGTACTGCAGGAGATTACTAGAAATTGGGGACATACTGCAGGAGATTACCAGAGACTGTGGACATACTGCAGGAGACAATCAGAGACTGTGGACGTACTGCAGGAGATTACCAGAGACTGCGGACATACTGCAGGAAACAATCAGAGACTGCGGACATACTGCAGGAGATTACCAGAGACTGCGGGCATACTGCAGGAGACAATCAAAGACTGCAGACATACTGCAGGAGATTACCAGAAACTGCGGACATACTGCAGGAGATTACCAGAGACTGCGGACATACTGCAGGAGACAATTAGAGACTGCGGACATATTGCAGGAGATTACTAGAGACTTCAGACATATTGCAGGAGATTCCCAGAGACTGCGGACATATTGCAGGAGATTACCAGAAACTGCGGACATACTACAGGAGACAATCAGAGACTACGGACATACTGCAGGAGATTACTAGAGACTGGGGACATACTGCAGGAGATTACCAGAGACTGCGGACATACTGCAGGAGATTACCAGAGACTGTGGACATACTGCAGGAGATTACCAGAGACTGTGGACATAATGCAGGAGACAATTAAAGACTGCGCACATACTACAGGAGACAATCAGAGACTGCAGACATTATACAGGTGATGGTCAGAGAACTTTCAGCAACGCACAGCTTCACAGTTGAATAACACAGCTCAGGGTTTAAGCAGTCATGCATTTTATGGGTGTAAGGACATACTTGGCCAGCCAAACTCACTACATACATTCAGAGGTCTGTGGGTGGGGTTTCCACTCTCTGCTCTCACTACAATAGCTCGGAGCTCCACTGACGCTTTGTTGGGGGGCCCGCGTGAATTGGGGCCCCGATGACAACTTTGCAGAGTGCACAGAGGACATTGGAGGCTGTATTCCCACACCAGCCAGCTAAGAGGGGGCGGGGCCAGGATCTCCACTGACACTCTGACCCCGCCCACGTTCAGCCTGTATACTCGGAACAGAGCGGCTGTAGTGAGAGCCAGTGATCAGAGTGGGAGCGTCAGTGGAGCCCCTCTGTATTACCCAGCCAGTATAGAGGGGCGGGGCTGGGAGCTCCACTGATGCTCCCACTCTGATCACTGGCTAGCGTGGGAATACACTCTCCCTTGTCCTCTGTACACTCTGCAAAGCCTTCATTGGGGCCCCAATTCACGGGTAGCGCGGGCCCCCCAACAAAGATTGGGCCCAGGGCAAGTGCCCTGCGCTAAAGACGGCCCTGGTTAAAGTGGTTGTAAAGGCAGAAGGTTTTTTATCTTCGTGCATTCTATGCATGAAGATGAAAGAACCTTCTGTGTGCAGAAGCCCCTCTCAGCCCCCCTAATACTTAGCTGAGCCCATTTCTTTCTAGCGATGTTGCACGAGTGCCTCAGCCATCTGGGACTCTCCCTCCTGATTGGCTGAGACATAGCAGTGGCGCCATTGGCTCCCACTGCTGTCAATCAATGTCAGTTAGCCAATCAGGAGAAAGAGGAGGCAGGGCCCAAACCACAGCTCCCTGTGAATGGACACACAGAGCTGCGGCTTGGCTCGAGTGCCCCCATAGTAAGCTGAAGTGGGCCCCGAAAAGAGGAGGATCCAGGCTGCTTTGTGCAAAACCACTGTAAAGATTAGGTAAGTATAACATGTTTGTTATTTTAAAAGAACAAAAAAAATTGACTTTAGTATCAATTTAAGCACATTTCAGACAGACTGGGAAACAGTAATGGAGGATAAGATCTTAAAAACTTAAACCACTCTGCAATATCAACACAGCCAAACGATGTACTGTAGCTCACATCTATGTTAAACTTTACAAAGTGAATAGTTTGCTGACTTCCAATCTACATTGCATATACTGGCTCCTTTTGGATAATCAAATATGAAAAGTCTTAATTTGGGTTTTCTAATGTTTTTTTTTTTTGTGAACAAAACTCTAACTGTGAATGTGATTTTCATTGTAATAAAACCTTTTTATTACATCAAAATAAAATGTAAAAATGTAATCAATAAAGTATGATGTATTTTTTAAGAAACACAATTTGAATACATGAAGTCCCAAAGTCCAATCATTTTCTGAAATGTTTTGCAGGTTAAAAAATGTGCAATTACCATTTTTTTTTTTTTAGGAGCCTGGAAGGCATTGCACCAGCGATCAGCAGATCAGTGATGCCATGCAGGACTCCTGCAGTTTGTCAGTGTAAGCTATCTGCCCGTACATCATACAGGCAGGCAGTTTTACACTGACAGAAAGAATCAATGAACTACCAGAGCGCTCAACAGCACCATGGTAGTAAATTGAGAACTACAAGCCGACGGTCGCAAAGATTGTCGGTACTTGTAATTCATTAATTCACAGAACTCTGTGCATAAATGACGCAGCCATGTGGGCGAAGCCCCACATGGCTGTGCTCTTTTCAAAAAGTGACAGCTGGTACCGGGAACTTCTCCCCGTACTGCTGTCACACCAGGTACTCTGATCCCCGAGCAGCTGCACGAGTTGGAATATGTTACATGTTCCACCCTAAAAAGGGGTGGTAAATGTAACATGTTCCTGAAGGTGAACTTATCCTGTAAGTTAATTTATTTGTGATGTTTTTGCTAAATACGAGTAGTGCTGGGTGCTGACAATAACAAATGGAAAAACAGAATGCTACTTAGCAATAGTACAGCAAATGTGATTTGATATGCATGTGCCATGGTAATTGAGAATACCGCCCATGTACTTCAGTATGAGATATGAACACAGAAGCAGTGTGCATGTTAATAAAATACTGCCCAAAAAGCTGCAAAAACTCACTGATCAGGAAAGTCACACAGTCATCCTCATAACCCAGGCACAGTACATTACAGAAATATGGAGCATGGTAAGCAAGGTTTAAAAACTACCTTGCTGGTTATTGTGCAATGTGCAACAATGACTGCTGCCTGACCTCAGTATTCCCCCATGCGTATAAATGTTACCATTCATGCCTAGAGTACACTTTCTGTCACTTTCCAGTGCCTTAGGAGTCACTAGTGCTACCTACAGCCTACCATACATGTGGATGGTTGCGCTAAGCTGTACTCTGTAAACGCTGATGTATACATGTTCCCACCGTATTTCCCAAATGCAAGTGTAGCCAGGTGCAATGCTGGCTGTGTAATCCTCTGCTCCCTTATCCTCCTGCCAGGCAGCAGCAGCAATGATACAGCGGCAAAAGAATGCAGCCAGCTATTCTTCCCTCACTGCTGGTTATGGGGTTATGCTGCAGGCTGTGAGACATTCCCCTGCTCCCTGCTCTCCTTTTACATACACCCCCCCCCCCCGCGCTAACTAAACTATCAAGGTTTCTCTGCACCCAGGGGAGGAGAACAGTGTCAGTGAGTGTGAGTGAGTTTCCCAAACATTCTGAAGAAAGACAGTCTTATGTGCAGGAATCAGAGAGCGTGAGGATCTGCTGCTGGTTTCTGTGCCTCTGCTGTGCGGTAAAACCAGAGAGTACAGAGCTGTGACCTGAGTGCTTAGAAAATGAGCCACTGTGAGGAGGAGGTGCTGATTACTGGAGTTGCCCCAAGCAACCCAGAAGTGAGCAGATCTGACCAGAGGGACGACCGATGTTGTGTTGCTGGGACTGGTATGGAAGCAATGTTGCCATTGATCTATTGCTGCTATTGCTGCTAGAGACTGAGTACTTAGGGACTGGTCACATATCTAGCAGCCTTACTAACTGCATTCCAAATAAACTTGGACTGTACTAGTGCACAATTGTAAAGACTGGGCACCAACGATAGCCAGCTGAAGAAATAAGGTTTAAAACTGCGTACTTGGATAGCTGCTTCACAAGAACTTTGCCTATTGTCCATAGTAAGAGGTACCTCTTTCAAGAGTCTTAAATTTCATAGCTCATTTATATATAAGAGCACTCTAGAGTGATTATAGCCTACTATTTGCAGAGGAGTTATTTCAGTAACGATTATCAATGCTGTTACTGTTTTCTAATGTCATTACTTATTGCTTATTTTGTGGATTACCAGGTTTATTATAATTTCGCTAAACAGAACTCTAATGTTAGGACCGAGTTTGCCTACTGGTGGCACTGCGGTGCTCTGGGCAGCAAGCTGCAGTTTTAGTGTCCACCAGCAGGTGTCAATTAGCAGACAGCAGGTTCCAGCGATCAGCCCTACCTGGCCACACCTGCTGGGAGGGTACTTAAAGTGGATGTAAACCCAATGTCATCCTTTCTAAACTACTGCCATAGGGGTTATCTATAAGGATATACATGCCTCCTGCATGTATCTTTACCTATCAAATGTCTCCCCTCTGTCTGTTATGAGACCCGAAAAACTGCAGATTCTGTGGGTGGGTCTGTTGTCTGGAGCTCGGTGGGTGGAGCTGTGATGTCAGTAGACACCGCCCTCCTCTACACTCCCCTTGTCAATATGCATTTTCTCCTGTGTATTTTTTACACTGAACTTCTGCTATGATCTCTAACATCCAGTGAAAAGACAGGAAAGTAACCACATGACTTCAGCATGCCAAATCATGCTGAGGTGTGGAACAGCCAATCCTTGCAGAGCTGCTGAAGAAAGAAGTGGGGGTGGGAATTAAAAAATAATGCATGTAAATCACCTGTCAATCACAGCAAGGGGGAGGATTTTTTCTCTGTTTGTCAAGTTTTATCTCACTGAACAATAAAAGAGGATTGCTCAGAGCTGGATTAACTCCTTGTGGCAAGACTGGGCTCAAATGATAGGAAATTTTATACTCTACATTATGACATAAAAAAAAAATACATTTTCGAGTTCACATCCACTTTAAGTTCCACCTTTGCTACTGCTCTTTGCCTCAGTGTTTTGGCTGCTCATGCTTGTACACTGTTTGTCGTGCTGCTGCCTAACTCTGTAGTCATTTACTTTTGATCTTGCTCTTGGACTTGCCCTGCATCCAGTATCCTGCTACCTTGTTCCCATCCCAGTTTTGTTTTCCCCCTCCCCATCTGTTCCCTGCTCTCCCCTGCCTTGCCCTAGGCATTTTGTTATTTAGTTTTGCTTTTCACGTGTTCTTATGTTTATTGTTTGTTGGTGTATAATTATCTTTCATTCACTGAAAATAAATCTCACTTTAAAGATATACAGTATCTCACAAAACTGAGTAGACCCCTCACATTTTTGTAAATACCGTATTTATCGGCGTATAACACGCACATTCATTTTAAGAGGGAAGTTTCAGGAAAAAATCTTACATTTTAAATAAGGAACTTTGAAACAAAATAAGGGTCAGTGCCCATCTGCAGGCTCACCAGTGCCATCAATGCAGCTTGATCAATGCCCATCTGCAGCCTCACCATTGCCATCAATGCAGCCTGATCAATGCCCATCTGCAGCCTCACCATTGCCATCAATGCAGCAGCCTCACCATTGCCATCAATGCAGCAGCCTCACCATTGCCATCAATGCATCAGCTTCACCAATGCCTTCAATGCAGCAGCCTCGCCATTGCCATCAATGCAGCAGCCTCACCATTGCTATCAATGCAGCAGCTTCACCAATGCCTTAAATGCAGTAGCCTCACCAATGCCTTCAATGCAGTAGCCTCACCATCAATGCAGTAACCTCACCATTGCCATCAATGCAGCAGCCTCACCAATGCCTTCAATGCAGCAGCCTCACCATTGCCATCAGTGCTGTCTGATCGATGCCCATCTACAGCCTAGAGGGGAAAGGGAGGGGGGTGGGACGAGCACCGACAGATTACATATAGTGAGAATCTCCTATGATAGACAGAACAGTGGTCCAATGGTGGCCCAGGAGACGGGACTTCCTATTACAGAGGACGCCAAGTAAACAGGAGATTCTGACTGTATGTAATCTGACGGTGCTCGTCCTGCCCCCTCCCTGTCCCCTCCGAGGCAGCTAAAATTGAAGTATTGGCATATAACACGCACACACTCTTTGCACCTGATTTTCTTGGTGAAAAAGTGAGTGTTATACGCCAATAAATAAAGTACTTTATTATATCTTTTCATGTGACAACATTGAAGAAAATTACACTTTGCTACAATGTAAAGTAGTGAGTGTACAGCTTGTATAACAATGTAAATTTGCCGTCCCCTCAAAATAACTCAACACACAGCCATTAATGTCTAAACCACTGGCAACAAAAGTGAGTACACCCCTAAGTGAAAATGTCCAAATTGCACTCTATTAGCCATTTTTCCTCCCCACTGTCATGTGGCTTGTTATTGTTACAAGGTCTCAGGTGTGAATGGGGAGCATGTTTGTTTAATTTGGTGTTATCGCTCTCACTCTCTCATACTGGTCTCTGGAAGTATAAAATGGCATCTCATGAAAAAGAACTCTCTGAGGATCTGAAAAAAAGAATTTTTGCTCTACATAAAGATGGCCTAGGCAATAAGAAGATTGCTAAGAGCCTGAAACTGAGCTGCAGCATGGTGGCCAAGACCCTACAGCGGTTTAACAGGAGAGGTTCCACTCAGAACAGGCCTCGCCATGGTCAACCAAAAAGTTCAGGAGTGCACATGCTCAGAGTCCTATCCAGAGGTTTTCTTTGGGAAATAGATGTATGAGTGCTGCCAGCATTGCTGCAGAGTTTGAAGGGGTGGGGGGGTCAGCATGTCAGTGCTAGAACCATACACCGCACACTGCATCAAATTGGTCTGCATCGCTGTTGTCCCAGAAGGAAGCCTCTTCTAAAGATGATGCACAAGAAAGCCCGCAAACAGATTGCTGAAGACAAGCAGACTAAGGACATGGATTACAGGAACCATATCCTGTGGTCTGATGAGACCAAGATAAACTTATTTGATTCAGATGGTGTTAAGTGAGTGTGGCGGCAACCAGGTGAGGAGTACAAAGACAAGTGTGTCTTACCCACAGTGCCATGGTCTGGGGCTACATGAGTGCTGCTGGCAGTGGGGAGCTACAGTTCATTGAGGGAACCATGAATGCCAACATGTACTGTGACATATTGAAGCAGAGCATGATCGCCTCCCTTCAGAGACTGGGCCACAGGGCAGTATTCCATAATGATAACGACCCCAAACACACCTCCAAGACGACCACTGCCTTGCTTAAGAAGCTGAGGGTAAAGGTGATGGGCTGGCCAAGCATGTCTCCAGACCTAAACCCTATTGAGCATCTGTGGGGCATTCTCAAACGGAAGGTGGAGGAGTGCAAGGTCTCTAACATCCACCAGCTCCGTAATATCTTCATGGAGGAGTGTAAGAGGACACCAGTGGCAATTAGGGATGAGCTCGATGTTCGGGTCGAACATAAGTTCGACCCAAACATTGGGTGTTCGCGAACAGTAAACATTATGGGGCATTTGCGGGAAATTCGAGCGATGCGAAACGCCCCATAATGCACTGCGAGATCGCAGTGCATTGCTGTATGATGATTGGCCACCTGACCTGCATGCTTTGGCCAATCCCAGCGCGCTAAGCTGAGAGAGCCATAGTTGGCCAAAGGCAGGCTACCTTTGGCCAATCATGGCTCAGGGGGACTAAGTCCAGGCCCCACACTATATAAGGCTGCTTACATAGCGACCGTGTGTAGTGTTGTTGGTGTGGATGGAGAGATAGCCTGAGTTAGATTAAGCAGGCAGGTTATTCAGTTGGTGACAGTGTATTTGATATATATATATATATATATATATATATATATATATATATATACACATACTCTGCGTTCAGTGTAGCGTATATATACAGTGCATTCAGTGGTGTACAGTACATAATACTCTTCAGCGTGTGTATCTATAAATATATATATATATATATATATATATATATATATATATATATATATATATACTACTGTATATATATATATATATATATATACAGTATATATATACTCTGCATTTAGTGTAGCCTATATATAAAGTGCATTCGGTGGTGTATAGTTTGGTGTATACAATACAGTGCAGCCGTTATACAGTTTCTAATACAGTGCTGGAGGTGTGTACAGTTTCTAATACACGTCAGGCGGTGTATTAAGGGCTGGGAAAATTAAAGATTAATTCCTCGATTAATCGTTAATTTTTTTGATCGATCAAAATTCTTTTGATCGGTACTCACCTCTCCGCTGGCTTCTGGGTCTTCAGGGATTTCCGTCGGAGATCAGGTGACATCACAGACATCGACATCACCAGACTCCTCCCCCCTTTCCCAAGTGCCTCCGTCTGCTAACGAAGGGAAGCGGGGAGGAGTCCGGTGACATCGATGTCTGTGAAATCATAAATTGAGGAAGACAGATCCTAACGATTTGATTGATCTCATTGGTCAAAGTATTCAGATAAACATCTATGTAAATCCTGGACTTGGCCATGAAAATCAACATATCTGAGGGTTTTCCTGGCTGTAAGTCAGTTTGATGAACTGACATTGATTGGTTATCCAGCAATCAAGAAACATTTATGATGAGGGCACTTTTTTTCCAAAGAGCTGACACTTTGCTGTCTCAGCAGGTGATGGATGTCTCTGGCTCTCCATCGGTCCCCCTGATGCACAGCGGTGCAACGGGGGACTGTAGGTTGAAGTTCTGAGGAAGTTCTGATTAAACGTAACGCATACTGGGGAGGAGCTACGCATGACGTCAGCTAAAAGTAGTTGGATCTGTATGTGCGTATAGTATAGTATATATATATATATATAGTAGTGTAGGTAGCTATGGATAATGTGATCTTTAGTGACCCAGAGGACTCAGAATCGAATGCCTCTGCAAACTTACACTGCATGGCCTCCCTAATTCTGCAAAGCCTGCGAAAGGACCTTAGGATTTGTGGTATCAAGGAGAGGGATCATTACTGGCTGGCAACCCTCCTTGATCCATGTTACAAGGGTAAAGTTGCAGAACTCATCCTGTCTTCACAGAGGGAGCAGAGGATGAAACATCTTCAGGAGTCCTTGAAGAAAGGTTTGTGTAGCGCATTTCCTGACCGTGGGAGGTTACCATTTCCTGATGCTGGACAACGTGTTGCTGAGGCTTTGTTCAGTCAGAGGAATGCCCCGTACACACGGTCGGATTTTCTGATGGAAAATGTCCGATCGGAGCGTGTTGTCGGAAATTCTGACCGTGTGTGGGCTCCATCGGACATTTTCCATCGGATTTTCCGACACACAAAGTTGGAGAGCAGGAGATAAAATTTTCCGACAACAAAATCCGTTGTCGGAAATTCCGATCGTGTGTACACAAATCCGACGGACAAAGTGCCACGCATGCTCAGAATAAATAAAGAGATGAAATCTATTGGCCACTGCCCCGTTTATAGTCCCGACGTACGTGTTTTACGTCACCGCGTTTAGAACGATCGGATTTTCCGACAACTTTGTGCGACCGTATGTAGACAAAACAAGTTTGAGCCAACATCCGTCGGAAAAAATCCTAGGATTTTGTTGTCGGAATGTCCGAACAAAGTCCGACCGTGTGTACGCTCTAGAAGAGCGGTGGAGTAGGTGGCCGGCTGACCGATGCCATTAAACAATTTTTCACTCCTCGGCACCAAGGTCTGATCAGTTCAAGCAATCATCACCAGCAACTGCATTATATGGTGTAGGAATATCTAGGGGCAAGAGCCGACTTGGAGACCTTTCCAACAGAGCATCCACTGGGTTATTGAGTCTTGAGGATGGACCACTGGCCAGAACTTGCTCAATATGCAATCAAGCTACTGGCCTGTCCTGCATCCAGCATGCTTTCTGAATGCACATTCAATGCTGCTGGAGGGTTTGTAACGGATCAAAGAGTGCGCCTGTCCACAGACTCCGTTGATAGGCTCACATTTATAAAAATGAATCTGTCCTGGATCAGCAGCTATCAAGCACCTGATGCTGATGTAACTGATTGAATTTGCTATGGATCTGGGATCCCTTGAACACTGCCTATGCTGACTATCCTATTCCTCCTCAATCTTGATGATTCTAGCTTCCAACAATATTTTTGATTTAGGGCACCACCACCACCAAAGGCCCAATTTTTCCACCCCTGTTAAACAGGGGCATGTAATTACAATTTTTGATATAATATTTTACAGCAGGGGCCATTCCTGCGCCCAACAGGAGTATTTGTGAGTGGTTATGAAGTTGTGGCACCGCCACCACCACCCAAGGCCCAATTTTTCTGCCCCTGTTCTGCCCAATTTTTCTGCCCCAATTTGTGATACAATATTTCACAGCAGGGCCAGTTTCTGCGCCCAACAAGAGTAACTGTGAGGGGTTATAGTGTTCTGGTGCCACCAACACCTAAGGCACAATTTTTCTGCAGAGTATATAGGGCAGGCCATATATTATATATACTGCTGTTCAGAGTATATAGCGTCTGGGGGACCCCCACGCCATTTTTTTTTTAAAGTTTGGTGCAGGGTTCCCCTTAATATCCATACCAGACCTGAAGGGCCTGGTATGGATTTTTGGGAAGACATCCACGCCATCTTTTGGGGCTTTTTGGCGCGTTTTTTTCAATGATTTTTATCTATATTGAGGGGAACCGACAATACATTACAGCCGTGAGCAGTTTTAAATGACATTTTTTCCTTTAGAAATGTCATTTTGCTATGGTACTGTTATAAACAAGGGAAAGATTCTTTACAGGCAGACTAAGGAGACCCCCCCGGGCATGATATTTAAAGGAATATTTCATTTTTATTGTTTCACTTTAAGCATTATTAAAATCACTGCTCCTGGAAAAACGTCAGTTTTTAAAACTTTTTTTTGCATTCATACATGTCCCCTGGGGCAGGACCCAGGTCCCCAAACACTTTTTATGGCAATAACTTGCATATAAGCCCTTAAAATGAGCACTTTTGATTTTTCACGTTTGTGTCACATATACTTTAATGGTGTTCGCACAAATTCTTTTCCTCTTCGCATGTTCTGCTGCGAACCGAACCAGGGAGTGTTTGGCTCATCCCTAGTGGCAACCTGTGAAGCTCTGATGAACTCCATCCATGCCCAAGAGAATTAAGTGCTGGAAAATAATGGTGGCCACACAAAATATTGACACTTTGGGCCCAATTTGGAAATTTTCACTTAACGGTGTACTCACTTTTGTTGCCAGCTGTTTAGACATTAATGGCTGTGTGCTGAGTTATTTTGAGGGGACAGCAAATTTGTGTGCAAACACAAATCCCTGTGCTGTCAGAGGAGAGGAGCCATATCGTTTGTTCCTACTAAGTAGGAAAAACTATATGTCTCCTCCCCTAGTCAATCCTATCCCCATACAGTTAGAACACAGTGAGGGAACAAACAACTAACCCCTTGATAGCCCCTAGTGTTAACCCCTTCCCTGCCAGTGACATTTACACAGTAATCAGTGTATTTTTATAGCAGTGATCGCTGTATAAATGCCAGTGGTCCCAAAAAAGTGTCAAAAGTCTCCAAACTCTCTGTTGCAATGTCGCAGTACCTCAAAAAATTGCAGATCACCGCCATTACTAGTAAAAAAATATAATAATAAAAATGCCATAAATCTTTTCCATAGTTTTCAGACACTATAACTTTTGCGCAAACCAATCAATATACGCTTATTGCGATTTTTTTAGCAAAAATATGTAGAAGAATATATATTGGCATAAACTGATGAAGAAATGTGTTTTTTTTTTTAAATTGGGGGATGTTTATTATAACAAAATGTAAAAAATATTGTTTTTTTTTTCAAAATTGTCGCTCTTTTTTTGTTTATAATGCAAAAAAATAAAAACCGCAGAGGTGATCAAATACCAGCAAAAGGAAGCTCTATTTGTTCGGAAAAAAAAGATGCAAATTTCGTTTGGGTACAGCGTCGAACGACCGTACAATTGTCAGTTAAAGCGACACAGTGCAAAATTGTAAAAAGTGCTCTGGTCAGGAATGGGGTAAAATCTTCCAGGGCTGAAGTGGTTAAACAAGCTGTACACTCACTACTTTACATTGTAGCAAAGTGTCATTTCTTCAGTGTTGTCACATGAAAATATATATTAAAATATTTACAAAAATCTGAGGGGTGTACTCACTTTTGTGAGATACTGTACATACATGGTCTGGTCCCAGTTTGCTTGTGTAGCTACATTTACCTGGTTATTCCAGCTGCTGATTCCTGACATCTTTTCTATGCTGCTATAGCCTAGTGAACAAATTGTCTAGTAAACTGTGATTGACCTAATCCTTTACTCATTTATATGCATACTGCTATTTACTGCAACTCGTGACAATATATTTAGGTAATTTACCACTAACCAGTCTGATGTTTGCTTTTTTATATTGAACCATAGTTGTGTGCAAGCGTAGCCCTTAACCAGTCCGATGTTTGCTTTTTGATATTGAACCTTAATTGTCTAAATTTTAGTTTTTGGCTCGGTTGTAGTCAGCCCAAATTGATTGTTTAGTTTTTCACTGGGTTATTCCTTAAAGAGGTTGTAAAGGCTCGTGTTTTTTCACCTTAATGTATCCGTTTTACGTTCCTGAGCTCTGAATTTCCGTTGGCGCATGCCCGCCGTCCCTCTCTCCATGGGCTCTTGATTGGATAGATTGATATCAGCACAGCCATTGGCTCCCGCTGCTGTCAATCATATCCAATGACGAGAGCGCCGGGGTGCGGGGCTGAGTCCTGCATTCGGCTTCTATGGACGTCGAATACTGGACTTGGGAGGTAACCCCCTCGGGAGAGCACTTCTCCAAAGGGGTTATCTAATGCAGGGAGGAGCCGTAAGAGCCGCCGGGGGACCCCAGAAATGGATGTTCGGGACCACTCTTTGCAAAACAAGCTGCACAGTGGAGGTAAGTATGACATGTTTGTTATTTAACAAAAATAAAAAACGATCCTTTAGTATCACATTAAGCTCAAGTTGGGTTGTAATTTCTCACTGCTGCCAGGAGGTGCCACTACTGGTGACAGTATGAGATTTCATAACTAAACAACTAAGTTGTGGATATTCATATTTTCTTCACCCAACCAAGTACGAGGTTCAGGCCACTGGTGCATGCTGAGGGAGGAAATAAATATTTTGGACAGGCCATGTGCTTGTCCTCTTCCCCCAGGCTGAAGCCTGGGAAGGAGCTCTGCTGTTAGGCCTAATAACCTAACTGGGACCTTGTGCTGAGAATAAAGATTGGTTTGGAGTGGTCCTAAAGCTGTCCTGCTTGGTGATGGAGTAAAGGTATGGCAAGGAGAAGACCTGGCCTTGCTGGAGAAAGCCAGGAAGAAGGCTGGTGACTCGCTTGAAAGATGCACTGGGTTTAGGAAATGAGCTTACAGTGTTGTCAGGACAACTTAAAATGGTTGTAAATCCTTCCATATACCCATTGAAATGACTGGCCTTAGGTGATGCACAGAGATTACACAAATCCTCCTGAATAAGTTGTATCTGTTTATCTGCAGGTTTCTCTTTTCTCCAGTCAAAGTGCAGAATTTATAAAGCTTGTCAGAAAAACAGGGGTGGAGAGCTGAAATGACACTCTGCAAAACTCAGTGAGGAGAGCTCGGAGAGTTGATTGGAGGGATGGGACACACCCCTCTTCACACAGCACACCGGAAAAGAGCTGAGGCTGTCAGTCAGCTAGAGCTCCCTCCTCTGTCACCTTTGTTCTTTTGGAGTCAGGATAACTTGACAGATGTGATTCATGCTGATATTCACCACATCTGCTAAGCAACTCCTATTTTGCATTCACCATTTTTATGTAGGGTAAGGAGGACATAAATGGCTTGTGTATGCTGATGGTATGGAGGCAGGGGGGAGTGGAGACATCCACTATCACTATACACTTTCTAAGGAAGCTGATCGTACAGAGAACATGGCCCTCTGATTCCTCCTGTAATGAATTGTATTATAACTGTACTGTTTGCGCTAACGTTGTAAAGTGGTGCACAAACTTTTGTCACCATATAAATCCTGTATAATATTAATAATAAAACAAAACTCAGCAGGAATCATTTTTTTGTTTAATGCAGGGCAATATCAGAATACCCCCTCTATGTTTGTCCCATCCCCCATGTATAGGCACCTTTATTAGAGCTTCTAAATTATCTACTGTTATGTAGAAATTATAATGCAAGCTGTTTATTGTGCTTTCTTGCTACCTAGTTTGCAATTTATATTATACAGTGTAAAATAGAACAATGACAGAATACTTGTGACCAATGATTGGTTTGTTTTATTCTCAAATGTAGTTTTAAAGCAACCCGAATTGACACTTTCAATAGTTTTTGTGCAGATAACAATTATTTCCTTATAGTCTTTCCGTAACATGTTACATTTATACAAGGTTTGTTCCAGTTTGGTGGGTGGACAAGCTGTTTTAGTAGGATGTATAATTTATATTATCTTGTCATTGGCTGACTGTTATTGTTACTCTTTTAGAAAATGTCACAACACTCCCTTCTGAAGCAGAACTAACTGTCTAAGAAGTTCTACCATAAATTACCCTCTAGAAACTACATTGCAAATGATTTATTACAGGTATTTATATAGATAAGAAAGAAAGAGAGAGCACCAGCCTAGTGCATCATCCCAAGGTGTATTTATTTATTAAAACCAAGATTAAAATCTGCTCCCAAAGGTAGGAAGAAAAAATTGCACTATTAACGATCACAAGGCGATTGGTCCACTGGTAGCAGTTTCCAGGTCCTAGGAAGAGGACGTACAAACCGCTGCTGGCTAACGCGTTTCAAAGGTGTCCCTTCTTCTTCAGAGGCTCTGAAGAGAGGCTTCCGTCGGGCCACTCTGCCATAAAGCCCCAACTGGTGGAGGGCTGTAGTGATGGTTGACTTTCTACAATTTTCTCCCATCTCCCGACTTCATCTCTGGAGCTCAGCCACAGTGATCTTTGGGTTCTTCTTTACCTCTCTCACCAAGGCTCTTCTCCCCCAATAGCTCAGTTTGGCCGGACGGCCAGCTCTAGGAAGGGTTTTGGTCATCCCAAACATCTTCCATTTAAGGATTATGGAGGCCACTGTGCTCTTAGAAACCTTAAGTGCAGCAGAAATTTTTTTGTAACCTTAGCCAGATCTGTGCCTTGCCACAATTCTGTCTCTGAGCTCTTCAGGCAGTTCTTTTGACCTCATGATTCTCAGTTGCTCTGACATGCACTGTGAGCTGTAAGGTCTTATATAGACATGTGCGTGGCTTTCCTAACCAAGTTCAATCAGTATAATCAAACACAGCTGGACTCAAATGAAGGTGTAGAACCATCTCAAGGATGATCAGAAGAAATAGACAGCACATGAGTTAAATATATGAGTGTCACAGCAAAGGGTCTGAATACTTAGGACCATGTGATATTTCAGTTTTTCTTTTTTTAAAAATCTGCAAGAATGTCAACAATTCTGTGTTTTTCTGTCAATTTGGGGTGCTGTGTGTACATTAATGAGGAAAAAAAATGAACTTAAATGATTTTAGCAAATGGCTGCAATATAACAAAGAGTGAAAAATTTAGGGGGTCTGAATACTTTCCGTCCCCACTGTATATATAAAAACAAATTTTGTCCACAGTTTAGGCCAATATGTATTCTTCTACATATTTTTGGTAAAAAAAAAAAAAAAAAAAGATTGCAATAAGCGTATATTGATTGGTTTGCACAAGAGTTATCGTGTCTACAAAATAGAGGATAGATTTCTGGCATTTTTATTAATAATTTTTTTTAATTAGTAATGGCGACGATCTGCAATTTTTATCGCGACTGCGACATTGCGGCGGACAGATCGGACACTTTTGACACTATTTTGGGACCATTGGCATTTATACAACGATCAGTGCCATAAAAATGCAGATTACTTTGGAAATGTCTCTGGCAGGGAAGGGATTAAACACTAGGGGGCGATTAAGGGGTTAACTGTGTTCCCTCAGTGTGTTCTAACTGTAGGGGGGATGGGCTCACTAGAACATGACAGAGATCACTGCTCCCGATGACAGATGACAGCTGTAGATCTCTGTCATGTTGTTAGGCAGAACAGGGAAATGCCTTGTTTACATAGGCTTCTCCCCGTTCTGCCTCTCCGTGCCACGATCGCGGGACACCGGCGGACATCAACATCGAGATGACGCAGTAACGTACGGGTACGTTGTTTTGCGCACCCGTGCCACTTTGCAGACGTATATCGGCCTGAGCCAGTCGGCAAGTGGTTAAAGTGTATTTTCATTTTTGCAGTAAAATTGGGATAGTACCTGTGACGAACGCGGGTGTCAGATCCCTGCCCTCCTCGCTAACTTGCAAGGAAGGACCGGCCAACCTCACACCACGCTGTCACTGACGTAACAATGCCACTCTCAGCTGCGCCCAGCACAAAGATTTTCCAGCTTGCAGGACCACAATCTAGGTGCGAGCAGCCTGAGAGTGATTGTCACTGGGCTAATGACACAATTAACCCTTTAACTGCCACCACCCCCGTTTAAAAGACCGAGCCGGGGGAGACTCGTAATTTTAGCAATACCAATTATAATTTTAGAATAAGCATCTGCCACACACACTGCCACCACAGACAGGTCTGCTCAGAGTCTTACTCTACAACAGTAGCGCCCTTCAAGAGGCAGGTTCATTTTTAGCTTGCATTAAGAGCTTTAGAGACAAGGTTAACACTTTTCAACATAAGGGTTTATTATGAAAAGGTCAAAGTTGATGCAAATAAAATATTTACAGAAAAAAGATGTTTCAAAAGATAAAGACAATATACAGCCACAAAGCAATAAGGTAGAATTGGGAAGGAAGAATACTTGCAATTAATGTCTGAGGGTTGATCAGAGTTCGATCGATGAGCTAGGTAATCGGTTCTCGACTTGGCAGATGTTTCTTCTTGGATGGTAAAAGGAGAACTGCCCATTGTCTTGGCATCTCCTCTTTTCTGTCCAACCAAAGGGGGTGTTAACAGCGACCAGTAACCAATCGTCTGGTCATCTTGTTTTAGGGGTTGGTTGCTGGGAGGTGTCTACACTCATGACCACGTCCCAGGTAGATTTTGTAATACATATTCATATATCTGCATCTATAGTGTTTACAGACTCCAAATATCCATATTATTATTCAACTTGAGATTTCCTTTAAAACAAGTCTAAACATGCCATATCTATAACGTATAGCCTGCTTTGGAGGAATAAGTGGTCCCAGGGGTTTCCCATATGACCTGACATAGGGGTGTCTGGACTTGAAACGTTCCATATTATCTGAGGAAACTAAATATGTCCAGATTATGGCTGTGCTATTACTAAGTCAGAAGTTATGAAACATGCTGAAATTTCATACTTATTCTACTGAAGTGTATTCAGACAATTTACGACCGAGGCCTGTTAGGTCTCTGAATGGGGAGGGTGACAGTTTTACGACAGGCCTGACACTGCCCTTACAACAAATGTTTTCTACTGACCTAACCTGGTTCTGTTTTCTCTGTTGAGATAACCTTTTCTGTTGAACTTAAAAAGCTTTGAATTCCTAAGACAAGGAAGAAGGGAGTTCAGAGTTCTCTGTGAGGTTACATGGTTAGCCAAACTGTCATGGCTACTTCCACACAAGATGGCAGCTAGCTACAGCTTTTCATGTCCCATACGTGATATTGTTACAGTACCTACTTTATATTTTCAGAACTTAAAAAATATTTTTAAATTGCTGCTTACCTTTTTGCTTGCTAAAAAATTCCACTTAGCTTTCCACTTTTATATAATGTTAAGGTAGGGTTTGGTGGGTTTTTTTTACCATAATTAAACCTGTCTGTACTGGGCCTTCAGATCTCAATATCAGTTGTAAACTAGATGTGCGCAGTGTCTGTTCCAACAAAGGATTAAAGCTCTCAAAGCTCCCCCAATTGTACAACTTACATTGATATCTATTCTGAATAATATAAGCTGCCTACAGGGACAGGATTAGACCTGTGCAGTTTGTTTCGTTCTGAATAAATACTCAGACACATTTTTCATTTTTTGGATATATCTGAATACCCGAATTACAGTCTAAACAAAGTTTACCGAATGCTCCGACTAACGAAACAAAATTAGTCCAAATTTTTAAGATCGAATTGAAACTCAAATTGAATTTTACATCGAATTCCAGTCGAATTTTCGAACTGTAAACATGTTTCTGAAATCAAAGACTGTGTGTGTTATTAGAGTACCATTTCGAAAAATAATGCTGTTTTAGTTAAGCCAAAGGTGATTTAAAGAGTCATTGTAATCATTTGATGAAGGTTTCCCTGTCGTTTTGTTCACTTTGCCACATTCGAATCTTTAAAAAAAAAATCTAAAGTTTTCGATCCGGCCAATTAAAAATGTATCGATTCAAATGTTTTGAATCTAGAAAAATCTTTAAATTTGAAGAAAATTCGAAAAAGACCTAAAACGAATCTCGAATATGAAGTGAACAAATCAACTGGATTAAACTAAACTAAATAACTAGATTAATGAGTCCAAACTCAACAAAAAATGTTTTCGTCATGCACATGTCTAGATGGGTAGGGGAGGGGGGGGGCGTTAAGGTGGGCAGGAAGGGCAACTGCCCTGACTGCCAGACATTACACAAATGTGATGTGGTGGGCAACACCTCTCTCTATGTGTGTATATACTGTGCCCAGAGCCCAAAAATTTGCCATGTTGCAAATATTGGGGCTCTTGGTACATTATTTACCTGCCCCTTTCCAAGCAAAATGCCAGTGGAGCTACCTTTGTGCTCCAGTCACCCTCAGTGTCTATAGGAATGCATGGTGTTCTGTGTTGCTGGAGAGTGGAACGGGGTACATAGAGTTACAGCAGGCAGGAGGGTGGCAATTTGTCCAGAACATTAAAGAAGTAGACTAAAACTCTGGTCCACTCCTAGCTTGCATACAAAATCTATTGCAAGGTGTGTTGCTGGGGGGTGGAGCAGATTATGCAGGGGGCAGACAGGCAGGTGGTACCTTTTAATCCCATGCACTTGACTGTAGAAAACAGTTCTTACTTGCTTTCTTTATCCTAGATGGGAAGTATGTAAGTTACAGGATCTGCACATTGGGCTCAGTTTGCTGGGTTAAAAGCATTATGCCCCGTACACACGATCGGAAGCGCGCCACCCTTTGGGCTCCTTCTGCTAATCCAGACCGAGTGCTTCTGTCTTATATTTGATTCTGAGCATGCGTGTTTTTTTGCGCGTCGGAACTGCATACAGACGAACGGAATTTCCAATAGGAACTTTTTCCAATGGAATAATAGAGAACCTGCTCTCAATCTTTTGCTGGCGGAAATTCTGCCAGCAAAAGTCCAATGGAGCATACACACAGTCGGACTTTCCAACCAAAAGTTCACATCAGACTTTTGCTGGCGGAATTTCCGATCGCGTGTACACTGCATTAGACTTTTTATAAAATCTCAATAGAAGAATCCCTGTGTGAGATTTATAATAGAGGTTTGAATAAAGTGTATGGATTTTTAACTAGTACAATGAGCATTTATAGTTGTTAGAGATTCACGTTAATGATCTCTAGGAAATTAATAGTTGAAGAGCAAACAACTTTATTTAAACATAAAAAAGCCTCTTAAAATGATATGCTTATAATCACTGAATTCAAGAGATAGTGCTGGATGAAGAGTAGCACCACAACTGAGCACCAGTACAGGAGGGGGGTGGTTAAATGCAATGGTGGCCGCTCATGCAGGGTGCAGGGGCGCTGCCCCCCTAACCCATGCACCCGACCCCTAATCCACATGTATTGCGACAGACACATAGATTCCAATGGGGTTTTTATTTCAAAGCACATGATTAGAGCCTGAGGCATAGATTCCAATGGGGTTTTTTCTTTTCAAAGCACATGATTAGAGCCTGAGGCTCTAATCGGCTTCAAAAAGGGTGGGCTCCGGGCACAGAGCACTGCGCCCGGAGCCCACCCAGTTGTGTGACATTAGCGAATTAATATTCCCTAATGTCCTCCTGTTTCTCCTCCCGGCCACTCAGGAAGTGGGTCCTGAGACCTGATTGGCCGGGAGTCCTAAGACCCAATTGGCCGTGAGTCCTAAGTCCTGATTGGCCAGGAGGAAAGAAAATTGAGCACCAGCTGCCACTGGTTAAATGTGTCCTCTGACACCAGTACTGGGGGGTAATTATTGTGACCACTGACACCGGTGCTGGGGGTTTTGATTGTGGTCACCAACATCAATTTTGGGGTTTACAATTACTACCATCAACACCTTGATGAGACCTATTTTACTCTAACCTTCTCTTCTCTGTATGCTGCAAAAAGATGATGGTGGGGTAATTAAATAAAGGCAAATAGGATGTTCACTTTGCAAGGGAAGTTGCACAGGGCTAGGGAATTGGTGAATGTAATCGTGGTGAAATTTTCACTGTGCAAAAAAAAAAATCAGATGCAGGTGAAAAAAAAAAAACTGTATTTTTGTTTGCACATGATTGGATGATGATTTTTTTCTAAGCTTTGGGGTAATTTTCATTTCAAAGTAAACTGCCTATTTGCCTTCATTAAATCAAGTCCGCTGACTCATGCTGCAGTTTGACATCTTTGTCCTGGGCACTGGTCTACCAGAAAGGTAATAAATACTTTCTAAATATTTTTAGGTAAGCTGTGTGAAAAACATAACAAACACATACAGTAGTGGGCGGTTGACTGGAAATGTATACTCAAAAAACAAACCTGCTTACTATAGTATAGTTTAATATACCTATGGCCTTTGTTCTTGCCAAAAGTTTTTCTTGCTATTAAATACCTGTTAAACCATTTGGTTCTGCTACTTCCTGGTAAAGGATGACAATGCTATTCACAGAATGGTGTAGCCAAATTAGTCACACAGGGGCGCAAGCTCCCATCACTTGTCTGAATTCTACTTTCACTTGTCTGAATTCCACTTTCTACAATTTCACAGTCTACCACAGTGTTTCTCAACTCCAGTCCTCAAGGAGCCCCAACAGGTCATGTTTTCAGGCTAGCCATTATTTTGCACAGGTGATTTGATCAGTTTCACTGCCTTAGTAATTACCACAGCAGTTTCATCTGAGGGAAATCCTGAAAACATGACCTGTTGGGGCGCCTTGAGGACTGAAGTTGAGAAACACTGGTCTACCACACCTGTTACCTGTTGGGGAGGTCCAACCAGCATGACTGACAGTAGTTCTTGCAGCAAGCTTAGTGTTGCCTTCTTCTGTACGCTGCATTATACACACACTTTAAGGGGTCCATTTAGAATATATATATATATATATATATCCAATGAATGTCAAAAATGTCACAAGCATTTGCCCAGCATTAATAAATTCTGACTATATTTTGCTTAACCACTTCAATACTGGGCACTTCTACACCTTCCTGCCCAGACCAATTTTCAGCTTTCAGTGCTGCCGCAGTTTGAATGACAATTTTGCGGTCATCCAACACTGTACCCAAACTGAATTTTTATCATTTTGTTCCCACAAATAGAGCTTTCTTTTGGTGGTATTTGATAACCTCTTCGGTTTTTATTTTTTGCGAAACAAATAAAAAAAGATCGAAAATTTTGAAAAAAATAAAAGTTTTGCTTTTGTTTCTGTTAAAAATGTTTGTAAATAAATTTGTAAATAAGTAAATAAGTAAGTTTTCTCTTTCACTGATGGGCACTGATAAGGCGGCACTGACAGGCACTGATAAGGCGGCACCGATGAGGTGGCACCAATGAGCGGGCACTGATGGGAACTGACGATGGGCACTGATATGCGGCACTGATGGGCACTGGTAGGTGGCACTGATGGGTGGCACTGATATGTAGCACTGATGGGCATTGATAGGAAGCACTGATGGGCACTCATGGGTGGCACTGGTGGGCACTGATGGGCAATGATAAGCGACACTGATGGGCACTGAAAGGCTGCAAAAATGGGTTCTTATGGGTGGCACTGATGGGCATTGATAGGCGACACTGATGGGCACTGATACGTGGCACTGATGGGCACTGATACGCAGCACTGATAGGCATCCCTGGTGGCACTGGCAGTGGTAGGCATTGTGAGTGGGCACTGATTGGCAGCTGCCTGTGCATTGATTGGCAGCTGCCTGGGCACAGATTAGTATTTCCCTGGGGGGTCTATGGGGCATACCTGATGGTCCAGTGTGGATGGCTTACCCTGGTGGTCCTGGGCAGCTTCCCTGGTGGTCCTGGGTGGCTTCCCTGGGGGTCCTGGGCGGGATCCAAGGGGTGGCTGTGCTTATAAACAATCAGCACAGACCCCCCCTGTCAGGAGAGCAGCCGATCAGCTCTCCTCTACTCGCGTCTGTCAGACGCGAGTGAGGAAAAGCCGATCACCGGCTCTTCCTACTTACATCGTGATCAGCCGTGATTGGACATGGCTGATCACTTGGTAAAGAGTCTCCGTCAGAGACTCTTTACCTAGATCGGTGTTGGGGGGTGTCAGACTGACACCCCGCAACAACGATCGATGCGATGCGCGCCCCCGGGGGCATACAGTGGCTCAATATCCTGAGGACGTCATATGACGCCCAGTCAGGGTATTGAAACCACTTTGCCGCCGTCATTCTGCTATATGGCAGGCGGCAAGTGGTTAAAGTAATACTAAACACACACTGTTTAATTTACATTGTCCCTTCAATTTCTGTGTGTGGATTATGGCACTTTAACTATTTTAATAATTAAACAAAAAATCGAAGTTCCCTTTTCCTAATCATTATACAGCTGTCACATGACCCAACTCTTTCCCAGCCTGTCTGCAGGGAAACAAAAGCAGGAGGAGCCTCTACTCCTTTGCTGCTGGTCTCATGTTCAAAAAAAAATAGCCTTTGGAATACAGAGTAAAAAAAAAAGAATTACTATCGCTAAACTGTTTTAAATTGTCATACAAATACATATTTGAAATAAAATCTTTATTATTTTTTGGCAATGACATGGTGTGGGAGGATTTCTGCCAGACACAGGCTGTGTCACACCCCTCTAGCCTATGACTTAGCATAAAAGGAAATGGAGGAGGAAGGAGGTAGTGGGATGTCATTTACCACTGTGTATACACCCACAATTAGGACTTGAGAGTCACATGGGCGACTCAGATGTGATAGGGAGGAAATGCTCAGCATAGAAACTCACTGAAAACTGAGTATGTGCAGAGTTGCCACCACAGCTGCAAAATTTGCAGTTGAAGCGGGGTTATGGACAGAAGGACAAAATGCACAAAATGTTGTCTCTGCCTTCTTACAGCAGAAGGTCACTATAACTTAGAAGAAGGTGGTTTAGTTAAGAAGGTTTTGTGTGGTTTAGCTGCATGTCATTTATGCGATGGAATATCTGCACTGCTGACAAAAGAATTGTTGGCTTGTATAAATAGATATAGACATAAAAAATTGTCTTACAGCTCTGTCTTCCTACAATTCTGATACACATTTTAAAGTAATCTACACATTCACTTGACTGTAAAGTTAATTTGCACTACAATTAGTGATGAGATGGTACAACCTGCGCTACTTAGATTATTTGGGATGTTCTATAACACTTGACATAAATTAAATTCTGGCAGAGGAATAGCTTGTAGTGCATGAGTTATACACTCTGTATTGTTATATTTTATTGCCGTTCTTGTAGCTTTGTGCCACTATGATGCAGCTACATAAGCACATAAATAGAAACAGTGTGACTTCTCTGTTATTGAACAGTGGTATAGTTGCCAGAATCACATAAAGGGCATAGTCAAGTGGCTTTCTAAAAAGCACCCATGTTGGTATTTTTTGTGCATTCTTAAGAGTTCTTTAGCTTATCTGTTCATCTGCAGTTCTTTTTATCTTGTGTTAAAGCTTTATTCAGAGAAGAAAAAGATTTTAATACATTTATACAATTGTGTGGTACCCAGGGCTGTCTTTAATACTGATTGGGCCCTGGGCAAACATGTTCTTGCCCCCCCCTCCCCCTCCATTCCAAGACATACAAAAAAATAGCAGGTAGATGCAAAATCAGTTTACTGCAGCAGATCATGCAGCAATTTCAGCTGGTTGCCAGAGGTTACAGCCTATCCTTACCGCTCACTGACTGGTTGCTAGAGGTTACATCTCGTAACTTCTGCTTGCTGATTAGTTGCTAGAGGTTACTGCACATTATTACCGCTCACAAATTGGTTGCTAGGGGTTACAGCACATCATTACCACTCACTGATTGGTTGCTAGAGATTACAGCAGATCACTACTGTTCACTGATTACCGTATTTATTGGTGTATTACACGCACAGCCGTATAACACGCACATTCATTTTAAGAGGGAAGTTTCAGAAAAAAACTAAAATTTTACATAAGGAACTTTGGAGCAAAATAAGGGTCAGTGCCCATCTGCAGCCTCATCTATCCACATCAATACAGCCTCACGATTGCCTTCAATGCAGCAGCCTCACCATTGCCATCAGTGCAGCCTGATTGACGTCCACCTGCAGCCTAGAGGGGACAGGGAGGTGGCGGGACGAGCGCCGACAGATTACATACAAAGAGAATCTCCTATGATAGACAGAACAGTGGTCCAATGGCGGCCCAGGAGACAGGACTTCCTATTACAGAGGCTGCCAAGTAAACAGGAGATTCTCGCTGTATGTAATCTGACAGCGCTCGTCCGGCCCCCCTCCTTGTCCCCTACGAGGCAGCTAAAATTGAAGTATTGGCGTATAACACGCACACGCTATTTGCACCCGATTTTCATGGTAAAAAAGTGAGTGTTATACGCCAATAAATACAGTAATTGCTACAGGTTACTGCACATGATCACCACTCACTGAGCAGTGGAGCAATCCAAAAAAATTGAGCAAGTAAAGTGGCACATTAATATACATACTACAGGAGAGCGTCAGTGACTTCAGAAATACTACAGGAGAGCATCAGAGACTGCAGATATACTACAGGAGACAGTCAGAGACTGCAGACACAGTACAGGAGATGGTCAGAGACTGCAGACATAGTACAGGAGATGGTCATAGACTGCAGACATAGTACAGGAGATGGTCAGAGACTGCAGACATAGTACAGGAGATGGTCAGAGACTGCAGACAGTACAGGAGATGGTCAGAGACTGCAGACAGTACAGGAGATGGTCAGAGACTGCAGACATAGTACAGGAGAAGGTAAGAGACTGCAGACATAGTACAGGAGATGGTCAGAGACTGCAAACATACTACATGAGAGCATCAGAGACTACAGACACACTACAGGAGAGCGTCAGAGACGGCAAACATATTACAGGAGAATGTCAGAGACTATAGACATACTACAGGAGAACATCAGAGACTGCAGACATATTATAGGAGAGCGTCAAAGACTGCGGACAGAGTACAGGAGAGTGTCAGAGACTGCAGACAGAGTACAGGAGAGCATCAGAGAATATTCAGCAATGCTGAAAAACACAGCTCAGGGTTCAGGATAGCAGTCAGGCATTCAATGGATTTAAGGACATACCTGGTCAGCTGGGCTCACCATACACTTTCAGAGGCGGGGCTCCCACTCCGATCACTGCTTTTACTTCAGCTGCTCCCTCCCGAGCATACAGGCTACATGGGGTGGGGGTCAGAGCATCAGTGGAGCTCCTGGCCCTGTGCCCTGTATACTGGCTGGGGAATACAGAGGTCCGGGGGCTCCCACTGGGATCACTGCTCTCCCTACTGCCGCTCTGTTACAAGCATTCAGGCTTCATGGAGCTGGGTCAGAGCGTCAGTGGAGCTCCCGGTCCCGCCTCCTGTCTGCCGGCTTGGCTTGCTCGGGACTACAGCCTCCCGTGTCCTCTTGTGTGCTTTGCAAGCCGTCATCCAAACCCCAACTCGCTGGCAGCGCGGGTTGAAGCGGAGGATGCTTTGGGCCCCACGGTCACCACAGACAGGTAAATCCAGGGATTTACCATGAAGTAGCGCTCTTCAAAGAGACATGGATTCTTTTAAGCTTTGCGTTAGTGCATAAGAGACAATCTTAACGCTTTTCAAAATATAGTTTAAAAATGAAAACGTAAAAATGGTGCAAATAAAATATTGACATGAAAAGTATATTACAAAGAAAACAAAGACAACAATGCAACAGCAAAACAAAAGGGTTGAAAAATGAAAATACGTATCAAGCCCTAGTTTGCGGAGTCCAGTCAACAAACAAGATGTTACAGTGGTATTCATAAAACTTGACGGATCTTCCTTCTTTTGATGGCACACATAAGCTATCTACTGCAGTGCAGCCCGTCTTTTGTTGTCCTTGAGGGGGATGCTGACAGAAATGATCTGACCAATTAAGCAGCTAAGGAGTGGTCATGGGATGTCCTTGTGTTTACGATCATGTCACAGATCCAGTTTTATGTAGGTTTTAATATCTTTGAATACCTACATATCACAGTCTGCTAACTTGCATATTATTTTACAGCATGTGTGTGGGGGTGGGGTTGGATGTCTACTTTATCTAGGAGGGGTGATGTGTCCTGTTGGCTCCCTATATCGTCCAGTGTCCAGTATAGGGTTGTTTGGACTTAAAACTTTGCTTACTAACGGATAAAAGTAAATATCCCCTTATCCTGGCTGTACTGTTATTATCTCATGAAATACACTGCATTTCTTGATTCTACCAGGGAAGAGAAACAGCAATCAATGTGTATTGCTAAAGACTCCAGCTAAGGTATTAATGAGGGGGCAGGGGGGTGGAATCTGGCAGGATGTCTGGTTTCTTTTCTGATTGCTCAAGCTTGCAAATTTGATGGTTTTACAAGGGCACCTAGACTGAAGTGTGGATTCGGGGAATAGGAGTGAGAGGGTCTGCATGAGTCCTCTCAAGGAACTGAAAAGAATGTTCTGGTCTGTAGCTAAGAGTTGTTGATTGTATTTACTGGAGGAGGAGGGAGAGAGAAGGTCACTGCAGCTATGTCTCTTCTTATAAAAAAAATGGCATGGGTGACTTGGGACCTGAACAACATGGTTGCCTATTTGGGTTTGGTATAATCACAACCAGCATTAATTGTATGTAAAAAATCTGACAGCCTGGTTGTACCCAAGTCGATCGATGGATCCTACCCATACATGGATCGAATCTTGGCTGGTCCCTGCTGAACCAGCTGAGATTCAAACCATCTATGGTCAGCTTTGGTGTAGCGCCATTTATAGCAGTTCCCATACCTATAAGCCAAGTAAGCCCAGTTTTCCATCTATTTATGGCCAGCTTTAGAGACAGAGAGGCTTAGGACAACACTTAGACCCCTTTTCCAACTGAGCTGCCCCGGGCGTCGGCGGAAAAGCATCGCTATTTTTAGCGCCGCTTTACCGTCATTTTAGCAGCGCTATAAGGCCGCTAGCGGGGCTGTTTTAACCCCCCGCTAGTGGCCGAAAAAGGGTTAAATCCCCCCTCAAAACGCGGTATGGTGGTGCTGCCCCATTGTTTTCAATAGGCAGGAGCGGTGTAGGAGCGGTATTCACCGCAACTCCACCGATACAAAGAAACTGCTGGCAGGACTTTTTGTGACGCCCTGCCAGCGCATCTCCCCAATGTGAAAGCACTCGGGTTTTCACACTTGGTTTGCAGCTGAGGCTTTTTTCAGGTGCTACTTTTAGCGCTGTAGCGCCTGAAAAACGCCTCCAGTGTGAAAGGGGTCTAACTCTTTTGTCTCTGGGACAAAAAGTGAAAGTGTTTTTTTAACCTAATGCATTCTCTTCATTAAGCTAAAAAGCATTCCACTGTGTGTTTCCCCCCTCCCCCTCCCTAACACTTACCTGACTCCTGTATCAATTCAGCACTAACCCAGCTGCAGGTCTTCTCTCCCTCTCTTTCTGGTCCCACAGGTTTTCCTAAAAACAGCAGGAACCATTGGCTCTAAGGGCACTTTACACTGAGCCACTGGCTGCGTTAGCATAAAACCGCCGCCAATGTTAGCGGCGCTTTATCATCGTTTTAGTGGCACTTTTTGGCTGCTAGTGCTTTTAAGCCCTGTTAGCTGCCAAAAAAGGGTTAAAAGCTCCCGCAAAGCGCCACTGCTGAAGCAGGGGCAGTTTAGGATCGCTAAATACAGCGCTCCTGCACCACCACAAAGATGCTGCTTGCAGGACTTTTTTTCCTGTCCTGCAAGTGCACCGCCCCAGTAGGAAAGCACCCGGGCTTTCCCACTGGGGCTGCAGAAGAGGCAGTTTACTGGCACTTTTTAAGCGCTATTTTTAGCACAAAAGCACCTGTAAAACGCCTCAGTGTTAAAGTGGCCTTATTGCTGTCAATCAAATTGAGGATGGGACAGGGACAGGGCTGAGTTACACTATGTTTGTCAATGGACACACACAGCCTGGCTCGGGAGCAAGCCAGCACTTCTGCCCTCATAGAGGAGGAGGAGCTAAGATCACTGGCGGGAGACCCCATAAGAAGAGGGTGGGGCCTCTCTGTGCAATACCATTGCACAGAGCAGGTAAGTATAACATGTTTGTTATTTTAATTTAAAAAACACTTTACAACCACTTGGTCTTATACACTTAAACCTATTGACTGCCAATGGCGTGTACCACATACCATGGTATCAAAAGTGTTAAAAAAAGATCACAGCTGCAATAGCAGACATGAGCTTGTTCTGAAATTTATTTCTAGGATACTGGCTACAATGTAAAAGTGATCTGGGTGGCTTTAAAGCTGCCTGATCACTTCTATAGGCAGTGGAAGTTCGAGCCCCCCCCCCCCTCCGAGTAGTTACTGGTTTCTCTAGTTCCTTCCTTGAGCCCCACACCAGAAAAAATATTTCAGAACGGAGATACTGCAAAGAGATATGATATCTGACCTCTCCATGGAGAGCTTTTGGGTTTACAGTTGTCAGATGACTTGCTGTTCTCAATGAGCTCAGATGACTGTCAGATGATTTGCTGTCCTTAATAGGTTCTGAACTCTGATGTTTTATAACATCAACATTTCAATTGAAACAAAAACCATAGTTGTTTTTGATAGTCCTTTATTAGCTTACTTGAAAAATCCCCTTTCATGTTGCTCTATAAAATCTATTAAACAGGGCATACTGAATACATGTCACAGAATTCAGGGAAGTAAATGTATAGGCATCTTCACAAAGTACGTTTACAAAGTTAAGATTGTTTAGAGCCATAGTGATCAACTTTCTTGAAGTATGGGGCATCAACTGTGGCTTCTGACATCACTAAAAAGCCACACATAATATTCAGTTAAAATTCAAAGTCAGGGACAGCACACACACAACAGGATATGGGCTAAGGCTATTGGTAAGACACAGTAGATGGTCAGAGACTATAGACATGCTAGAAGAACTGTATTATGGAGACACATGAATACATGTGTCTCATTTAAAGTCCCAATTACCCTTTACTTTATATGCTACAAGAGCTGGTCAGAGACTGTGGTCATGCCGCAGGACATGGTCAGAGACAGAGTAGTGGCTGCAGGGCCCCGAGGGCTGCACAAAAAGTGCCATAAGACTGCAGTTTGAGCACCAGGGGTTTAGAGTAATAAAAATAGGATAGAAATAATTGAAATATAATGTGGAAAGTAATATATGATTTTACATTTCCACCATAGACACACTTTAAAGTGAAGTTTAAAAATATAACACAATTGAATACAATAAGTAAAGCAAAATGGTAGATCGAACAGCCTCCACCGCTATGCACATACATAAAAATATGCACACCTACGATATGCATAAATAACAATTATGTAACACGTATTGGGTATCACCATGCACTCACCACTTTTTTTAATTTTTTTTTTTTAAATAGGGATTTTATTGTGTTTGTATGCTTAAAATTAAATTTTACTACATTTTATAATGAAAATATAGGTTTGCTAAGCAGATGTGCAAATATTGTGTGATACAGAAATAGGCACCTTTTTGCTTCTACAGACCTTTACTTTTAATCTTGAGGCCAAAAATGCACATTTAGTGTGTGTGTGTGTAAAAAATGAAAACAATTGCCAGCAGCGAAGGTATTAATGGCTGTGAGTAATCCTCACATACATGTAGCAATGCTGAGTTAAAGTGTAAGTAAACCCTCCTATCGTTTTCAGCCAAGGAAGCTGCCATCTTTGCCTCTGTTTAATCTACAACTGCCATGATGCTGCACATGTGATCAGTTATGACACCAGCCATTGGATGGCTTGACAGTTTGGTTGAGAGCACAACCAATGGGAGTGTTACATTTCCGGCACGTGCCGGAAATGAAACAGTTTTATGGATGGGTTTACTTCCGCTTTAACTTATTTCTTCTTTCTAAGTACACTTTGCAGGTGTAGTACTCCTTATATGGTCAGGTACTCTTTGAAAAAGCAGTCTTCCTTGTGAAACCTGTCAGAGGTGATGTCAGCTTCCACTAAATAAACAATTACTAATTCACTGGAGTGTAACAAGCCAGACCGCACCCAGGGATATTTCTGTGGAGCCTGTGATGAGCCATTTGCCCTAAGTGGTAAATGACGTGCATATTTCCATGTATGGTCTGGGTTTATTGGCTACATTGTATTAGTTATACCAGGCATGTCCAAAGTCCGGCTTGTGTTCCGGTATAATACGGGCCCCCTGGTAATTTGGATAAATATATATATATATATTTTGTGGCCCCCAGGGCCACAAAAGATATATACCGTATTTATCAGCACTGCCTTAGAGGGGACAGGGAGGGGGCGGGACGTGTGCCGTCAGATTACATACAGGAGAATCTCCTGTTTACTCGGCGGCCTCTGTAATAGGAAGTTCCGTCTCCTGGGCTGGCATTGGACAACTGTTCTATCTATAATAGGAGGCAGGACTTTGTATTAAAAGAGGCCGCTGAGTAAACAAGAGATTCTCCTGTATGTAATCTGTCGGCGCTCGTCCCCTCCCTGTCCCCTCCAAGGCTGCAGATGGTCATGGATCAGGCTGTACTGATGGCAATGGTAAGGCTGCATTCATGGCAATGGTGGGGCTGCATTCATGGCAATGTTGAGGTTGCATTCATGGCAATGGTGAGGCTGCATTCATGGCACTTGTGAAGCTACATTCATGGCAATTGTGAGGCTACATTGATTGAAATGGTAAGGCTGCATTCTTGGCAATGGTGAGGCTGCATTCATGGCAATGGTTAGGCTCCATTAATGGCAATGGTGAGGTTGCAGATGGGCACTGATTAGGCTGCATTGATGGGCACTGACCCTTATTTTGCTTCACAGCTCTTTATTTAAAATGTAAGTTTTTTCCTGAAACTGCCCTCTTAAAGTGAAGGTGCGTGTTATACGCCGATAAATACGGTATATCCAAATAACACACCCAAGTTCATCCTTAGTCCTGAGCGGTGCTCAGGGATTCGTTGGGGGCTACAAAAGAGATATATATATATATATATATATATATATATATATATATATATATATATATATATATCCAAATAACAAGCTCATCTCTTCACCCACAAAGGCAAGATAATTCTTGTTGGGCAGTGTATAAGTCCTCAGATGAACAAACTTAGAATTTTAATGGTTCAAAGAATGTCAGGCAAAATGGTCGGCCCTCACGCATGTTCACTTCATCAAATCTGGCCCTCTTTGAAAAAAGTTTGGACACCCCTGGGTTACACAGTCATTTACTGACTCTTTTTTTTCTGCTAAAGACCTAAATCTAACTTAATGGAATATTAAGATTGTTATTATTAGTAATAATAATTTTGTTCATGGAATACTTTTTTTTATTAATATTAAAGCAAAAAGTAGATTCTGTTACAAACTGCAAGTTTATTGCAGAATTTTGTCCTCTGCCTGGGGTTTTCTTGAAATGTTTAATTATTTTTTGAGAAAGGGGGAAGCATAGTTATTTTTCTACTGTGAAGTAAGTGGGAATTTATCTGCCTTTACTTGAGTGTATAACATTGACAAATCGAACAGCACCACCTAAAGGACATAAAATGCTGCCCAGCCCAATATGCATTGCATATATTTGGTGGTGTTTCTTCTTGCAATAATTGTAGAACATCTGTCTTAAATCAATATGCTGCCATTTTAATGGCTTGATATATACTTGTAAAATGTGAAATGATCTCTTTGAAATTAAAATACTCACAAAGCAGCTATTACTTTTACATGAAACATGTTAAAATATAAATGACAACTTAATTATGCAGTCATGATATAAATCCAATTTTGATACGTAGAAGATAATGATCTATCGCTACTATAGCTTTTGCTTTTAGTATTTTTCTTTAAAATAGAAAGAGAAATGTGAAATTCTTTCTAAAATCTTTTTTTTTTTTAATTATCTTTTATTATCATGATTGCATATTATGCTGTTAAAACCAACCATAAATTACTCATCTTAGGTGAAGTGAAATTACATCCGTGGGCATACATGCAATTACCACATTTGTTACAGTTGCTTTGTGACTCTTCCCCCAGTTTTCTTTACTGAAATTATGTAATGTTTATCCAAGTCCTTAGATTTATTATACACCTCTTTTATCTTTACATGTGACTGTACTTGCTAGACATTCAACCTCAACAACCTTTACATACATTAAACACATTTGTATTTAACCCAAAAATAATATTTTTCATCAATTTATAGCCTTTGTTTTTTTTTGTGTCAAAACTGTAAAACGTAAAATGTGCATATATTATATATCAAAAGGAATATTGTTATAAATATACAGGATTTATATAGCGTCAACAGTTTATGCAGTGCTTTACAACATGTGGGCAGACAGTACAGTTACAATACAATTTAAGGAATTAGGCCCTGCTCATTAGAGCTTACAATCTAACAGGGAGGGTCAAGGGATACACAAAGTAAAAACTGTGAGGGAAGGACTGATAGAGAAAATGTACAGTTGTTAGGTGGGCTCCAGATAGGCTTCTCTGAAGAGATGAGTTTTCACTGATCATCCGAAAGTGAACAGAGTAGGAGATATTCGGTAGGGATGGGGGTTCAGCCCGAGCATAAGTTTGGGCCGAACCTTGTTCCGTTGTTCGGCGAAAAGCCGAACAAATGGGTTCGCTCGACCATTTGTTTGCCTCCCGGACCGACCACAATGCATTGCAGCACTGAACAGTGCATTGCAAGCCCTGATTGGCTGAAGCAGTGAAAGCTTTAGCCAATCAGGGCACAATGCACTGTCAGAGTCATGATTGGACACTGTCATCATGACTTTATCCAATCATGGCTCATTCCTGCCCCACAGTATAAAAGTATTCTTTCAATGGCAGCCATTTTCAGTGTGATTTTGGTCTGGAGAGAGATAGAACAGGGCTCTGTTCAGTGCTATCAGTTATTTTGTGTGCTATACTGTGCTATTTTGCTTCAATTGTCAGTGTAGAATATTAGAATATTAGTTTAGTTTCAGTCTAGGGATAGTGTCAGTGTAGTGAGGAGGACCGTGTCATTCATACATACATTAGTGTGGAGTACGGACAGCTCATATAGTTTCAGTGTAGTGTAGTGAGACTGTGTCAGTAATCTTGACATTGGTATATAGCTAGAGTAGGGACACCGTCTATTTGATTGCATTACTGCTAGTTTAACGCCATTTACTTCTGTGTGCGTTACTGCCTGTTTAACGCCATATAGTTTTGTGCGTTATTGCCAGTTTAACGACATATAGTTCTGTATGAATTACTGCCAGTTTAACGCCATATACTTTTGCGTGCGTTACTGCCAATTTAACGCCGTATCATTTTGTGTGCATTACTGCCAGTTTGACGCCATATAGTTCTGTGTGCATTACTGCCAGTTTAACGCCATATCATTCTGTGCGTCACTGTACGTTTGATGCATTATATTGCAGAATATTATAGTGTATCCGTGGAGTGTGTCTGTGTAAGTGTGTGAGTGTGTGAGTACTCAAATTAAAGTGCACCAAACACCTCTTTACATTGATTAAAGTGCATCTATTCCTGCCATAGCCCCAACATCAGCCATTGAGGAGTCAGCTGAGTTATTTGCTACTTACTCCTTGATGATGCCCAGCCATTACTAGATTCAGATGTTGGTTCTGAAGTTGAGGATGACAGGAACATGAGTCTGGCATCGTTGGGCAAGGCAGTCAGCCGTAAAATCCACCTTACTACTGACACGTGGTCCAGCAAGCATGGGCAGGGACAATATATTTTCTTAACAGCACACTGGGTAACTCTGCTTGCAACTCGAAAGGATGCAGCACAGGGCTCGGTGCTGCAGCTTGTTGTGCCCCCACGTCTCCATACAGCTGGTGGTGATGATGCCAGACCTGTTAGCTCTACCCCCTCCTCCTCCACCACCTCCATGCCCTCCTCTGCAGAATTGTTCCTATGAACATCAGGTACCCCCTAAGCGTTCAAAGGGCCATTCCCAGAGCCAGGCTAAAAGGTGCCTTGCAGTGCTTCAGCTGGTGTGTTTAGGGGACAGGAACCACACCAGAGCAGAGATTCTTGCAGCTCTGCAGGGACAGGCCCAGAGGTGGTTCACACCACGCTAGCTGGAGCCAGGAATGGTGGTGTCCGATAATGGCTCAAACCTATCCGCCCTTAGACAGGGAAAGTTGACACATGTACCATGCCTGACACATGTCCTCAATTTGGTGGTGCAGCAGTACGTACCCAGGGTTGCAAGATGTACCAAAACAGACCAGAAGAGTCTGTAGCCATTTCAGGTGGTCATACACAGCCAGTGCTAGGTTGGCTGAAATTCAGCGGGAATTTCAACTGCCTAAAAAAGCGCTTGATTTGTGACATGCCCACCAGGTGGAACTCAACTTTAGGATCGCTGCAGCGGCTATACATGCAGCAGAGGGCCATCAACGCATATCTGTGCCAGTACAGCACGATGACAGGCCGCCTCGGCTTTTTTTCCCCACACTAATGGCTGATCATTAAGGATGCATGCACTGTATTGTCACCATTTGAGGAGGCCACAAGTATGGTGAGCAGTGACAGTGCATGCATCAATGACACAATCCCTGCTGTGTTCCTGCTGAAGTAAACTCTGCTTGGCATTATGGACAGGGCACTGGAGGCAGAGCAGTAGGAGGTAGAGGAGGACTTCCTTTCCTCTCAAGGCCCATTTTATCCAGACACCATCATTCCTATGTCACAGAACACACAGGAGGAGAGAGGGGAGGAGGATGAGGAGGAGGATTCTGGCAATTTCATAGGCTTCAAAGAAGAGGAAGACATGCGTCAATCTGTAAGCGATAGCTTTCCAGCCCCAGGACCCTTGGGAGTAGTTTATGGCTGAGAGGAGGAAGTTCCAGATGCTGTCATCTTGAGTGACCCCGAGGAGTCTGCTTCTCCATCCTGGCAAATTTGAGGCACATGGGCAACCTCATGCTTTAAAGCCTGCGAAAGGACCCAAGAATACATGACATAAAGGAGAAGGATGATTACTGGTTGGCAACCCTCCTTGACCACCATTATAAGGGGAAGGTCTCAGAATTCATCCCTTCCAGAAAGAGAGTGCAGAAGATAAAATCTCTTGAGTACACGTTAAAGAAGATTTTATTGAACGTTTTTCTTGACTCCAGTAGGTTACAGTGTGGTGGAGAACATCGCTTTGAGTCTTCTGTTGGTCAAGAGAGGAGCGTTGGAGAAAGCATCCGCCTAAATGAGGCATTTCGGAATTTTTTTAGTCCTCGCCGCTGAGGGCTGTCAGCTTCCACATCCCATAGGCAGCGTCTGTATCACATGGAGGACGATTACCTTGGGCCAAAACAGAGATGGAGAGCTTTCTAGCTGACGATCCACTGATTTACTGGGTCATGAGAATAGACCACTGGCCAGAACTTGCCCAGTATGCTATTGAGTTGTTGGGCTGCCCTGCATCCAGCGTGCTTTCAGAATGGGCATTCAGTGCTGCAGGAGGATTCATTACTGATCATAGAACATGTCTGTCCACAGACTCCGTGGACCGTTTGACTTTTATAGAGATGAATCAGTCCTGGATTACCAGCTATGAAGCCCCTGATGGCGATATCACTGATTAAGTCTTTTTGGGATGTGGAATCTCTGCAGGACTTCGAGGCTGCCTAGCTTTGAGGGTGTTAATCATTTCATCTGGAAGAATGTTTTTGGTATAGGATTCATGGGCACAATTAACACCCAAAGACCAATTTTTCAGCACCTGTTTGACAGGTGCATATCATTGCAATTTTTTACAGCAAGGCCAATTCTTGCTTTCATCAAGAGTACCTCTATAGGGTTACGGTGGGAAGGCACCACCGACACCCAAAGACCAATTTTTATGCATTTGTTTGACAGGTGCATATCATTGCAATTTTTTACAGCAAGGCCAATTCTAGCTTTCATCAAGAGTACCTCTATAGGGTTACGATGGGAAGGCGCCCCGACATCCAAAGAGTAATTTTTCTGCACCTGTTTGACAGGTGCATATCATTGCAGTTTTTTACAGCAAGGCTAATTCTTGCTTTCATCAAGATTACCTCTATAAGGTTATGGTGGGAAGGCGCCACCGACTCCCAAAGACCAATTTTTACTTAACCGTTACTTCTATCCAAAGTCAAAGTGACACCAGAATGTATCCAAAAAATCTCTAATCTTGTCCCCAGTGCACTACATTGTGGCCTCATCATACACTTTTACACATTTTTTTGGCTTTATAAATGCAATTATTGCTGCAGCAGATTCTAGACATGGTACAAATCTGCCACTATACAGTTAAACTAGGGGGACCCCCCAGACACTATATTGGAAGGAATTTTTCATCTTTATGCTTTCACTTTAACCACTTCCCGCCCGGGCCTATAGCAGATTGACAGCCGGGCGATGGTTCAGTTATCCTGACTGGGCGTCATATGACGTCCAGCAGGATAACATGCTGACGCGCGCCCGTGGGGGCACGCATCGTGGCGATCGGTGGAGCAGTGTGCCAGTCTGACACACTGCTCCACCGATCTTGGTAAAGAGCCTCCGGTGGATCACAGCCAATCGCGGCTGATCACAATGTCAATAGGAAGAGCCATTGATCGGCTTTTCCTAGAGGAGAGACGATCGGTGGCTCTCCTGACAGGGGGGGGTCTGCGCTGATTGTTTATCAGTGCAGCCCCCCCTCAGATGACCACACTGGACCACCAGGGAAGCGGGCAACATGTGGATGGCCAGGTATGTATCCCATGGCCATCCACATGTGCCCAATGTGCCCAGTCTGTGCCCAATCTGTGCCGATCAGTGCCCACAAATGGGCACTGATTGGCACCATTATATTTAAGTGATGCCCAGCAATGCCACTCATTATTGTCATTAGTGCCACCAATCAGTATCATCAGTGCCACCCATCAGTGTTCATCGGTGCCACCTGTCAGTGCCCATCCGTGCCCATCAGTGCCCACCTCTCAGTGCCCATCCATGCCACCTATCAGTGCCACCCATAAGTACCCATCAGTGCCGCACACCAGTGCCACCTATCAGTGCCCATCAGTGCCACCTATCAGTGCCCATCAGTGTCGCTGTATCAGTGCCTGTCAGTGCAGCCATATCAGTGCCTGTCATTGAAGAAGAAAACTTACTTATTTACAAAAAATTTTAACAGAAACAAAAAAAAACTTGTTTTTTTTCAAAATTTTCGGTCTTTTTTTATTTGTTAGGGAAAAAATAAAAACCACAGAGCTGATCAAATACCACCAAAAGAAAGCTCTATTTGTTTGAACAAAATGATAAAAAATGTGTTTGGGTACAGTGTTACATGACCGCGCAATTGTCATTCAAATTGCGACAGCGCTGAAAGCTGAAAATTGGCCTGGGCGGGAAGGTGTCTAAATGCCTGGTATTGAAGTGGTTAAAAATTTAAAAAAACACTGCTCGTTTAAAAATTACTTTTTTCATAAACTTTTTTTATTGATACATGTCCCCCAGGGCAGGGCCTGGACTCCTATAACCATTGTATGCCCAATTACTTGCATATAAGCCTTTAAAATGGATACTTTTGATTTTTGACGTTAGGGTCCCATTGACTTTAATGGGGTTCGTCATTCGTGTCCAAACTTTCGCTGTGTTCGAAAGTTCTGGTGCGAACCGAACAGAGGTCCGTTAGGCCCATCCCTAATAGTCGGTAGACATGTGCGGTTTGTTTTGTTCCGAATTAAAATTGAATCGAATGTATCCGAATTTCTGAATTACAATAGTACCAAATTTAAACAAATCCAGAATAACGAAAAAAATTCAGATGAAATTCAAATTCGAATAATTTTCAAATAGTTTTCTAATACTTTTCAAATTCGAATAGTTTTCAAATTCGAATTGGAAAAGTTTTCTAATACTTTTCAAATTCGAATAGTTTTCAAATTCGAATTGGAAAAGGTTTTCCAATTTGAAAAGTTTTCAAATTCTAATATTTTTCAAATTTGAATTCGAATAGGAATAGAAGGGAATAGAAAAACAAATAATAGGCTAGAAAAGAATATAACAGAAAATAAAAGAATAGAATATAATAGAATAAAAAAGAACAAAAAAGAATAGAAAATAAAAGAACAGAATAGACTAGGATATAATAAAAACAAATAGAATAGAATAACATAGAAAGAATATAACCATCTTCTGACATTTGAATTTCAAATTGAATAAATTTGAATTCAAATACATAAGAAAAGAATAGAATAGAAAAAAAGAATAGAATAGACTATAATTAGAAATGAATAAAATGTAAAAAAGAATTTAATATATTAGAATAGAAATAATATAACTATTTCCCAAAATTCAAATAGAATCAATTCAAATTTGAATAAAATAGAAAAGAATTGATTAGAATAGAACAGAAAATAACAGAATAGTATAGAAAATAAACAGAATAGAATAGAATAGAAAGAATATAACCATCTTCCGACATTTGGATTTCAAATAGAATAAATGTTAATAGAAAATAATAGAATAGAAAAGAATAGAAAATAAAATACAATAAAGTAGAATAGACAAAAAAAGAATATAATTAAAAAAAAACAATAGAATATCTCAGGTGGTGCAGGGAGAAACAATGATATCCTTTGCAGGAATGATAGAACTCTGGAAAATTCAAGGAAGTTATGTATTTAGATATATGCAGATTGCATTTTCCGCATTTGATAGAATCAGGATTAAATCAGATAACTAGAAGGAGACTGAGTGAAAACTGCATTATTAGATATAAGTAAGTTACGAGTTGGATGAGAGGTGTCCCAAAATTAGAGGAGGAGAATTGGCAGGAGATATGGGGATTCCCTTTTCAGATAATAGTCTCACTTCAAGACAAGCTCATACAATTCAAGATAATACATAGAATATACTATATACCTCATAGATTATATAGAATGTGCCAATTGAACCCCCAGAATTGTTGGAGATGTGGGTATACTCCAGGGGATTTTATATACAGTTGCAATAAAAAGTATGTGAACCCTTTTGGAATGATATGGATTTCTGCACAAATTGGTCATAAAATGTGATCTGATCTTCAGCTAAGTCACAACAATAGACAATCACAGTCTGCTTAAACTAATAACACACAAAGAATTAAATGTTACCATGTTTTTATTGAACACACCATGTAAACATTCACAGTGCAGGTGGAAAAAGTATGTGAACCCCTAGACTAATGAGATCTCCAAGAGCTAATTGGAGTGAGGTGATAGCCAACTGGAGTCGAATCAATGAGATGAGATTGGAGGTGTTGGTTACAGCTGCCCTGCCCTATAAAAAACACACACCAGTTCTGGGTTTGCTTTTCACAAGAAGCATTGCCTGATGTGAATGATGCCTCGCACAAAAGAGCTCTTAGAAGACCTACGATTAAGAATTGTTGACTTGCGTAAAGCTGGAAAGGATTATAAAAGTATCTCCAACAGCCTTGCTGTTCATCAGTCCACAGTAAGACAAATTGTCTATAAATGGAGAAAGTTCAGCACTGCTGCTACTCTCCTTAGGAGTGGGCGTCCTGTAAATATGACTGCAAGAGCACAACGCAGACTGCTCAATGAGGTGAAGAAGAATCCTAGAGTGTCAGCTAAAGACTTACAAAAGTCTTGCATATGCTAACATCCATGTTAGCGAATCTACGATACGTAAAACACTAGACAAGAATGGATTTCATGGGAGGATAGCACAGGGGAAGCCACTGCTGTCCAAAAAAAAACATTGCTGCACGTTTACAGTTTGCACAAGAGCACCTGGATGTTTCACAGCAGTACTGGCAAAATATTCTGTGGACAGATGAAACCAAAGTTGAGTTGTTTGGAAGAAACACACAACACTATGTGTGGAGAAAAAGAGGCACAGCACACCAACATCAAAACCTCATCCCAACTGTGAAGTATGGTGGTGGGGGCATCATGGTTTGGGGCTGCTTTGCTGCGTCAGGGCCTGGACGGATTGCTATCATTGAAGGAAAAATGAATTTCCAAGTTTATCAAGACATTTTGCAGGAGAACTTAAGGCCATCTGTTCACCAGCTGAAGCTCAACAGAAGATGGGTGTTGCAACAGGGCATTGACCCTAAGCATAGAAGTAAATCAACAACAGAATGGCTTAAACAAAAGAAAATATGCCTTCTGGAGTGGCCCAGTCAGAGTCCTGACCTCAACCCGATTGAGATGCTGTGGCATGACCTCAAGAAAGCAATTCACACCAGACATCCCAAGAATATTGCTGAACTGAAACAGTTCTGTAAAGAGGAATGGACAAGAATTACTCCTGACCATGTACACGTCTGATCTGCAACTACAGGAAACGTTTGTTTGAAGTTATTGCTGCCAATTAGGTTCAACCAGTTATTAAATCCAAGGGTTCACATACTTTTTCCACCTGCACTGTGAAAGTTTACATGGTGTGTTAAATAAAAACATGGTAACATTTAATTCTTTGTGTGTTATTAGTTTAAGCAAACTGTGATTGTCTATTTTTGTGACTCAGATGAAGATCAGATCACATTTTATGACCAATTTGTGCAGAAATCCATATCATTCCAAAAGGGTTCACATACTTTTTATTGCAACTGTACATACACTGGTCTTGCCCCGCTATAGCAGTATTTTGGAGAGAGGTTATAAGGGTAATCGTTACAGTTACATCGGTTGCTTTAGAACAGGATGCAGAGATTTGTCTTTTGGGACTGGTAGAAAATAACATCTCTACTAGGGCAAAGAGAACACAAATAAGTCTGTTGCTTTTCTGTGCGAGAAAAGCAATAGTACTGAATTGGAAAAAAACAGAAGCTCCCCCATTAGCCTTTTGGAAACATTTAGTAAATGACAACTTGCCACTGTATAGAGAAACATATTGTAATAGAAGATGTGAAGAAAAATATGAGAGAGTTTGGGCAAGCTGGATAGTAGAACCCACAACGGCTTCTGGGAAACCCAAAGAGGGAACAGCTGGAATAACAAGAAAGAAAAGTGAAGGGGAACAAAAACCACATCATCGACACACAGATTTAGGGGGAAGAATGAATGGTTTTTATTTGTTGTAATTATTATTAAGAAATGATATGTGAAAGCTCCTGCGAGAGTGGGAAAGTTGAAGATTGAAAGTACATGTTGTGATATGTTTACTATTGGAACATTAAAGAGTAAGAGATTTAGGAAAAGAAACAATAGAATATATCAGAATAGAAAAAATATAACCATTTCCCAAAATTCAAATAGAATCAATTTGAATTTGAATAGAATAGATTAGAATAGGAAGATGATTAAATTAATTCTATTGTATTCTATTCTGTTTTTCTATATTATTGCGCTATTTTCTATTCTATTCTATTATTTTCTATTCTATTCAAACTTGAATTGATACTATTTGACTTTTGGAAAATGGTTATATTCTTTCTATTCTATTGTGTTGTTTTTTTAACTCTATTGTTTTCTATTATATTCAAATTTCAGAAGATGGTTATAATCTTTCTATTTTATTCATTTTTGTTTATTATTTTCTATTCCTTTCTATTCTATTCTGTTTTTTATTTTCTATCCTATTTTTTTCTTGTTTACTCTATTATATTCTATTCTTATTTTCTTTTATATTCTTTTCGATTCTAATCATTTTTTTCCATTCTATTCCTTTATTTTTTATTTTATTTTTCAAATTCGATAATTATTCAAATTTGATTCAAAAACTTTTCGAATCGATCTGAAAACAAATTAACAAAACGTTTTCCAAAAAAACGAATGAAAAAAATTAAACAAATTTAACTAAACTAATTTATGTAAATAACGATTTAAAACGAAACAAAACACATTTTTTCGTTCTGCACATGTCTAATAGTTGGACAGATTGAGGTAGATTGTTCCAGAGGATGGGAGAGTCTCTGGAGAAGTCCTGGAGGCGAGCATAGGATGAGGTGACAAGGGAGATCAAATCCTTAAATATAAGTGAACCCAATCACTAAAATTTCATATGAGTGTAGCACCCTCCCAGGCAAGTGCTAAGATAGTTAGATAAGTGTTAAAGTGTGTTTTTGATAGGTAAATTTAGTTGTCATATTGTAGGCAGTGTGGCTTTAAATGTTGGTTAAGGTAAAAGCATAGTTTTATCTAGTGAAACTGGGATTGTTTGATTAGGCCTGCTCTGTGTGCGTTGCTGCTGCCAGTCTGCTGGATAGCTCCATCTAAATCCAGGCAACTTGAGAAGTTTCTGGATGATAAGTGTGGAGCTACGCAGATGGCAGCATGAATATTGATACAGCCCCAGCCTATCCCAGAGAGGCAAGCTCTGAAGGCATGCTGGGAGAATGTATTTATTCTTAGAGCACATAGAGCTCTGGGTCTTGTCCCACTGTGGAGGAGTCCAGCCTAAGGGGGCACACTACCCTCTCAGGCACAGGCTGCCATGAGATGGCCTCAGGTGGGCGACCTGAGGGAGGAATGCTGAGACTCAGGTGCTTGGAAAAAGCTGACTGAGGGGAGATGTCTGCCATAGGTCTGGTATCACTGGAGGGCATCGCTTGGAAGATTGGCTTCATCTGGCCTTGGGCCTTGTGAGTACAGACATTAAAAGATCTTGAGGACCTCGTGCTTTAGCTTCCCCTTTGGTGCCTAGTTGTGGTCAGCTGTGGGTCTAGTATAGGTAACACCGACTGGTGTACTAAATAGCTCTATCCAGACATTTTCCTACTTAAAGGGACTTTGCTCTAATGGCTCTACTACTATTTAAGCTAAAGTCTGTTTGTTACAAGCCCGGACTTCACTAAAGCTTGCTCAGAATGGAAGAGCAAGTCCTCAGCTGTACATAGTTCTTATGTCTGGAGTATCTCACCACTTCCCTCATCCCTATCCAAGTTCTCCAAAAATAAACAACATCCCCTAAACTGGTCTTTGGAGAAAAAGTGAATGAGCCTGTTGTGTGCCTGGCTGCGGGCTGAAGTTGGAAAACCAGGACAAGTGACTCCTGTGGCTCCTACAGCAGTAATGCTACATTAGCTTTAACATGCTCAAGTAAAACTAAAGCTGCACTGTGAAAAAATGCATGGTGTTTGATTCTTTTTTTTTTGACAAACAATGGCAGAAACCATGCTCCCTGCAATTCTGCTTTGTAATATGTAAATTGCACTGTATTTCCCAGGCTTATTATGTTGAGAATAGACAGGTGCCAGGGACAACCTAAATCCTGTATGCCTGCATGTGTAGCCAGGTACTTGGCTGTGATAAACAAGTCATTATAGTTTGCAGCAACTCCTTACACTATCATTGGACTGATATGCTAGTTCCTCTCACTGACTGCCTCCCACCAGCAGGAGGGGCCAGGAAGTTAAGGAGCTCCATAAACTTCTATGAGGGCTGCAGTAGAATATGGGAAATTAAGTTCAGGAAAGGAGCCATACAGTAGATTACAATTAACCATTAACCACTTCAGCCCCAGAAGGATTTACCCTCTTCCTGACAGGCCATTTTTTGAGATACCTCACTGCGTCAATTTAACTGACAATTGCGCAGTCGTGCGATGCTGTACCCAAACAAAATTGATGTCCTTTTTTCCCACAATAAGAGCTTTCTTTTAGTGGTATTTGATCATCTCTGCAATTTTTATTTTTTGCACTATAAACAAAAAAAGACTGACAATTTTGTAAACATCCAAAAAAAACATATAAAAAAAAGGAATTTATTCCTCAGTTTAGGCCAATATGTATTCTGCTACATATTTTTGGTAAAAAAAATCGCATTAATCGTGTATTAATTGGTTTGCACAATAGCTACATTATAGCGTCCACATTTAGGGACTTTTTTAAAATAGTTTTTACTAGTAATGGCGGCGATCTGTGATTTTTAGCAGGATTGCGACATTGCGGCGGGCAAATCTGACCCTAAGTGACACCTTTTGGTGAAAAGTGACACCAATACAGTGATCAGTGCTATAAAAATGCACTGATCACTGTATAAATGGCACTGCCAGGGAAGGGGTTAACACTAGTGGTGATCAAAGGGTTAAATGTTCCCTAGGGAGGTGCTTTCTAATGGTCAGGAGGGTGGGCCCACTGGGAATAGAGAGAGATCGCTGTTCCTGATCACTAGGAACAGCTGATCTCTCTCTCTCTCCTCCCCTGTCAGGACGGGAATCCACCTTGTTTACAAAGGCAGATCGCCATTCTGCTTCTCTTTCCCACGATCGTAGGTGGCGGGCGTGCGCTTCCGGCGGCTGGCACACGCCTGCAAAAGCCAGTGCACGGACCAACATACTTTGATTTGCCCAGCTGAACCACCTTGCTGCAGTATAACTGCGACGGCTGGCCGCCAACTGGTTAAACTGCATTTTCCAGAAGGAGATTGCCAGGAAGAGGGGAAAAAGCTGCATTTTCTAAGGCTGCGTATCCCAACACACCAAAGGCCACCGTATTTTTCATGTCCATGAATGTAAATTCCTATGGGGTGAGGTAAAAATAAATATAATATACTTGTTTTAAGTACCTCCAAGTAACATAAATCTATATAGATATCAACTTGTATAGCAAACAATCAGTATGTATGGGACACAATGATAGCAATATCTCAATATCACCCCCCATATGGTACTATCATATGTATACCCAAAACAGTTGTAAGATATATTACTGGCCATACTTACCAGTTTGGTCTTAGAGTATATGGATGGCGGCTATCACTGTTCACCTGTCCCACCATGAAATGTACATTCGAAAATGAAGGAATGGCTGCACACCACGACTGGTTTCCATAATTCTTTATTGGACATTCCAAAGTGACACCACAAGACACAGGAGTTGCCTGGTAGATGCATTTTACACAGTACAAATGTGCTTTATATTGTGTGAAACTCGTCTACCAGGCAACTCCTGTGTCCTTTGGTGTCACTTGGGATGTCCAATAAAGGATTTTGGAAACTAGTCATAGTGTGCAGCTATTCCTTAATTTACTATTGGATACAGAGGCGAGCCGGGGCCGGCACCCACAGGTTCCATTAGGCTTTCTTGCCTCACCTGGAGCAGCCAGTGTTCTTCATTCAGTTCATGAAATGTACATTAATTGAGAAAGAAAGGAATAGTGTCTAAAAATCCTATCTCACTCAGAATGTGAAGCTATCTCTATGATGGCCTGCCAAGACCTATCTCTCTCAGATATGTAATGCGGGTACACTCATCCATGCGGACGCAAAAACACCACTAATGGAAGAGGCCCATATTCAACATATTCACAAAAATCCTTCTCTAGTAGAAAATCAATGTCTTGGCAGGCATTATTTTTGTACCTCACGCCAGCAAAAAAGAAAAAAAGATTGAGAGGAAAATATATTAAATCACATGACCCCTAAAAAAAAAAAAAAAAGAATGGGAAGATATGTGCTCTTAAAAGGACCTTTAACCTTACATGTTTCACTCCTATATTAGAGCTTCGTCAGAGGTGAAAATAATAAAGTGGTGAGCTAGGAAAACCCAAATCAACCTGAACCACCCAGTCACACAGTGAAGAAAAAAAAAATAATGGCCTGAGCAGGATCCGGAGTGCTGAGTCCAGATGTGCTGACAGCCAGAGTCCTCTGAGTGCAGAGCAGAGAGTGGACTAGTCACTGTGTGTGACTGGATGGTGAGCTGCAGTATCGCTAGGACTGGTGAGCTGCTGCTGTGCAGATTTACTATAGGCTGCTAAAGAGATTGAGTAATTTAGGAACTGACCATAGAGCATCTAGTAGCCTTATTGCTGCTGCAGGCTTGACTGGGACTATTCTCATGTGCACCACCAGTACAACTGGGCCCGAACGGTGGCCAGCTGAGGAGTTAGGACTAAATACTGCTCCTTCACAGCTGCTACACAGAGACCTTTACTTATTGCCTATGCTAAGAGGTACCTCCCAGGGGACATTGCACTATATCCTAGCCATTCTCCTAGAGTGCACTCTAGACTAGTTATGGTATTATTATTCACATTGCAGGTAATGCTTTTATGCACTGTTTATTGCTGACTTTGCTGATTCATGAGTTAATCCCAGTCTAGTGGTACAGAACTATTTTCTAAGTTACCTTGGCATAGTGATTATACTGTCTAGTGGACTGTGTCTGGACCTAACTTCTGTGTGTTCATTTATGCTCAAACCACCATTTATTTTAATCCGTACCAATACATTGAGTTAATTTACCAATGAATGGTCTTGTGTCTATTTCCTTGTGCTAATTCACAGTTGAGCTAAAGGCATCTATACTCTTGCAGTGCTTGCAGTAACTTTCATTCATCCAGGTGTGTGAGAGGGTGTTTTTTGAGTTGAGGTGCAGAACAGAGAACCCAAATGAATTAGCAAGTCATGCGGGGTAGCACTACACATGTCTTATTACTGCTAGTACACTGCATAGTCTGAAGTCTTCTTATCAGCAATACAGTATACTGGAGGTAATAAGACATGATTCAAATGCTTTTATACTAGGTAATTCTGTATGAATTTTCTTTGTTTCTGACCTTTTTGTTATCAGAAATTACTTCCCTATAACCAGGGAGAATTGTACAATAAGAACAGTTTATCATTTTTTCCTATAGATATATTTTAATAGAACTACTAAGTGAACTTTTAGCACTAGCTACCTTACTTAATATTGCAGTAAACCACTGCAAACAGTGTCCAACTTGCTAAAATAAGCACATGTAAAAACTGCTTTTTGCACTACCTTATTAACCATTTGAAGAATGTCATGTGAAACCCCTTCCTGCCCAGGCCTTTTTTCAGTTTTCATCATTCTGACAATTTTTTGGCCATGCAACACTGTACCCAAATAATTTTTACATCATTTTTTGAGACAGAGCTTTTTTGGTGGTATTTAATCACTGCTGGTCTTTTTTCCTTACAATAGTAAAAATTAAAAAAACCCAAACAATTTCCTATTTCCTTAGTTTCTGCTGTAAAACTTTGCAAATAGATAAACTTTCCAACATTTTTTCATAATAATTTCTTTTGTAAATGTAGGCCAAATGTATTCTGCTACATCTCTTTGGTAAAAAAAAACAAAAAAAAAGAAGAAAGAAATATATATTATCTAGTCTGTGTGAACGCTTTATAGAGTCTACAAACGATGGTTTATAAATATTTGAATTTTATCAACCCTGATGTTCTGGCTGACTATCTCATTTCTTGAGGCCTTAAAACATAATCTTTTGCCACAATGTTTGTGGAAAAAGAAGAAAGTAATACAGTTTGATTTTATTTCACAAAGTTGTCATTGTTTTTTCTCACATACAGCATGGGCATACCTACAATTACACCCCAAAACACATTCTTCTACAAAGGGCATAAATAATGTGTCTGATTTTTTGACCACCTATTACACTTCTTGAGGCACTGAAATCCCAGAACTGAAGAAACATCCACAAAATTAACACATTTTGCAGAATTTTTTTTACACACAGCTGTCATTTAATAAAATATTTCTCACACACAGCATGGGCATATTTAGAATAACACCCTAAAATGCTCTCTGCTATTTCTCCCAAGTATGGGAATACCACATATGTGAAACTTTTTTGAAGCCTAGCTGCATAGAGGGGTCCGAAATTCAAGGGGCATCTTCAAGCTTTCAAGGAGCATAAATTAGGCATCTAATTTTCCTAACAACCTCTCACATGTTTTTGGAGGCTCTGGAGTGCCAGGGCAGTAGAAACACCAACAAAATAACAGATTTTGGAGAGTAAACACCAAAAGGAATTTTTTAAGAGGCATTATGAAGATTTCATTATTCATTAACTTTCGGAAAATGCACAAAGTTGTAAATGAATAAGATATTTCATACTACACAGCATGGGCATACTTAGGATTACACCCCAAAACATATTCTGCTAGTCCTCTCAAGTATCGAGACACCCCATATATGAGACTTTTTGGAGCTTAGTTGCATAGATAGGCCCAAAAGCCAAGAAGCACCTTTGGGCGTTTTAGGAGCAAAATGTACACATCTAATTTGCCAATTACCTATCACATTTTGGAAGCCAGGACAAAAAAAACGCCCACAAAATACCACATTTGAGAAAGCATACACTCTAAAGTATTTTTAATGGGCTTATTTAGTCTCTTGAATATTTCATTGCCACACACTTTATATATCATAGGAATATGATATTCCTAACACACAGTATGGGTATATTTAGAATTACACCCCAAAACACATTCTGCTACTCCTGAAATAGGGGAGTACAACATATATGAAGCCTTTTCTCAGTCTAGGCATATAGAAGGGCTGTTACGTACCTAGTCTGAGGCTGATTTGACAAGAGGGCTTCCCTTGGGGCTAAGGTCCAAGCACCCCTGAAGGAAAAAACAGGGAGTGCAAGGCTCAAAGGAGCACAAGTACCGTTTAGGTATATCTGCTGGAAGCTGCTTGCGGCAGAGCGGAACTGGTTAGATGTCAGCTGGTCTAGCCGGACAGATGGCAGGACCTCCTTAGCCGCAGGCGTGTAGCAGAACCAGGGCAGCAACCACAAGCAAGGTGGCATCTGAGGAAGAAGCAGGAACAGGCTAGCAGGACCGGACTGAAAGGGTGTAGTCAGGATGGGAGCCAAAGTTTTACACAGGATGGCAAGCCAGGGAATAGGTAGAAGGATAAGCAAGAGCAAGTTGGGGTCATGCACGGTCAAGCAAAAGAAGCAGAGTCCTTAGAGCAGGGGTGTCCAAAATTTTTTCAAAGAGGGCCAGATTTGATGAAGTGAACATGTGTGAGGGCCGACCATTTTGCCTGACATTCTTTGAACCATTAAAATTCGGTCTAAGTGTGTTCGTTTGAGCACTAATACACTGCCCAACTAGAAATCTCTTGCCTTTTTGGCTGTGTGTGAGTAAAGAAATGAGCTCTGGCGTGTTATTTGGATATACCGTATTTATTGGCGTATAACACGCACGTTCACTTCAAGAGGGAAGTTTCAGAAAAAAAACTTAAATTTTAAATAAAGAACCGTGAAGCAAAATAAGGGTCAGTTCTCATCTGCAGCCTCACAAGTGCCATGGATGCAGCCCCACCATTGCCATGAATGCAGCACCCCCATTGGCATCAGTGCAGCACCCCCATTTCCATCAGTGCAGAAACCCTATTGCCAGGAATGCAGCATCCCTATTGCCAGCAATGCAGCACCCACCATTGCTAGGAATGCAGCACCCAGTATTGCCAGGAATGCAGCACCCACTATTGCCAGGAATGCAGCACCCAGTATTGCCAGGAATGCAGCACCCACCATTGCCAGGATTGCAGAACCCCATTGCCAGGAATGCAGCACCCAGTATTGCCAGGAATGCAGCACCCACCATTGACAGGAATGCAGCACCACCATTGCCAGGAATGAAGCACCCACCACTGCCAGGAATGCAGCACCCAGTATTGCCAGGAATGCAGAACCCACCATTGCCAGGAATTCAGCACCCCCATTGCCAGGAATGCAGCACTCAGTATTGCCAGGAATGCAGCACCTACCATTGCCAGGAATGCAGCACCCACCATTACCAGGAATGCACCACCCACCATTACCAGGAATGCAGCACCCAGTATTGCCAGGAATGCATCACCCACCATTGCCAGGAATGCAGCACCCACTACTGCCAGGAATGCAGCACCCACCATTGCCAGGAATGCAGAATCACCATTGCTATCATTGCAGCCTGATTGATGCCCATCCATCTGCAGCCTCAGAGGGGAAAGGGAGGGGGCGGGACAAGCGCCAAAAGATTAAATACAGGAAAAACTCCAGTTTTTCAGGCGGCCTCTTTAATAGAAAGTTCCGCCCCCTTTGATGGTCAGAACAGCCGTCCAATGGCAGCATTGGAGACGGGAGTTCCTATTACAGAGACTGCCGTGTAAACAGGAAATACTCCTGTGTGTACGGCACTCATCCTGCCTCCTCCCTGTCCCCTCCAAGGCAGCCAGAATATATATCTTTTGTTTTCCTGGTGCTGAGAGATTGTTGAAGGCCACAAAAGTTATATATGTCCAGATAACCAGGCGGCCATTCAAAACCGGAGCGGAGGCCGGACTTTGGACATGCCTGCCTTAGAGCAAGCTAGACTAAAAACCAGGGATCAGGCAACAGAGATGTCCAGAGGCAAGCCGGGTCGGTAAGAGGTAACCCAAAGAATACAGGAAATACAGGAGCAAGGATTACTGGTAGCTGAACATCATCCAGCAAAGCCTTAGTGCAGCCACTGACCTTATACTAAATAGGGCGTTTGGCAGCAGGTGTGCGTAAACGTGCGCCAGTGTGAACGTGCGTCAGTGTGAACGTTTGTGCTCACGCGCATTTTTGTGCACGTACGCACTTTTGTGCACATGCGCGCATTTCTGAGCAAGCGAGCATGACCATGTAAAGTATCAGCAACAATGCCAGGTCTTTTACTCAGCACTTACTCATTTTTATTTTTCTGTCACCTTTTCAGCACATGCTCATTTTTATTCTGAATAGCACCCTGACAAGGGCCCAAAATCCCAGAAGCACCTTCAGGCTTTCTTATGCCGCGTACACACGAGCGGACTTTACGGCGGACTTTGCCCGGCGGACTTTTCGTCGGACTTTGTTTGCTCCTTGCGCCGGACTTAAAAACGAACGGACTTGGCCACACACGGTCACTGCAAAAGTCCGCTGGTTTTGAACGCGGTGACGTAAAGCACGTACGACGGGACTAGAAAAAGGAAGTCCAAGCCCCACTCCGGCACCCTTTGGGCTCCTTCTGCTAATCTCGTGTTAGTAGAAGTTTGGTTAGAGACGATTCGCGCTTTTCACACTTCAGCTTATTTCGTTCGTTTTCTGCGGTTCAGTTTGTGCTTGTGAGGTTTGTATCTGCTTTTCAGTGCGTGTTGGTCAGTTCGTAACCTGCCTTGCAGGCCGTTCTGCTCCGCTCGTTCCTGATTTTCAGGTCGTTCTTCATAGGCCTTGCTGTTCTTCAGTGCGTTTGTTATAAGTTTGTTTGTTTGAGCAGCCGACCGTTTTGAAGCCATGTCGAGTGGACGTTCTCGTTCTCGAGTTCGTGCTTTGTGGGGACTTGGTGTTGGGGTTAATACTTTGACCCGAGTCCAGTCCATGAACAGGGCGAGGAGGAGTTCATGGACCAAGAATTGGTTGCGCCAGCGTGACCAGTTCTGTCATATGCCTTTGCTCCGTGAGCTCCGTGAGAACAATCCTGATGATTTCAGGAATTTTCTCAGGATGACGGACCCCATCTTTGAGCGTCTGCTGGCTATGCTGACCCCCTATATCAGCAGGCAGGATACCTGCATGAGGCAAGCCATCAGTGCGGAGCAGAGGCTAGTTGCCACGTTACGTTATTTGGCGACAGGGAGAAGTCTTCAGAACTTAAAGTTCTCGACAGGCATCTCCCCCCAGGCTCTGGGGATCATAATCCCAGAGACCTGTTCTGCTATTATTCAGGTCCTGCAGAAGGAATATATGAAGGTAAGTTTTATCCTTTAACATTACATGATATGTATTAACTGTTTTTGGATGTATTGTAGAACTGTCCTCTTTACCTAATTGCCATGCTTTCAATCTGCTGTGAATGTCCCCTTTCTCTTTGTGAATGCCTATTTTAATAATTTATTGCCCTATACATGCCTAATTTATTTCATTAACCTCCCCACCATGCAATGCTGGGTGCATTTTTATCTCTAGACTATAGTCCATTGAACAATGTATATTGTCTGCTCCATTGTCTTGTTTGTCCCTCCCCCACCCCACTAATGTTTCATCCAGTCAGGTGTGTTTGTTAACCTAATTAGAACCCCTCCCCCACCCCACTAATGTTTCATCCAGTCAGGTGTGTTTGTTAACCTAATTAGAACCCCTCCCCCACCCCACTAATGTTTCATCCAGTCAGGTGTGTTTGTTAACCTAATTAGAACCCCTCCCCCACCCCACTAATGTTTCATCCAGTCAGGTGTGTTTGTTAACCTAATTAGAACCCCTCCCCCACCCCACTAATGTTTCATCCAGTCAGGTGTGTTTGTTAACCTAATTAGAACCCCTCCCCCACATTCAAATGTATCAATGGGCCATCATAGGGGGTGATTAATCTTAATAAGTGTGCCTTATGTTTTTCAACATTTCAATTACAAACACACATATTCATAATATTTGACTGCTGTTGTTTACTAATGTTTTGGTGTAATCTGAACTAAAATTTTTGTTATTAAAGTCCTTATCTTTTTTTTTTGCACTCCACAGTTTCCTACAAGTCCACAGGAATGGCAGACTGTGGCCTCCCAGTTCGCTGACCGTTGGGACTTTCCCAACTGTGTCGGGGCGATTGACGGGAAACATGTCCGGATTGTGCCACCACCGCATTCGGGGTCTTATTTCTTTAACTACAAGGGGTTCCATAGTGTAGTTTTGATGGCGGTGGTCTCGGCACATTTGGAGTTTATGTTTGTGGATGTGGGGAAGAACGGCCGGATGTCTGATGGAGGAGTCTTTGCACAGACCGAGCTGTGCCATCGTCTCCAGACCGGTGGCCTGGAATTGCCACCTGATGACGATAATGTGGATGGACTACCCTCAGTTTTTATTGCTGATGAAGCATTTGCTCTCTGTGAGAACTTGATGAGGCCGTTCCCCCAAAGGACACTCACCCCTGAGAGGAGGGTATTTAATTATCGGCTGGCCAGAGCAAGAAGGGTTGTGGAGAATGCCTTTGGTATTCTGGCCAGCCGGTTCCGTATCTTCCTTACGGCTATTAATTTGGCGGACTATAAAATCAACCATGTCATCCTTGCTTGCTGCATCTTGCATAACTTTTTAAGGAGACATTCAGCCACATATCTATCCTCTGTTGGGCCTGAGCCCAGACTGGAAGAGTCTACTAGCACTTTAACAGGCCTAGAAATTGGGCGTATTGGCTTGGCCCCCCGAACCGCACGTCAAGTGCGTGACCGTTATGTCAATTATTTTAATGGTCGGGGGGCCATTGCTATTCAGCAACAGCTGTAAGTTTAGATCATAAATCAAAACGAAAATTGTTTTATCTAAATATCTTGTTTTTCTTGTTGTTTACCTTTAAGTTATGTCTGTCTCCTAGTGCACTTGTAGTAGTGTCAAGTGCGTTTCGCTTTAGTTAATCAGGCCCACAAAAACAACCCCTAAATTTTGACTTCAAGAAACAGCCACACACATTGTATAGGGTAAAAAATTTTACTTGGTGCACATTGAAAGGTGCATTTTTTACCATATGTTTTTATTTTTTTTTTTTTTTATAATTTTATTTCAAAAATATTTTACGTTGTGTAAAAAAATACTATTTTCTTAAATTATTAAAGCCATTTTTTATCTAAAATATAGACCTTTATCTAACAAGATTTACATACACAACAGTGTTTTTAGAAACAAAAATTAGAATATAAATGAACTTACAAAGTTCAACAATATTTCGAGAACGGTGCATGTAATGTCACCCTTGGAAATTGTTCATTTATAAGATGCTCAAAATTGACCTTTAAGAAAGGGTCAAGTCAACATGTGCTATCTCCTATCATAGGAGAGCAATGTACGTGTTTTGTGTGTGCAAACCCATTTTTGGTTCCTCTCACCACCAAAGATTTTTCAGGATGAAGGGTTTGCAAACACAAAACAAGTACATTGCTAACCCATGATGGAAGATAGCACATGATGACACACCGTGTGCATCACACACTTTAAATTTGGGTATACCCCCAAAAACTTCAAAAACTTTGTGTTAACAAAATAACTTCACAAGGAAATGAAGAACATGATTGATGTTTTTAGGCCAAACGTGATTATATTCGGCCCAAAACATCAATCATGTTCTTCATTTCCTGTTGCATGGAGTCCAGGCGAAGTTTCATGCTGTGAATTTGTTCACGCATTTGATCTATGTGGCCATTCCACAGCATAATCTGGCCAATTAATCTTTGCGCACTGTCTGTGGTGAAGTGCTCTGCCGCTTGGCCTTCCACAACCAGAAACTCACCTAAAACGAGTGAATAAAAACAAGGTTTACAATATGCACGCCAAAATACAGTAAAACTGAAGCTGGGGTGTCAGTCACTCACTTGGTGGGCTTGAAACCTCGCACACTTCCTCCACCTCTCCTTCCTCAAGGTCGTCGGGTGGGCGTGGTCTTGGGCTGGGGCTTGGGGTAGGTTCGGCCTCAGGCTGGTGACTTGGGGGGGTCCTGAGATCCTTGGACTGTTGTCTGAGTCTTTTCTCCCCTATGAGATTAGAAAAAAAGGTATATAGTTAAAAAACACTGATCTTTTATGTTTTAATAAATAAAGTAGAACGTTGTTTAATATTTTTAGGAAATTTTCACAGATGCTGACACCTCAATGATCTCCTATGTGTATTACCCCTCAAAAATTTCGTTATGGTCACATAGTACACTAGAAAATGCATTTCCTTCGCAAAATGCGTGGGAAAGCAGAATAGCTACATGGCTAAAATGACCGCCATCAAAACTGCCCCATCATATTCCTATATTATAAATCAGTACATGGTGTGTCTGTCCCCTCCCCCCGGGCTCTGTAATCAGAGCTGAGATGCTCCAGCCACCTCCCCCCTGTGTATAACAGAAGCTTGGGTAACCATGGCAACAAAACAAACACAGTACACTCTGATTAATGTCTAAAATGTCACGAAATGACCTCTAAACAAAAAGGTTTTTCTCCAAAATTAAAAAAAATATCAAACAGAAAGGATATAGCCAGATAGATGAATATTTAGTGAGCATTGTAAAGTTTGTTTGGTGTCTCTAGGTGAAAGTATGAAGGACCGGAAACTTTTGGGAACGGAAGAAGAATTTGAGGATTTCAAGCATGCTCCCATTGAATTCAATGTTGAAAAAAGTTAATAAAAAATTATTATTTAATAAAGTATAAATGTTATTAACAAATTTTAAAATGACCACACATCAGCTAAAAGAGACGAACATTTTAATAGTTGAATGGTTTTAATAGCTGAAAGTATGCAGAAGTTACGCAGAGCCAAAAAACGTACGGAAGAAAAGTCTAAAAATTTAGACACAAATAAAATCGAAGAACAATAGTGGGACTGCTAAATCATTCCCAACAACTATAGTGCTCGTGAGTCCAGATGTGGAAACAGCTGCTGTGTCCTGTCCCTACATTACACTGAATCATTTTGGATGAAGCATTATATTTTCAAACACATCTACACCACATCAACTCATTGTGGGAATTCGCAAAATTATCAAGCCATAAATGTATATCCAACCCTGTCCCATCGTATTTGGCGAAAAAATAACGTCACTTTATAAAGTATACGATCTATTCCAAAGAACGGTATTTACGAACGATGCAGAAAAACCGCCAAAAATAAGGATCAGCATGCAAGTTCTGTATCTCAATAGTAAAACACAAGTACTTACTTTTTTTCAGCAGCTTCTTTATTCGGAAATATTGCTCTGGCTCACGACTTTTTATGTCAGACCACCGCTTCCGCAATTGTTCTTTGGAACGTTTTGTCCCAAATTTCTCTTCCAGAGCGGTGACCACTGAGGACATTATTTTGTCCTTTCTCAGATTGGGTCGTGTGTACGGTCCTTTTTTGCCATCGTAGTCGTCCCTTCTTAATATGGACACCATCTCCACCATCTCTCCAAAAGCCATGTTGGTGGCCTTATATCTCCTCCGGGATGTGGATGTTTGGGGCTCCGGGCTTTCCTCCGCGCTACTCTCACTTAATCGCTCCGCCATCTTTTGCTATCTACTCCCACTGCGCAACGAAGAGTGAAGGGGCGGGGCCAAATCGTACTTACGAACATCAGGGGCGGGCGACGCAGGCGGAGCATGACACATGCGCAGTGTATATAAAGCTAGTACGATGGCCTATGTATGTCCGTGCGGAAGTAGCGAGCGGAACAAACGAAGGTAAGATTAAAGTGTGTGTGTGTGTGTGTGTGTGTGTGTGTGTGTGTGTGTGTGTGTGTGTGTGTGTGTGTTTGTGTGTGTCCCCGTGTGTGTCCCCTAGATTACAACACAAACTAATCCTGAGATTTGGGACTGACATTTAAGTTTTGATCTTGTGTCTTGTCTTGCAGAAATAATGAATCCCTTTAAAGAGGAAGAGTTTTTGACACATTTCATTGATCTCTATGAGCAGAAGAAAAACCTCTGGGAGGTCAAACACCACCAATATTATAATCGTGATGTTAGGAAGGCAACACTGGGCACACTTTTAGAGTTTGTGAAGACTCAACTCCCCCAGGCAGACCTCAAGTTTGTGGACAGGAAAATAGGTATCTTGCGTAATATGTATAAGCGGGAACACAGAAAAATCCAGGAGTCGCTGAGATCCGGGGCAGCAGCTGACCAAGTTTATGTACCCAAGTTGTGGTATTACCACAAACTGCGATTCCTGGATGAGCAGACCGAAGCCAGGCAATCCCTTTCCACCCTTCCCTCCAGCCTTCCCTCCACCCTTCCCTCCAGCCTTCCCTCCACCCTTCCCTCCAGCCTTCCCTCCAGCCTTCCATCCACCTCCACCCCAGCTGAGGAGTCCCAGGTTGAACTGGGCCTTTTCACCATAGATGAAGTGGATGCGCCCAGCTTCAGCCAGGTATACTTTTTTGGAACATTTTGGGATTGTGTAAATGTTATTAATGATGTTAAGGTGTTAATTTTGAAAGTGCTTCATCAAAAATCACTTCTGCACAAAGAGTAATATGTAGACATATCACTAGACAGTAGTGGCCAAATATATACGTAACTTCAGATCTTGTTGATCATCTGAAATAATGGTGTGGTCAAATAGATAGCCTTTACTATTTTGTGTAATTATCTTTGAAAGTTAAGGAGCTGAAAATTGTGTGTGATTGCATAACAGAAAATTACAACTATGTCCCTTTTTTTACACAGGATGACCTCAGCCAGGAGGAGGCCTTGCCCAGTGGGAGAGAGGAGGAGGCCTTGCCCAGTGGGAGAGAGGAGGAGGCTGTGGCTGGGCCAAGTAGAAGCCGCACGGAGTGCCAGGTGCCTCCCCTCCGCATTCTCCACCAAAGGCCCAGGAGGATGACTGCAACAGAGCAGGAATCCCTAGAGCTCATACGGGAAGCAAGCCGGATCCTGAGTAAACCTCCCAATGTAGAGGAGGCGTATGGCACCTATCTAGCCGGCAGATTACAGGAGTTGGAAAAGGGCCAACGCCTCCTCTGTGAGGGTCTATTTTTCCAGGCTTACCAGAAGGGCTTGAGAGGGGAGCTTACTGCTAACACATATATAGCAGATGAAGCCACTCCTCCTCCTCCTCCTCCTCCTGCCCCAAGTACACCACCAGAGGCACAACCTCCGAGGAAGGCTGCAGAGAAGCGTGGAGGGAAGGCTGCAGAGAAGCGTGGAGGGAAGGCTACACGGAAGAGTCGAAAGTGATTGCCTGGTTTCTGTCTGTTCGGACTGTGCTCCCTGTGCTCCCTATAGTCGCAAGATACCTATTTTCTTGTCCTGAAACTTGATGTGTGTCCTGGGGGACGAAAGGCTTCCCAGATTCTCAAAGTGTGTCCAGTGTTGCCTTCCTAATTTTTGTGTTTATTCTAAAAAAAATTTTGTGTTTACCTTACATTCTTGCCTATGTGTTTGGATTAAAAGACGCCATTTTGTTTGGGAGTAGGCAGGTACAGGTCGAAAAGACTATGGGGTTGATTTTACAAAAGCAAATAGTCTGTGCACTTTGCAGAGGGCAGTTGCCCTCTGCAAGTGCAATTGCTCCAGAGCATCAGAAATTAGTTAAAAGCTTGACTTTGCAAAGAGTACCCAATCCTGTGCAAGTAAAACCAAAAAAAAAACCTTTTTGCTTGCACATGATTGGATGATGGAAGTCAGCAGAGCTGCTTCACATTTAATAAAGCTTGGGAGCAACTGCTCTTGCAGAGGGCAAATGCAATTTCTAAAATGCACAGCCTTTTTACCTTTAGGAAAGCAACCCCTATGTGTGTTTTTGTCAAATAAAAAGAATGTATTTTGATTTTACATGATTTTAGGAATCAATCAGCAGAGCTTCCCCGAATTTAAGCTCTTGCCCTCAGTTTTTATGCGACTGCACTTCCAACAAGTGCACTTGGTGTGCAATTTCTCAAGTGAACGTTTCACTTGATATTCTTAAATGATTTAAGCCTTTTGTCAAAAACAAGCTCGGGGGAAGCTCTGCTGATTTTTTATGAAAAACATGTAAAAAAAAAATTAATTGTTTTGGTTTGGGCTTCCTTGCATGTGCCCCTCGGATCCACAGCGAACACACTTCAAAATGCTCTTTATGTGGAATTATATGTATAATTAGCAATTGGAGTGAAAAATGATTTTGCATTTGTTAAATACACCCCCCTATGTCTAATGAACAAGGGACAACAACCTCATTAAGGTTCTTTCAAACAACACAAAATATGAATGTTAATTGTGGTAACTTGAAAATACACACCAAAAATGTGGTTAGCATTTAACACACATTGTAAAATAGCTAAAGTGTTGAAATAAAAAAAAAACAAAAACAAAAAATTATATTTTACAATTAAAAATTTATGGAGATCTGGCTGTTACAAAATATTATATTAGTCATGGCAGGAGGATAAATCACGAAGAAAGAAGTTTGTGAGAACTCTGTGTGAATATAAAGCAGAAAAACAACTTCATTCCTCTCGCATTATCAATCCTAAAAAAAGGCTGTATTAAAAGACGACAGAAGAGGAATGTGCTAGCTTCAAGACGAAGGCTAGTTTTACCAGACCGAGCGCTTCCGTCTTGTAATTGCTTCAGAGCATGCGTCAGTTTGAGTTCGTCGGACTAGCACACAGACGATCGGTTTGTCCGCTAGAAAGAAGAGTCCGTCGGATAAATTTTAAACAAGTTTCAAATCTAATTCCGTCCAACTTTTGAGAAAACAAAGTCCGCTGGAGCCCACACACATCGAATTATCCGACGAAATCCAGTCCGCCGGGCAAAGTCCGCCGTAAAGTCCGCTCGTGTGTACGCGGCATTATGCATCTATTTTCCTACCTATCACATTTTTTAAGGCCATGGAACATCAGGTCAGTAGTAACACCCACAAAATGACCGCATTTTGCAAAGTAAATACCCCAAGGTCTAACAGGCATAGTGAGTCTTTTTTACAAATATTTGGGTAATGCAGAAATAATTTTTTTTCCCCCAAAGTTATCATTTAAAAAAAAAGTATGGCTTTTGAAAAAAATAAAGATATATACTCACCTAGGTCACCCCCTCATCTGTCCCGCGCTGGCTCTGCACTGAGATATGAGCATTTAAACACTGCTGATTGCTCAGTTCTCCCCTCTGTTCTAAGCAGAGAGTGATAACTGTCAGTTACCAGCTGTCTGCCCTGCCCCTACAGTGCTGACTGTAGCTCTGGGTTGTGGAGGGGGTGGCAGTGGCTGGCGCAGGCTCTCAGCAGCTCACCTGCGCTAGGTGCTAGAGTTCAGAGCCTGGACTGGCTGAGTGACATCAGCCAACAGTAGGCTTTTGCCCACTGTCAGCTGAAAACAGGTCACAGGAGGGCAGAAGAAAACTGCCCTCCTGTGATTCCCAGCAGGAGTATAGCCAAAATAGCTTTGACTTTACTTCTCCTTTAATAGGATATTTCTCACACATAGCTTGGCCATACTTAGCATTTCACTCCAAAACACACTCTGCTACTTCTCCTAAGTAGCAGACACATATCATATATATGAGGCTTTTTCAGTGTTTGAACAAATTATCTACTAGACATTGTGGGGTTGATTTACTAATGTAGCACCCTCTAGTGTGCTACTAGTGTCAGAGTAGGTAAAAGCATATTCTGACTCATGTTTGAACACTGTGAGTCTGTAATTGGGTCAGGGTTACTAGAGTTCAGGGCAGCATGACTCATACAGGCAGCTCTCTGGTGCCCCTCCCAGTTCTGGAATGTTGGAGAATGTTCTGGAAGCTATAGGGCAGAGGATAGGAGGGTTGTCCTGCATATAATCCCCAGAAAGTGGGCCTGGCAGAGGACTAAGTTAGCCTTTACATAGGCATGGGTCATTCTGGGCTAGGAGTTAGGTGGGAGATGGGGATGCAGTGTTGAGGGAGACTGTTGGTGGGCCTTGAGAAACCTCTGCCGGGGAGGGGCTCTACCTTGGGCCGGGGGTCTGGTGGCTGGCCTGGAAGGATCTTACCACAGGAGAAGTTGGAGGAGTTTTCCTGAGAGACAGTGGGAACAAGGAGGGAGGAGAGAGTGAGTACTACAGCACGGTGCATTTACTTTTAAGGGGAGAGACTGCCACATGTAGCAGGTCTTCCTTGAAGACAGCGGTGTGCTTAGGTCTTCTATCCTTGCCCTGGCAGATCTCTAGAGTATCAGTCAGGTAGACTGGTGAAGAGAAGCACCCAGGTGGGCTGGTAAAGAGGCAGTCAGGTGGGCTAACATTTCACACAGAAGTAGAACTAGGACCAGTGTCTACAGCGGATTGGAGGTACCAGGGAGCAGATCACACCACATTGTGCTACTTCAAAAAAAGGGCTTCAGGAAAGAAAATCTCTCTATTGCTTTATCGACACAGTCAGTGTTGATGGGGAATCCCTCCCACAGAACTATTGTGTTCTCCCGGTGGGCAATAATCGCTTGAAAAATCTAACATGCTGGTTGTACCCAAGTTGATTGATCAATCAACTTGGGTACAATAAGCCTGCCCATACATAGTTTGAATCTCGGCCGGTCCCTGCTGAACCGGCGAACATTCAAACCGTCTATGGCGAGCTTTAGTGTTGCGCCATTTATAGCAATCCCCGTACCTATAAGCCAAGCAAGTCTAGTATACTGGTGCATGGCTGCTTCTAGAATTGCCAAGTTCACTGGCCAAGAAGTACAAGAGACTGAACGAAGAGTGAATAAAAAGGTTTCTGTGGTTCCAGGAGTGTTGTTGTTAGCAGGGAATGGCTGAGACTTGTGTCGTGTGGGAGTGTAGTCAGTCGGATGTATAGATGGGTCAGTTCTGGCAGCAGCAAGATACATTGTTAATAAATAGGCAAAGAAATGGTCCAGGCAGCAGGCAGAATCGTGGTCAATAAACAGACGAGGGTCAGTATAGGTGGTAGGCAACACTACATTGGTGTAGTGGAGATCCAGGTACCCTGGTGCTGGCTGGATGGTGACTCTGGTGATATTGTACTGATGTGGCGGTGATCAGGGACACTGTTGATGGCTGCTCTGGTGACACTGTCACTGGTGTGGCTGTGATCAGGAACACTGTTAATGGCTCCATTTATTGATGACACTGTACTGGTATGGCAGCAATCAGGGGCACTGTGGCTGACTGCACTGGTATGGTAACACTGTACTGGTGTGGCTAGTGATCAGAGACATTGGCTGGCTGCATGTGCATACAGTGTCGATTAGCTGTGGCCAATCACAGCTAATCAACATAGTACACACTGAATGAATGGATGAAAAAATGGTAGTTTATAACAGTGATGATACTATGGCAACACTGTATTGCTCTGGTCACAATATATAAAAATGAATTGTTAAAAAAAAAAAGAAGAAGAAAAATGTAATAAAAAGGAAATAAATTATTTAAAATATTTAATTTAATTTTTTTTACATACTGTCACCAGTCAGTGACCCTGATCACCACCACACCAGTTATATAATGGCATTGTACTGCACTGGTGACAGTATGTTAAAAAAAAATGTGACATTTTTTTTTTTTAATTTCTTCATCTTCCAAAAAATTGTGACAAAAAAATTACAACTTCAGAAAACTTGCCATGCCTCTTACTAAATACCTTGGAGTGTGCTTTCAAAAAAGGGGTTATTTGTACTGTCCTGGCATTTTTCGGGCCTCAAGAAATCGCAGGGATAGAGAGGGTAAAAAAGGGGGAGGGGTATGCCTGTATATCAAGAATAATGTACAAGTAAATGTGAGAGATGACATCACTAAGGGAGCTAGGGAGGAGGTGGAATCCTCATGGGTAGGGTTCCAAAGGGAGGAAACTAAGCGGAAAGTAATCCTGGGAGTATGCTATAGGCCACTTAACCTGGGGGAGGAGGGGGAGACGGATCTTCTATCACAATTTGGATTAGCGGCAAGGATGGGAAGTGTCATCATAATGGGGGATTTTATTTATCCAGACATAGACTGGTCAGAAGAAACTGCACATTTGTCTAAGGCTCGCCAGTTCCGAAATGTCTTGCAGGACAATTTCATGGGTCAGATGGTTGAAGCGCCAACTAGAAACAAAGCGTTACTAGACCTATTGATTACCAACAACACAGACCTGATCACGGATGTGGAAATACGGGGCAATGTAGGAAATAGCAATCACAGGTCAATTAGCTTCAGTATAAATCACACAAATAGGAAACATAAGGTGAATACAAAGACACTGAATTTCAAAAGAGCCAACTTCCCTAAACTATGAACCTTGCTAGAAGATATACATTGGGATAAAATCTTAGGAACAAAGAACACGGAGGAGAGATGGGTTTGCATTAAGAGCGGAGGAAGGAGGAGGGGGGCCGAATGAGGCCTTTTATTGTCCAGTCACAGGCTTGGCCACATTAGTGGCTTAGCTGCACTAAAAACTATAGGATCAAAGTTCCTTACAAAATTAAATTTACCATGATGGAGGATTTAAGGAGGACACAATGAAACAAAAAGATCCTAGACTTTATTTATTAAACACTTGCGGACAGCCCACAATACATTTACTGCGGCAGGGCAGCCACTCTGCGCCAGATCATATAAATAGTAGGTGAACTCACACGTCTGGGTTGTGCGTGTGTGCCAATGGCGAACCACTCCCACTATGATTCTACTCAGTGGGAGCCCAGCAGCGGGTACGGCGGGCTTGATGTCCGCCTTTACCCACAGATTACACAGGGCACAGGCAGAACGACAATCTGCCTATGTAAACAAGATTGTCGTTCTGTCAGAAGGGAAGCACTGATCCTGTTTTTCTGCTAAACAGGAACATGGAGTCAAAGCACCTCTCCCACAGTGAGTAAGCACAACCTAGGCAGACAGTTAACTCTTTGATCCCCCCTGATGTTAACCCCTTCCCTGCCAGTGTCATTAATACAGTGACAGTGCATATTTTTTAGCACTGATCACTGTATTAGTGTCACTGGTCCTCAAAAAGTAAGATCTGACCACCGTAATACTGCAGTCCCGTTATAAGTCGTTGATCGCCACCATTACTGGCAAAAAAAAGAAAAGCTTTTTTTACCAAAAGAATGTAGCAGAATACACATTGGCATAAACTGATAAAGAAATTACATTTTTTTTAATTTTTTTTATCAATTATGTTTTATAGCTGAAAGTAAAAAATATTGTTTTTTTTTTTTTTAAATTGTCAGTCTTTTTTTGTTTATAGTGAAAAAAATTAAAACAGCAATGGTGATCAAATACCACCAAAAGAAAGCTCTATTTGTGGGGAAAAGGGATAAAAATGTTATTTGGCAGGCCATGCGCGGCGGCTCCTAAGATGGCCGCATAGACCAGGAATTCAACTCTGCTCTGACAGATAAGCGCTCATACAGACACACAATCAGCCTTAGCACCCAAAAACAGAAAACAGCAGCCCTGGAGAGACAACAGGTATCGCCTCATGTCAGCGGGACCTGTCCGTAGGTCCCTAAAGGCACAGATTTCCCAAGTTGTGGATTCTCCTCAGGGATCCAAGATGGCAACCCAGCCTCCTGCACAGGATAAACAGGGTAACTATGCACATAGCACAGCTCCATATTCCCTTCACTTCAGCCCTCTCCTAGGAGCACCAGAGGATATCCACCAAATAGGGGCTGCCTCATTGGCATCCACGGAATCCTTAATAGGACACACAATGGAGGATTTCCTATTATCCCCTATGGAAGAAAGCTCCATTCTTCCACAGTTGAGGGAGGCCCATCATATCCTCCAGCCTAAACTGCCCATATATATATATAATATTGTGAACATGTTCTCCAGATTTTTAGACATGTTGAGCATTGGACTGTCCCAAACCGCCGCCAAAATTGCAGGGGACATTAATGCTGAACTCCAGACCTTAGGATCCCGCATATTAATAATTGGATCACACCTGGACACCACTTTTACCATAACCAATCAAAACACAGATCGCATACAGGATCTTCAAGACCAGCTCAAGATGGTCATATACAAGATAGATGACCTCGAGAATAGATCTCACAGATATAACTTCAGGATCAGGGGACTCCCAGAAACTGTCACGGATGTGCATGCTGCAGTTAGCTCTCTCATTCTGGGCCTCATTCCTGATATCCCTTCCCGCAAAATGGAGCTTGACAGGGCTCATAGAGCTCTAGGGCCCCCCGTTAAGACGTGTTCCCGAAAGACATAGTGATTAAACCCAACTACTATGCAGTTAAGGAAGAAGTCCTGCAGCGGGCTCGCTCTGCAACAAATCTCAAGATCCAGGATCATCCTATGCAAATCTTTGCAGGCTTATCCCCATCTACCATTTAAAAAAGGAGATTGCTTAAACTGTTCCTCTCAGTGCTTGCTCAAAAGGACATAAAATTGGTGGCTATTTCCATTTAATCTCAAGTTTCCCTACTAGAGCAAGTCATATACTTTCTCCAAATTTCTAGAGGGAGAAAAACTCCTCCTCCAACTGGGACTCATCACTCAAACCCCGTCGTCTCCTCCAGCTGGACCCATTGCAGGAGCCTCTAAACCAATGGTCATCAACCCTGTCCTCAAGGCCCACTAACAGGCCAGGTTTGCAAGATAACTGAAATACATCACAGGTGATATAATTTGCTGCTCAGTGATTGCAGTATTCTAGTCTGCATCTCCCCAAGGTAATACATAAAACCTGGCCTGTTAGTGGGTCCTGAGGACAGGGTCGATGACCACTGCTCTAAACGACAGATGCCCACGACCCTGATCACCCCAGTTTAGCAAAAAAACAAACCCAAGAGGTTCAAGGAATCTGCACCTACCTGAAATAACTAACTTCACGTGAATACTCTGGCTTGCTGAGCTCATTTTTTCCCTGGGCCCTTCTTTTTTGAATGACCCCAGTTTGGACTCGTCAAAGTCCTTGGATCCCCCGTCTTCTCTGCTCCCCCCACTTTTTTTTGGTTTGTGTTTTCTTTATCCGAGGGCCTATTTAGGCATTACATATGCATTGGACACTTTAGAACATCACATTTAAACTGTTGATTAATCGTTACAGTGTTTTTATATTTCTCACAATCACAATTGAGGACGGGCTCTAATACTTGTTAGCTATTGACTCTATTGTGGGCCAAGTCCTGACCACTTTAAGCAGGACAGGCCACACAATGGAAACTACTCCTGTAACACAGATTAGCATGAACTTACGTCCAGGTTATAATGCCATGACATTCTATAACTGAAATTAGCTTCCCCTCAGTATACCCTCCAGGCAGGGAGGAGGGAGGGACACAAGGACCATCAAGATAACCGACAATTTGGGTCCGGCCCAACTAGGACACTTAATGTATAATTAGGAATCAGCACGATCCCTATAAGGTGTCAGCAAAGTTTAGCTAACTACCATCATGAGAATCCCCATAGCCTCCCAGTCCACTCCACTTTTTTACCCACTAATCCCCTTAAGCCCACCCATATTTTAGCTTCCCTACTCTTACTTCCATGGGACTTCATATTGGTCTGAACAGGTTACGCCCCTTAATGGGCTGTTTAATTTGATTATATTGGTTGTGTTATTAGTATATATTGCTATTGTTAATTTCTATCACTTCATATAAGTTATAATACAGGGACACTGCTGTCGGAGCTGCCTATTGGTGCTTCTGCTTGACCAGGAGACATGGTTTTCCACTCTCCCCTGGACAGGGGTGCTTCTTCTCTGGCAGAAGACTCTTCTAAAGTGTTAGAGGGATTGTTGGGACCTGGTTCTACCTCCCCTCTGGAGATAGCTATAGCTCCTTTTCACTGTTATTTGTTATTTTCACTTTTCTCTTTCTGTTGCTCATACTTTCCTTTCTTCTAGATGTGCTTCCGGAAACTCTCAAAGATTTTTCCTACCCAACCTGAATTCCAGGAACCTGAGCAATTAATCTGACTTCCTTTCGCGAGGCCTACAGGTAAGTGGCTGTATTTCGATTGTACTCCCCCTCTATCTGCTCCATGGCTGAAGCTGACAAACTGACTCCCCCCTTACGAATAGTGTCCTATAACACACAAGGATTGAACTCCCAGGTTAAAAGACGAAAACATTTTCAATACTACCACTTTCAAAAGATTGATGTGATCCTGCTTCAGGAAACATACTTTCCAAGATCGTACAAACTCAAATTTATTCGTCCCAAATTTCCAAATTTTTTCCTAGCTAATGCGGAAGATAAAACGAAGGATGTAGCAATTCTCTTCTTGCACAAATCCAAATTTGCACTCCAGTTGGGACATAAGGACTTGGAAGGTAGATTCATCCTGATCAAAGGAGTGCTGGATGACCAGCTCTACTCTTTCGTTTCTTACTATGCACCCAATCGAGGCCAAGCAAAAATTTTTGAGTACATGTTCCAGAACCTGGGTCCCTTGCATAAGGGCACAATTGTGGTTGGAGGAGATCCCAACATAGCCTTTGACTCGGGACTTCACAAAAAGCACCAGCCGGGTGCTTGAACAACCCGCCCTCCCAAACAAAGCTTATGAGCTAGACTCATCCACCAACAAAAATTAACAGACATCTGGAGAGAACTCAATCCCCAAACATGGGATTTAACCCACTTTTCGCACCCGCACCAATCCTTTTCCAGAATCGACCACATCTTCCTGTCAATGACGCATATACCCCTAGCGCAAAAATCATTCATAAGAGACACATCAGACTACTATATAGTTTTTCTTCTCATACAAAGACCTCAAGGAAAAAGTCACTGGAGGCTTAATGAATCAATACTTAGTAACCCGATGAGAACTATTGAAGTTGAAAAAGCCATCAATGACTATTTCTCCCTAAATGACATGGAAGGTGTAAACCCCGAAACTCTGTGGGTGGCCCATAAAGCTACCATCAGAGGGAAACTCATCCAGATCTCAATTTAAATCAGACAAGCTCATAGAGTAGACATAGATAAACTAAAAAAGGAATTCCTAACTATTAGCAAGCAACATAAGAGAAACCCTAAATCTATTCCTGCAGCCAAACTAGATGAGGCCAGACTAGCGTTAAATCTTGCACTTACCCCAAAGGCGGAAAAGAGTTTACAGTGGAGTGGGGCCCGCTTCTACCAAATGAAAGATAAAATGCACTCGATGCTAGCAGCTGGTCTAACTCCCAAGTTTCGTTCTAATACATTACCAAAAATATGCCTCCCAAATGGCTGTGGGCTGCACAACCCTCAGAGAATTTTGGGTGCCTTCCATGATTTCTATAAAATTCTCTATAGTGGAGGGGCGCAGGGAGACCGAACTAGTCTTGACTCCTTTTTAGTCTCTCTACCTATTCCCAAACTGGAAGACTGCCATATAGATAGATTGGAATCTTCAATAACGGCTGAAGAAGTGGCCTTGGTCATTAAAAACTTGAAACGGGGGTCTGCTCCTGGACCAGATGGGTTCTCAAACCCCTACTATAAAATGTTTGCACCCATTCTATCCCCATAACACGATTCTTTAACGCTTTGAGGAAGGGAGCGACCCTGGAATGCTCACTTAACTCAGCCTTTATCACAGTAATTCCCAAACCAGGGAAAGACCTGGGGGAGGCAAGCAATTATAGACCCATATCACTGATAAATAATGACCTAAAGATCTTAACCAAGATCTTAGCAGACTGGGTTTCCTCCTTTGTAAGTTAATACAGCAATAAAGATCAGGTAGGGTTCATTCCGGGTAGACAAGGCTTGGATCAGATTAAATGGGTGATAGACATTATCTCAAGAAGGACTTCTTTTATCTATAAGTTTGACTCTGTCTCCTGGCCTTATCTATTCAATATCTTACAGCATTGAGGGTTCGGCCAACACTTCACTAACATTCTAAGAGCGTTATACTCATATCCCGAAGCAAGAGTACGACTTCAGGGATACTACTCAGAGCTTTTTACAATCTCTAAAGGCACACGACAGGGATGCTCCCTATCCCCCCTGATCTTCGCAATAGCCATCAAAAGGGAAGCTGTACCACAATTTACGCTAGATTTTCTGCTGTGGAGTCACCCAAGTAAACAAACCCGCAATTCTTGCTCCAACATTATCTCATTCTATGACGATGTGTGTGGGACAAACTCAAAATTTATCCAGAGTTGGTATCTCTGATTTGTCCGCTAGCTCATCTCTTCCACAATCCCCAATTCCCCCCAGGCATGAACATTGGGGCCATTTGGTCGTGACTGAACAAGGGGTTGTACAGAATCGGCCATTTTAATTAATCGGGTCCAATCACCCTCAATCACTATATCAATAACCTTGAAATGCCCTCAAATGAAAAATACAGACACCAACAAATCTCACACTTCCTACACTCCATAATCCAAATCCAAACCCTTACTACCCAGAATCACACCATATGAACAATGGTGAGGCCAGCTTACGGAGCAGAGGGGAGGGATCACAGTGATATATGAGTCACTATCAGTAGAGCACACTAATGCAAGCTATATATTGGCCTGGGAAAGAGATCTCAAACAGGAATGGGAGTTGGACGAATGGCACAGATCAATAACATGGTCAAACCGAGGTATACTCAACATATCTCTGATAGAGACAAACCTAAAAGTTCTAACACGATGGTACCTGGTTCCCACTAAACTTGCAAAATTATATCCTTCAACCTCCCCCCTATGCTTTAAGAGGATGCACACACTTAGGCTCCATGTTACATGTTTGGTGGGAATGCCCAAAACTAAGAGGGTTCTGGAACAGGATCTTTGCAATCATCAGAAAGACTACGGGTCTGTCCATCCCTAAGTCCCCCCACATAGCATTGTTGAACTTCCCAATAGAAAAGACCTCTGAAAGTAAAAGGAGCCTCGTTCACTTTATCCTCCTTGGAGCTAAACTAACGATAGCGAAAGCATGGAAACAGCCCACACTATTCAGTAACCAGGCCAATGGATCATGGCCAAGGAAGAAATGGTCAGTACCCTCCAAGATACAGTTAAAATATTTGAGGCTATTTGGGAACCATGGGCAGATTACATGCACATACCCCTGACACCCTCGTAGGACTTGGATAACACTGGCTAAGTAGAATATTCCAGAAGGATATCTTATTCTTATTCTCATATATCTCCTGCCTCACCTGTCCTCTTCTTCTTCATTTCTCTCTCTTCCTATTCTTCCTCCTTTATACCATCTTCTCTATATATTACCTTGTATGGTGGGTAGCCAACTATAGAAGGAAACATTCCCACCAGTTTAAGTAGAATTTAACCTGTAGGCTGGGTGTGCTGTCCCCCTCTCCATGACACAGCTAGTACCCATTTGGGGTGTCTGGAGGTGGGTGACACTTCCCCTCTTTCTATTAGGAAGTTGACCCGTGCCCACTAACCAAAGGTGTATATGTATATCATTTTGATATATGTTGCCTTACTATGTATTTACTATTCCAATGTATAACAGAATGCACCAATGTTTCTTTATTCTTTCTGAAAAAGTTCAATAAAAACTATTGAAAGTAACAATGTTATTTGGGTACAGTGTTGCACGACTACGCAATTGTCAGTTAAAGTAATGCAGTGCCGTATCGCAAAAAATGGCCCAGTCAGGAAGGGGGTAAAACCTTCCGGAGCTCAAGTGGTTAATTCATTTATGTGTGTAAAAATGTATAATAAACTGATTAAAAGGCAAGAAGTCTCCCATTTATTTTATACTTACAGGAGAATCTGAGAAGCTCAAACCCTCTGATGCCTTCACCTCTTCCTGGGACTAGATGTTCAGAAGAGCTTGTTGCCTGTAAGCTATGGCAATATTTGGGTCTCCTCTTGATTCATCTGCCTGATGCTGAAAGCCATATAGGCTGTTAACACCATGGTCATACCTACACTCCTGCAGCCCTCAGCCATGAGCATAGCAGCCCATATACCTGGTTTTCTGACAAATATATCTTTAAGAAGGACTGCATGCATTGTTTTAAATGTTTTCCCCCAAAAAAATGACATATTGTCAAATTAGAACCTGGAGGACATAACTATGGACTGGTTGAAGGAAAGATGTAGCTGAATTTTGTATTATTCCCTCGACTCTAATTTACAGAATACTTGATAAGTTGTGCCTATTATAAGTAACTCTGTGATGATACAAAAGTATAGATACACTTGCTTTGCTGAAGAATGTGTGCTTAATGTTCTGCAATTTTAAACACAGCCTATAGTCAATTATTTATTTTAAGTCAAAAAAGAGTACAGCATAATACCTCCCACTCGTAGTATACAATACCTAGGCACTAAGCAATGTTCAAAAGTGTTACTAAATATTTAACAAAGAATAGTGGAAATAAACTGTGCAGACACCTAGTACTTTCGCTCACAATCTTCAAGGTTGACTTGACTGATTTAACCTATTAAACCCAAAAGCAAACATGTATTATATTGCAGCTTACCAATTCTTAGATGTAATGCCTGTATTCATTTTCTTTTTTAAGCTTTCTTCTTTGTTAAGCTTTTATTTTTACCTGGTGATCAAGCCAGTATGTCTGTTGTTTTTCAACAGAAAAAGATGTCCTGCAGATGTAGCAGTTATAAGGTTGAGACAAAACCATTTACTACTGACATGGGTGCTTACAATGAACAACTTTTATTTAAAAATGTATGTTTAACCCAAAAGGAACAAAACTGTTGCTGTAACTGCCTAAAAAGTGTTAGCTGGAGATTGGTTTCAATTAGTGTTGTGTTTCTGCTACTCCATCTAAAATTTCCCTCTCCCAGACTTACAAAGCTGCTGTTCAAAAGTATCTGTTCTGATCCTCAATTCAGAGTGGGGACACACTAATACAGGAAGTGTGCTACTGGCCAGACCACCAAATGATAACAGAGGGAAAAAGCTTAAAAAGAGAAAACTAATGCAGCCACCACATCTAATGATTAGTAAGCTGCAATATACAGTATTACATTTTTGATTTGGGGTTTAATACTGCTTTAAAGAGGAACTTCAACCTTATCCCAAAAATTGCAACAAAGACACCTTAAGAAATGTTTAGTAATGGCAATCTACAAAGAAATACTTCTAAATAATTGCAGACTTTTTATTCTTTGTCTACCTTTTTTTCTTTTACTACCTATTCTCCTTACTGTGGCAGAAAAATCCACCTCCCTTTACTTCCTGGAACTCTCTGTATGCCTCCTGGGACATGTAACAGTGCACATCATCTGTGGTGGAGGCACTGGTGGCATAAAAAGTAGAACAAAACTAAAATGGCTCGCAAATTTCTTGATCTAGCTTAGTTTCAGGGTCAGGGTCAAATTCCAGGGTCAGTATGTGTTGGGTAAGATTAATATTAATGGAAGTGGTCCAATGTGTCTCAACACCACATCCTGAAGGAGGGCACCAGCCCCTGAAGTTCACATCATATGTACCGCTCACGTTGGGGTTCTTGTTCCTCACTCTGAGTTCTATGGCAGGCAGACCTAACACTTTGTGCTTTTGTTCTGACAGTTACATCTGATGCCCCTTTTGGGATACATGGGTACTTAATTTTCAAATTGATCCTTCGATTTGCATATTTAATTAACAAGAAGTCCACTACTATTGTGATGGACTTATTCTCAATCTTGAATTCTGTTACCAGAATATAAATGAGTACCAGAAAACAAATACATTGTTCGAAGACCCAAGGCTTCTGAGACAGAACCCCCTTGTAGCCAGAACCTCAGGCTTTGTTGATAAAGGCGTTGACGTCAACGTCAACGTTCATACCAAGTGGGTGGAGTGTGCGGAGCTCATGGATCCAGTAAGTCTCCAAACGAGACACACCCCTGGTCATGGCCCCGCCTCTCCAAGGAGGGACATATCTGTCGATGACCACAAATTGTGTGCCTTCAAACCTACGGTTATGTTGTAATTTGTAGTGACGGGGGACAGTGTGTTTGGTGTCACCCCCCTTAATGAGTGCAATGTGTTCCGCCACTCGTATTGAAAAGGAACGAATGGTCCGGCCCACATATTGCTTACCGCAATGACAAGTAATCAGGTATACAATAAAACTGGTAGTGCAAGTGCAAAATCGTCTAATTGGATATGTCTTGTGGGTGACTGATGACCTGAATGATACTGTCTTTCTACCTACACCTGAGTTATGCTGGCAAACAGTACATCTCCTACAAGAATAAAATCCCTCCATCTCATGAAAGAGAGGCTGACGTACAGGAGGGTTGACGATGTTTGGGGCAATCTTGCTCTGCAGGGTTGGGGCACCCTTAAAGATGACTTTGGCCTTATCAGGTAGCACATTGCCCAGAATACGGTCATTCTTGAGGATGCCCCAATGTTTAGTGAGAATAGCTTTAATGCATCTATGCTGATTAGAAAAGGAGGTCAGTAAGGACCACCTAAAGGAATCATCAGGTTCTCTCATGGGCCTGTCTGCCAGAAGGGATTCCCTATTGATTGCAAGGGCATGTTGGAATTCTCGCTCCACAAGACAAGGATCATAGTCCTTATCTGTAAACTTGGCCTTAAGGGATGCCGATTGCCATATAAAGGAGTCGGTGGTTGAACAGTTCCTTCTTAATCTAAGGAACTGGCTCCGCGGTACCGAATCAAGCCAAGACCGGTGATGACAACTATCTTGTGGTATAAAGCCATTCCGGTCTGTGGCCTTAAAGTGTGTTTTGAACTGAAAAACGCCATCCTGCAACTCTATTTCGAGGTCCAAAAAGTTGACTCTATGGTTGCTAGCTGTGTGGGATAGGGAGATGCCCCGATCGTTATCATTCAATCGTACGAAGAATGAATCCAACATCTCAACACTACCATTCCAGAGGAGGAGGATGTCGTCAATATACCGGGCCCAAACAATCAGAGATGGGTCCCTATTGGTATAGACAACATCCTCCTCCCACTTCGCCATGAATAGATTGGCGAGGCTAGGGGCGAACTTAGCGCCCATAGCCACGCCACGTAGTTGGAGATAGAATTGCTGGTCAAACCAAAAATAGCTATGTTTGGTGGCGAATTCAAGTAACTCAATAACAAAAGCGCACTGGAAAGGAGCGATGGTGGGTTCCTTCTCCAAAAAATATTGAACAGCTTCCAATCCCTTATCCTGAGGTATACAGGTGTACAGGGAGGCGACATCAGCGGTGGCAATAATATAGTCACCCTGTAAATTCAGACCCTCGAGTAGGCGTATGGTGGCCCCTGTGTCCTTCAAGTAAGAAGGCATGCGCCTGACAATAGGCTGTAGGTAAAAATCAATGTAACGGCCTATACGTGAGGTGACAGAGTCTATCCCACTCACGATAGGCCGACCGGGAGGCTGTATCGGATTCTTGTGCACTTTGGGTAGATAATAGATGGTAGGAACCCTTGGTGCCAGGGGTACTAGAAATTCTCTTTCCTTCTTATTCAAAATACCTTGATCATAACCCCTCTTTATGATAGAAGAAAGCTCTCTCTTGAAGGAGGGTGTGGGATTGTTAGGCAATATCTTATATGTATCAGGCTCTTGGAGGATCCTATACATTTCAGTCATATAATCCTTTTTGTCGAGAACCACAATCCCACCCCCCTTATCAGCCGGACGGATGACAAGGTCCTTTTGTGAGCACAAGGATTTGAAACCTTGATTGGAAAAGGGGTGATGATGTATGCGTTTTTCAGGGAGTTCAGCTAAATCCTTGAGGACTAAATCCTTGAATATGGTAATGGCTGGTGCCATGGGGACAGGTGGGGTAAATAGTGAGGGATTGGACAGACCAGAATGGACTGTCCCCGAAGTCGCGCTGATCTCGTTTCCAATTGGGTTGGAGACGAGATAGCGTTGAATATGTATTTTGCGTGTGAATTTATGGATATCAATGAATGTACCAAACCGATCGAGTTTCTTAGGAGGGGCAAATTTAAGTCCCTTATCGAGCACCGAAAGCTCCTTGTCAGTAAGTGGTTTGGTACTCAAATTGAAAACACCTTGACCTCTCATGTTCTCCTTCTTTTTCCTCCTTCGAATTTTCCACCCTCCCCTGGTGCCTCTCTTGAGTCTGCGCCCCTTTTCCTGGGCCTGCGGTCCTCGTGAAAAACCTGCCCATTACGTGTGTTGGAACTGGGGGGATAGTATCCATGGGTGGGTTGACTATACATGGATCCTGAACCATGTCCATATTGGTCCCTGTATTCATCATCCCATGTGTCCTGAAGAGGAAGGAACCTGTTATTAATGGTAGGGGGTGGATCATAGTGGTAGGAATTGGCAGGATATGTGTCTGCGTAGGCACCATATCGGGGTGTGGGGGCCTCGCGTTGTCCCAAATGTGAGTTGGGGGGCATGTTATGACCTCGTTGTCCCCTACCCCCCTGTTTACCTCTATTGTGACCCCTGCCCCTCTGGTGAACGAAAGGAGCATGGGGATAGATGGGTCCAGGGCGAGAGGGGGATTCATATCTGGAATTTATCCTCCTCCTGGGGCCAGCTGGAGTTGCCGACAGTGGACCCTCTGCGTGGGTCATTGTGGGAACAACGTTGCTAGGGGGTCCCACAACAGATGGTACAGTGTCGGCGACACCAGGATTGGGAATAAACAATTTTTGCCAACCAAAAACATTGTTGGTCTTGTAATCACCCACATCCCTAGAATACTTTTTTTGCTTTTTAGTCCTCTGCTCCTTGTCTTCCTTCTCCAGATGCTTTTGGAGATTGGAAGAGAGGGCAGTGTATTCAGGGGAGTTCTTATGGGTTAACAGTTTATCCTTGAGTTCCTTGATCTCACTATCTAATGAGGAGAGTTTAATGCGTTTCTTGGTAATGAGGATCCCTAAGAGGTTGACTCCTGCCTCATTAAAATATTTAAACCAAGTGTCCACATCCAGTTCCCCTTGTGGTGGGTTTACATCCCACCTGAGGCTTCTGGGGACCATGCGTTCGGATACATACTGTTCGAGAAACGCCACGTCCCACTGTAAATGAAGCTCCGAGGACATGATGTTTCTCAGTCTCAAGAATAAACCACCTAATTCGGTATCACTATTGGTGACTACAAAGACACCCTCCGTGTTTACAATTCGGGAGGCCCTGTAGTCAAAAACATCCATAATTTCTAAGGATATAGGTAGGTTGCAGCAGAATCCGCTAACAAAACCAACCACAAAATATATGTACAATAATTCTGCGCTACCTATGAGATGGGGGGAGGGAAAAAGCAGCTAACACAACAAACAAATGTGAATGGCAAACAAGAAAACAACTTAAGTGTAGCGCTCAACAAAAAGGGGGGAAGCAGAGTATGTATGATAAAAAACAAGTGGATCAGAGTTCAAATGCTGACAATAATGTCTATGAAGACAATATAAAGTCCTCTGGACCAAATATTGAGCCCGTAGTACAAATCCTCTATGAAGAAAGCCCACACACCACCAATGATAACGGGAAGGCTTACCGGACTCGGTGGACCCGACAGGGCGTACGCCAAGTGGGGTCAAACAGGCTTAAGTGGTGTTGAGCTGGAACAGATGCTGGAGAGCAGGGGTGATGAAATGACTTCCACGTGACCGTGCTCCTTGTAGGTGGTCCGGACCAAGACCGTGGTGCTCAAATCCGTGTTGAAACGTATGGAAAGGAACAAGAACGGGCCAAATAGTGTAAATCCGTGTAGATTAAAATTTATTTAAAGTGAAAGTAAACACTTACATAAAAAGTAAAAGCAGCGCTGTATATCAAAATGGCGACAGTGGGGTCCTGCCCGATGCGTTTCGTCTGCATAGACGTCATCTGGGGGGATCCCCCCACTGTAGCCAGCAAAGTATATATAGGAAAACCATAAAAAATTATGCAGAACAGCTCAAAGGACGCTCAAAGCGTCACTTCCGGTATCGGAGGAAGATGGCCGAACGGCGTGCGTTCCACGTCGGTCACCATGCGTTCCATGCCTCATACTGGAGGGCACCGGAAGTGAAGAGAACTCACATGAGTTCCAAGCCTCATATTGGAGGCCGCCAGATTAAAACAAGTGAAATCAATTGAGAGAACCTCTAAATAATGTATAGAGGAGGGATGTGTCCCTGGTCGCAAGTGACTAACTCCACGTGAAGGAATACAACAAGTGTGAAGTGCGCAAGTGCCGACAGGAACTTGCGGTGTACTGCGCTTGTGTCACGGCAACGGACTGGCTGCGCATGTGTCAAGCCGCCGGAATGACGTCAGAACGGTCCGTGCGGCGTGCGAGGGGGGGAAGTGGAGTGCGAGTGAGTTACAGACCACAAAAAGGGGCGGGTACGATGCTGAGTATCCCAGGAAACGAACCAGGGCCCCGGGAGCGTCTATTAAAGTGACAAGCCGCATAGAGAAACGGGCTATAATTGCAAACCCAAAGTGCATGAGGAGAAAACGTGATAGGTGAATGCCAGTGTGCAGAAACAATGACATATAAAGACCTTAATTATTACATGCCGATGTGGCTAAAAAATAACCAAAAAGGTTAGCAAGTAAAGAGAGGAACTGGACTCTCATGGGAAAGACTAATTAATAAACAGGGGTGGGAGTGTTGGGAACATCAAAAACAGGTCGGTAAAAGTTGTACACTCCTGGAGCTGGTTTGCACAAGAATTTAACATATATAAAAACGGCATCTTCTATTATACAAGGTAGATATCAGATGCATATGGACAAAACATGAAAATATAAAATTATAAAATATACAATGTACATAAAGGTGTATATGTACATTAAATAAATAAAACTTGATGTGAAATGCAAAGATTAAATTATAATAAGGAAAGAGAACTTCTGCGGAAGGGGCAAATATAGTGTCAACCTCAGGCTATGTTGATAAAGGCGTTGACGTCAACGTCAACGTTCATACCAAGTGGGTGGAGTGTGCGGAGCTCATGGATCCAGTAAGTCTCCAAACGAGACACACCCCTGGTCATGGCCCCGCCTCTCCAAGGAGGAACATATCTGTCGATGACCACAAATTGTGTGCCTTCAAACCTACGGTTATGTTGTAATTTGTAGTGACGGGGGACAGTGTGTTTGGTGTCACCCCCCTTAATGAGTGCAATGTGTTCCGCCACTCGTATTGAAAAGGAACGAATGGTCCGGCCCACATATTGCTTACCGCAATGACAAGTAATCAGGTATACAATAAAACTGGTAGTGCAAGTGCAAAATCGTCTAATTGGATATGTCTTGTGGGTGACTGATGACCTCTGCTTCCCCCCCTTTTTGCTGAGCGCTACACTTAAGTTGTTTTCTTGTTTGCCATCTACTATGGGTACAAACAGGAAATAATATACACATATATGGTGTTGCTGCAAACATCAAGAGAAGGAGAATTTGTTGGTGGTGAGTAATGATATAAATTTATATCACCAAAAATTTGGAAACATTTTTGTTTTTCTATTTCAGACCAGTTTTCCTGGTCTGAAATAGAAAAACAAACCATTACCATTTACCATCAAGCAAAGGCCCAATTTATCCTGAAAAAAAACTAAATATCATTCATTTGGATACACATAGGTGGAAATTTACTAAGACTGGAAAATACAGAATGTAGCATTCATTTTCAAAGCTTAAATCAGCAGACTGAAGTTAGAAGCTCATTGGTTACTATGAACAATTGCTCCAAATTCTACCTGCTCCAGTTTTAGTAAATTCCCCCATAAATAGCTGCAGTTTTACTAGCACTTGAAAAAATTGCAAAACTGCACTTTTTTTTTTTTCTCTTTTTTTTTTGCCACTTCAGCGAACCCTTTGAGAGACTTAATTCACCTTTATAGTTCATCCATGTCCCTTCTCGTTTTCACATCATAGTAGCCTTTATCCATGCTGTATACAAAAATTTCTTTTAAAAATTATAGAAAAAAACATGTGCCAATTTACAAATCCTGCTATTGAAGTGACCTGATCTAACCTTTCCCCCCATCCCCTCCACCCTTACCCCCTCCCCTCCCCCACCTCCCCTGCATCTGTGTACATAATATACATTTTCCAGTTTAAGATCTAAGTTCTCAGTACTTCGGCGTAGCTCCAAGTTTTTTTAAATTCCTTCTGAGGCTCCATTCACACTAGCGCGTTTTTTGATGCATTTTGCATTTTGCAGAAATGCACGGGAATTTTTTAACATGGGTTCCTATGGAACATGTTCACATCAATGCCTTTTTGTTTCTCTGCATTTTTGGAAAGGGTCAGGGACTTTTTTTCATGCAAAATGCAGCGTTTTGCATGTAATAGAATTCAATGGACAAGCATCAAAAACGCAAATGCACCGTTTTTGCAGCGTTTTTGATGCGTTTTTGGTGCGTTTTTGATGCGTTTTTGCCGTTTTTTATTTATTTTATTTTTTTTTAATGTTTTTTTATTTTTTTAAATTTTTTTTAAGACTGTAAAAAAAAACTGTAAAAAAAAAAAACCAAACGCAAATCGCGGCAAAAACGCGGCAAAAACGCTGCTCAAAAACGTGGCAAGCATGAAAAAAAAACCTCCAAAAACGCTCAAAAGCAACATGCATAGGTGTGAATCCAGCCTAAGGCTGGATTCACACCTATGCATTTTAGTGCTTTTTGCATTTTGCAGATTTGCACTACAGAGCATGTTCCATAGGAAACCATGTTAAATGGACTGTAGTGCAAACCTGCAAAATGCAAAAAGCACTAAAACTGTAAGGCTGGATTCACACCTATGCATTTTTAGTGCTTTTTGCATTTTGCAGATCTGCACTACAGAACGTGTTCCATAGGAAACCATGTTAAATGGACTGTAGTGCAAATCTGCAAAATGCAAAAAGCACTAAAACTGCATAGGTGGGAATCCAGCCTGAAGGTGTGAATCCAGCCTAATACTCCCACTAGGGTTGCCACCTTTTCTTCGAGCCAAACCCGAACACTTCAGCGGGGCTTGGCATTTTTTTTGTAGCATACACAATGAGATTGTAAAATACCTGGGACACCTCTGTGTGCCCTAGGGGAGTATTAATGTGGCACGCGCAGCGGTGAACAGTGGGCGTAGCCAATTGCATATAGTGCAGGTGTGTAATGTGCAATATAGTGTGTATATAGTGCAGGCGTGTGTACTGTGCAATATAGTGTATATAGTGCAGGTGTTTAATGTACAATATAGTGTGTATATAGTGCAGGTGTGTAATGTACAATATAGTGTGTATATAGTGCAGGTGTGTAATGTACAATATAGTGTGTATATAGTGCAGGCGTGTGTAATGTGCAATATAGTGTATATAGTGCAGGTGTGTAATGTACAATATAGTGTGTATATAGTGCAGGTGTGTAATGTACAATATAGTGTGTATATAGTGCAGGCGTGTGTAATGTGCAATATAGTGTATATAGTGTAGAGTGTGTAATGTACAATATAGTGTATATGTAGTGTGTAATGTTTGGTGGGGAGCCTCCCAGTGTAATTTTAGGGGGTGGGGGAGGTCTCCTGGTGTAGTATGGGGGGACAGGGGAGAGGAGGAGGGGGGCTGACAGAGAGGAAGAGGGGGCTGACAGAGAGGAAGAGGGGGCTGACAGAGAGGAAGAGGGGGGCTGACAGAGAGGAAGAGGGGGGCTGACAGAGAGGAAGAGGGGAGCTGACAGAGAGGAAGAAGGGGCTGACAGAGAGGAAGGGGGGCTGACAGAGAGGAAGGGGGGGCTGACAGAGAGGAAGAGGGGGCTGACAGAGAGGAAGAGGGGGCTGACAGAGAGGAAGAGGGGGCTGACAGAGAGGAAGAGGGGGCTGACAGAGAGGAAGGGGGGCTACAGGGGCTAACAGAGAGAAGAGGGGGCTGACAGAGAGGAAGAGGGGGCTGACAGAGAGGAAGGGGGGGCTGACAGAGAGGAAGGGGGGCTGACAGAGAGGAAGGGGGGCTGACAGAGAGGAGAGGGGGGCTGACAGAGAGGAAAGGGGGGCTGACAGAGAGGAAGGGGGGCTGACAGAGAGGAAGGGGGGCTGACAGAGAGGAGAGGGGGGCTGACAGAGAGGAAAGGGGGGCTGACAGAGAGGAGAGGGGGGATGACAGAGAGGAGAGGGGGGCTGACAGAGAGGAAGAGGGGGCTGACAGAGAGGAAGAGGGGGCTGACAGAGAGGAAGGGGGGGCTGACAGAGAGGAAGGGGGGCTGACAGAGAGGAAGGGGGGCTGACAGAGAGGAAGGGGGGCTGACAGAGAGGAGAGGGGGGCTGACAGAGAGGAAAGGGGGGCTGACAGAGAGGAGAGGGGGGATGACAGAGAGGAGAGGGGGGCTGACAGAGAGGAGAGGGGGGCTGACAGAGAGGAAGAGGGGGCTGACAGAGAGGAAGAGGGGGCTGACAGAGAGGAAGAGGGGGCTGACAGACAGGAAGAGGGGGCTGACAGAGAGGAAGAGGGGGCTGACAGAGAGGAAGAGGGGGCTGACAGAGAGGAAGGGGGGCTACAGGGGCTAACAGAGAGAAGAGGGGGCTGACAGAGAGGAAGAGGGGGCTGACAGAGAGGAAGAGGGGGCTGACAGAGAGGAAGAGGGGGGCTGACAGAGAGGAAGAGGGGGGCTGACAGAGAGGAAGAGGGGGCTGACAGAGAGGAAGAGGGGGCTGACAGAGAGGAAGGGGGGCTGACAGAGAGGAAGGGGGGCTGACAGAGAGAAGAGGGGGCTAACAGAGAGGAGAGGGGGGCTGACAGAGAGGAGAGGGGGGCTGACAGAGAGGAGAGGGGGGCTGAGAGAGAGGAAAGGGGGGCTGACAGAGAGGTGGGGGCTGACAGAGAGGAAAGGGCGGCTGACAGAGAGGAAGAGGGGGCTGACAGAGAGGAAGAGGGGGCTGACAGAGAGGAAGAGGGGGCTGACAGAGAGGAAAAGGGGGCTGACAGAGAGGAAGAGGGGGCTGACAGAGAGGAGAGGGGGGCTGACAGAGAGGAGAGGGGGGCTGACAGAGAGGAGAGGGGGGCTGACAGAGAGGAAGAGGGGGCTGACAGAGAGGAAGAGGGGGCTGACAGAGAGGAAGAGGGGGCTGACAGAGAGGAAGAGGGGGGCTGACAGAGAGGAGAGGGGGGCTGACAGAGAGGAGAGGGGGGCTGACAGAGAGGAAGAGGGGGCTGACAGAGAGGAAGGGGGGCTGACAGAGAGGAAGGGGGGCTGACAGAGAGGAATGGGGGCTGACAGAGAGGAAGGGGGGCTAACAGAGAGAAGAGAGGGCTGACAGAGAGGAGAGGGGGGCTGACAGAGAGGAGAGGGGGGCTGACAGAGAGGAGAGGGGGGCTGACAGAGAGGAGAGGGGGCTGACAGAGAGGAGGGGGGCTTACAGAGAGGAGAGGGGGGCTTACAGAGAGGAGAGGGGGGCTGACAGAGAGGAAGAGGGGGGCTGACAGAGAGGAAGAGGGGGCTGACAGAGAGGAAGAGGGGGCTGACAGAGAGGAAGGGGGGCTGACAGAGAGGAAGGGGGGCTGACAGAGAGGAAGGGGGGCTAACAGAGAGAAAAGGGGGCTGACAGAGAGAAGAGGGGGCTGACAGAGAGGAGAGGGGGCTGACAGAGAGGAGAGGGGGGCTGACAGAGAGGAGAGGGGGGCTGACAGAGAGGAGAGGGGGGCTGACAGAGAGGAAAGGGGGCTGACAGAGAGGAAGAGGGGGCTGACAGAGAGGAGGGGGGCTGACAGAGAGGAGAGGGGGGCTGACAGAGAGGAAGAGGGGGCTGACAGAGAGGAAGAGGGGGCTGACAGAGAGGAAGAGGGGCTGACAGAGAGGAAGGGGGGCTGACAGAGAGGAAGGGGGGCAGACAGAGAGGAAGGGGGGCTAACAGAGAGAAAAGGGGGCTAACAGAGAGAAGAGGGGGCTGACAGAGAGGAGAGGGGGCTGACAGAGAGGAGAGGGGGGCTGACAGAGAGGAAAGGGGGCTGACAGAGAGGAGAGGGGGGCTGACAGAGAGGAAAGGGGGGCTGACAGAGAGGAGAGGGGGGCTGACAGAGAGGAGAGGGGGGCTGACAGAGAGGAGAGGGGGCTGACAGAGAGGAGGGGGGCTTACAGAGAGGAGAGGGGGGCTGACAGAGAGGAAGAGGGGGGCTGACAGAGAGGAAGAGGGGGCTGACAGAGAGGAAGAGGGGGCTGACAGAGAGGAAGGGGGGCTGACAGAGAGGAAGGGGGGCTGACAGAGAGGAAGGGGGGCTAACAGAGAGAAAAGGGGGCTAACAGAGAGAAGAGGGGGCTGACAGAGAGGAGAGGGGGCTGACAGAGAGGAGAGGGGGGCTGACAGAGAGGAGAGGGGGGCTGACAGAGAGGAGAGGGGGGCTGACAGAGAGGAAAGGGGGCTGACAGAGAGGAAGAGGGGGCTGACAGAGAGGAGGGGGGCTGACAGAGAGGAGAGGGGGGCTGACAGAGAGGAAGAGGGGGCTGACAGAGAGGAAGAGGGGGCTGACAGAGAGGAAGAGGGGCTGACAGAGAGGAAGGGGGGCTGACAGAGAGGAAGGGGGGCTGACAGAGAGGAAGGGGGGCTAACAGAGAGAAAAGGGGGCTAACAGAGAGAAGAGGGGGCTGACAGAGAGGAGAGGGGGCTGACAGAGAGGAGAGGGGGGCTGACAGAGAGGAAAGGGGGCTGACAGAGAGGAGAGGGGGGCTGACAGAGAGGAAAGGGGGGCTGACAGAGAGGAGGGGGGCTGACAGAGAGGAGAGGGGGGCTGACAGAGAGGAGAGGGGACTGACAGAGAGGAGAGGGGGGCTGACAGAGAAGAGAGGGGGGGCTGACAGATAGGAGAGGGGGGGCTGACAGATAGGAGAGGGGGGGCTGACAGATAGGAGAGGGGGGGCTGAAAGAGAGGAGGGGGGGCTGACAGAGGGGAGACTGACAGAGAGGGGGGGCTGACAGAGAGGAGAGGGGGGCTGACAGAGAGGAGAGGGGGGCTGACAGAGAGGAGAGGGGGGGCTGACAGAGAAGAGAGGGGGGGCTGACAGAGAGGAGGGGGGGCTGACAGAGAGGAGAGGGGGGCTGACAGATAGGAGAGGGGGGGCTGACAGAGAGGAGATGGGGGCTGACAGAGAGGAGATGGGGGCTGACAGAGAGGAGGGGGGGGGGCTGACAGAGAGGAGATGGGGGCTGACAGAGAGGAGGGGGGCTGACAGAGAGGAGGGGGGGCTGACAGAGAGGAGATGGGGGCTGACAGAGAGGAGAGGGGGCTGACATAGAGGAGAGAGGGGGCTGACAGAGAGGAGGGGGGGGGCTGACAGAGAGGAGAGAGGGGGCTGACAGAGAGGAGGGGGGGGCTGACAGAGAGGAGATGGGGCTGACATAGAGGAGAGAGGGGGCTGACAGAGAGGAGGGGGGGCTGACAGAGAGGAGGGGGGGGGCTGACAGAGAGGAGGGGGCTGCCGCTGCGATCATACCTTTGGGTTCCCGCATCCCGCTGTGCTGACAAGGTCTCGGGCTCCCCTGTCACCTCTCGTCTCCCACGGTCCCCAGCTGTGGTGGAGCAGGAAGAGAACGAGGCCGAGGCTCCATGATATGAGGACCGTGAGGTCGGTCGGAGCTCACGGCTGCTCGCCTCTTACACAGACAGGCTACACCAGCCATCTGTGATATGGAGCAGAGAGGCACGCGCCGCACAGCCGCCCCAGCCACATAATAAATACTGAGCTATGGGGCGGAGGACGGGACACAGACAGAGGCACTGGATATTAGTTGTGCCCGGGTTTCCAGGGGACAGAAACCCGGGCACAAGTTGCCAAACCCGTACTGTCCGGGTCAATCCCGTACGGGTGGCAACCCTAACTCCCACTTATCTTTTATCTCTTCTCTACTACCATCCCTACAATAGCTCGTATGTTCCATGTAGTATATTCCTTCTACTACATCAGTCCACTCCCAAGTTAACGGACTTTCCGCCGTCTGCCATTTCTTAGGGATGAGTTTTTTTGCCACATTTAGCAAATGTGGCACTAAGGATTCTTTATATGTTTTTACATCCCCCCCCCCCCATTCCATGATTCCATAAATAGCTGCAGTTTTACTAACACTTGAGAAAATTGCAAAACTGCATTCAGGTTTTTAAATTGTTTTACCTTCAGGCATTAAGGGGTTGACTAATAAATATGATTTGATTTTATTTCATCTTGCAGAGGTGCATGCTGATGTGGTTTTTAGTAAAAAGGGGGAAAGGTCCGCTTTAACTGCTTGCTGCGCACCCACCGTCAAATAACCATGGGGTGGTGCAGCTCTCGTTCTGGGATGCCGTCATATGACGGCATCCCAGAACGGACGCTCACACGCGCAGCGCGGTGGTCGCGGCCGCGCTGTGTTGCTAGGACACAGCGCAACCCCGATCTCTTTAAAGAGCCAAGTCCACGGCTCTTTAGCCAGGTGATCGGCTGTGTCCAATCACAGCTGGTCACATGTAAACAAGGAGATGCTGGTAATCGGCTCTCCTCGCCTCACACTCTGTCAGCGTGAGCCGATCAGCGGCATCTCCTCACAGGGGGACATCTAGGGATGTAATCAGTGCCCTGATTACAATAAATAAATACAGTGTCACAAAACAGTGCCCACCATTGCCCACCAATGCCAGCATACAGTGCCCACCAGTGGCAGCAATCAGTGCCCACCACTGCCCACAAGTGCCACCAATCAGTGCCCATTAGCGATGCCAGTCAGTGCTAGCAATCAGTGCCGCCCATCACTGTTGTCGATCAATGCCCATCACTGCTGTTGATCAATGCCCATCAGTGTCACCCATCAGTGCCACCCATCAATGCCCAGCAGTGCCCATCTGTACTGCCTATCCGTGCCGCCTATCTGTGCCGCTTATCAGTGCTCACCAGTGCAGCCTATCAGTGCCCACCAGTGCCTCCCAACAGTGCCCATCAGTGCCGCCAATCAGGGCTCATCTGTGCCACATATCAGTGCCACCTATCAGTGCCCATAAGTGCGGCATATTAGTGCCTCCTCATCAGTGCCACCTCATCAGTGCCCATAAGTGCCTCCTCATCCCTGCCCATAAGTGCCACGTCATCAATGCCCACCAGTTCAGCCTATCAGTGCCCATCAGTGCCGCCTCATCAGCGCACATCATTAAATGCGAAAAATTACTTTGTTACAAAATTTACTGACAGAAAAAAAGTAAAAAAAAAATTTTCCAAAATGTTGGTCTTTTTTTTTGTAAAAACTAAAAAACCCAGCAGTGATTAAATACCACCAAAAAAAAGCTCTATTTGTGGGAGGAAAATGAAAAAAATTTGTTTGGGTACAGTGTTGCATGACCGCGCAATTGTCACTCAAAGTGCGACAGCGCTGAAAGCTGAAAAAATGGCCTGGGCAGGAAGGGGCTCTAAGTGCCTGGTAGGCAAGTGGTTAAGGCCTATAGAGGAGGAGGGGGTTTGTTTGTGTAGGATCATCTGTACTGCTGTTCCGCCCGAAGACCCGAAGCTGTTAACTATTGCAGCCCCAAGATTTCAGCTAAACTTCAGCTTGCAGAATTAATTACTTCATAGTGCATGCAGCTAGAGAGGTCAGAGATTGCTTGTTTGAAAGTTTGCTGTCTGTTTAAGAATATGTAATTACTTTAATGTCCATAGACTGGGTACAGGTACACTTTTAAAACTAATAGTGATCAGTCAGACTGTTATAATGTAAAATAAAAAGTGTATATTTCTAAAGGAGTATTTGCATTGTCATAACTAATATTATAAAGTCTGTTTTAATTCTCTTAAATATGAACATTTACAGACAGCTGCAGTAACAAAGTCTTGCTATTCCCTATTTGAATAAAAGGGATAATGTATATTTAGCATCAGATCACGTTTGGATTGAATTTTAGAACATTCACTTATTAATGCCAGCAAAGCCTTGATCCGAACAACTTTATTACGGTGATAGTAAAATATATGGTCCCAGCTGCCACTAGGGGCCAGTGAAGCTTCATATGACTGCATCCACTTTAAATCCATATGCTTGATGACATTTAAATATGTCTAGCTGATGTGTCATGCATTTCTGGAAAATATCTAGAGCATATAAACTATACATTTTTTGTACTGACAGTGAAACAACTTATAAATGTGTTTTAAGAAACAATTTCTTACATTTGTATTTGCATGTCTAGAGTGTAGAACAATAGTCAACTTTTTCTTTTAATAAATTTGTATTCGTTTTAACAAGTATGGTACTATGAAAAAATGAATCAAAAACCTATGGTGAAGATTATATCTGACCTCGAACCTGTGTTTAGCATAAATAAATATACTATACTATCCTATTAAGATAGCTGTACAGGTGAGGGATGAAACACCAGTGAGCTCACCACCTATGGTGCTAACCAGTGCAGGGACAGGAGGCATTTACAAGGGAAGAAGTGGGGAAGTGGGGTAAAGGTAGCTCCTACCCAGGCGCTATTATTCTTTTTGGATCAGTGAAGATGTTTAAACTAAGTTTTAGTACACCAAGAAAGCTGCCTAGTGGTCAGTAAGGCCTCAAATGGGTGCTTTCAGTATATTCTCTGGTGACCACGTAGACCATCTGAAACCAGACCTGACCAGAACCTCTTAACCTTTGGACATTCCCACTAAATGTGGGCAAAGTTGCCTTGTGACATGCAACCATGGAAGTAGGTAGGAGGGTAAGTGGCTGGGAAATAGTCAGCTGTTAAAATATAGCTATCCATTTGGAATTAATATTAAGAATTAAGAATATTCCTTTTTTTTCAAGATTTCTGTTATTTTTTTTTTTTACCGTAGTAGTGGGTATTTGCTTATATGCCTAATGTGCTGTGAGGCATACATAATTCCACATCCTCATCTTTAAAATAATCCTTTCTATGCCCCAGACATGTAAACTTGATCATACATTCATAATTTGTTTCAAAAGCACTCTTCCCTTCAGCAACATGCACAGTCTAAGCAGACTAAACAGCACTATTTGTGATTTGTAGGCTTTGACTTATAGTAAAAAGTCACCAGCTAAGCCTTTATCTTTATCTCTAACTCCTTCCTCTTGTCACTGACACATGCACAGAGGTGCCTTTCAGGTTTGGACCAAGTTTAAAAAATATAAATGTATGCTAATGCACTTGGGGGGTTAAAAATATAAACGCAATATACTCTTTAGGGGAGAACCCCTAGGGGCTTCTAGGATGGAGAAGGATCTAGGGGTCCTAGTAGAAAACAGACTGAGCAATAGCATGCAGTATCAAGCTGTGGCTACCAAAGGCAGCAGAATATTAGCATTCATTAAAAAGGCAATTTACTCCAGACATCAAATGATTATTCTGCCACTTTATAAAACTCTGGTTTGGCCACGTCTGGAGTATTCCGTCCAGTTCTGGACACCAGATGTGCTGGAGCTAGAGAGAGTCCAGAGAAGGGCAACTAAATTTATATGGGGACTGGAGGACCTCAATTATGAGGAATGACTACAAGAGCTAAATTTATTCTCCCTGGAGAAAAGACGCTTGAGAGGAGATATGATAGCGATGTACAAATATCTCAACGGTGATCCCAGCGTTAGTATGAAACTTTTCAGTCCCAGGGAGTGTAAGAGGACACAGAGCCACACGATGAGAATAGAAGAGAAGTGGTTTAACCTTAAGCTGCGTTGGGGGTTTTTTCACTGTCAGGGCGGAAAGGAAGTGGAACTCTCTTCCACAATCGGTGGTGTCGGCAGGAAGTATGTGTAGCACTCTGATGTTTAGGCAGGGTTGCTATTAAATTTATATGCCAAGTGATAGTTGCCTTGGCTAATTGTTAGGAGGTCAATTGATTTTGCCCTAATTCTGGAATTGCTGCACTTCTCTCTTCTCTTCTAGATGGCCGGGTATCTGGTGACAATAGATAAGACAAGGGCATTGCAAGGACAGATTAGGAATGAATGGGGTGTCTCAGCCAATGGGCAGGGATTTTCTTGGGTCCTTTGGCCTGCTGGGAGAACCTATTTATTTCTGTGGAATCAGGTAATCAGGGTTCTGTGCTACCTGGACGGTTGTCTGGGTGGACGTGTGTTGCATTGCCCTTGGCTGCTAGGCCAGAAACCTAAGACCTATCCCGGGGAGATCTAGCTGCTAGGCTGTCTATCCAGAAGCAGGAAACCAGCGTAGGGTTGGGACTGCAGGCTTGTAGTCCAACCAGAAGTAATGGTTCCCCCGGCCAGGGAACCAGTTGTGGTCGGAGGTAGAGGGGAAGCTGTCGCCGCTAAGGGACAATCCACCTTGCTACTGGAGATCACTGTGAGTAAGCTGAGGTCAGTATCAGAGCAGACTTCTTGCCAGCCAGGGACAGTGAAGATGTGGGGAAAACTTCAGCAAGTGCCAAGTCAGGAACCCAGTGGGACAGCAGAGGTGATGCTTGTGGAGTCTCAAGCCAGGGACCTAACGTGTCAGCAGGGGTGTAGCTTGAAGAGTATCTGTTAGTGCCAATCCAGGGACCCAGCAGTGAGGCGGAGGTGACTTTGAGGAAGATACTGAGTGCTACAGTGAAGGAGTTTAGGAGTTTCAGTGGCTAGTGGAAGTGGTGTTCGGCTGGAGGCCTTCACCTGCATAGCTGTCTTCCTATAGAAGTCTCGGAGTCTTATAATTATCTTTGCATTTACCAAAGGGTGTCCTGGCCCTAACCCTCTCTCCTACAGTTCTGTTTAAGAGACAATACATCTCTTTGCATTCAAAAAGTGTCTGGCACCCACCATTTTATCTTGCATTACACCCACTATGCCTTGTAACCCACTCTACACTGAAGGATGTCAGCTTTCCCTAACTCTGGAGGTCACCATTAGGCCTCAGAGCAGGGCCCCCTGGGACTTTGCTACATATGGATAGTTTTAAAAGACTCTTGGACGTGCATCTTAGCGAAAAAAATATAAGGGGATATGGGAAGTATTTTTTTTCTACACACACACACACCTACACAGGTTGAACTGGATAGACTGTTGTCTTTATTCAATCTTACCAACTATGTAACTATGGAAGTGACTCTGTTGCCTAAATGAAAAAGCCAACACAAAAGTTGCCTGCGAAGAAGGTAGATACTTACCTCTATTGCTGCCTGTGCAACCAAAAACTCCCCCGATGTGAAGAAGTCACTGCAGAAATTGTCACTTCCCGGAGTATCCATGTCCTGTGTTTGCCGCTGCACTTAAGCCTCGGTTCACACCAGAGGCAGGACGACTTGCAGGTCGCCTCAGCGAGGCGACCTGCAAACGACTGCCCGGGCGACTTGCAAATCGACTTCTGTATAGAAGTCTATGCAAGTCGCCCCAAGTCGCCCCCGAAGTAGTACAGGAACCTTTTTCTAAGTCGGAGCGACTTGCGTCGCTCCCCTTAGAACGGTTCCATAGCACAGAACGGGAGGCGACTTGTCAGGCGACTAGGTCGCCTGACAAGTCGTCCCAGTGTGAACCGGGGCTAATGGTTTTGAACTTGAATAAAATTCTGGCTTTGTGTACTGGCAATGTACAATACTTTTTGTAACCATTTATGGGTTTGAGTCTTCAGAGTTTCTGTCCTGATAAGCAGATTTAAAAAAATCCTTTTAAATTCTTTTACTGTATGAAATCATGTGTGAATTCTGTCACTATATTATAATGTGAATACCTGGCTCTGATCAAGTTGTAATATATGATGCTTCGGTCTGCAGTGCTGGAAGAGCGGACCAGCTGCATGGACCTGGCTGTCAGTTTTATTGTTTCTGCTGCTGTCCCTGCTCATGTTTACAGAGGAACAAGCACAGCTGTAATTGGAGACAGTTATTACATAGCTTTGTGTAGCCTGTTAAAGTGACACTAAAGGTAATTTATTTTTTTTTAAATAACAAACATGTCATACTTACCTCCACTGTGCAGCTCATTTTGCACAGTGTGGCCCCGATCCTGGTCTTCTGGGGTCCCTCGGTGGATCTCTCGGCTACTCCCCGCATCAGATAACCACCTGGGAGAAGCTCCCAAGTACAGCATTCGGCGTCCATAGACACCGAATGCAGGACATGGCCCCGCCCCCCAGCGGCTGCATAATTGGATTTCATTGACAGCAGCGGGAGCCAAAGGCTGCGCCGCTATCAATCTATCCAATCAACAGCCGAGAACCCTCTAGCATTGAGAAGGCGCGTCCCCATGGGACAAGTTCGAGGGTTCAGGTAAGTAAAACGGGGGAGCTGGGGGCCGGTTACTGACAGGTGTTTTTTCACCTTAATGCATAGGATGCATTAAGGTGAAAAAACACGAACCTTTACAACCCCTTTAGGTCCACCCACTATACAGAGCAAGTGGATGTTAACTGCTTAAACTCCTGTGTAGGCTCAGAGGAACTCAACATTTTGGGAGAGGTGGTTCCGTACAGACTATGCTTGCTTTGTTGCCTGAGGAGAGTAATTACAGATCCCAGAGATCTGGGGAGAGGAAAAGGAGGAGGTGGTTCCTAGGTTCAGGGAGATGCAAGAGTATATTAAGGCAGAAAGAGTGTGCACATGATTGTTGGCAAGATGCTTACCACTGCATCTGAGACAGAGAGAGGTACCACTCCCCAGTACCTGAGATTATCATTGTTGCTAACATAGCCTGATGCCCAGTTGTTGGAAAGAATGCTTCAGATGCTGACTTTATTGTGGAACAGAGTGGGGTCATCTGTTGCCGCAGGAGTCGGTGAGAGGCCACTGGCCAGCCCCACTACACCCCGGAAATAGGAAGAGCATTGTCTGTGTCAGTCACAGTGCAGGTGCCTTTACCAGTGTTTGGAGGAACTTTACCCCAAGCGCTCCAACATTGGATTTACGCCCCAACATGCTGACCAGAAGGGAGATGGTTTTATTATAAATTGCCGAACAATTTTTGTGGTACTACTCCCTTTAGACAGGATTACCCTAGCAGAGGAGTTTGGGACTATTCTCTATTCCACTTGTCTGTCACCAACCACATATCTTAAATGCTATTGTTTTACCTAGTTGTTTGGCAATTACTACTGTATCTTTTTTTTTTTAACTGTTTGGGTACTGTATACATTTGCAATAAATATTCTTCTTTCGGTTCAGGTGTTTCAAAGTGCATGGTGTACTTGCAGAGTCGTGGGCACAGGAAACAGGGGATTCAGGAGACAGCAGCTCCTTAGCTCCTTCAGGAGTAAGCGTGTGGGTAGGCGCAGCGTGGTGCAGCGGCAGAAAACACACAGAGACCAGGTGCAATAACGGAAATATATTGTAATAGAAGTCCCACAAGAACAGACAGGTCTGGCTGGAAGACAATTCGACTGGGAGCACTTACAAGTTGTAACAGCAGAGTGACAGTAGATTGGTAGAACAAAGGTGCCACCAGCATCTGTCTCAAGGAGTGGAATGCAGCCTGGGTGGTCTGCACCCAAATGGGAAGGTTTCCAGGAAGGATGGTGTGTCCCTGCACTTTCCCTACTGCTCCAGAACCTTTCCCTGATGCTAAGCACTATCCCTGAGAGACAGGGGACCTGTCCCTACTCTAGTGACTTGCAAAGTGCACTCCAAACCCAGGAGCCAGGGTTATTAATAGACTTTGCCTGACCCAAGATGGCTACCAGAGTCACAATGCCAGCATTTAATCGGATAGATGCCTCCCTGTGACCAAGGAAACCATAGAGGAACTAGGTTCCTCTTGACTTCCTCCTCCTCCTGCACTGCCACCGCAGACGAGTGCCACCTGCATTGGAGAAAGTAGACTGCACCTGCTACATATATTTATTCTATATATATGTCCATGTGAGCATCACATCAAGTGAAGTAGTAACTGATTATATTACATTTTACTTTGTTTTTGTGTATTTTACAAAATACAGTAATATTTTTTTCACATAGGATAGAATCTATTGGAAAAATGCTATGAAAAAAAAGATCACCCAGCATTTATTATTTATTTATATATTTATTCCTGTTTAGATGAATAGTGTTTTGCATATAAGTTGCCAGTAGGTTCTTAACTATTCCTGGAAAATTATTGGAGGCATCGCTTTTGCAAGAGCTCCATTTGATTTGAGCAAAGCTTGTAATGATACTGATGTATGTGAATTCAATTTCAAGAGATAACGAGCCCTTAAGATCCCAGTTTTTGCAACATGCCCCCATGGTATACAGATTTCCTGACGCCACCATGGCAGCATACTAGTGATTGGCTCCGCCTTTCTCCTCTCCCTCAGGACCAATGAAATAGCATAAATTAAAGGCCAGTTAGGCCCCGCCCCATTCTTCTTTTTGTCCTCATGCCTCCATGCACCAGTGAAGAGTAAACAGTACTATGTTCCCCCCTCTGCCTCCAGGCAGCTGCCGGCTGGGTTAAGCCTCTCCCAGTGCGAAGTCCCAGTATCAGTCTGCTAAAAGCGCCAGAGTAGCTTGGGAGCTCCTTCTGTGGGTCTCGATGGAGCTCAGCAGTTTTTCCTATTTAGGAATGAAATCTGCCTTTAAGGTTGGTGTCTGCAACGTTTGTTGGGTTTGGGGAGGCCAGCTTTGCATTCTTCTTACCTTTGCCATTGTTTGTCTCCTGTCATTTTCTCATTTTCTGCACCCCCTGTTCTTTTCCTCCTGCAGTGGCACTGGTCTGGGTACATTACTCCCCCTAGACAGGTTCTCTGTCCTTTGCTGTCCTAGGCCGGCTGTAGGTATAGCTTATGTTTGTAGGTTGTGTATGTATATGTTTGAGGCAGGTGGGTATGTGTTTGTGTATATATATATATATATATATATATATATATATATATATATGTGTGTGTGTGTGTGTGTGTGTGTGTGTGTGTGTGTGTGTGTGTGTGTGTGTGTGTGTGTGTGTGTATATATACATATATATAATATGGAAGTGTGTATTGTAGGGGATCAGAGGGGTGGACAGCTGGCTTAGAGACAGGTTGTGCACACAGGTACAGCTCAAAGTTCAGCAGCACACAGGCTTATAGATAATAGTTCATGGCTCCAATCAGAGCTACAGTCTTTATGTGGTTAAGCTCATCCAGCACACCATCCAGCAATGGACATTTTCACACAGCATGCTGCTGTCTCTCTCTCTCCTACTCAAACAGCTCCTCTCTGAGACTTTCAGCCCAGCTGACAATTAGCAGGTCTGAAGGGGAAATATCTGCCCTCTTCGATTAACCCTTTCTTGACCCTGCCCAAGGCTGACCCTCTGCGGTATGTATATATGTTCATATATATGTTTGTGTATACATGTGTGTGTTCTTATGTTGGTTGGTATGTATCTATTTGGGGGGGTGTTATATGGAGCGGTATGTGCATGTATTTATATATGCATGCATATTGTTTAACCACTTCCCGCCTGGCCCATATCAGATGATGGCCGGGCGGTGGTTCAGTTATCCTGACTGGGCGTCATATGACGTCCAGCAGGATAACATGCCGCCGCACGCATCGCGGTGACCGGTGGAGCAGTGTGTCAGCCTGACACACCGCTCCACCGATCTTGGTAAAGAGCCTCCGGTGGAGTCTCTTTACCACGTGATCAGCCATGTCCAATCACGGCTGATCACGCTGTCAATAGGAAGAGCCGTTGATCGGCTTTTCCTCACTCGCGTCTGACAGACGCGAGTAGAGGAGAGCCGATCGGCAGCTCTCCTGACAGGGGGGGTCTGCGCTGATTGTTTATCAGCACAGCCCCCCCTCAGATCACCACACTGGACCACCAGGGATCACCACTAGGACCACTAGGGAAGGGGCAACATGTGGATGGCCAGGTATGTACCCCATGGCCATCCACATGTGCCCAATGTGCCCAATCTGTGCCAATCAGTGCCCACAAATGGGCACTGATTGGCACCAACATGTTTCAGGTCTGCCCAGCAATGCCACCAATTAGTTTATTCAGTTCTACCAATCAGTGTCATCAGTGCCACCTGTCAGTGCCCATCGGTGCCACCTGTCAGTGCCCATCTGTGCCCATCAGTGCCCACCTATCAGTGCCCATCAGTGCCACCTATCAGTGCCACCCATAAGTACCCATCAGTGCCACCCATAAGTACCAATCAATGCCACCTACGAGTGCCCATCAGTGCCGCCTATGAGTGCCCATCGGTGCCACCTATGAGTGCCCATCAGTGCCGCATACCAGTGCCACCTATCAGTGCCCATCAGTGCCACCTATCAGTTCCCATCAGTGCCGCCTATCAGTGCCCATCATCAGTGCCCGTCAGTGCCACCTCATCAGTGCCACCTCATTGGTGCCACCTCATTGGTGCCCATTAGGGATGAGCCGAACACCCCCCGGTTCGGTTCGCACCAGAACCCGCGAACGGACCGCAAGTTCGCACGAACGTTAGAACCCCATTGACGTCTATGGGACTCGAACGTTCGAAATCAAAAGTGCTCATTTTAAAGGCTAATTTGCATGGTATTGTCCTAAAAAGGGTTTGGGGACCCGGGTCCTACCCCAGGGGACATGTATCAATGCAAAAAAAACTTTTAAAAACGGCCGTTTTTTCGGGAGCAGTGATTTTAATGATGCTTAAAGTAAAAAAAAAAAAGTGAAATATTCCTTTAAATATCGTACCTGGGGGGTGTCTATAGTATGCCTGTAAAGTGACGCGTGTTTCCCATGTTTAGAACAGTCCCTGCACCAAATGTCATTTTTAAAGGAAAAAATCTCATTTAAAACTGCTTGCGGGTTTAATGTCATGTCGGGTCATGGCAATATGGATGAAAATCAGTGAGACAAACGGCATGGGTACCCCCCAGTCCATTACCAGGCCCTTTGGGTCTTGTATGGATATTAAGGGGAACCCCGCACCCAAATTAAAATAAGGAAAGGTCCCTATATACTCTGAACAGCAGTATACAGGCGGTGCAAACAAGACAGGGACTGTAGGTTTGTTGTTAAGTAGAATCTGTTTGTAATTTTGAACATTTTTAATGTGTTTAGCTCCAGCCAAAAAATCTTTTCTAAGCTTTTTGGAAAACATAGGGAAGGGTTATCACCCCTGTGACATTTGTTTTGCGTCTTTCCTCCTCTTCAGAAGATTTCACCTCACTTTTTTGTCCCAATGAAAAATGTTTTTTGAAAATTTGGGTTTTTTTGTGGAACAAGGATTGGAAAGCATCAGTGGAAAGGAAAAATTGTTTTCCCATATTAACTCTTACAGGAGAGAATTTCCCTTCCTTAGGGGTAGATTTCATCTCACTTCCTGTTGTCTCCTTCCGTTTGCAAGTAGGAGTCGTTTGTAAGTTAGATGTTTGAAAGTAGGGTCCTGCCCTATATACTCAGCAGAAATTTGGGCCTTAGGTGTTGCTGTGGCCAAAACACTGTAAGCCCTCACAGGGCCCTGCTGTGAAATATTAGATCAAGAATTGTAATTACATGCCCCTGTTGAACAGGAGCTGAAAAATTAGGCCTTAGGCACTGGTGCTGGTGCCACAACACTGCAACCCCTCACAGACACTCTAGTTGGAACGCAGGAACGAGCCCTGCTGCAAAGTATTGCATCAAAAATTGTAATTACACGCCCCTGTTAGACAGGGGCAGAAAAATTGGGTCTTAGGCACTGGTGCTGGTGCCACAACACTGCAACCCCTCACAGACACTCTAGTTGAAACGCAGGAACAAGCCCTGCTGCAAAGTATTGCATCAAAAATTGTAATTACACGCCCCTGTTAGACAGGGGCTGAAAAATTGGGTCTTAGGCACTGGTGCTGGTGCCACAACACTGCAACCCCTCACAGACACTCTAGTTGGAATGCAGGAACGAGCCCTGCTGCAAAGTATTACATCAAAAATTGTAATTACACGCCCCTGTTAAACAGGGGCTGAAAAATTGTGCCTTAGGCACTGGTGGTGGCGCCCAGAACCAAAAATGTTCTTACAAGCTATCAGCGTGATGATTGAGGAGGAAGAGGATAATTACTCAGGGATAGTCACTCAGCATCAGCATAGGCAGTCTTTGAAGGGATCTGAGATTTCAAAAAAAATTATTCGGTTACATCTGCATCAGGTGCTTGGTAGCTGGTGGTGATCCAAGACTGATTCATTTTTATGAAGGTCAGCCGATCGACCGAGTCGGTGGACAGACGCACCCTGTGATCGGTTACCACGCCTCCAGCAGCACTGAATGTGCGTTCCGAAAGAACGCTGGATGCAGGACAGGCCAGTAGCTCAATTGCATACTGTGCAAGCTCTGGCCAGTGATCCATCCTCAAGACCCAGTAACCCAGAGGATTTTCGGTGGGAAAGGTGTCCAAGTCTGATCTTGCCCCTAGGTATTCCTGCACCATGTAAAACAGACGCTGGCGATGGTTGCTGGAACCGATCATACCTTGGGGCTGCGGACCAAAAAATTGTCTGAACGCATCGGTCAGACGGCCACCTTCTCCACCGCTCCTTCTTTGACTGACCGAAGCCTCAGCAACACGTTGTCCAGAAACAGGAGTTTGTAACCTCCCAGTCTCTGGGAACGCGTTGCACAGACCTTTCTGCAAGGCCTCCCGAAGATGTTTCATCCTCTGCTCCCTCTGCGATGGCAAGATAAGGTCCGCAACCTTACCCTTGTAACGTGGATCAAGGAGGGTTGCCAGCCAGTATTGGTCCTTCTCCTTGATACCACGAATACGAGGATCCTTACGCAGGCTTTGCAGGATCAGGGAGGCCATGCAGCGTAGGTTTGCTGAGGCATTCGGTCCGGAGTCCTCTGGGTCACTAAGGACAACAACGTCCGCAGCCACCTCCTCCCAGCCTCGTACAAGTCCATGTGTTCCTTGGGACTGATCCCTTAAAGACTGCTGATGCTGAGTGCCAGGCTCCACCTCCATACTGACACAATCTTCCTCCTCCTCCTCCTCCTCCTCCTCGTCCTCTTCCTGTGTGATCGGCGGGCACGCAGGAACACTGTCTGGATAAAGGGGGCCTTGAGAGCTAAGGAAGTCCTCCTCTTCCTGCCTCTGTTCTGCCTCAAGTGCCCTGTCCATTATTCCACGCAGCGTGTGCTCCAACAGGTGGACAAGGGGGACAGTGTCACTGATGCATGCACTGTCAGTGCTCACCATCCTCGTGGCCTCCTCGAATGGTGACAGGACAGTGCATGCATCCCTGATCATGGCCCACTGGCGTGGGGAAAAAAAACCAAGGTCCCCTGACCCTGTCCTGGTGCCATAGTCGCACAGGTACTCATTGATGGCCCTCTGCTGCGTGTGCAGCCGCTGCAGCATGGCCAACGTCGAGTTCCACCTGGTGGGCATGTCACAGATTAGGCGGTTCTTGGGCAGGTTAAACTCCTTTTGGAGGTCCGTCAGCCGAGCACTGGCATTATATGACCGGCGGAAATGCACACAGACTTTCCTGGCCTGCCTCAGGACATCCTGTAAGCCCGGGTACCTGCCCAAGAACCGCTGCACCACCAAGTTAAGGACGTGAGCCAAACAGGGCACATGGGTCAGTTGTCCCTGTCGGAGGGCAGAGAGGAGGTTGGTGCCATTGTCGCAAACCACCATTCCTGCCTTAAGTTGGCGTGGCGTCAACCACCTCTGAACCTGCCCCTGCAGAGCTGACAGAACCTCTGCCCCAGTGTGGCTCCTGTCCCCCAAGCACACCAGCTCAAGCACCGCATGGCATCTTTTGGCCTGCGTACTTGCGTAGCCCCTTGAACGCCTACGGAGCACCGCTGGTTCCGAGGAAGAGGCCATGGAGGAAGAAGAAGAGGAGGGGGTGGAGGAGAGAGGTGTGTCACAATCAGCATTTTGGAGGCGTGGTGGCGGAACAACCTCCAACACTACTGCACCTTGTCCTGCATCCTTCCCAGCTGCCAGCAGAGTCACCCAATGCGCCGTGAAACTTAAGTAACGTCCCTGTCCATGCCTGCTGGACCATGAGTCAGCGGTAATATGCACCTTACCGCTGACCGCCCTGTCCAGCGAGGCATGGACATTGCCTTCCACATGCCGGTAGAGAGCCGGAATCGCCTTCCGTGAGAAAAAGTGGCGTTTGGGTACCTGCCACTGAGGAACCGCACATTCCACAAACTCACGGAAGGGGGCAGAGTCTACCAACTGAAAAGGCAGCAGTTGAAGTGCTAGCAATTTTGCCAAGCTAGCATTCAACCGCTGGGCATGTGGATGGCTGGGAGCAAACTTCTTTCGGCGGTGCAGCAGCTGGGGCAGGGAAATTTGCCTGGTACAATCTGACGTCGGTGTACCAAAAGCAGATTGCCCATAAGTACTTGGCTGTGACACACCTAATTCTACACCTTCATTCCTCTCACTGCAGGTCGCAGAGAGGACTGAAGGTCTAGTGGGGTTGGAAATCTCAGCTGATGAGGAGCAAGGAGAGATCGTCTTTGTTCTTTGGTGTGGGTCTTTTAGATACGCTTGCCAACGAACTGCATGGCAGGTCAACATATGTCTGGTCAAGCATGTGGTACCCAAGCGGGAGATGTTTTGGCCACGCGAGATACGCTTGAGACATATATTGCAAATAGCAGCGGTGCGATCTGATGCACTCGTCTCAAAAAAGGCCCACACCAAAGAACTTTTTGAATAACGCGCAGAGACTGCAGCGCCCTGCACATGTGGAGCTTTGGGGTGTGATGCAGTCAATGTGCTGCCCTTAGGCTGGCCCCTGGAGGGCATCCTGCCTAGTTGGTGATGTGCCACCTCCTCCTCCTCCTCCTCCTCCTCCTCCTCCTCTCTCCTATCAGGCACCCACGTTGAGTCAGTGACCTCATCATCCCCTCCCTCCTCATCACTGGAGCAAACCTGGCAGTATGCTGCAGCAGGGGGAGCATGACTGCCAGATTGCTGTCCTTCTTGGGCACCCCCTCTGTCCGTGCTCATGTTACTGCCTTCATTGAGCTCAGTATCATCATCAAAGCCTTCCAAACGCTGGGCATCCTCCTGGAGCATGTACCCAACACTGTGGTCAAACAGTTCGAGGGAATCCTCATGAGGACATGGTGGAGCTAGGGAAGGAGTCACTGATGACATTGAGCTGAGGGAAGAGGCCGCTGCTTTGCCAGACAAAGCACCCTGGGCATGGGTGAGAGAGGATGAGGAGGATGAGGACGGCTTGGTCATCCACTCGACCAAGTCTTCCGCATGTTGCGGCTCAACACGGCCAGCTGCCGAAAAAAAGGCCAAGCGTGTCCCATGGCCACGTGCTGATGAGGATGCACCGTCTCCACGACCAGCACTAGACACAGAGCCTGCTTGCCCTCTCTTATTGGCTTGTGACTGTCTGCCTCTCCTTCTTGGCCTTCCAGACATACTAATGGCCTGTAGCTGCACTAAGCTGGGATAGAACACCTGTAATTTTCTTCAGGTAGCTTTATATACTGTAACCAGACAAGCCTGCCTGTCAGTAGGAAGATAACAGGAACGGATCTAGCTGAACACTGTGAGCAGGACGTACTGCACTAAATGTATATAGCAGGAACGGATCTAGCTGAACACTGTGAGCAGGACGCACTGCACTGAATGTAAATAGCAGGAACGGATCTAGCTGAACACTGTGAGCAGGACGCACTGCACTGAATGTAAACAGCAGGAACGGATGTAGCTAAACACTGTGAGCAGGACGCACTGCACTGAATGTAAATAGCAGGAACGGATCTAGCTGAACACTGTGAGCAGGACGCACTGCACTGAATGTAAATAGCAGGAACGGATCTAGCTGAACACTGTGAGCAGCACGCACTGCACTGAATGTAAATAGCAGGAACGGATCTAGCTGAACACTGTGAGCAGGACGCACTGCACTGAATGTAAATAGCAGGAACAGATCTAGCTGAACACTGTGAGCAGGACGCACTGCACTGAATGTAAACAGCAGGAACGGATGTAGCTAAACACTGTGAGCAGGACGCACTGCACTGAATGTAAATAGCAGGAACGGATCTAGCTGAACACTGTGAGCAGGACGCACTGCACTGAATGTAAATAGCAGGAACGGATCTAGCTGAACACTGTGAGCAGGACGCACTGCACTGAATGTAAACAGCAGGAACGGATGTAGCTAAACACTGTGAGCAGGACGCACTGCACTGAATGTAAATAGCAGGAACGGATCTAGCTGAACACTGTGAGCAGGACGCACTGCACTGAATGTAAATAACAGGAACGGATCTAGCTGAACACTGTGAGCAGGACACACTGTACTAAATGTAAATAGTCTAGCTGCCTGACCGTGGTACTAATAGGATCAAAAAGAACACCTGTAATTTTCTTCAGGTAGCTTTATATACTGTAACCAGACAAGCCTGCCTGTCAGTAGGAAGATAACAGGAACGGATCTAGCTGAACACTGTGAGCAGGACGTACTGCACTAAATGTATATAGCAGGAACGGATCTAGCTGAACACTGTGAGCAGGACGCACTGCACTGAATGTAAATAGCAGGAACGGATCTAGCTGAACACTGTGAGCAGGACGCACTGCACTGAATGTAAACAGCAGGAACGGATGTAGCTAAACACTGTGAGCAGGACGCACTGCACTGAATGTAAATAGCAGGAACGGATCTAGCTGAACACTGTGAGCAGGACGCACTGCACTGAATGTAAATAGCAGGAACGGATCTAGCTGAACACTGTGAGCAGCACGCACTGCACTGAATGTAAATAGCAGGAACGGATCTAGCTGAACACTGTGAGCAGGACGCACTGCACTGAATGTAAATAGCAGGAACGGATCTAGCTGAACACTGTGAGCAGGACGCACTGCACTGAATGTAAACAGCAGGAACGGATGTAGCTAAACACTGTGAGCAGGACGCACTGCACTGAATGTAAATAGCAGGAACGGATGTAGCTAAACACTGTGAGCAGGACGCACTGCACTGAATGTAAATAGCAGGAACGGATCTAGCTGAACACTGTGAGCAGGACGCACTGCACTGAATGTAAATAACAGGAACGGATCTAGCTGAACACTGTGAGCAGGACACACTGTACTAAATGTAAATAGTCTAGCTGCCTGACCGTGGTACTAATAGGATCAAAAAGAACACCTGTAATTTTCTTCAGGTAGCTTTATATACTGTAACCAGACAAGCCTGCCTGTCAGTAGGAAGATAACAGGAACGGATCTAGCTGAACACTGTGAGCAGGACGTACTGCACTAAATGTATATAGCAGGAACGGATCTAGCTGAACACTGTGAGCAGGACGCACTGCACTGAATGTAAATAGCAGCAACGGATCTAGCTGAACACTGTGAGCAGGACGCACTGCACTGAATGTAAATAGCAGGAACGGATCTAGCTGAACACTGTGAGCAGGACGCACTGCACTGAATGTAAACAGCAGGAACGGATGTAGCTAAACACTGTGAGCAGGACGCACTGCACTGAATGTAAATAGCAGGAACGGATCTAGCTGAACACTGTGAGCAGGACGCACTGCACTGAATGTAAATAACAGGAACGGATCTAGCTGAACACTGTGAGCAGGACACACTGTACTAAATGTAAATAGTCTAGCTGCCTGACCGTGGTACTAATAGGATCAAAAAGAACACCTGTAATTTTCTTCAGGTAGCTTTATATACTGTAACCAGACAAGCCTGCCTGTCAGTAGGAAGATAACAGGAACGGATCTAGCTGAACACTGTGAGCAGGACGTACTGCACTGAATGTAAATAGCAGCAACGGATCTAGCTGAACACTGTGAGCAGGACGCACTGCACTGAATGTAAATAGCAGGAACGGATCTAGCTGAACACTGTGAGCAGGACGCACTGCACTGAATGTAAATAGCAGGAACGGATCTAGCTGAACACTGTGAGCAGCACGCACTGCACTGAATGTAAATAGCAGGAACGGATCTAGCTGAACACTGTGAGCAGGACGCACTGCACTGAATGTAAATAGCAGGAACGGATCTAGCTGAACACTGTGAGCAGGACGCACTGCACTGAATGTAAACAGCAGGAACGGATGTAGCTAAACACTGTGAGCAGGACGCACTGCACTGAATGTAAATAGCAGGAACGGATGTAGCTAAACACTGTGAGCAGGACGCACTGCACTGAATGTAAATAGCAGGAACGGATCTAGCTGAACACTGTGAGCAGGACGCACTGCACTGAATGTAAATAACAGGAACGGATCTAGCTGAACACTGTGAGCAGGACACACTGTACTAAATGTAAATAGTCTAGCTGCCTGACCGTGGTACTAATAGGATCAAAAAGAACACCTGTAATTTTCTTCAGGTAGCTTTATATACTGTAACCAGACAAGCCTGCCTGTCAGTAGGAAGATAACAGGAACGGATCTAGCTGAACACTGTGAGCAGGACGTACTGCACTAAATGTATATAGCAGGAACGGATCTAGCTGAACACTGTGAGCAGGACGCACTGCACTGAATGTAAATAGCAGCAACGGATCTAGCTGAACACTGTGAGCAGGACGCACTGCACTGAATGTAAATAGCAGGAACGGATCTAGCTGAACACTGTGAGCAGGACGCACTGCACTGAATGTAAACAGCAGGAACGGATGTAGCTAAACACTGTGAGCAGGACGCACTGCACTGAATGTAAATAGCAGGAACGGATCTAGCTGAACACTGTGAGCAGGACGCACTGCACTGAATGTAAATAACAGGAACGGATCTAGCTGAACACTGTGAGCAGGACACACTGTACTAAATGTAAATAGTCTAGCTGCCTGACCGTGGTACTAATAGGATCAAAAAGAACACCTGTAATTTTCTTCAGGTAGCTTTATATACTGTAACCAGACAAGCCTGCCTGTCAGTAGGAAGATAACAGGAACGGATCTAGCTGAACACTGTGAGCAGGACGTACTGCACTGAATGTAAATAGCAGCAACGGATCTAGCTGAACACTGTGAGCAGGACGCACTGCACTGAATGTAAATAGCAGGAACGGATCTAGCTGAACACTGTGAGCAGGACGCACTGCACTGAATGTAAATAGCAGGAACGGATCTAGCTGAACACTGTGAGCAGCACGCACTGCACTGAATGTAAATAGCAGGAACGGATCTAGCTGAACACTGTGAGCAGGACGCACTGCACTGAATGTAAATAGCAGGAACAGATCTAGCTGAACACTGTGAGCAGGACGCACTGCACTGAATGTAAATAGCAGGAACGGATCTAGCTGAACACTGTGAGCAGGACGCACTGCACTGAATGTAAATAACAGGAACGGATCTAGCTGAACACTGTGAGCAGGACACACTGTACTAAATGTAAATAGTCTAGCTGCCTGACCGTGGTACTAATAGGATCAAAAAGAACACCTGTAATTTTCTTCAGGTAGCTTTATATACTGTAACCAGACAAGCCTGCCTGTCAGTAGGAAGATAACAGGAACGGATCTAGCTGAACACTGTGAGCAGGACGTACTGCACTAAATGTATATAGCAGGAACGGATCTAGCTGAACACTGTGAGCAGGACGCACTGCACTGAATGTAAATAGCAGCAACGGATCTAGCTGAACACTGTGAGCAGGACGCACTGCACTGAATGTAAATAGCAGGAACGGATCTAGCTGAACACTGTGAGCAGCACGCACTGCACTGAATGTAAATAGCAGGAACGGATCTAGCTGAACACTGTGAGCAGGACGCACTGCACTGAATGTAAATAGCAGGAACGGATCTAGCTGAACACTGTGAGCAGGACGCACTGCACTAAATGTAAATACCAGGAACGGATCTAGCTGAACACTGTGAGCAGGACGCACTGCACTGAATGTAAATAGCAGGAACGGATCTAGCTGAACACTGTGAGCAGGACGCACTGCACTGAATGTAAATAGCAGGAACGGATCTAGCTGAACACTGTGAGCAGCACGCACTGCACTGAATGTAAATAGCAGGAACGGATCTAGCTGAACACTGTGAGCAGGAAGCACTGTACTGAATGTAAATAGCAGGAACGGATCTAGCTGAACACTGTGAGCAGGACACACTGCACTGAATGTAAATAGTCTAGATAGAAGATAACAGGAACGGATCTAGCTAAACTGAATACAGTGTATATATATATATGCAACACCTGGGATGCATATATATACACAATACACTGTAAGTGCAGCTAACTGACTGACTGTTCTGCCTAATCTATCTAACTCAAATCAAATGACACTGTCTCTCTCTCTCTCTATCGCTCAGCACACCGGAACACACACTACACAGGGCCGCCGTGCAGGCGGCCTTATATAGTGTGGGGTGTGTACTAAATCCCCTGAGCCATAATTGGCCAAAGCCACCCTGGCTTTGGCCAATTACAGCTCTCTCTACTGACGGCGCTGTGATTGGCCAAGCATGCGGGTCATAGTGCATGCTTGGCCAATCATCAGCCAGCAATGCACTGCGATGCCGCAGTGAATTATGGGCCGTGACGCGCCACACGAATTTGGCGCGAACGGCCCATATCGTTCGCAATTCGACGGACGGTCGAACAGCCGATGTTCGAGTCGAACATGGGTTCGACTCGAACACGAAGCTCATCCCTAGTGCCCATCAGTGCCTGTCAGTGCAGCCATATCAGTGCCCATCATTGAAGAAGAAAACGTACTTATTTACAAAAATTTTTAACAGAAACAAAGAAAAACTTGTTTTTTTTTCAAAATTTTCGGTCTTTTTTTATTTGTTGCGCAAAAAATAAAAACCGCAGAGGTGATCAAATACCACCAAAAGAAAGATCTATTTGTGGGAACAAAATGATAAAAAATTTGTTTGGGTACAGTGTTGAATGACCGCACAATTGTCATTCAAATTGCAACTGCACTGAAAGCTGAAAATTGGCCTGGGCGGGAAGCTGTCTAAGTGCCTGGTATTGAAGTGGTTAAAAAAAAAAAAAGGGAAAGGAGAGAGGGTGTAGATGTATATATTTAGATATACATTATTAGAGGGAGAAGTGAAGTCGCTGTTGCCTTATCTATTTTTCCTCTTCTCTGTCTTTCTGTGGCTGTCCGTCTCTCAGCTGGTCGTCCCATTTGTGTTTTTTTTTTACAGTTTTTACAGTTTTTTCTTTATACTGTATACATTGTTGAAATAAATGAAAGAAAAAAAAACGCAAAACGCGGCAAAAACGCGGTAAAAACGCGGTACTTGCGTTTTTGGATGCGGGTCCATTGAATTCTATTACATGCAAATTGCTGCATTTTGCATTAAAAAAGTCCCCGACCCTTTCCAAAAATGCAGAGGCACAAAAAAGCATTGATGTGAACATGTTCAATAGGAACCCATGTTAAAAAAATTCCCATGCATTTCTGCAAAATGCAAAATGCATCAAAAAACGCATTAGTGTGAATGGAGCTTTAGTAAGAGATCTGCATTGCCTCTTTAGAAAACAAATAAAAGAAAAAAATATATATAAATAAAAGAAAAAAAGGCGCCTCTAAGTGCAGAATTAAAACTTTTAATATCCCCAAACAAGATTAAAAACACTTACAGAATCAAGGATAAGAAGAGGCATAACATGGATGTATGAAGCAGGTGATCCGGCATCAGGAGGTCCCAGTGTATTACAGCTTTCTTTGCCTCTTCAGAATCTGAACTAGTTTGTTTTTCTTCCAGTTTCCCATGTAGCAAAGAACAACTTCTAGAAACGTGATGTAGACAGTGGTGATCAGTATGCTTATAATAAATAATGCTGTTTAGCTTTAAGATGTCCAACTTGTCAGTATTCTGATCTGTTTTGAGCACACAATAGCACCGTTCCTATTTGCATAATATCATGTTTATAAGATGACAAATATCAATAAATCTGCCATCTTCGTTTCACGCTTCTCTTATCTTCACCATTACAAATAGACATCAAAGGTGAAGCCAGTAGAGTTTTAAGCTGTGCAAAATAGAAAATGTAGAAGGATTTTCATTCAATATTCACCAGTAGACCATCATTCAGTATGGCAATATGTTATATAACCTTTAAATCTTTGATAATGTGCAAAGATTATATTTCTTTCTAAAATTAATCACTTACACAATCTACCCAAATATAAATGTAATATCATTTTTATAAAATGTAAAGATCGCAACTATTTTTTTTTTATATCTGAAATACATCAATTTGGGATCTATTTATAAAGCACAGAATGTGACTTTTCCTTCCCTAGTTTATCCTACGAGGGCCCCACTTGTCTGTTCACTTAAGCACCATACAATTATCTTATGTCCAAGAATCATTTGAAATACAGTTAGGATGGGCCATTTCTGTTACATTATTATTATGGTACTTATATAGCGCTGTCAATTTACATATACATTGGTCCCTACCCTCAAGGAGCTTACAAACTAAGGTCCCTAACTCACATTCATATACTGGGGCCAATTTAGACAGAAGCCAATTAACCTACCAGCATGTCTTTAGAGTGTGGGAGGAAACCCACGCAGGCACAGGAAGAACATGTAAACTCCAGGCAGGTAGTGTTGTGGTTGGGATTCAAACTAGCAACCCTTTTTACTGCTAGGCAAGAGTGCTACCCACTCAACCACTGTGCCACCCACTACACCACTGTGCCACCCATCTTTCTGTTTTACCTGCATTCCAGGTAGCATTATTACTACTGAGTTTTCTTACCATTTAGGGGAATAGTGGAATACATAGGACCCCTGCCCTTCTTTAATGCAGTACTATATTCTTGAGCAGCCAATATACTGTACATAAGGGTTGTGCATACAAGTGCATCTCAAAAAATTAGAATATCATCAAAACGTTCATTTATTTCAGTAATTCAATTCAAAAAGTGAAACTCATATTTTATATAGATGAGTTACACACAGAGTGATATATTTTAAGCATTTCTTTTTTTTTTTTTTATGATGAATTTTGATTTTCCCACGAACTGTGGGAAATTTAGCATTTCTTTGGAAATCAAGGTCCCAGAGTCTGGAGAAAGAGTGGAGAGGCACAGGATCCGAGTTGCATGAGGTCCAGTGTGAAGTTTCCACAGTCAGTGATAATTTGGGGAGCCATGTCATCTGCTGGTGTTGGTCCACTGTGTTTTATCAAGTCCAAATTCAGCGCAGCCCTCTACCAGGAAATTCTAGAGAACTTCATGCTTCCCTCTGCTGACCAGCTTTATGGAGATGCTGATTTCATTTTCAGACTTGGCACCTGCCCACACTGCCAAAAGTACCAATACCTGGTTTAATGATCATGGTATCATGGTGCTTGATTTGCCAGAAAACTTGCCTGACCTAAACCCCATAGAGAATCTCCAGGGTATTTGTCAAGAGGAAGATGAGATACACCAGACCCAACAATGCAGACGAGCTGAAGGCCGCCGTCAAAGCAACCTGGGCTTCTATAACACCACAGCAATGCCAAAGGCTGATTGCCTCCATGCCACGCCACATTGATGCAGTAAATCATACAAAAGAAGCCCCAACCAAGTATTGGTATAGTGCGGGGATCTACAAACTTTCTAAATAAAGGGCCAGTTTACTGTTCTTCAAACTTTAGGGGGGGCAGACTGTGGCCGGTGGAGGAAGAAAATGGCAAGTAAACAATGCTCCATCATTGGTATTAGGGGGAGTAATAGTGCCACATCTTTGGTGTCAGTTGGAAGAATAGTGCTCCATCATAGGTGTTAGTGGGAGTAATAGTGGGAGTAATAGTGCCCCATCATTGGTATCAGTGGGAGGAATAATGCCCCATCATTGGCATCAGTGGGAGGAATAGTGCCCTATCCTTGGTAACAATGGGAGGAATAGTGCCCCATCATTGATGTCAATGGGAGGAATAGTGTCCCATTATTGGTATCAAATGGAAGAATAGTGCCCCATTATTGGTATCAGATTCAAGAATAGTGCCCCATCATTGCTATCAATGGGAGGAATAGTATTCCATCACTGGTGTCAGTGAGAGGATTAGTGCCCCATTGTTGCTGTCAGTGGAGGGAATAATGCCCCAAGGGTCAGATAAAAGCAAGCAAAGGGCCACATCCAGCCACTGGGCCACAGTTTGGAGGCCCCTGGTATAGTGCATACTATACTGTACATGGACATACGTTTCAGTAAGCCAAAATGTCTGTTTTAAAAATCTTCTTTTTTTTTATTGGTGTAGCGCACTACTCCCTTAGGAGCTGCAAAGTTGTTCATTTTCCCACTGGCCATCCCAGACCCTCAGAGCTACCCTTACCTCTGACACTTCGGGTTCTATTCTGTGTAACAGCACAGACTCAATCCCCTTGACACAGCTGTGGTGTGGTGTGCAGCTGACAACAAAGAATAACCCCACAATGTATACAATAACAATAATATACCTTTGTTATTATCTGGGCATCTGATGCTCCACCTGCTAGAAAAGAACAGCACTCCACACCAATTGTACTTAACCAGGAACTTATTTTTACTTGTAATTGGTAGAAAATGGTAATTACAGTATTTGTACTGTCACACAAACGTAATGTAACAGTGAGAAAAACAAAGGGGTTCTTTGTAACAGGTTGTACACAGAAAGAGGTAGTAACTGATGCCTGGAAGTGCGCCTCTGAGTGGGACTAAGGTCACAGTGAAATCACCTTCACTCTGTGTACCTTCCCTCTCCGAGCCCGCTCTGATAACTATAACAAGACAAATGTTATGTTACAATGAACAACGCAATTGCTAGGGAGCTCCCCTGCTTTGCAAAGCTGTCTCTCTGAAAGACAATAGAATACAAGGCCTTGCAATATTAGAGGTAGTCCTTTTTTCTTCGTCTTCTGTCTTCTGCTAGCTATTTATGAATTATAATCCAATGGTTAAATAACCCAGAATTAGATTAAGTAGAAGTTGAAGATTATTCTTGTAGTGTAGTAACCTGTAACTGTCTCTGATGCAATTAACTTTGTGTAACACAGTGCTATTAGTGCAGTGAAGGGTAGGCTTGAGGCCTAATTGAACTCAGTCTCTAGTTCCTTCAATCCTCCTGTGTGGAAGTACAGGCCCCAGCACACTGTGTTACAGATTCAGGTGTGTAAAAGTGCATTAGGAAAACTTTGGGCAACAGCCCTCTCACCTGACCAGGTCTGTGTAGCAGGACAGCTCCCTCCAATGTACTGGGTCTTGCTTCTCTCCGGCCGGTGCCATCAAACCGCTCCGCTCAGCAAGATAAACTGGAACCCTCTGATGACTCCGACTGTCAGCCCGGATCCTTCTCAGTTCTGTCCCAGCGTCTCTCCAGCCCGCTGATGTAAAGCAAAGTCGCTGGTCGTGCTGCTCCTGGTAGGTGTAGGCCGTGTTCTGTGAAACACCTCCGCACAGGTCCTCACAGGCAGGCCATGCGTCCCGAAGAGACCTAAGATGGCCATGCAGGGGCCTTTTATAGCCTACCCAGCATGCAGTTCAGTGCATGAGTGTTGCTGGGTAAGAACACTCGGCATTATGGGTAGGTCAATTCTTGTGAAAAGTGAATAAACAATCACTTCCTGTACCATTCTTGAATAAGGAAAATAAAATGCAGTCCATTCCACAATTTGGCCACTAGATGGCGCCACATACTAAATTATATTACTGTTCATTGAATAACATAGCATTACATTAATAGGCAAAAATTGTGGGCGCTACATAGGCCTTATGTAATCTTCTAATTTTCTGAGATACTGAATTTGGGGTTTTCACTAGCTGTAAGCCATAATCATCAAAATTAAAAAAAAGAAATGCTTGAAATATATCACTCTGTGTGCAATGCATCCACTGTATATAAAATATGTGAGTTTCACTTTTTGAATTGAATTACTGAAATAAATTAACTTTTTGATGATATTCAAATTTTTGGAGATGCACCTGTACATCTGTGTAGGTTTAAACATGAATCTCAGGCAGCTTGTTGGCAGATCAGGGCAGCAGGAGAGCGTGGAAGATGTAACAATGCTCAGCTCCAGGATAAATCATCCCCCCCCCCCACTCCTCCCTTGCTTTACTAAAAAAAACGTTACAAACCAATCAAAAAGCCCTTTTACTAATTTGATCAGCAGCCAAATGACACTTTGGTCTGATCATTCTTGTCTTTTGAGCGTCTGCCTCTCCTTGGTGGCCTTCCCGACATGATTTATTTTTGTTTTGCAACACTACACTGCACTGATAATATACTGTGTATACCACCTGAAGTGTATTAGAAACTATACACCAAATGCACTGTATATATGGGCTACACTGAATGCAGAGTGTGTATATATATATATATATATATATATATATATATATATATATATATATATATATATATATATTAATACACTGCCTGAAGTGTATTAGAAACCTTACTGCTGGATCCTTCTTCAGGCATCCATGTCTTGTGATCTCGCAGTGCGTTATGGGGCATTCTGCGGCACTCGAATTTCATGCGAACGCCCCATAATGTTCGCTGTTCTGCGAACGGGTGAACACCCGATGTTCGAGTCGAACCTATGTTCGACTCGAACATGGAGCTCATCCCTACTAATCACTAGGAACAGACGATCACTTTGTATTTCCCTGTCAGAACAGGGACCTGTTTTTTTCATTGACAGATCCCCGGTCTGGCCCTCTGTGGAACGACAGCGGGTGGCCTGTGGCATTTGCGGCTGCCGGCTACGCGCATCAGCTCCCCTGCCATGCCCTGCTATAGCTGTTAAAAGCACCAACATACGGCTATGGAAATTTGCAGGAACGAGCCAACCTGCCGCCGTATAACGACAGCGGCTGGTCGGCAATCGGTTAAATACCACCAAAAGAAATCTCTATCTGTCTCAAAAAATTATATCAATTTAATTTGGGTACAGTGTGGCATAAGTAAGTATTTTGTCTTTCAAAGCAGCACTGAAAACATAAAAATGGCCTGGGCAGGAAGGGTGTGAAAGTGACCAGTACCACTTCCTACCACTCCTTCTTCTCACCACCCTCCAACTTATCCTATTAGGCTTTCTAGTTTCCTAACTTTGTGAAGCCAGATCCCACAACAACATTTTCAGGTGCAGGGAACCACTAATCCAATGCTGAGATGGCACCCTGCAACCGTTGGTCCCCTCAACTCCCCTCTGCTAATGCTGGTCTTTTCCTCGATCCTGAGAGGACCCCACAGCTGGCCATCCAATAAGAAGTGTCCACGTCATGCAAGACATGGATGCCTGAAGAAGGATCCATGCAGGAAAGTTTCTAATACACTTCAGGCGGTGTATTAATATATATATATATATTATATATATATATATGTATACACTATGCATTCAGTGTAGCTCATATATACAGTGCATATAGTTTCTAATACACTTCAGGTGGTATACACAGTATATTATCAGTGCAGTGTGATGTTGCTAAACAAAAAAAAAATCATGTCCGGAAGGCCACCAAGTAGAGGCAGATGCTCAAAGGCCACTAAAGGAGGGCAAGTAGCCTCTGTGTCTACAGTCAACAGTGGTGGTCATAGACATGGTGCATCCTCTGCAGGTGGCTGTGGGGCGCGCTTGTCCTTTTTTGCTGCTGCTGGTCATGTTATTGAGCCACAACATGCAGAAGAGTTGGTGGAGTGGATAACGAAGCCGTCCTCATCCTCTGTCACCCAGGCTCAGAGTAGTTGACCTTCCAATGAGCTGCCAAAACAGCCTATTCCACCGGCTCCTTGTCCACAGTCACTCCTTCCATAGCTCCACCATCACGTAGGAGTCCCCGGAATTATTCAACTACAGTGTCGGGTACATGCTGCTGGAGGATGTGCAGCAATTTGAAGGTTCCAATGTTGGTTCCTAGGTTGAGGAAGGGAGTAACATGAGCCTAGAGAGAGGGGGTGCCAGAGAAGGACAAGAAACTGGCAGTCATGTTCCCCCAGCTGCAGCATACTACCAAGTTTGCTCCAGTGACGAGGAGGGAGGGGATGGTGAGGTCACTGACTGTACTTGGGTGCCTGGGAGAAGAGAGGAGGAAAGTGAGGAGGAGGAGGCACAACTCCAACGAGGCAGGATGTCTTCTAGGGGGCAGCGTGTGGGCAGTCACCCTATTGCATCACACTGCAGAGCTCTGCAGGTGCAGGGCGCTGCTGACTCCCAACTGATTTTTAAAAATTCCTTGGTGTGGGCCTTTTTCAACACGTGTGCAGCAGATCGCACCATTGCTGTTTGCAACCTATGTCTGAAGCTGTTTAGGAGTGGCCAGAACAGCAGCCGCTTGGGCACCACATGCTTGACCAGACGTATTACGACTTGCCATGCAGTCCGTTGGCAACACCACTTGAAAGACCCGCATCAAAGAAAAAGGCGGACTTCTCCTTGCTCCTCATCTGGGATCTCCAAACTTACTATACCTCCAGTCCTCTCAAAAACCTGCACTGAGAGAAATGAAGGAATAGCAATAGGTGTCCCAAGTACTTGCAGCCAATCTGCTAGCAGTACACCACCAATTGATTTTAGCAGGCAAATTTCCCTACCCCATTTGCTGAACCATAAAAAGAAATTTGGTCCCAGCCATCCATATGCTCAGCATCTAAATGCTAACTTGGCCAAATTGCTAGCACTGGAACTGCTGCCTTTGAATCTTTTTTTGCGAATCTGCCGCAGAGACCACTTTTATCTGAAGAAGAGGATACCGGGGTTATGGCAGCTAGCTGCTGCCGTAACAAGGATACTCCTCTACAAAGTTCTGCTGTATAATGATGGCGGGTGGTCCGGAAGTGGTTAACAGGGGCATGTAATTACTATGTTTGAAATAATAGTTAAGCAGGACCCGTTCCCACACCCAACAAGAGTAACTGTGAGGGGTTACAGTGTACTGGCGCCACCAAAACCAAAGGCCCTATTTTTCTGCCCCTGTTTAACAGGGCCATGTCATTTCAATTTTGGATATAATATTTCACAGCAGGGCCCATCCCTGCTCCCAACAAGAGTATCTGTGAGGGGTTAAAGTTTCTGGTACCACGCCACCTAAGGCCAGTTTTTCTGCAGAGTATATAGGGCAGGCCGTATAGTATATATACTGCTGTTCAGAGTATATAGTGTATAGAGTATATAGTGCCTGGGGACCCCCACACCATTTAAAAAAAAATTTTGGTGTGGGGTTCCCTTTAATATCCATACCAGACCCGAAGGGCCTATGTGGGTAAAAAAGGAGGTCAATTTTGTTTGGGTACAGCATTGCACAACCGCACAATTGTCAGTTAAAGTGACGCAGTGTCGTATCTCAAAAAAATGGCCTGTTTATTAAGGGGGAAAGTCTTCCGGGGCTGAAGTGGTTAAAGCGGTGTTCCAGTGACCTGTGGAAAAAATAAAAGTCAGCAGCTACAAAAACTGTAGCTGCTGACTTTTAAAAAACAGCCACTCACCTGTCCAACGATCCAGCGGTCTGCTCACCCCAGTTGGTCTCACCCACTGTGTTCAGTCCTTGGCACCGGCATCTTCACTATGGGCACCGTGCTGTGACAGCTTGCGGCTTCACAGCGGTGTGCCCACAGCGCATGCACGAGCCACGCTGCACATCGTTAATGGTGGATGCAGTCTTCTGGGACCTGTCAGTGTCCCAGAAGACTGCAGTGGGGAGGGAGGGAGGGAGGAGAACTTCCATTTCCAACCGCCTAGGTGGTCGGAATGGAAATGGGAAGTGGGTACCTGCTCCCCTCATGCTCCTCAAAAGTGGCAATTGTTCAAGAGGAACGAGAACAAATCCTTAAAGCGGAACTTCCCCTTTTGGGTGAAGCTCCGCTTTAATCATCACTGGGCTTTTTATTTTTTGCTCTATAAATGAAAACATTTTGCAAATAGATCATATTTTTTCATAAAGTTAGGTCAAAATGTATTCTGCTACATTTCTTTGGTAAAATAACCCAAATCAGTGTATTATTTAGTCTGTGTGAAAGTTATAGAGTCTACAATCTATGGTCACAGATCACACCACTGCATGCCCCAGGGTGCCTGAGACATCATAGGATGTCCACCCAGAAATCGAAAGCTCCCACATGTCTGTCAGTTTAGTATAAGCGGGGCAGGAACTGGTTAAAGAGCTAATACGGCTTGATGGAATAGCTAGAGCCTTGTTAAAGAGTAACCAGCATTCTGCTGTGTCCCCTGCATCATTTAGAGGACCGCGGCAAATCATTTTGTGGCCACTTCTGGCTGCCTGACTCTCTCCCCACCCCTCTTCTTTAGCTTCTCGTTTTCCAATTCCCTCCACTAATTTTCTTATTTATATTTGAAAATTTTGTTTTTTTTTTTCTTTGCTGCTGATGGGTGACTTTTGCAGCCCCATCAACAGATATTGAGACTCACATTGTAGACATTGGCAAGCACCTCTAGGTGCCTGGTTTTGCATCTTAGTTCACAGGTTTATTTAAATTCGGTAAATAACTAGTGCCTCTCATTATACTTTTCTAAATATGTCTTGTTTCTCTTTAAAGTCTTTTCACTTAACACATTAAGAAGACATTTATTTTGACTCAGGGTACTTAATGTAATGTGTACACCCCCAACCTGATTTTAAATTTGCCTTAAAGGGAATTTATGGTCAAAATTTAAAATGATATATTTGTTTCCACATTAAATTTCAATTATTTCTAGCCTACTTCTATTAAGCTGACTGATCTGGAAGCTTACAAATGTACCTTTTGTGTATTCCCACACATTTCCTTTCTGGAATTCTGGAACAACAGGCACTGCTGCGTCACGCATTTCACAGAGCCTGCTGTCTGAACTACAAATATTCTGCAGAGGTGCTGAGAGGAGGAGTTTCAGGTGGCAGAGTACGTACAGGACTTATTGCTTGCAGGCAGCAAGATACCATGGGATATGTAGTCCATAGAAATTGAAAGTAAACCAAAGGAAGGAGCAGAGGAAAAACTGCAAAGTATGCAGGGAATCCAGGAAGTTCTTGAAAGAGACTGCCAGTAGACAGTCAGCACCCACAATGTGAAATGAGTTTTTTTCCAATTAAGCTTATATTGAATTGTCAAAGTAACCATTGTTTGCATTATTACAATTCTGATATTTGAAAAAGAAAGTGCATGCTTTGACTATAGATATCCTTTATAACTCAAGGCAAAACCTTTTTTTCTATTTTGGATAGAGTAAGGGAGGGAAGGTTAGAACTGCTGTTTTTTTTTGTATTTATTTATTTTTTGCTATTTGTTTTTACATTGGGGAGATTTCTCTTCCCTTGCTGTCTATCTCTTCTCTGAAGCTGAAAAAAAAGTTGTATTTTAAGTAATGTTGACAGACAACATGTCAATATGTTATGTTACACCCCCCCCCCCATCCCTCTTTTTGGTTTGAATAGTAAGTTGGTACATGTAGTATTTTTTTTATCTTGGATTCTGTTTCAGATTCAAGATAAACAGAAATATGCAGTGATAGCGTCATAAAAAGATATCCTTGTACAATGCTGTAATCATACATTCTGTAGCTGGAAGAAATGTCGTTAGACAGAAGTACACTGTCCAAACTTGTTTTATTGCAAATATTACACCAGTTATTCAAGAATATTTCCCAGTTTCTCGATCAGCGAATCTTTGTAGACATTAATGCTACAGTCACAACTTCCTATTGGGAATCATGCCAATCATCTGAATGGGTGGCGAAGAGTTAAAAGGGCTGTGCATGTAAGTTACGAGGTTCAAGCAAACTATGTGGGAGTTTTCAATGCAGTCACAGCTTCAGGAACAAAGCTGGTTTGTCTCTTGAGAAGTCGTCTATTGCAATGAAAAGGTTAGTTATTGAATCAAAACTAATTTGGTGTTCAGACTGACACACAGTAATTGGCGCAGCAACATTAAATGTGAATTTGCACTCTCAGGATGAATTCACTCTAAGATGTGTTAGGATGTATTGATCAAAGAGTAACAGAATTTTATGTTAGGTGAATATGACCCAATGGAGTGTAAAGCTTCAGTACGGTACATTTTGTTTCTAGGACTGAACATCATAAAATTTTACTTATAGCTGCCAATAATAGAAACAAACTAATTACATTAAATAAGGAATATTATTTGACATGTATTGAAAAAGATCCCTGTCTGTATCAAAAGACTGTAACCACGCTGAGTGTATCAAATGTAAAAATATGTCATCTTTATGTATATGGAGTCTAACTTGTGAGTATACAACATGATCTAGAATGTCTTTACTGATTATATTTTCATTACACGGTAGAAAATGCCTCTTCGCACAGGAATATGAGATATAAGGATAAGATTCCAGTGCTATGTTTACTTTACAGTAGGTTTATAACCTTGTTAATGTAGATGTACCTAGCCAGATTTTTGTTTACACAAATTTTTTATTTAATAACTACTGTATTTATTGGGGTATAATATGCACTTTTTCACCCTGAAAATCGAGTGCAAATAGTGTGTGCGTGCTATATTCCGATACTGCAATTTGGGCTGCCTGGGAGGGAACAGGGAGGGGGCGGGACAAGCGCCATCAGATTACATACAGCAATAATCTCCTGTTTACTCAGTGGCCTCTGTAATAGGAAGTACCGTCTCCTGGGCCGGTATTGGACCACTGTTCTGTCTATCACAGAAGCCGGTCCAGGAGGCAGGACTTTGTATTAAAGAGGTCGCCAGAGTAAACAGGAGATTCTTGCTGTATGTAATCTGATGGCGCTCGTCCCGCCCCCTTCCTGTCCCCTCCGAGGCAGCAGTAATCTGAGGTGAGGCTGCAGATGGGCATTGATTAGGCTGCATTCATGGCAATGGTGAGGCTGCACATGGGCATTAATCAGGCTGCAGATGGGCATTGATCAAGCTGCATTGATGGGCAATTGTGAGGCTGTAGATGGGCATTGATCAGGCTGCATTATGGGCAATTGTGAGGCTGCAGATGGGCATTGATTAAGCTGCAATGATGGGCAATTGTGAGGCTGCAGGTGGCCATTGATCAAACTGCACTGATGGGCAATTGTGAGGCTGCAGATGGGCATTGATTAAGCTACATTGATGGGCAATTGTGAGGCTGCAGATGGGCATTGCTAGGATACAGCATGCCTCACGCATGCATAGTGGGAAGTTGGCAAAAAATTGGGGGGGGGGGGGGCTGCAGAACCTTTTTAACGAGTTGGCTGCCATAAAGCAACGTTTGTTAAAGTGGTTGTAACAGCAGAAGGTTTTTTACCTTCATGCATCCTATGCATGAAGGCAAAAAACCTTCTGTGTACTGCTCCCCCCACAGCCCCCCTATTATTCACCTGAGCCCCCTCTCGGAACAGCTATGTGCACAGCAGCCTTGGCTGTCTTGGGTCTTTTTCTCTCTGTATTGGCTGAGACAGCAGCAGGAGCCACTGGCTCCCACTGCTGTCAATTACAGTCATAAGCCAATGAGGAGAGAGCAGGGCCGAGCTGCGGCCCTATGTGTCTTATGGACGCATAGAGTGGAGCTTGGGAGAAAGTACGCACCAGTTTCCCCTAAGCAAGCAGATTGCTATTAGGGGCACTGGTCAAGGGGAAAGAGCATGGAGCCCCAGCAGGGGACCTTAGAAGAGGATAGGACAGAGCAGGTAAGTACCACGTTTGTTATTTATTTTTAATTTTTTTTAACAAACCTTTAATGCTCAATATACTGTTAAAGTTAAAGGCCGTGCAGTAGCACACCACACAGGAGTACACTGAGGTTAATAAATACAACTCTGACACTGCTTAGAAGACTAGAACACATGATCTGTTGATGGTCCCTAAGTACTGGTTTTGTAAAACACTGAATTAGTGAACACACCTATATCTGGCATTCACAGATTTTGCAAACATGTTAGCAGGATTGCCAACTCATCCCTTTTTCTGATACTAAGCTATAGAATTTCCATAGATTAAGGCAGTTTCTTACAGTACCTGCCTTAAAAACAGAGTGCATAGTTTGTCTCTGTCACTCACTTAAAAGAAGGAGTTTGCATCCCAGCTCACTAGAGCGTTTTTCATTAGTCGGCTGCAAAAATGTTGCCAATTTTGGGTAATACATACAGGAAACATGAGCTAACAGAATTTACATACACTGTATTATTTAATTAGCACAGAAATGAATTCCCTTTACCGCGGTCACAATCAATTTAAATGTGGCTTCTCTGGGTTACTCCACTTTGCACATATACATTGCCTTACTACATACTGTACATCTAACAATGTTAGCAGCTGCTCCAGATCAACTAAAATGTTGGTAATCTTGCACTGAATCTGGAGTCTAGTCTTCCGTATAGAACACCTAATAACAACCATAACACAGCTTCAAGCTACTGATTTTATTTATCGGCTATTTCAGGTAAAAATTGATTGCAGAGCAGCACTGTTGTGTACAGAGGACAAACTGTCTAGTTTTATGACAATATTATTTAGCAAATGTGTAATTGTTTTTAAGCTTTATGTAATACAACTCAAAACTAGGCTTACTGGACCAATAGTAAAATGGCAGCTTACTGCTTACATTGACTATATTGAATATATGGAAATATTGCACAGGCATTTTTGCGTGTGATGTGCTGGACTAGTGCATTTAGGTGGCTTTTTCATGCTGCATGTATATCTTTCACTTTATAAATAGTAGGAAGACAATGTAAAATGTGTGCAGGCTGTTTGAACAATTTTGTCACTATCCACTCAAGTATCATTTAATCAGGGACGGACGGTCCATAAGGGACGCAGGGGTGCTGCCCCCCTAATCTCCATGTGGGGCGCCGGATGCATACATTTTTACGAGGGTTTTTTTTGAAGTACATGATTAGAGCCTGAGGCTTTAATTGGTTTCCAAAAAGGTTGAGCCCACCCACTTGTGGCATTAGCATATCAATATTCGCTATTGTCTTCCGGCTTCTCCTCCTGGCCAATCAGGATAGAAAGCGGGTCTTAAGACCGGATTGACCAGGGGGGGAAGCCTAGATGGGGTAAATGCGGATCTGGCAGGGGGGTTCGTTTGCCGCCCCCCCAAAAAAATGGAGCACCAGCCACCACTGTTTTTAATGATGTACAAAAACAAATAATGCAAAGAATCATTACATGTATGAGATGTGGTAATGAAAAGCCATCTTTGTGAAGAAATCAAAAACTTTCCACATATTTCTTTTATTTCCTGTTGCACAAAATAGCTGAACCCAGGATCTTAGTAATTTGGTATAACATTTTTGATGGCCAGTGGATGTATCCCCAGCGGTCTGCATCAAAACCCCTTGTATCTCTTTACTATATTGTAAAATATAATTCTTTTAATAAAAATATCATCTTAGAAAAATCCCTTGTGTCATATTTAGAGAGCACAGCTTTTGATATACTGGCATTAGGGATGAGCAAAAATTGCCTCTTATTAGCCACATTATTTTATAATCTTTTCCCACAAAAAAACACACAAAAAAATATGGAAAAAAAAAACTCAGAGAACAGTGAACCCCCCCCCCCTCCAAAAAAAAAAAAAAACCAGAACTCAAAAAGAAATTAAATACACTTAACCTCTGCAGACACCCTAAAATACAAAAATAAGTATTTATTTAAGCAAATTTTGCCTAAGCAGGTCATTGAGTAAATTTAAGAGTTTCTGTTTAGGTGAAATTTTGCTGACTTCAAAACCAGCTTCTCTGAAATTACTCAATTTCTCCCTAGTTGGCCTTTAAAAGTACATTAATGCATGCCTTTTATGTTGACAGCAGCTGCTAATTATGATGTATTGAAGGTAATTCCCTAAAACCCTTTTGAATTCTATTGAAGTTGGTACATAGATAATGGATAACCAGTCCTGCATGCCAATTTAGGTCAAAATTTCAGGTTAAGGCATGAATTCCATATAACTGATATCACTGGAATTCTTATAAAACCTGGTCTTGATTCAATTATTTTAACAGGTTACAGTCTACAAATGAAATGAAGGCTGTGTTAAACTTTTTATATGGATAAAATATACTTTTCGCACACATGTTAAATTCTGCCCCTTTTTCCTAGAAACTTGCTTTATCCCCCCCCCCCCAACAAATAGTACAAATTTTTTCACAAAAAAATAGGCAGTAAGTAGATGCCAAACTTGGCACGCTTTAAAATTATACACTGTCATGAAATGACATTAAATGGCATGGTGTGGTACAATTGCTGTTTACATACACATGCGTGCCCAACATGTGTACATTTTATTACAGTTTTTTTTACAGCAGCCTGAATCACTAGACATGATAGCTGATTGCTGGAAAAAAATACAATACCAAGCTCACAGCGGCAGCTGCTTGCTTTAACCCCTTGAATACCAAGGCATTTATAAATTTACCTTGGTAAACAAAGGGCTACAGTGTATCCAAACCCAAGAACAAGAATGTAATATATTGTAATATATCGCACTAATCCAAACATGCATTGGCACATTCATTTTATTCTGCCAGTTAGACTCCTAAATACAAGGAGAAGGTAACCCACTATGTAGTCTAGAAAAGTAAAATAATGTGGTTTCTGGTGGCCATATAACACACCATTTTGCAGTTCTGTCAAATATTTAAAGAGTGAATAGAAAGTCAATTCTAAGTGTACCCTATTTGCCAGTTGTTTGAAAAATTTAGATCAAAATTTGCTCATCTTTTTAGTTGGCTATAACATTAGAATTTTACATGATTTATTATTTAGTGCTGGATGTTAGAAAGCCAATGGCACCACATCCCTAAATTAGCAAAAAAATGTTGAAAGTAGAAAGGGAAATTGGACTTTTAAGGTGCCAAGATATAGATACAACATGAATATAAAAAATATCAAAATTTATTTAAACATAATTAAAATCATAATAATATCATCATACAAAATCCATGTGATATAAAGATAGCAGTCACTCCTTGCTCTACATGTTTTTCACCATAACGATGGCTTCCTCAGGAGACCCTTGAAGAATACTGCATGTACAATCACTATGAATTTAGAACAACATATTAGAAACATAAACAACTGATTAAAAAATAAGAAATGCGTGAACAAATCAACATATATCTAAAAAATGCATAGGCTGAGAATTGACCCAGGTATTCCCTTACCTGAATAATGATGAATATATTATGGTACTGATGTTGGATGAGAAGACTTGACTTTCAATCTGCATTGGAATTCACCCCAATGGTGTTCAGTAGGGTTGAGGTCAGGACTCTGTGCAGGACACTATAGTTCCTCCATCCAAACATGTTAGAGCATGTTTTGCCATGTCATATATGAACATGACTTTATGCTGTAGTATCATTTGATTTCAAATGTTAACACTGAACTCAAAAGTTTTGGGGCTGTCGACATAATCTGGTGATGTTGCAAATGTATGAATATCTCGGATGGACTTGACTGGGACAGTGGAAAGCAGTAGTAGTATTAGATGGTCAAATTATTAAGATCGTTTACAGTTTTGAAATAATAAAAACATCCAGCCCTGGCTGGAGTCCATTGTTAATTTTAATCTAGCTGATATCTTTCATACTGAGGATGGAATGTTTAACTTCTACTCCGTACTACTGCTGTTTCAGCATGTTTTTGTGTGTATCTTCTGGGTTTTTTTTTCTAATACTTTTTTTCTTTGATTTCATGTGAGTTGACATCTGCAAATTTAAATCATTTGAAACAGAAATGTATTTACCATGTATTTTAATTATGTGTGCATGTTGTGTGTATAAACATTTATAATAGGTGTGGTGGATAATTGCCTGTTAGGCATACACTGGCTGCTCTCAGTTACAACAAAGAGTAGGTGAAGTAAATACAGTTTTAATCCTATTGGTTTATGGTGCTAGACTAAGTGGTCATAAACAGGTATTACTTTCTAAACACAATGGATTGAAAAAGATCTGAGTCCAGTGTTGCCAACCGCCAGTATTTTTACTGGCAGCCAGTAAAAAACGGTCACTTTTCTTCTGCCAGTAAATGCCAGTGAAAGAAAAATGTTGCCAGTAAAAAATATGGCTGTGACGCTTGGCCAAGACCATCCGAGTGCCTGCTACAGTCGGACTGTGGCGGCAGTGTGTCACGTGATGTCATAGTGCAAGGGAACAGAGCAGCCGGAGCCTTATGTGTGGGTCTGTGGAACGGGAAGGAAGGAAAGCCGGGAGTGGACTAAAGGGACCACCTGGCATGCAGAGAGTGGGTCACTGTGACTCAGGAGGGGACGTATCATCAGTGGCGTCACTAGGGTTGGTGTCACCTGGTGCAGTAAAATTTGGTGTCTCCCCCCCTCCCCGGGGCCACTGAGCAATCCGGGGCACTGAGCAGGCTAGCGCATCAGCACAGCTCCCCCCCTGTGTAATCCCCCTAATGTATCCCCCCCATGAAATTCCCCCTAAGGGCGACGCCACTGCTTGTCATGTTCGTGAAGTGCCATCATCATCTGTGCTGCTGCACACTGCTGTCAGTGTCATTTTGAGAGTCAATTTCATGTGTGTGTGCCGCCCATTCTAATTTCTTGCCCTCTCGATTCCTGTCCCTAAGCTACTTACTATATTGAAAATAAAATAAGAAATATGTTTTTGCCTTAATATCTACCTTAAATCACATTGCTAATTGCATATTGTACTTGATTGTAGCCTAAATACTGAAATTTGCACTTAAAACTGGCATTTGGTAACTTTTGGATACACCAGTAAAAACTTGACAATGCCAGTAAATTTTGGGTGTTGTGTCAGTAAGTTTCAATCTGGTAGGTTGGCAACACTGGATCTGACCATTATCAAATTGTCAGACCACTGAAACAGTAGTAGTAGTGTGCATGATATTTTGATGCATTCACATTCAAATTTTCAGGACAAGCTTTCAGTATGTACCCTTTCTGTCTAAGGTCCACGTAGTATAGTATAGTAGTTTAGCAAAACCTTAAGTAGAACAATCTCTGAGAGAAAAAAAAACACCACCACCCACATATATAGCAATAATAATTAAACTGGGATAGTTAGTAAGATAAGGAAAAGAGTGGGCTAAGCTCAGACTACTGGGAAATAAAGAAATTCAGCTGACGAAGATGGGTGTGCACGCAATACTTCAATCCTTCCCTATTACCAATTGAAGACTGAAAAAATTAACCTGCTCTGTATTGCACCCTAAAAGGCCTGTGACTTTATCAAAAGCATCATGCTGCATACACACGGTCAGAATTTCCGTCCAAAAAAGTGTGATGGGAGCTTTTGGTCGGATATTCCAACTGTGTGTATGCTCCTTCCAACTTTTTCTGTCTGAATTTCCGCCAGCAAAAGATTGAAAGCTGATTCTCTATTTTTCCAAAATTCCGTTTGTCTGTATGCAATTCTTGGAAACAATTTGACGCATGCTCGGAAGCATTGAACTTCATTTTCACGGCTTGTTGTAGTGTTGTACATCACCTCGTTCTTGACGGTCGAAAGTTCAGAGAACTTTTGTGTGACGTGTGTATGCAAGCCAAGCTTGAGCGGAATTCCATCGGAAATTCCGCTGGTGTTTACGGGGCATTAGTGTTAGATCAAGTGCTTCACTTGCAGTTCTTGGGACATTTAAAGCCACTCTTACATGGCATTCTTTTTTTTCCCAAAAATAAACTGAGCTATCCTTTATTTACCCTTTCAGTTTTGGATGTGCAGTAGCTACATATCCAAAATTATAAGAATACACACCATACTACATAGTTACATAGTTACATAGTAGGTGAGGTTGAAAAAAGACACAAGTCCATTAAGTCCAACCTATGTGTGTGATTGTATGTCAGTATTACATTATATATCCCTGTATGTTGTGGTCGTTCAGGTGATTATCTAATAGTTTTTTCAAACTATCGATGCTCCCCGCTGAGACCACCACCTGTGGAAGGGAATTCCACATCCTTGCCGCTCTTACAGTAAAGAACCCTCTATGTAGTTTAAGTTTAAACCTCTTTTCTTCTAATTTTAATGAGTGGCCACGAGTCTTGTTAAACTCCCTTCCGTGAAAAAGTTTTACCCGTATTGTGGGGTCACCAGTATGGTATTTGTATATTGAAATCATATCCCCTCTCAAGTGCCTCTTCTCCAGAGAGAATAAGTTCAGTGCTCGCAACCTTTCCTCATAAGTAATATCCCCAGACCCTTTATTAGCTTAGTTGCCCTTCTTTGTACTCGCTCCATTTCCAGTACATCCTTCCTGAGGACTGGTGCCCAGAACTGGACAGCATACTCTAGGTGCGGCCGGACCAGAGTCTTGTAGAGTGGGAGAATTATTGTTTTATCTCTGGAGTTGATCCCCTTTTTAATGCATGCCAATATTCTGTTTGCTTTGTTAGCAGCAGCTTGGCATTGCATGCCATTGCTGAGCCTTCATCTACTAGGACCCCTAGGTCCTTTTCCATCCTGGATTCTCCCAGAAGTCCCCCCCCCCCCTCAGTGTTTAGATTGCATTCATATTTTTGCCACCCAAATGTATTATTTTACATTTTTCTACATTAAACCTCATTTGCCATGTAGTTGCCCACCCCATTAATTTCTTCAGATCTTTTTGCAAGGTTTCCACATCCTGCAGAGAGGTTATTGCCCTGCTTAGCTTAGTAGCTTACTAGATTCTATAAAGAATATGCAAAAACTGTAGAGATAATCTGTGGAAATTATTAAACACAGTGCAGACACTCTTTGGAAGAGTCTCGTCTCCATACGGCAAATCTCTGTGCATGCAATAGATTCATATACATGCTGGAAACATGCACCAGAATCAGCACAAACTACACCAACATGATATTGGTCTAATTTACCTCTAGCTTTCCTAGCTTTGATATGACAGAATTGCTTAATGAATTTGTTGCAGTCATAGCGACAGACTAGAAAAGTGGCACAAATAAGTTCTTAATGAAGTTGTTTCACTTATCCATATCCACTATGGAACTGTCCCAAGAGTTTTATATACAGCCATTATAGCAGAATTGTATCAACGCCTTTATTGAGATGCCCCCAATGTTTTCACATTTTCCATATCAGATGATTGCTTTCATAAATGTTGGCCATTTAAATTTTTTAAATATGTCATTTTTTCTATATTCCCCCATATGCTGGGCAGTTTCCTATACCAGTTAAATTAGAACCTGCAACTGAGGGAATCCCTTCTGTTTGTAAGAGTTCTGTCACCGGAGCTATAGTGATGCACAAACGTAATCACTGGGAAAAAAAAAATTATAGTGATTTTCTCTTAAATGTTCATACCATTAGTTTTGCTATCCCCATTGTCAGAGACCTGGGCACTACCAAAGCCAAAAGTGTTCATAAGGGCAAAATTGAAAAAAAAAAACATCCAGTACAACTCTGCAATACATGCACAGTTCCTTTTGTATTATCCCTGCAAAAACATTGCAAATAAAGAAAAGTACCTGGTGATCTGACAGCAATCCATTGTACTTCTGACTTCCTCTTTTAGTTGACAACACAGTAAAGCTGAATTACCAAAGAAGCTTAACCCAATAAATTGTGGGAAGATTCACCTCAGTTATTTAACCATGCGAAAAGCAAATTCCTGTTCTTATGTAGATTAAATAAGTAAAAAGAATTTTGCTTTTCACGTTATTGGATACTTAAAGTGAATATTGTGCCATTTATTGGTTGAAATTTTCCATTCTTTTTAGTAAACCAGCCGGAGTGCCACTGCATCACTTAAAGTGTTACTAAACCCAGGACCCTTCATTCACTATATTTGGTCTCCCACTGTACACAGAACATGGAAATGCAATTATTTTAGGAAATATAAACTGCTATATACCTTTTCTCATAAGCAGTATATAGCAGTCTTGTGACTTCTATCAGTGTCTGGTTAAAGCATGTAGGAGGAGTTTTCATTCTCTCCCTATTGTCCTATGAGGCTGCAGGACCCCCAACCCCCTGTCTGGACAGTGCTGATTGGCCCTGTGCTCATCACTTGCCCCCCCCCCCAAGAAAAAAAAACTCTCTAGCAATACACACCAAACTGAGCATGCACAGCATCAAGAGATTGTTTGGGGACTGTGGAAGAAAGGGAGGATCAGAGAAGACAGGACAAACAGCCTTTTTACACAATACAGATGATTAACCCCTTCCACAGTGAGTATAGCAAGCATGCTTTACTGCATATACAGACTGATTTTACTGTTGTGGGTTTAGTAACAGTTTAAATCTCAACCCAGAGTTGCCAGTCCTGCCCAGTTTTCTTGTGCTGAATTACATAACGCTCTTCATACTCTTCTTATCTCCATAACATAAAGATAGGTGTTCTTTAGGCCAGCAGAAAAATGCTGAGCAGGGCTGACCACACTGCATTAATAAATGCATTATGCACAATTTCAGGTCTAAAGTGATGTATTGGGCAGCCCATTCAAGTGAATAATTAGCTTCCCTACCAAAATACACGTTAATACAAAGCAGTAGTGCGAACAGGCCCTAGAAAGTTTTCAGTGAAACTTTTGCAAGATACTGCAACATTTTGCTGGTCATGTGCCTATTTAATATAGATTACTAAGAAAAGCAGAAGAGCAGAAGAGTGTACAGTGTTACACGGAGGTTTTGTCCATATGCAAACAGTCACATTTAAAGTATAGACCTACAGGCAATTTTTTTTTTCATTTTAGATAGAGTAAGGTGGGGGGGGGCTTTTTTTTTTTTTTTTGGTAACTGTGTCCCATTAGGAAGATTTACCTTCATGTCCTGTCCCATAGCCAAAACAGGAAGTGAGAGAAAATCCCTGCAGATTAAAGCGGAGTTCCACCCAAAAGTGGAACTTCCACTCATTGTACTCCTCCCCCCTTCACAGGTATGCTTTCCCCACTTCCAGGAGCCTCAGCTGTGGGTATTGCCGCCATGGCTGGGGCTCCTTCCTTCTCCTTCCTCCTCTCCCTGTCGCCGGGCCAGTAGGAGAGAGGAGCGGAGCCTCACGCATGCACAGTTTGGTTCCCAGCGTGAAGCTGAAAGGCTACCCTTACTCGCAATGGAGGCGGCATGCACCCGACAGCTGATGAAAGTGTCCAATTGTTAAAAGTCAGCAGATGCTAGGCCACCAGACCCAATATCTCCATTGGAAGATTTTCCCTCAATTACTTTTCTGGGGACAACCCAAATTTTGGATTTTCATTTACTTTCACTTTCAATGATAATGGTAAACAGGACAGATAGAGGGGGTAAGTCTCCCTAATGGGGGGCACAGAGAGCAGTTAAAACCTACTAGGTTTTCTAATTCATCTCCACTTGTCCAAAATGTAAAAAAAAGTTATGCCTTTAGTTATACTTTAAATACAGTACATTAAGATTGCTGTGTTTTATGGCCATAGAAAATACTAGGGCTGCTGATTTCTACATTACCTCTGTGCTGCAAGGAACACGTACTTGTGGCATAGTGTTTCTGCAAAGCACAGCTCTGATCCTGACAGGCACACGAAGAGAAAGCAGCAGCGCTTTATAAATTCTTTTGTATTTGTGAATCACAAATGACTCACTTGAAACTAAGCTATTAAACTAAGGTACACATCTGCAAAGTGTCTCACGAGGAATGGCTGTATAGTGCACGATAACAACTCCTTCATATCTATACTATAGGGATTGAGACTTCCTAATTCAAGAATGACTGGAACCACATAGTGAATTGAGCACCTAGTGATCTAATTGTATTTTTTTTTTTATGGTAGGATGACTTTATTGATGTAATCTTTTGATCAACCAACATGGATGATTTGGTCATTCTTGATCTTCTGGACTGCCCCGTGTGTTTGGGAAAATTGGATGCTACGGCGAAGGTGTTGCCATGTCAGCATACCTTCTGTCAACCATGCTTGCAGCGGATTCTGAAAGCTAGAAAAGAGCTAAGGTGCCCAGAATGCAGGACCCCAGTACATTGCAGCATCGAAGAGCTGCCAGCAAACTTGTTGTTAGTACGCCTACTGGAAAGTATAAAAAGTGGGAAAGGCCTGATGAGAAAAAATTCCTTTCAAAGAATGGGAGGGCTTTTTGCCCAGGACTCCTTCAGAAGGTCTCGTGAGCAGAAATCAAACCATGAATACAGGCTGTTTCCAAAGAAAAGGATGCCTTTGGAAGGGGTAAGAAGCATCATGCATTTGTGTTCTGAAACTGAAATGTTTTAAAATCCCATAATCTATGTGTCTCGGTTGTGAGAAAATGTCATAGCAATGACGGTAACTGTATTAAGAAAAGGCTATTTGTGGCTTTTCCTCACTATGTCTATATGCCTTTTGTATATAATATTCCTGTTGTCACATAGAATGTATAGATTTCAGTGAGCTTAAAGGTGTACATTGGGCACTTGTCAAATTTTTAAAAATGTTAAATAGATGTTGGAGTGTTTCTAAATTTAAAAGGAAAATTCTGAATTACAATTTGTAACTTACATTTTACATGAAGTGTATGGCTTGGTGGACATACTGGTGGCCTGTTTCCTATACTGCATTGTTAAAGGGCTTTCCTTTTTTTCTAATCTGATTGCTGTTTTTTATCTTTAGAGCACATTATTTGTAGAATTATTTCAGACATATTATTCATGGTGACACGCAGTGCTTTATATGCCAATAAAACTGTTATTTGTAAAGCATTCACCTGTATAACATCATATTTTCCAGAGGAATAATAGATGTGTTGCCTCATTTAGATTAGCTTCACACTTTTGCGTTGCAGTAATGTGCGGTAAAACATACATTGTAGAACTATGGAGGTAAAGGATTCTTCAGCACCCAGTACTTCTAAAAATGTTGGATGCCTGGTCCCCTCTAAGCTCTGCGGTTCCGTATACTGACTAATACATCAGTATGGGACAACATAGTGGAGTAGGGGACATCAGATGGAGCCACAGCATGCAGCATGGCACCAGGCATCAGACATACCCAGAAGTGTAATGAATGCAGAAGATTCCTCTAGAGCTTTTCAACAGAGCAAATGTTGATGGGGTGAGTAGCAATACAGGTGAGTATTAAGTCCTTTCTTTACAGGCAGCCAGAGCTGCCTTGATGTCATTTTCTGCTTGAAGCTTGTAGCTCTAAAAAGCTCAACAAACCAAGTCCCATTCATTTCAATTGCCCCTGTTCACATCTGAGCTTTCTGTCACCTGAAGCAAAATGCCTGAAGCTCAAAAAAGTACATGAGCTTCCTTTTGGCAGATTACAAGCATTTTTTGCCCCATAGACTTCAATAGAAATGCCTGACTTGAGCGTTTTAAAAGCATTTTACGAGCGTTTTCTGATTAAATAGCAGCTCTTCACCCCTAATTTCCTTTCCCTCTCCTCCCCCTAGTGCTTTCTATTGGCTAAATAAAAATGAGTGAAGCTGTAAAACGGTAAAAAGCTGCAAAAAAGCTTAAAAAAACACATGAAAAACACCAGTAAATAGGTATTCTCAGGTGTGAATGGAGCCTAAATCTAATGGATTGTTTAGTTTAGGTTCTAACACCACATATTATCAGTAAATTCAAGAGTGGTGTACAATCAGATTGTAAAGTGTACAACCGGAATATGGATTTTCTAATCACAAAATAGTAACCATTATTTACAGCATTGATATAAACTACAACTATTGAGGCCAGCTGGTTCATTCTTACAAATTCTACTTTAGTCCAAAATGGCTGCCACCAATGGAAAAATTGATGCACTTTAAGAGGCTGTTACTTTGTCCTTTCAAGGCAAAACAACATGTTATTTGTATGAACCTTCCATCCAGTGATACTAATGGCGTGTACACGACCGTTTTTTCCGTCAGAATAAACTCTGATGGTTTTTTCGCTGAAACGGACTTGCGTACACATGATCACACCAAAGACCGATCGTTTAGAACGTGGTGATGTACAAAGCGTATGACGGGATTAGAAAAAGGAAGTTAAATAGCCAGTAGCCAATAGCTGCCCTTGCGTCATTTTTGGTCCGTCGGAATAGCATACAGACGAACGGTTTTCCCGATAGGAATTAATTCCGTTGGAAAGATTTAACACATGTTCTATTTCTAGGTCCGTCAGGATTTTCGAAAGGAAAAGTCCGATGAAGCTTACACACGATTGGAATATCCGATGAAATTATTCCGTCGGACCTTTTCTGCCGGAAAGTCCGGTCGTGTGTATGCGGCATTACCCTTGTCACTTTCCTCTACTGCTCCATTTCTTTGTGTCTCAACCAGAGGCGGCTCTAGACTTTGTGAAGCCTTAGGCAAAACATAGACATGAGGCCCCACTCACGCCCATAATGGGAAAAATAATTAAAGCGATAAAAGAATAACTGTATGTCCCCCCACAGCACTGCCGGCTTCCCTCCTCTTCTCTCCCGCTGACTGCTGTGGGAGACCTTCAGGAAAAGGGGCTGGTAAATATGTAATTCACCAGCCCCTTCCTTTTCTAAATGAACACAGTGATTGTGTGACTGTGTTTACTGTGCTTCGGTTTATGAATTAATAGGAGTCTCTGTCTCCTGTTTAATCATCTGCAGTGCAGCTTAGGCTGCAGAGAAAGGGACTGGGGAATCAGTGTCCTTAGTCCCTTTCCCTGTCTCAAAAGTGAGACTTCAGGGGTCTGTTTAGACTCCTGATCTCACCAAAGAAACCAAAAAACTCTCACCAAAAAAACTTAAAAAATTAAAAATAAATTAATAAATAAAACAATTGTGTACATGAGAGTAGTGCAGAGTGTATGGTGGGGGGTAGTATGTACATGAGAGGGGTGTGGAGTGTATGATGGTGGGTAGTATTTACATGAGAGGGGTGTGGAGTGTATGGTGGTGGGTAGTATGTACATGAGAGGGATGCAGAGTGTATGGTGGGGTAGTATATACATGAGAGGGGTGTGGAATGTATGGTGGTGGGTAGTATGTACATGAGAGGGGTGCAGAGTGTATCGTGGGGGGTAGTGTGTACAAGAGAGGGGTGCAAGGTGTATGGTGGGGTGTGGTATGTACATGAGAGCGGTGCATAGTGTATGGTGGGAGGTAGTATTTACATGAGAGGAGTGTGGAGTGTATGGTGGGGGGTAGTATGACATGAGCGGGGTGTGGAGTGTATGGTGGGGGGTAGTGTGTACATGAGAGGGGTGCGGAGCATATGGTGGTATGTAGTATGTACATGAGAGGGGTGTGGAGTGTATGGTGGAGGGTAGTCTGACATGAGAGGGGTGCGGAGTGTATGGTGGAGGGTAGTATGACACGAGAGGGGTGCACATGGTAGAAAAGTGGTATATGGTGTGATTGAGCCCTAATTTATTGCTCCATCACTGCAGAGGCCACCTAGCAGTGGCATGCATAAAGCAACTAAAGTTAGCAACACAGTACCAAAACTAGCCTCCCAGCCTGCTGCAGACACTGCTCTCACCGCCCACTCCTCCAACTCAAGTCCCTGCACACAAGACACAAGTCCCTGCACACAAGTCCCTGCACATAAGTCACAAGTCCCTGCACACAAGTCACAAGTCCCTGCAGATAAGTCCTTGCACACAAGTCACAAGTCCCTGCACACAAGTCCCTGCAAACCAGTCCCTGCACACAAGACACAAGTCCCTGCACACAAGACACAAGTCCCTGCACACAAGTCTCACACGAGTCTGTCAGCTCACCTCCCTCCACACATCCGGTGTCCTCCTGTAGTAGAACGAACTCCTGCATGTGCATGAATCCCTCCTGGGTTCAGCAGCGGCCGGCAGCTCCGCCTCCACATCTATAATCTGTCTGCAGGCGGCGCTGCGGTGCTGGAGAACGCTGAGAGTGGCAGAGGGAACAGGAAGAGACTTCTGGTGTGCGCTGCGCTGTGATATAGCAGGGATACGGCTGCATACTAGTAGAGAACCTCGCTCATCCATCCGGCTTGCTAAGTGGGGACACTGACAGGGGGACATTCCCTCCCACATACACATCAGGCAAATTAGGCAGCCGCGAGGCCCCTGGGAGTTGGAAGGCCTAGGGCGACCACCTAATTAGAGAGCCGCCTCTGGAGCAGACTAATGTTCTCTACAAAACCATATGGTAATCCAAGACACACGGTTCATTAGATTTATTTATTGTGTGAACCTGAACTAAGTAGAACATTCAGAGGAACCTCTTACCTGTTCACACACAGCAAGACAAGCAATCTACGTCATGTCTGACATTGAATACAGCCAGAGTGTGTTTGGTTTGGCTTAAACATCAGAGCACTGGCAATATTAAACAATATTGTGTTTTGTACATGTTAGTACTAGGCCTGTCAAAATACCTGGGTTTTCAAACTAAAGATTCATTTTTCTATCAGTCGATTATAAATTCAGTGAGAAAGGGTGAAGTTCTATAATTTGTTTATAGTCAAACTAAAATGTTACTTAGCTGTGACTGGGCATGAATCGTGATCAGTTTACTGAACGTATTCTTTGTTGGGTTGCTAAAATACTGTTGTACTGAATTCTGTAATTATTTAGCCTGCACAACCAAAACCTCACATTTTGTATATACAATACATAATTTTAAAGCAGAACTCTAGGCAGATATAAAAGACACAAATTAATGAAACTTTGTAAAAATTAGCTATAATTATAAATAATTCATTTTTAAATGCAAGTTGTGTAAGTACATAACTTTGACCTGGTATCAGCCGCTTGCACTCGCGGTACAGCATGGCTAGAAAGTGAGATGCAGCACAAGTAACTCATGTGCTGACAAAAAACATGCTGATAGAAATAGAAAGGATAGTGACAGGGAGATAATCTCATTACTGTGCTGCTTCTCCTTTCACTGTCCAGCACACCTTTGAGATGGGGAGAGAGCATTGGGAACCTCTAACAAGTGCATGAACAAGGACCAACACGGCAGGATCACCTGGCATTATTTTATAAAAGCTTCAGATTTAGTATTGAAAAGTACATGACTATTGAAATTACATTAGCATGTTAAAGTTTATATGAGATTTCCGTGATTGGGAAAGTACAGTCGTCTTCAAAATAATAGCAGTCCATCATCACTAACCACATCAATCAGTGTTTTTGCAGCAAATTTTTTACATTCTGGGTATAGTGCATTTCTCTCTTAAAATCTGAGTAAAATAGATTGTTCCAGACATTATTCAGAAGAACAGCGAACTTTGATTAAAAAGTTGATTGGAGAGAGCAAAACATATAAAGAAGTACATAAATTGATAGGCTGAAATGATCTCAAATGCTTTAAAATTGCAAAAAAAATTGCAACCAAACCCAGAAAGACGTGGAAGAATATGGAAAACTACCCTACAAATGGATCAAAGTATAGCCAACAAGGCAAAGACTTAGCCAATGATCAGCTCCAGGGTGATCAAAGAAGGTCTAACGTTACCTGTGAGTACAACAATTAAAAGAAGCCTATGTGAAGCCAAGCTATCTGCAAGAAGCGCCTACAAAGTCACATTGTTGAAAAAAAACCACATGTGCTAAAGAGGTTGCAATTTGCCAAAGAACACATTGATTGGCCTAAAGAGAAATGGCGCAACATTTTGTGGACTAATGAAAGCAAGATTGTTCTTTTTGGGTCTAGGGGCCGCAGACAGTTTTCCAGACGACCCCCAGACACTGAATTCAAGCCTCTGTACACTGTATAGTCAGTGAAGCATGATGGTGCAAGCATCCTGATATGGGGATGTTGCTCATACTGTGGTGTTGGGCCTATTTATCGCATACCAGGGATCATGGATCAGTTTGAATACATCAAAATACTTGAAGAGGTCATGTTGCCTTATGGCAAAGAGGATATGCCCTTGAAATGTGTGTTTCAACAAGACAACGACCCCAAACATCAGTAAGCGAGTAACATCTTGGTTCCAAACCAACAAGGTTAATGTTACGGAGTGGCCAGCCCAATCCCCAGACCTTAATCCAATAGAAACTTGTGGGGTGACATAAAAAATGCTGTTTCTGAGGTAAAACAAAGAAATGCAGAGAAATTGTGGAATGTAGTGCAATCGTCCTGGGCTGGAATACCTGTTCACAGATGCCAGAAGTTGGTGGACTCCATGCAACACAGATGTGAAGCAGTTCTCAGAAACAAAGGTTATACAACTAAATATCAGTTCAGTGATTCACAAGAAAGCAAAATCTTTAAGCATTTCTCAGTTTGTAAAGAAAAATGCAGACATTTTTTTCTTCACCTTCTGTAACGCACTAACAAATTTGAAACATTTTTCTTTGTGTTTTGAGCTGGAATAGACCGTGCTGTGTTCCCAATACATTTGCGTGTATGGAAAGAAAAGCTATTATAAGGATTTTGAGCTTTACTTTTTTAAACACACTGCTATTATTTTTAACACAACTGTATGTACTTTATTCAGATTGTAGTCACAATAATATCTATAAAATATATTTATTATTATTATACAGGGTTTATATAGTGCCAACAGTTTGTGCAGTCCTTCACAACATGAGGGCAGACAGAATAGTTCCAATACAATTCAATACAGGAGGGACCAGAGGGACCGCTCATTAGAGCTTACAGTCTAAAGCCGCGTACACACGGTCGGACTTTTCGTCTACAAAAGTCCAACGGACGCTGACGGACTAAAGCTGGCTGGTAATCCGATCGTGTGTGGGCTTCTCCGGACTTTCAACGTACTTTTTTAGCCTCAAATCCGACGTACTTTAGATTTGAAACATGCTTCAAATCTTTACGTCGTAACTACGACGGACCCCGAAATCCGCTCGTCTGTGTGCTAGTCCGACGGACAAAAACCCACGCTAGGGCAGCTATTGGCTACTGGCTATGAACTTCCTTATTTTAGTCTGGTGTACGTCATCACGTACGAATCCATCGGACTTTTGTGTGGTCGTGTGTAGGCAAGTCCGTTCGTTAGAAAGTCTGCCACAAGTCCGCCGCAAGTCTGCCGAAAGTCCTCCGGAAGTCTGTTGGACAGGCTGTCGGACTTTTGTAGCTGAAAAGTCCGACCGTGTGTACGCGGCATAAGAAGGAGGGTCAAGTGATACAAAAGGTAATAACTGTGGGGGATGAGCTGATAGAGAGAATAAAAGTACAGTTGTTAGGGGTTATTTAAATTATATGTTTTTTGCAGCAGGATACAGACATTTCATATTCTACAATTTCTCCCCCGGATTTGTTGCAGTTGTTTTCCCTTCAATACCAGTCACAAGACCAACTCAAGGCATCTTCAGGGGAAGCATTACAAAAAGGAGACGTGTATCCATTAGATTACTTATACAATTTCTTATGGTGGGAAATACGTAAAGATAGGTTGTGATGAGGGTATAAGACTACTGTATTAAACCTAGGATTCATTTATCTAAGTATCCAGCAAGAAGTTTGTTGCCCATTGTATTGTATAAGCAGGGCTGGTCCTTTAATGTGTCAAGGCACTTTTGAGTAATTGCTCCTGTAATTTGCATTTGAGTAATGTATCTTAACTTTCCTATGTGGATACAATTATTGTTCAAAATACTTACAAAGGGTACATGTTTAGCATTTTATGGTTTATCAGTTACATTTTCTTTTTGGGTGCTGGTCTGGAGATCAGGCATCTCCTGGTGCCTGCACACATATTCACCTTGTTTTCAGACTGGCCTGAAATCACCAATTTCTGGGGTGCTGTATAATGAAAAATGCAACCACACTTCATGGTTGCATGATTTGCCTACCCCTTTCCACCATCTTGTTGTCGGTCAATAATTCCACCAGTTATATTTGCAGGCCAATAGAAAGCTGCAGATGGCAGACAGTAACAGGCTACATGGCGAACATACAGGCTGTCATTGCTATATTATATTTAAGGTTGGCCACATAATTTTGGGCTTCTGGTACTGTCTATGACAGTAGGCAGTATGTGCAGAAAAAGAGTGCAGAGGGTATGACAGCAGACTGTATGTGTAGGAGAAGAGTGCAGAGGGTATACAGCAGGCAGTGTGTGTAGGAGAAGAGTGCAGAAGGTATGACAGTTGGTAGTAAGTGCAGGTGAAGAGTGCAGAGGGTATGACAGTAAGTAGTATGTGCAGGAGAAGAGTGCAGAGGGTATGACAGTAGGTAGTGTGTGCAAGTGAAGATTGCAGAGGGTATGACAGTAGGTAGTATGTGCAGGAGAAGAGTGCAGAGGGTATGACAGTGGGTAGTATGTGCAGGTGAAGAGTTCAGAGGGTATGACAGTAGGTAATATGTGCAGAAGAAGAGTGCAGAGGGTATGACAGTAGGTAGTATGTGCAGGTGAAGAGTGCAGAAGGTATGACAGTAGATAGTATGTGCAGAAGAAGAGTGCAGAGGGTATGACAGTAGGTAGTATGTGCAGGTGAAGAGTGCAGAGGGTATGCCAGTAGGTAGTATGTGCAGGAGAAGAGTGCAGAGGGTATGACAGTAGGTAGTATGTGCAGGTGAAGAGTGCAGAGGGTATGACAGTAGGTAGTGTGTGCAAGTGAAGAGTGCAGAGGGTATGACAGTAGGTAGTATGTGCAGTTAAAGAGTGCAGAGGGTATGAGAGTAGGTAGTTTGTGCAGGTGAAGAGTGCAGAGGGTATGACAGTGGGTAGTATGTGCAGGTGAGGAGTGCAGAAGGTATGACAGTAGATAGTATGTGCAGGTGAGGAGTGCAGAAGGTATGACAGTAGATAGTAAGTGCAGGTGAAGAGTGCAGAAGGTATGACAGTAGATAGTAAGTGCAGGTGAAGAGTGCAGAAGGTATGACAGTAGGTAGTATGTGCAGGTGAAGAGTGCAGAAGGTATTACAGTAGGTAGTATGTGCAGGTGAAGAGTGCAGAGGGTATGACAGCAGGCAGTATGTGCAGGAGAGGAATGAGAATGGTATTATGACAACCATAATGTACAGGAAAGAACTGGTAGAAAATATGAAAGTGGCCAGTATGTGCAAGAGAGAAATGCAAAAGGTAGAAAGGTGGCCATTGTGTGAGGGAGAGGAGTGTCCATGGTATGACAGTGGGCAGTATGTGCAGGAGAGCACCTGAGGGTAAGATAGCTATCATTATGTGCAGGAGAGGACATGTACATGGAGACAGTTATTTTCACTCCTTACATACAGTATATGCTGTAGACTGAAATCCCTGCTTAGTTCTGCTGCACAGTGATTGTGCTTTTATGTTGCTCTCACTTGCTTCAAGTCTGTCAGGCTTACCTGTAAGCTAAGCAGCTATTGAGCAGGAACAGTTGGCAACACCGCACATGGTACATATCTTAGTATGTATAATTTAATGCCAAATTGCTAAAGTAATAGTTTGGAAAATTCCCATTTCAAATCATACAGATATTTAAACAAATTATTGTTTTTCCAGGTATAGTAAAATGACAGATACGGCAGTCAGACAGGTAGCAGATATGTTCATGCTATGAAAAATGACTTTGCATTCTCAAATAGCTAAAATAATTCATATGTATGATTCTCATCCTGGGGATGTTACTAGTGCTTTTAAGCATAAAATAAATTTTACTGAATGACTAGTTTTAAAATACAGCCTTTTAGTGTAATATCATGTGCTCAACTCTAAAGTGTGAAGGAAATCTTCCACAGCTTATTTCATACATTCTCAAAGTGGCCTCTCTCTATCTCTCTTTCTCTCTTTCAAAAGGAATAATAACAGTCATTTTAGCTGATCTGTTCTCTGAAGAGATTTGGACAAGGCTTGTGAAGCAATAAATGTATAGTAAGCGTCACAACTTGCCTAATGCAAAGTGTAGCTCATACATATATTTTTTTCATTTAATGGTATGAGCATGTCACTACGGTACTGGGCCAGTATAGTATTAACCATTCGAGTGGGAGATACAGATGCTTTGGGTAGGGCTAAGCTAGATGGGGCCTTAGCTGTCACCCCACTATACAGCTGTAGGGAATCTAGATTTTTTTTTTTTGCCAGCAGTTAGAGAATGGGTGTAGAGGTTAGAACAACCCAGAGTTCAGCTTTAACTCCTTGCTGACGAGTGTATGGGTCCTCTCAGAAGTGGGTCTTTATCTGTGGGGCTGCAATCACATGAAGCTGTGCTTGTGCTGAGAGCACACTCATCGAGAGCTCCGGGTCTCCTACTAACCATTGGGAACCAGGAGGCCTGGTTCCTGATTGCCAGATAGTTGTGATAGCCTCTGATTGGCTATCATGTTTATCAGTCACTGTACAGCCTGCCTTTGTGTGTTTTCTCCTCTTGAGTGGAGAAAAAGATACATTGTATTGTTTTTTTCTTCTTGCTAGAAGAGAAAAATTTTTATAAAAAAATTGTGTGTAAAAAAAATAAACATAATAATAACAAAAATCTAGATCGGGGTTCACAAGTGTACACTGATTATCACTTTCTGCATGGGTGTTTATTTTTACCATTCCTTTACTTCAAATTACTACACTATAATATTTTTTTGCTTTTATGGTAACTTGTGTGTAGTGGCACTACGGTATCCTGAGAAGGAATAGATACAGATAAACACTGGACCTTCATAACCACACCACAGAGTGATTACTTAAAGCGTGTGTGTTGTACTCTTGGTTGAGGCAGCATCCATTTCTGGTGAGTTGCCACTTCTTCCCATAGCTGCATATGAGGAAATCTCAATGGGCAATATTTCTGGAAACACTTATGAACTGTTCACTAATATTTGGGCTTTCTTAAATGGATTTTGAGTGCTGCAATTTTTTTTATTTGAAGTCACTTGGAAGATTGTATATTTCCTTTGTTGCAAGCAGCTTATTTCTTATTCTTTTGGCTACTGATTTTGGGTGAAGAGCTGAATTTGTTTATATTTTAGTTTTCCAGGGTATAACTTACCTGATTACACTAAGTAGTTGTGATGATATGTACAGTTTTACTAACACATCCCAAAGTTGCAAAACTATGTTCAAGATTTATTATACCCTCCATAATGAAGGGGTAAACAGCAGGGGCGAACTGACAACTCATGGGGCCCCCGGGCAATAGGAGATTATGGGGCCCCCCAGGCAGAGATTATGGGGCCACACAGTATACACACACACAGTATACAATCACACAGTATACACATACATGTACACACAGTATACACAGACATGCTTCTATTGGCTGAGAAGGTACTGGAGAGGTGGGGCAGCTATAATCTCTGGATTTTTAGACCAAAAGGATGTCAGTAAGGGACATTTCAGAGACGGATGTAAAAAAAAACACAGATTTTTACATACTGTCCCTGGTTTTACTGAGGCTGGCAACCCTGATGGGGCCCCCTAGTGGCCCAGGGCCCTCGGGCAGTGCCCAAGTGGCTGAATGGTCAGTCCGCCCCTGGTAAACAATCATTTTTAAATGCATTTCTTTGCTGGAGAAATGAAATTTTGCATCTCTTTGCATCTCTGTGTCTGCCTTCTTTGCAACACATTTTTTTCCAGAACTACAAATGCTTAGGGCTAAGTCAGACAGGTGATGTTGGCGTATGTGAATATGCTAAGGATCACTACCTTGTAAGGGAGCAGTTCTGGTGACAGTAATTTTAAGCTCATTATGATCTTTCATAAATGTTTTTATATGGCAGGAGAGATAATCTAATTCAAGTTTATAGGAATTTATATGTCGTGCCACATATGTAGGCAAAAGTTTCCAAACAGTAAGATATTTGATACTCCAACTTTGATGTGCTGCCAAGTGTTCTGTTATCAGACCTTTAAGGATGTTTACAAGTGGTAGTTGGCAATATCCAGGGATTACAGGACAGACAGTCAGCTATGCGTAAGTGAGGATCCTACTTCCTATGCCACCTATATCCTAAACATTTTCATTTCTGATCTACACCTGAATATTCGGTGCATTTATATGTGAATGTTCATTTCTGTGAACCAGGTTGCCTTTATTTAGTGGTCTTTAACAAACTGTTTAAAGCACGTGCAGTTGTGTGCAGTATCTCATAACAACTAATCAGAACTAAGCTGGATGCCACTTATTTCAGTGGACTTACATTATTACCAGAGGTGATTGCTGACTATCAAACAGGAAAGACATTAGATTTATTCTGGTCCTCAAACAGATAGTCACAGACAGTAATAAAGCCATCAAGATTATAACCACATTGGGCACAGGCAAACCAATCCTAAACAGAGTCTAGATTATGTGAATAAATAACATGAGCAGAGAGACTAACCTATGTGAATAGATACAGCAATAAAAGTCCAAGCCCACGTTTTTAGCTTCCCTCCATGGGTGCAGTCAGGGCTCCTGATAAGCCAGTACAACTGGCCCTGTTGTACCGGGCCCGGCCACCGGGGGGGGAACAGAGTGCAGAAAAAAAATTATATATTTCTCCAACTCCCCCCCTTCTCCGCTCCTCCCCCCTCCTCTCTCAGCAGCTGTTCAGTCGCTCCCAATGAGCACTCACTAGGGTAAACATCTCAGAGGCGGAGCCCGACTGTGAGATCCCGTAGTTTGAGTGGGCGGGAGGGGGTGTGGCCGGCTTCGAGGATGATTGTTCCCAGGTTCTTTTGGTGTGCACACATGAGCTGCATTAACAATATGGTGGCAGTGGATCTGGATTCTCAGGGGACTTCAGGTTAGCCCAGTCACATTAACTGCAATGTAATGTCTAATGTCTGCTTTTTCATGTAGCACAGTGGTCCTGACTGTGAGAAATTGGGTTTTAAACTGCACTGCCCAATTTCTCACAGCAGTGCTACATGAAAAAGAAGATGCCATCAATGTCAGCAAACCCCACTTTTTATTACTTCTGTCTAAATTTTTATATCACTGGTTCACACCATGTCTGGAGCTGAATCACACAGGAATGCACTGTGAGTTCCTGTGCAATTCACATGCGGGTCTGTGCAGTGCAATTTCAAGCTCATTCATTTTGAATGGGCTAAAATTGCAATGCACCAAAAGTAATGTATGCACTACTTTTTAAAATGTACTGCAACCAGATCACATGGTGATCCAGGGCTGGCAGGTGCAGGGCAAACACACTATGTTTGTGACTTGCGTTTGAGGTGTCATTCACTTTTTATTGACACCTGCTGCAGATCGCAAAAAAAAGTGTGTTTTGCATGCAGGTTGAATTGTACACAAATCCACAGCACATTCCTTCACAATTCAGATGCAGGCATGGTGTGAACCGGCCCTTAGACATAATATTACTTCTCATTAAAAGTTTAGAAAAAAGGTTTTCTTTTAAAAGTGGGCTTAGCTGACATAAATAGCATCTCCTTTTTCATGTAGAACTGTTTGACTGTGAGAAATTGGACAGTGCTGTTTTGAACGCTGCACAGTGTCATCTGCATCCTACACACAGTCATCTTAGACTCTAATTAACCACACCCCCTTTAGCCATGCCCAATAATTAAGCGTAATTTAAACCATGTCTGTTTTTCAGCTCCGTGTGGCGCAAATTTTTAAATTAGCCACGCTCACAATTTAGCCTTTATGAGTATACCCTAGCCTGTCTGTATACCCTAGCTTGTCTGTATAACCTAGCCTCTCTGTATAGGGGCGGGGTCAGGGGTGTGGCTGAAGGAGGGACCAGGGGTGTGGCTGAAGGGGGCCCTGTCAGGTAGGCTGTACGGGGCCCCATGATTTTTATCAGCGGCCCTGGGTGCAGTCACCACTCCCGACCTCTACATTTTAACACTTATTGATAAAATATATCAGAGAGAGAGCTTCCAGTGGGGGATTACTATGGACCATCCAAGTAAATAAAGTGGAATTTGAGCTGATTTTGATGTGTGGTGTTTATGCGGTAGACTAACCTGTTCACCAGGCAGAGGCTGAATGTGCAGCAGACCGTTTACGCTTCCATGATTACAGCAGGTGTACATTGCAGAGACCTGAGCTGTAGTAATGAGTAACAACCAGCAGATGGCAAATAATTTAGGGCGACTGTTACACAGAATTTGACCTGTCAGGTGTGATCTCAGAAAAAATGGTCACCAGTTAGGAAAACCCATCTGACTGCTGCCCACAGGCTGGGCGACATTCAACGTACTTCAAGAACTTTAGGCTACTAAAAAATTGGTTGTCTTGTGAAACTGTTCAACGTGCTTTTTTTCTAAATTAAAATAATTGAATCTAGGCACAATATATATATATATATATATATATATATATATATATATATATATATATTATATATATATATTTATATATATATATATATATATATATATATATATATATATATATATATATATATATATATATATATATATATATATAATATTCTTTTCTGGCCAGAGTTGATTTCTAATGCCGCACACACGATCGGACTTGGTCCGGCGTACCGGATTTCGTCGGACAATTCGATCGTGTGTGGGCTCCAGCGGACTTTGTTTTCTCAAAAGTTTGACGGACTTAGATTTGAAACATGTTTCAAATCAGTCTGACGGACTCGAGTCCGGTCAAAAAGTCCGCTCGTCTGTATGCTAGTCCGACGGACAAAAACCGACGCTAGGGCAGCTATTGGCTACTGCCTATGAACTTCCTTGTTTTAGTCCGGTCGTACGTCATCACGTATGAATCCGTCGGACTTTGGTTGATCGTGTGTAGGCAAGTCCGTTCATTCGGAAAGTCCGTCGAAAAGTCCGCCAGGCAAAGTATGCCGTAAAGCCTGGTCGTGTGTATGCGGCATAAGTCCCAACAGCCCCGAAGCCTAACTAGTAAGTGCGTGTATATTTTTGAAACGTTTCTAAAATAATATCAGGAGAGCCAATCCCTAATATGTGAACCAATCTAAACCCACCAAAGAGGATGATTGCTCAGGTACGTACCCATTTTACTAAGCCTATTGCCTTCTTGTAGGGCAAAGATGTATATAAGGACAGTATAGAACTTTACATATGTTTGCATAATTCTGCCGAAGAAAATAAACTATGAGATGCTGTATGTCCAAACTTATGTAATAGTGTGTGGATGAATCTCTGTTGTTTTACAGTGGTACTGTATGGTATATTAAGCCATGCAATGTGGGATGCACAATATAGATCTGGATGTGTGTTGCAAATTGGACATATAGAATAGTATGAGTGTGTATAAATCACAAGGTCCAAATGCAGATATCAGAAGTGAAACACTCAGAGTAGTTATGGTGCCACATACAGTAAGTACATCATCAAAGTACGGCTGTATAATTGGTCCATTTTAGTAACCCCCTGGACAATAAGTGATGTGAACGATTCAGTGTTCTTTCTCAAATCCTTGAGGAATATGTCAGACCTATATACTGTATATATGAATCATATAAATCGTGATAACTGTAATAAACCTGTAATTTAATAAACTGTAAAGCATGAATAAAAAGGTAAACATTTCAGAATCCTATATAGGAAATGTACAGCCCTATTAATGGCAACACTGACTAATGGCAAAAAGTTAAAAATACACAGAGTTAAATCAAACAAATGGGAAAAAAAGATTGATGTCCTGTTGTTCAGTTAATAGAAATGTCTAGAACGATATCTTAAGGTAGAAAATCATTTTTTTTTCTCATTAATAGCATGAATTCAATTTCATTTTGTGTCATGCTTTTATATGCACAGCTAGATTTCTAATTCAGAATATAATACTTCATGCCTTAAATTAATGAATGCTAAAAAAATAAAAATCTGACGCTTTTTAAATATATATATTTCACTTTTTCAGTATTGAGCTAACAAACATTTTAGTAAATACAAGTCCTTTTCAAAAGATGGAAATTAGACTCCTGAAGTCATTCTTGTTGGGAAACATGTCTATGTTTTTCTAAAATGTGTAATGCCCCGTACACAGGGAAATGCCGCCAGCAAAAGACCGATGAGAGCTTTTGGTCGGAAAATGCTACCGTGTGTATGCTTCATCAAGGCTCTCTATTTTTAGGTCGGAAAAAGTTCATCTGTATGCAATTCCCGACGCGCAAAAAAACACGCATGCTCGGAAACAATTTGACGCATGTTCAGAAGCATTGAACTTCATTTTCTTGGTTGGTCGTAGTGTTGTACGTCATTGCGTTCTTGACGGTCGAAAGTTCAGAGAACTTTTGTGTGACCGTGTGTATGCAAGCCAAGCTTGAGCGGAATTCCGTCGGAAAAACCATCCAAGATTTTTCAGACGGAAATTCCACTCATGTGTACGGGGCATAAGAACTGATCTTTTTGGAATATCTAGTATGGAGTAATGTTTTACTGAGCTCTCTAGACTATTTATATGTAAACTAAAAAAAATGACAAATTAGCTGATATAAAAAATGTAATTAGTTTATTGATGAATTATTATTCTAAAATAAAAACTAGAGCCTTTTTGAGTACAAATACAAAATACAAAATGAATAAATGATTGTGATCTCAGGCTTTATTTTTTATTTTTCTGTTACTAGCATATTGAACTCCTTGTAATTAAAGTGGTTGTAAAGCTTTGGTTTATACTTACCTACTCTATGTGGAAATTGCAATGGAATTGCACAGAGCAGCTCTTCTTGGGCCCCCCACAGGTGCGCTTGGCTCCTCCCCTCTGGCGAGTGCTCCCATAGAAAGCTGCGTTCTATGGGGCCACTCATGTGGGCTCTCTCCCAAGCCTCGCTGTCTGCATCTATTGACACAGACAACAGGACTCGGCCCCGCCCCCTCATCACTTGCTTTGATTGACAATAGTGGGAGCCAATGGCTCCCGCTGCCTCAGCAAAGCAGGGGAGAGAAGGCCTGCAGATGTGCAAAGTGCTGGATTGAATGAGGTCATTAAAAGGGGAGGGTGAGGAGGGATGCTGATGCCTAAACATTTTTTACCCTAATACAAGGAATGCATTAAGGTAAAAAATATTTAGGCTTCAGCACCACTTTAACAGCTTCTACCCCAGAAGATTTTACCCCCGTCCTGACCAGAGCACTTTTTACAATTTGGCACTGCGTCGCTTTAATTGCGCGGTCGTTCGATGCTGTACCCAAACTAAATTTGCGGGGTTTTTTTTCCCCACAAATAGAGCTTTCTTTAGGTGGTATTTGATAACCTCTGTGGTTTTTATTTTTTGAGCTGTAAACAAAAAAACAGCGACAATTTTGAAAAAAACACAAAATTTTAACTTTTGCTATAATAAATACCTCCAAAAAATGTGTTAAAAAATGAATTTATTCATCAGTTTAGGTCAATATATATTCTTCTACAAATTTTTGGTAACAAAAATCGCAATAAACGTATATTGATGGGTTTGCACAAAAGTTATGGCATCTGCAAACAATGGTGAAAGATTTATGGCATTTTTATGGCATTTTTATTATATATATATATATATTTTTTTTTACTATTAATGGCGGTGATCTGCGATTTTTAGCGGTACTGCGACATTACGACAGACAGATTGGACACATTTTTGGGACCATTGACAATTATACAGCGATCAGTGCTATAAATATGCACTGATTACTGTGTTAGGCCCCTTTCACACTTATACGACTTGTCCCACGATTTTGTACTGCAAAATCGTATGACAAGTCATTCTCCATGATTTTCAATTTTCAAAATTTTCTTCTTTTCTTCCAGAGATGTTGACACAACGCTCTCTCCAGCTGGAATGGTCTCTGAACGCTCCGCAATGGACTTATATAGGCCTTATGAGGTCACTGTGCCGTCATAAGGGGGCGTCGTCATCACCCGGTGACCACGCCTCCTAAAACGTCACAGTCCCAGCATGCCCAGGGACTGTGACGGCATAAGGGGGCGGGGTCACCGCCTATATAAGTCCGTTGCGGAGCGTTCAGAGACCATTGCAGCTGGAGAGAGCGTCGTGTCGACATCTCTGGAAGAGAAGAGGGAAGAAGACGATCCAGAAGTCCGGACCACCGCTGGCAAAAGAGCGGCAGAAGATAGCGGTGGAGCCGGCAGAAGATGCGGACACCGGGAGAAGACGCCGGAGAGACCCCCGAAGTCCGAAGAGGACCACCGAAGTTGGAAGAAGACCCCTGAAGTCGGAAGAAGACCCCTGAAGTCGGAAGAGGACCCCCGAAGTCAGAAGAAGACCCCGGAGCTGCCTAATAAATTACTTCAAAAACCTGTATACCTATAAAGCACCCACCCCCCCATGTTGAGGGCATGCGGCCTGGTACGGTCCAGGAGGGGGGGGGGCGCTCGCTCGTCCCCACCCCCATTCCTGACTGGCCGGGCTGCGTGCTCGGATAAGGGTCTGGTATGGATTTTGGGGGGACCCCCACACCGATTTTTCGACGTAGGGGGCTCCCCTTACAATCCATACCAGACCTAAGGGCCTGGTATGCCCCTGGGGGGAACCCACGCCAGTTTTTTTATTTAAAACTTGGCGTGGAGTTCCCCCTTATGATTCATACCAACAACTGTATGTTTTCATTTGTTAATGCCAAAAATGTGGCAAAGTCATTCAAAGTAGTACTGCTCCCAAATCGCGGTAAAATCGCAGCAAAATCGCGCGACTTTGAAGTCGCATAAGTGTGAAAGGGGCCTAAATGTCACTGGAACGGGTTAACACTAGGAGCTATCAAGGGGTTAACTGTGTGTTCCCTCAGTGTGTTCTAACTGTGTGGGGATGGGAGTGACTAGGAGAGGAGACATACCGTTTTTCCTACTTAATAGGAACAAACGATATGTTTCCTCTTCCCTGACAGCACAGGGATTTGTAGGGTCACGTGCAGCCACCCATACAAGTAAAAGGCTGTAGGCAGCTGTACTTCAGCATCAACATTTACCTACGAGTGCATACATATATACATATATATATATAGTGTATTTTCTGGAAGCTGCCACAGGTGCAAAACAGGTGATGGATCCAGCCCAGTACATGGTGGGCCACATGCTGGGCACAGGGGCCTTATATCCCTTCCTCATGCATTATACAATTCTCATAAGGGGTCAAGGGTAGCTGCCAGCATATGTGATCGGCAGCAGCTGTACAAAGGCTGCCTGTCCCTACAAATACCAGTCCATGCACACCGGGTCCAATTACTTGGTCTAGGGGATGTCTTTTTAACCACTTGCCTACTGGGCACTTTTATTTTCTGACAAGACCAATTTTAAGCTTTCAGCGCTATTACGCGTTGAATGACAATTGCACGGTCATGCAACACTGTACCCTAATTCAATTTTTATCATTTTTTCACACAAATAAATTTTTTTTTTCTCTAAATAAATAAAGACCTAAAATTTTGAAAAAAAAAAAACTTTTTCATGGTTTGTTATAAAATTTTGCAAACAGGTAATTTATTTTCCTTCACTGATGTGTGCTGATGAAGCTGCACTGTTGGGCACTGATAGGCTGCACCAATGGGCACTGATAGGTAGCACTGATGAGCACTGATAAGGTGGCACTGGTGAGCACTGATGAGGAGGCACTGGTGGGCAATGATGAGGTTGCACTGATAGACAAAACTGATGGGCACTGATAGGTGGCACTGAAGGGCACTTATAGACAGCACTGATGGGCACAGATTAACATACTGGTGGGCACAGATTAGCAGCACTGGTGGGCACACATTGCCAGCACTGGTAGGTACTGTTTGAACTGCAATGTTAATCAGGACACATATGACGGCCTCCCAAAACTAGCCATCAGCGCTGTAGCCGTCATTCAGCTATAGTGCAGTCAGAAAGTGGTTTATAATTAAGGCTTAACCACTTCCCGCCCGGCCCATAGCAGATGACGGCCGGGCGGTGGTTCCGTTATCCTGACCGGGCGTCATATGAAGTCCAGCAGGTTAACATGCTGCCGCGTGCCAGCGGGGGCACGCATCACGGCGATCGGTGGAGCGGTCTGTCAATCAGACACAACGCTACACCGATCTTGGTGGAGGTTCTTTACCACGTGATCAGCCGTGTCCAATCACGGCTGATCACGCTGTCAATAGGAAGAGCCGTTGATCGGCTTTTTCTCACTCGCGTCTGACAGACGCGAGTAGAGGAGAGCCGATCGACCGCTCTCCTGACGGGGGGGGCTGCGCTGATTGTTTATCAGCGCAGCCCCCCCCCTGATCACCACACTGGACCACCAGGGATCGCCACTAGGACCACCAGGGAAGGGGCAACATGTGGATGGCCAGGTATGTACCCCATGGCCATCCACATGTGCCCAACGTGCCCAACGTGCCCAATCTGTGCCAATCAGTGCCCACAAATGGGCACTGATTGGTACCATTATGTTCCAGATCTGCCCAGCAATGCCCCCAATATGTTTTATCAGTGCCACCAATCAGTGTGTTCAGTACCACCTGTCATTGCCCATTGGTGCCACCTGTCAGTGCCCATCAGTGCCCATCAGTGCCCACCTATCAGTGCCCATCAGTGCCCACCTATCAGTGCCCATCAGTGCCACCCATAAGTACCCATCAGTGCCACCCATATGTACCAATCAATGCCACCTACGAGTGCCCATCAGTGCTGCCTATGAGTGCCCATCGGTGCCACCTATGAGTGTCCATCAGTGCCACATACCAGTGCCACCTATCAGTGCCCATCAGTGCTGCCTATCAGTGCCCATCATCAGTGCCCATCAGTGCCACCTCATCAGTGCCACCTCATTGGTGCCACCTCATCGGTGCCCATCAGTGCTGCCGTATCAGTGCCCATCAATGCAACCATATCAGTGCCCATCATTGAAGAAGAAAACGTACTTATTTAAAAAAAAATTAACAGAAACACAGAAAAACTTGTTTTTTTTCGAAATTTTCGGTATTTTTTTATTTGTTGCGCAAAAAATAAAAACTGCAGAGGTGATCAAATACCACCAAAATAAAGCTCTATTTGTGGGAACAAAATGATAAAAAATTTGTTTGGGTACAGTGTAGCATGACCGCGCAATTGTCATTCAAGTTGCGACAGCGTTGAAAGCTGAAAATTGGCCTGGGCGGGAAGGTGTCTAAGTGCCTGGTATGGAAGTGGTTAAATAATTTTAAACAGGACAGGGTTTAGGGCATGGGGTACTCCAAAATGTTTGAACAATAAAAAGAAGACACATTTTTCTAAGCTCCTATGCACAGATTTTGTTGAGGACACAGGGTAATGGCCAGAGACCCTATGAGAGCTGTCTCAGTCCATAGTTACCTCTGGCACTTACCTCCCAAAAGCACACATCACCTGGGATCACTGTTTAGGGTCAGTACTCACAAGTCCCAGGACAGCTGCACACCTTCCAGCTTCCATTTTACATATCTCAGTGAGGGAGACCTTCTCCAGACCAGATCCCAAAGGGTGGAGTCCCATAGCCAGCTCTTTACTCACAATGTCCCATCCACAGGTAGATCTTTAGTGAGGGAGATTAAAAAAAAATGTTCAGACCAGGACTTCTGGATAGTGCCCTCCAGCAAATGTAATCCTTTGGAAATTTTTCTGCAGGCCCTCAGCCCAGCACCTGCTGAGGCCCAGACTGTAATCCATAACTAACCTTGGCTGTCACTAGGGGCAAGAGCCCCCCTAAGGCTTGGAATCCTCCTGGGGAAGAAAGAACAATCTGCTCAGGCCGCCTGCACATTTATCACCTCCTCAGCCACCTTCTGCATACAACTTCCCTGGGATGGACTGGGGCCTGATAAATATTCTACTGATCATTTTTATTTCCCTCCCTGTGCTCTAGAATGGACTTCTTCCATGGGCGGGGGGGGGACAATCAAATTCTCAGCTCAGGAAACCATGACTAGACCAAAACAATCAATCACTACTCCACTGAGGAACCAAAAACTAAATTTACGTAGCAGCCCAGCTAGGAAAGTGCTATATATACAGTGCTCAGCAATAATGAGTACACCCCTTTTAAAAAGTAAGAATATAATCAATCTCAATGAACACAAGAACAATTTCCAAAATGTCGACAAAACTGAGTTTTATAGAAAATTTGTTCAGCTCATTACATGAAAGTGAGGTTAATAATATAATTTAGATTACAAAATCTTCTGTTTTACTCAAATTAGTTGATGCAAAAAAATGAATATACCCCACAACAAAAACTATTACATCTAGTATTTTGTATGACCTCCATGATTTGTAAAGTACAGCACCAAGTCTTGTAGGCATAGAATGAAAAGTTGGCGACATATTGCAACATCTATCTTTACTTCAAGATCGACCTCTTTTAGAACCTGGATGCTGGATGGAGAGTGATGCTCAACTTGTCTCTTTAGAATACAGTATATATATATATATATATATATATATATATATATATATATATATATATATATACACACCAACGGTATACTGTTTATGTATTTTTTTTAAAATAATGTATAAAATCTACAGTAACTCTGTCTGATGTATATTACAACTGTCTGATGTATATATAAAATATATGATTTATATAAGAAAAAAAATTTTGGGAGGCAAGAGCAGCTACAGTATGATTTATCTGTGTCTTTAATTATATATCAGCTAGCTGACCTAGAAACTTTTCACCAACTCTTTACAACAGATGTCTTAATCATATATCCACCCAGACTACTAATTATGAACATTACTGATTTGACAAAAAAACAAGGTGTTCACATTGTTATACACATGACTCACTGTTGCGTGGTTTATTTTATATTTCTTTCTATGTATGTATCATGTTTTTAATACTTGCATTATTAATATATTTTTCAAACAAAGACACAAAAGGCATGAGAACACTGCTAAAACATCAAGCAGAATGTAATAATAGATTTTAAAAGTTATTTATGTTGCAGAATAAGGCACACACAGAAAATACTTGAAAAGTACTAAATAGTGTTTTAGTGGAACTCCCTTTGGGTTTGTGTACTTGGGCATTTGTATGGGTCATTTATGCTTTTCTTCTCATGCAATAAATAAGAATGCAAACACAGTTTAAAGCCACTCAGAACAAGGTAAGAAGCAGGTCAGTGGGAACTAAAAAGCCTTTTACAAGTGAATGAATGTAGCATTTGGCAATCTACATAAGCTCTTTGTCATAACTAAAAAGCTGAACACCAGGTAGACAGGCACAGATGAAATGCATATAAAGCATTGGTATTTCCATTCATTCCTGAGATTTACTTTCTCTGTTACACTATACAGCCCTGTCTGGAGGTGACTTGATTTTGTTTTTTTTTGTTTTTTTTGCTGCAGTTAAGTAGCACTCACAGAAAGGAGAAGCAGCAGACTGATGAGCTCATCTCTCTGTCACTTTGCTCTGTCTTCCTATTAGCATGTTCCTTGTTAGTACCTGAGCACTGCAGAACAGCTTTCACTTTACAATGGACTGCAAGAGGACAGCATTCTTCTGTGTTTTATTATCTGCCTAGAGTTCATTTTTAAAATAGTTTTTTAACATTCACAAAGCTGCTGAGATGCCAAGCAGTGTTAATTTCGTCAACGAAAACATTTTCATCAAAGATTTCATCAGTGGCATTTTTACAGTGACAAAAACGAAACTAAAAGTATAGCACATTTTCGTCCACTGACGAAAACTATGACGAAAATCAAATCCGTTTTCGCTAAGGAACGAAAACGGCAAGGAGGGACGTTTACTCTGATGAACTACCGTATTTATCGGCGTATAACACAGTGCGTGCGTGTTATACGCTGATATTTGTTTTTACCAACAGAGGACTGGGATCGGGCGGTCTGCCCCAGGTGCCACACATTGGGGGGGTGTCAGGACGGCCGCCCAGCCTCTCCTGGCCCTTGGACAGCCCTGCCAGCATAGTCTAAAGTTAGGAAAAAATCACTGCCAGCCCCTTCTCCTACACCGCTCCTCCTGTGTCATTCTCATTGTAAAACAAAGCTTCTAAATACCTAAAGTTACCTTGTCGACCACTCCCCTCCTCTTGCTCCTCCTCCTCCAAGTGTTGCTTTAGATTGGAGGAGGAGAGCGGTCACATGACCATCCATGCAACTTCAGAGGAGAGCAGTCAAGTGACCGGGTGAATGAAAGCGCGGAACTATTGTGGTATTTAGAGACTTTGATTTACAATGAGAGTGACACAGGAGAAGCAGTGCGTGATAAAGGCTTGGCAGTGATTAATTCTTAACTTTAGAGTACGCTGGCAGTGCTGCCCCAAGAGACTGGGGGTCTCCTGGGAGTGCAGGGGGCTGTGTATTGTGTGGGGCTGTGTATTGTGCAGAGGGTGAAGGCTATGTACTGTGGGGGGCTGTGTATTGTGCAGAAGCTGTGGAAAGTTTTTTTTTTTTCCTGAAGCTTCCCTCCTAATATTAGGGTGCATGTTATTCGCCGATAAATGCGGTAACTTCCGGTTTTCACAGAGTTGTATCTGTGAGTTTTTTCAAACCTTAATACCATAAATAATAACATGATATTAGATTTTTTTACTCCAGGAGTATATAATGAGTTTGGAAAATCTAGAGAAATGCTTAAATAATGCGTCACAATTTAACTAAACACATTTGATTTTAGCTGACTAAAATTATTTTATTTGACTATAATACGATGACTAAAATGGGGCTAAAACGAAAATGTCATTTTAGTCAAAGACTTTGACTAAAACTAAAACACTTGCAGAAGACTAAAATTGGACTAAAACTAAAATGTCATTTTAGTCCTAAGACTAAAACTAAATAGAAATTTGCTGCCAAAATAACACTGCTGCCAAGGTTGCTCGCTTGGCACAGGCACCATTCAAAGAACACTTTGCACTTTCTCAAGGGGTGCAAAGTGTTTTCTGATAGGACAAGGTGGAGACAATGATGTCACTGCTCCACCTCTCTCCAACTCATCCAGGCAGAGAATGCTTTGCATTAATTGAGAAAATGCAAAGTATTCTCTGAATGGCACCCACGCTAAGCAAATGGCCTCCTGTGTTCAAAATTCCAAAGTGCAGCCATTTGTCATGGGACCTGGAAACTAGCAGAGATCACTGTAGTAGCGGTGCCTACTAAGTGATTTCCGGCTTCTACAGGGATCCCACAGGTTTGGCACATACATACTTACGTTAGTGCAAGCTTGACCAATATATTTATGTAAAAAGTGTCATACGTAAACTTCAGATTTTAGTAGGCTCCACTGTAAAGCTGTGTTATGCCAGTTGAATAATAAGTAGCTTCAAGTTCACCCCTTAGCTGCTTACGTCGCATAGCTGATCAGCAGGACTTTGAGGCATCCAAAAGCCATAAGACTGCTGCTGGGCCCTACCAAATCAGATGTTATGTCAGCAGCCCCAGCAGACTGTAACTCAAGTGAAGCTTTATAGTATTCCCCTTAGGTCCTTCCTTAGCAACTACATAATAGGTTATGTAGGGAGGTGAGAATGGGTTGGGGAAACGGTGGAAGAGCTGGCCAGCACAGACACTCCCAGAACGTGTTGACTTTGTCTACTTGTATTGACATTCTTTAAAATCTAATAAAATGTATTTTATTTTATTTTTTACAAAAAGCATCTGTGAAAAGGAAAAATTGCTGCAACTAAGCAAAAATACCAGATTTTTCTGTGCTTTTACCGGCAATGTTTAAGTTGGTGACAGGATCTCTTTAGCACCCCCCTTAAACCCTGCAGAACACACAGGCATGAAAAATGAAACTCTATCCCCTTTCCTAACTACCACCAAGTGCTCCATAACATCTGGTGTTGACTATGTATATAAAGCGAAACTGCCATATATAAATGAGCATTCAGCTAAGAGTCATATTTATATATACTCACCAGTAAGGTATTTACCCTATTTATAATGTTTGCCAAATATATGTTATGTTTATAATAGAGAAATAGCACATTTATTACTTACAGTGTTTGCACATTTTCAAGGCAAGGTGTTGAATCATTGCCCGATACAAATAAAATAGAATGATTGCCTGTGGAGATCCAATGCCTGTAATGTTGAAACTGTTGTTCTTGATTTTGAAGGCGATGTGCCCATCCTTACTACCAGTCCAGTACAGAACACATGTGGATTGGTATCCTCATGGCAAGGGAGCAATGTGTGTTTTTTCAGCTTCCATGCTGCTGCCAGTCCACATGTTTTTCTGTAGTACCCCATGAAATGGATGTCCCTTTCAATACACAATTTCCCAAATGCTAATTCAGCTTCTTGGTCCAATCTAGCTGAGATCCTTATAGAGGGAGCCAAAGCTTTACTCATCCACACTTTTCAGCAACTGGAATATTTTAGGAGCACATGGAACACTGTAAGGGTGTCTTCCTGTTAAGCTCTGCCAAAATCACTAATGCCATAAGCATACCTGCCAACAGTCCCGATTTGCCTGGGACATTCCCGGAAATCAGAATGATTTCTCGGTCTGAGCATGTCCCGGGCAAAATCCTAAAGATCCGCCTCTGTCACGGCCATCGTGACGTGATGGAGTGGCAGGGGCGTGGCGAATGTAGGAGCACATGGACAGGCAAGCCAGCCAATGTCAGTGGGAACTGACAGCACTGCCTGTTAAGCCTGCAGATGGTGAGCAAAGCTCAGCTGGCATGAGCAGGACCAGGTAGGCCTTTCTCACTAGGTCGGTGTACTGATGAGATTGCTCTGATGAGACTGCACTGACTGCTCGGATAGACTGTTCTGATGAGACTGCACTGACTGCTCTAATAGACTGCTCTGATGAGACTGCTCTGATAAGAATGCACTGACTGCTCTGATGAGACTGCACTGATTGCTCTGACAGACTGCTCTGATACGACTGCACTGATTGCTCTGATAGATTGCTCTGATGAGGCTGCACTGGTGAGATTACACTAATGAGGCTGCCCTGATGAGATTGCACTGATGAGACTGCACTGACTTGACTACACTGTTGAGACTGCTCTGATGAGACAGCTCTGATAAGACAGTACTGATGAAACGGCACTGATGAGACTACTCTCATGAGACTGCTCTGATGAGATGGCACTGATGAGGCAGCACTGATGGGCATTAATGAGAGGGCACTGATGAGGCTGCACTGATGAGGCTGCACTGATGGGCAATGATGAAACTGCACTGATGCGGCTGCACTGATGGGCACTGATGAGACTGCACTGATGAGACTGAACTGATGAGACTGCACTGATGGGCACTTATGAGACTGCACTGAGAGACTGCACTGATAGGCTGCACTGATGGGCACTGATGAGACTGCAGTGATGAGAGTTATTCTGCCAAAAATTTGTCAAAGCCAATAGCTAATCATAGGAGGCAAAGGCATTTCCCCTCAGCTGCATGCATAGATTACCCTTGCATGCATACGGCTGAGGGGTGGGGAATGCCTCCACCACCCATGACTGGATGTTGGCTTTGACAGCTTCTCAGCAGGATAGCTCAGGGGATTCAGACTCATGTGTGAACATGCCTAAATACACCCCTACTGTTCAACTTTGTGAAGGTCTTGACATGAGGAAGCAAAGCCCTGCCTCTACCAAGATGACCACCTCCACATGGAGATGCAGTACAGAACAAACTATGGTCAGTAATGGGGCAAGATCAGCTGTAAGAAAACAACATGCAATAATTGTGATTAGTCCTTTGTTTATTTTTTGTTGGGTACTTCTTCCACAGTTCTGTTCCTTTTTAAGAAAATGCAAAAATATCTGAGGCTTACCAAAAATGCTTACGCTACATCTGCGCGCGACTAGGGCCCGTGCAAATGACAGTGGGAGGGATCTTGATCCAGGACAGTGCACAAGAGCAGCGGCACTCTCAGCTCTCTTCCTCTTCATAGGTTCCCATTGCTGTCAACCACAGTTAGTGAGGAGGGAGCAGGGGGGGGGGGCTAGGCCATGCTCTGTGTGTCTATGGACACACAGCGCCAGCTTGGGAGCAAACCCGCATGAGTGCCCCAATAGAAAGCAGCTTCATGTGGGGGTACTCTGCAGGAGGGAAGATCCAGAATCACTGGCAGGGGACCCCAGAATAGGAGGATTGGGGCTGCTCTGTGTAAAAACATTGCACAGAGGAGGTAATAGGACATGTTTTTTATTTAATAAAATAAAAAAGCAAGGGTTTACAATCAATTACGGTACATTTAATACAGGGAATGCATTAAGGTAAAAAAAGTTTTGCTTTGGAACCACTTTAAGCAACCGTTCCAGGCTGCAAACTTGCTCTGGGGTAGCAAAACCGAACCTGTTCACTTAGTCACAGCCCAGAAATTGTTATGCAGCTTAAGAGTCAATGATTAGCCTTATAGAGTATGTGAAGGGCAACACCTTCAAATTCTTGTATATTGAACGTTGTTCCAAGAGAATTAAAGTGTTACTAAACCCACAACAGTAAAATCAGTGTGTGTATGCAGTAAAGCATCCTTGTTATACTCACTGTGAAACGTAAGGAGTTAATCCCCGAATTGTGTAAAAAGGCTGTTTGACCCTGGCTTCTCTGATCCTCCTCTTGTTCCACTGTCCCCTGATAATTTCCTGATTGCATGAGTCTATGGAGTCAGGCTGCACATGCTCAGTTTGATGTGTATAGCTAGAGAGGTTTTCTTTCTTGGGAGAGTGCATATTATTAGCACAGGGCCAATCAACACTGTGCAGACAGGGGGTCAGGGATCTTGCAGTCTAAAAGGACGGTCAGAAAACTCCTCCTTCAAGCTTTAACCAGTTCTCGGCTAGACACGGATAGAAGTCACAAGACTGCTCTGGAGATTAGAAAAGGTATTTAGTAGTTTATATTTTCTAAAATAATTGCATTTCCATGTTCTGTGTACTGTGGGAGACCAGATATAGTGAACGCAGGGTCCTGGGTTTAGTAACATTTCAAGTCAGCCATAGACGATTCAAACCATGTATGGGCAGGATGAATGTATGTACATAGGCTGATCGACTGATCAACTTGGGTACAACCAGCCTGCCAAATTTTACATGCAATTATTGATAGCGGCTGTTAGAGCCGCTAGCAATAATCACTGTGTTCCCCCAGTGGGACGGCTTAACTTGACGGCAATCCCTGTGTTTCCCATACCTGTTTGAAATCCTGATAATTAAAAAAGTAGGTGGCTTCAGTTCTGCAAGTTATTTAAAATATGCTGTATGAGTCAGAAAATGCAAATATATGGTAGGTATCTGGAGAAGGAAAGCACCTTTTTAAAATTTAAAATGAAGCCTTTTAATTTTACAATTATCACAAGACGTGGGTGTGATCTCAACTAACAAATCACCTTCTTCCTTATAATATGTGCTAGGAATCAAGCTGGTACTCGCACAAAGCAGGTTCTGGGCCAATCGCCAATCGGTATCAGTAAACAATGATTTTAGTGTTCAGGAATGACTCACTGGTAGAAAGCTGGTCTACAGTTGCGGTTGTTGGACATGAAAAAATACAACATAGGCTGTTTAAAAGTGTGTTTGTGGATTATATTTGGTACATGTTTTAGAATTATTTCTCACAAAAACTCAAAGTACACGTGTAGTGGTGACAGGGTCACTTTAAGAACTATTTTAAACCTGTAGTTCTCTTTTGTAAACTGAAGGAAACTCTGTAATGAGAGAAATGTGAAGACTTCCTTGCTTACTTCCTTTTGAAAATGCTAGTTGCCTGGTTGTTTCTGGCGTCATTGTTTCCAAGTCACTGACTTATGAAACTATGCAATAGGTAACGTTAGCGAGAATTCATAAATCCTGATCTACAGAATATTCTCTTTTTTTTTTCATTTTTTTTTTTTTAAGAAAAAGAGGAAGTTTTTCAAAATTGACAAATAGTCACCCAAAACAATTTATCCTTTATTCCCATTTGCACCTAAACTTACGGTAGTTCTGCTACTTAAAGTTACACATTAGTATCAGAAAAGAAGAGAGAAAAACAAAGCTTTTTGTGATCTACACTGATGGAGATTTACTAAAACAGGAGCATACAAAATCTGGTGCAGCTCTGCATAGAAACCAATCAGCTTAGCCCGAATTCACATTGGGCCTATTTGGCATGTGATTTGACATGTCAAATCGCATGCCAAATCGGATCCTATTGCCAGCAATGGCACCGTCCGAATCGGTCTCCTTTTGGGAGCCTCACCGACTCCCAAAAGTAGATCCTGCACTAGTTTTGGCGATTTCAATAGACATCTGTGCACAAACCCACACAGATGTCTGTCAAATCACCCCCAAAGTCGGACTGAAATGCTGGTTTAAAATCGAACGAGTTCATCTGATTTCAAACCGGCCTTCAGTGTGAACCTGAGCTTATTGTCAAAGCTTAATTGAACAAGCTGAAATTAGAAGCTGATTGATTACCATGCACAACTGCACCAGATTCTGAATGCTCCAGTTTTAGTAAATCCCCCCCCCCCCCCATTGTCTTCCTAGGTCAGTGCCTCAGAAGATATTAAACTGGCTTAGCATGACAGCCAGACATCTAGCATTTGCAGAAGGAGGGGTCAGCAATGGCAGCTTCCAGAAGGATTTGCCCCCTTAACCCCCCTGGCGGTATTCCCGAGTCTGGCTCGGGTTGGATTTTTTATACCAAAAGCGGTATCCCCGAGCCAGACTCGGGCTTGCATCGCAGGATCCAGGAAGAGCATACTTACCTTGTCCCCTGGATCCTGCGATGTCTCCCCGCTGTGATCGGCGAGCCGCTGTGTCTCGCTCGATTCACAGTGCCGAGCTCCGTTCCCTGCGAGCGTTGCGACGCACGGGGACGGAGTTCGGCGGTAAATTCAAATAGTGAAACACACAGTATAGATACAGCATACTGTAATCTTACAGATTACAGTACTGTATCAAATAACTACACATCCCCTTTGTCCCTAGTGGTCTGCCCAGTGTCCTGCATGCAGTTTTATATATATAAAACTGTTCTTTCTGCCAGGAAACTGGAGATTGTCCATAGCAACCAAAACTGTCTCTTTACATCAAAAGTGGTTTTAGAGCAGCTAGAAAAAAGCGATAATAAATTAGAATCACTCGCAGAATTGAGCTATAGTGATTTGTGGGGAGATCCGTCATCAAACACTAAAAGTAACAAAAGCGACAATTCTGCAACTGAGCAAATTTCAGTGTTTTTGATTTGATTATATTATTATATAATTTTTATTATAATTATATTATTATTTGTTATAATTATTTATAGTTATTTATTATATTATAATTTTTTATTTCGTTTTTCAAACTTTATCATACCCGGGATGTCTACTAGACTCTTGTTTGGACAGATTTAAGTGAGTTATTCCTAAGAATTACAGGCCTACAATATAAAACGCCAAATTTCTGTGCAAAATAATTGTACCGCTTTCAGCACCTAAAATCAGAAATAATCATACCGCCAGGGAGGTTAATGACCAGGCCATTTTTTGCGATATGGCACTGCGTCGCTTTAACCGGCAATTGTGCGGTCGTGCGACATTGTACCCAAACAAAATTGATGTCCTTTTTTTTCCCACACATAGAGATTTCTTTTGGTGGTATTTGATCATCTCTGTGGTTTTTATTTTTTGCGCTATAAACAAACAGAAAGCGACAATTTTGAAAAAAAAAAAAGTTTACTTTTTCCTATAATACATATCCAAAAAGATAAATAAAAAAATAATTTATTTATCAGTTTAGGCCGATATATATTCTTCTACATATTTTTGGTAAAAAAAATCGCAATAGGCGTATATTGATTGGTTTGCGCAAAAGTTATAACGTCTACAAAATAGGGGATAGATTTATGGTATTTTTATTTCTCTTTACTAGTAATGGCTGTGATTTTTAGCGTGACTGCGACATTGAGGCAGACAGAACGGACACTGTTGACACTTTTTTGGGATCATTGACATTTATACAGCGATCAGTGCTATAAATAGCCACTGATTACTGTGTAAATGTCACTGGCAGGGAAGGGGTTAACACCGGGGGGGCGATCAAGGGGTTACATGTTTTCCCTAGGTGTGTTCTAACTGTAGGGGGGGGGGCTGCCAGGGACCTGACAGAGATCACTGTTCCTGATCACTGGGAACAGTAGATCCCTATCATGTCACCTGTCAGAACATGGAATCGCCTTGTTTACAAAGGTAGTTCTACGTTCTTCCTCTGTAATAGGCAATTCCACAGCGTGCAGCGGGCGCTAGCTCGCGGCGCGCCTGCCCCCTATCACGCCTGCGCGAGGCGCCGTACAGCTACAGTGATTTGCGCAGGAGAGCCGATAATGACGGCAGCTGGTGGGAAAGTGGTTAAAGTGGATGTAACCCTGCTTCATTAATTTTGAGCTGGGCACATATATCTGCAGTGTTTTGTTATCTCTCTTCAAAGCACATGTCCTGTAGCTTTCTCCTACTCCGTTCTTCTGTTATCAGCCTGACAAGTTCTCCGTCACGTATGATAAAAGCAGCAGAGTTTTGTGTTGCGGATGCTATAAATAGTTTAGCAGAGCCCTGAACTAGTCAACAATCAGCTCTGAAAGTCTCTACCTATGAGGGGAGGGGGCGTGTGCCTTTCCTCCAATCAGCTGTCTTGGCTGTATGCCCAGGCTTCACTGCAGTGCTAACCAGGAAGAGAAAAACTCCTAACAGAATGTGCACTTTCTAAACAGTATATAAAGCTGAAGACAGCAGATATGCAAGTAAAACTTATATTGGGAGATTTGTTTCATCTCTGTGTATCATCTGAGGCTGTTCACTTCACTGGGTATATACGAGGGTTTACATCCACTTTAAAGTTATATGTAAACCCATTCACTAAGATCTGGTATAAGCTTTGACATGTTCTTGTAATTTTGAAAGTCATTTTCAATTACTGAAAAATGTTGTTATAATAATACCTGCTGATCCTGTCATGAAGTTCCTTGTTTCGGTACCTCCTTTTAAGTCTTATAGGGTGACAACACCCTGTTCTTGTCTACCAATTTTCTACCAAGATTCTGCATTGTCACCTCGACACACAGGCTCCTAATGAAGACTACAAGTGGCCATTTCAACACATATTACACAGGCATGGTCCACTGTTGTCACCATCAAACTATCCTTGAGAAATGTAATGCTGCATGCACATAGCCAGGAACTATCTGCAAAAAGGATGCAGATGATTAGCAGGATGCAAACAAAGGATGACAAAATGTGAAAAAGAACATTGTATTAAAAATAAGGAAAAAAGCAATTGTTTATGATACCAGGGCAATAAATGTCATCATTCAGCCAGGATTTACTACTACTTTAGAGCCTAACTTTGTCACCTTTGCCCGAGAAAATTGAGTACTGTCCGTTGATACTTTTTTTATTTATCTCTGTCACAATTGCACTAATACGGCTACAATCAAATCAAGTATCACCTTTGCCCAACGTGTAATTGCTGCTTTTTATTACATATTTTTTCTTTATTATTATTTTTATATATACCTTTTCCAGTTCTAAGCTGCTCATATGATACGCAGGGTCTTCTAGGGTGCTGGACAGTCCCTAACGATGCAGAGATCGGTGCTGACATGAATCTATGACTAAAGTGGTAATTAGCACTTGCAGCCAGAGCTTTTTTTAAATTATTTTACATGGTTTTGGGCACTACGGAAAAAAAGTTGTCCAGAATTGGTCTTTAAGAAGAGTCTTTGAAGCAGTGCTGGTGTAATTTCATTTTTTTGTTGCTTGCCTTGTAAGTATTTTCATGGTATGTCCTAAAAAAATACAATCCTGTGTTTGGTTTGGAGCGTAAATTATCGTTATGTCGAACATGAAATATATAAAAAGAACTTGTCTTGATATTTTAGATATTGCAATTTACTGTCACTTTATTCTGTATGCTAGTAAATGTGTCAATTAAAAGTTTAACATTTGCTCCAAGCGCTTACGCTCCATAAATCAGATGGAATCTGCAGTGTGTCCAAATGCCTATAGCAGCGGTGTCATAAGATATATTATATATCCTAGCTGTGGCTTATCCCCCCTCTCTGTGCTAATTTAAAAAGTCATAAAGCATTCCCATTCATTGAATACTGGAAAAAATATCACAGAAACCTAATTAGCAGATTTGCATATAATCAATTTATTCATTTCATGACATCAAAAATACATACTCGATTTAAATAAAATAGCATATTTTTAGAGGGCAGATATTTTATTTTACATTTCCATAGAGTGATAGTCACAGATCTGTAGATTCTATGATTGCCAGTATAGCCCAGCAATCACTTCACCCTATTTATCACTCTAAAGACATGCTGGTAGGTTAATCGGATCCTGTCTAAATTGTCCCTAGTATGTATGAATGTGAGTTAGGGACCTTAGATTGTAAGCTCCTTGAGGGTAGGGACTGATGTAAAAGTACAACGTATATGTAAAGCGCTGCGTAAATTGCGCTATATAAGTACCTGAAATAAATAAATACATTTATAATAAAGCGCATATAGAGTGTTCTCTGCATAATGCTTGAAAGAACATTGTTACATGACCTGTCAAAGGTTTTGTCATCCTAGATACTCTTTTGCTCACCATTCAAAAAAAATAAATAAAAGAATGGGTCTTTCCTTACTTCTGAACCCTAAGGAAAGTGAAAATCAAATGTGTTGAGCACACAGCTCTGATTTTTGAATCTTCCGGAGAGTGTCTTCTTTTTATTGAAGTGGTATTACCACCATACCGCTGATTTATGATGGGACCCCTAGCCTCCCTGGTCACTGCAGTTATTTAGCTTCCCTGATCCACAGCTGTTGAGTGCACTCATCATCGCTTCCAATCGTAGGCTGCATGGGCTGGCAGCAAAGTCTGTGCTGGCCACAGCTGTTGAGTGCACTCATCATCGCTTTCAATCATAGGCTCCATGGGCAGGCAGCAAAGTCTGTGCTGGTCACAGCTGTTCAGTGCACTCATCATCGCTTCCAATCGTAGGCTTCATGGGCAGGCAGCAAAGTCTGTGCTGGCGAGAGCTGTTGAGTACACTCATCATCGCTTCCAATCGTAGGCTATGTGAGCAGGCAGCAAAGTCTGTGCTGGCCACAGTTGTTGAGTGCACTCATCATCGCTTCCAATTGTAGGCTCCATGGGCAGGCAGCAAAGTCTGTGCTGGCCACAGCTGTTGAGTGCACTCATCATCGCTTTCAATCATAGGCTCCATGGGCAGGCAGCAAAGTCTATGCTGGCCACAGCTGGTGAGTGCACTCATCATCGCTTCCAATCAAAGGCTCCATGGGCACGCAGCAAAGTCTGTGCTGGCGACAGCTGTTGAGTGCACTCATCATCGCTTCCAATCGTAACCTCCATGGGCAGGCAGAAAAGTCTGTGCTGGCCACAGCTGTTGAGTACACTCATCATCACTTCCAATTGTAGGCTTCATGGGCAGGGAGCAAAGTCTGTGCTGGCGAGAGCTGTTGAGTGCACTCATCATTGCTTCCAATCGTAGGCTCCATGGGCAGGCAGCAAAGTCTGTGCTGGCCACAGTTGTTGTGTGCACTCATCATCGCTTCCAATCGTAGGCTCCATGGGCAGGCAGCAAAGTCTGTGCTGGCCACAGCTGTTGAGTGCACTCATCATCGCTTCCAATCGTAGGCTCCATGGGCAGGCAGCAAAGTCTGTGCTGGCCACAGCTGTTGAGTACACTCATCATCGCTTCCAATCGTAGGCTCCATGGGCAGGCAGCAAAGTCTGTGCTGGCCACAGCTGTTGAGTGCACTCATCATCGCTTCCAATCGTAGGCTCCATGGGCAGGCAGCAAAGTCTGTGCTCAAACACATCCAACTGAAGCCTCGTACGCACGATCAGATTTTCGGACGACTGTTCGTCTGTTTTTTGTTGCATGCCAGTCTCGTGTCGAAAGTGAAGAGGTTACTCACCATTCGAAAATTCTCGTACGACAGAATACAACTTCAGAAGTGACGTATGTCAAATAGTTTTGTATGTATTCTTTCATTTCTGAGCATGCATAGTCTTGCTCTTACGATTTTTTTTGTATGAAAACCGTACTGATTAAATGAAAATCAGACGTTGAGTTCATGTACGATAAACATTTTATAGTCTGCACATCCAGCTTTTGTCAGACGAAAAATCTGAATCGGCTGTCGAAAGCACCGTACTAACGATCTGAAAATCGGCAGATCGTTCATTGGACGAAATTTTACTTCCGATTTTCGTATCGTGTGTACTGGCCTTTAGTGTATGTCGCTGCTGACGAGCAATTAACTGTTAATAATAAACTGTTGTATTTATGGTATTTCTAATATACATATACATTACGCTACTTATCTTTTTTATATTATTAAAAACAATACTGTTGTAAAGTCATTTTAGCATGCCTATGTGGGTTTACAATGCTTGTACAAGCATTATAAAACCAGTTTTATTAAAAGACCTCTATAGTGGAAAATACCATATCTTATGATGTTAACGCAAACTGCATAAAATTGTTCACTATATTAAAGTCCAGCTCCAGCAAAATCTTTTTTTTTTTTCTTGATTTGGAAGCATTAGAAACTCTTGCTGGTTTAAAAATTAATGACAACTAAATGACAACCAAAGACACAGCACCTGAAAAAAGGGCAAGGGAGAAGATGACAGTGGCCGGCAGGGGATCTAATTGCCTCATTGCTGAAAAGTTGAGGTGAGCATCTGTAGATGCAAAAAAAAATACATAGTAACGTTCAACCTAAAATAATTACATGTTGTAATTACATATCCCAAGACAAAATTTGTTGCCCATTAAAATGTTCCACAAGTAACAAAAAACTCTGAAAAGCGCTAAAATGTAGACACTGCCGAAAATTTTTTTCGTTTTCGTTTCATTTGGTTTTTTTTTCCGTTTTTCGGGTCATTCGTTGTGATCGCAATTCGTAAATTCGAAAATTCGTACATTCGAAAATCCAAAAATAAGAAAGAAATTCCAAAAATTCAAAAGAATAACTAACTAACTAATAACAACTAACTGTTAAATTATAGGTATTGGAAATTCCTTTCAAATTTGGCTGTTAGTGAACGTAACGAATACAAATTTATCTGAAGTTACGAATTATCCGAAATAATGAATGCCGCATCTAAACAAATTGAACGGAATTAATTAATAATAAATAATAATAATAATAAAAAAACCTTTTTATTATTATTGTTATTTATTATTATTAATTTGTTAAGTTACATTCGTTTAGATACGGCATTCATTATTTTGGATAATTGTAACTTATAAATTGAATATAAATATGATAAATTCATATTTGTTACGTTCACTAACAACCAAATTTGAAAAGAAATGCCAATACCTATAATTTAATAGTTAGTAATAGTTAAGCTATTATTAGTTAGTTATTATTTCAGATTTTAGAATTTTCAGGTTTTTGAATTTACGAATTTTCGAATATTCGAAAATTTGTTAAACGGGTTTTCGTTAATTCGGATATTTCCGAATTAACGAATTTGTCAAAATTTGTTAAAAAACAAATTCGGAACAAATCAAATTGCACATGTCTACTCAAATGTTCATCCAGTCAGAGCATCCCCCACACAGTTAGCAAGCACCTCCTAGGGACACACTTAACCCTTTCATCGCCCCTGATGTTAGTCCCTTCCCTGCCAGTGTCATTAGTACAGTAACAGTGCATTTTTTTTAGCACTGATCACTGTAATAATGTCACTGGTTCACAAAAAGTGTCAAAAGTGTCAGTTAGCTGTCCGATTTGTCTGCCGCAATTTCGCAGTCCCGTTAAAAATCGCTGATCGAAAAAAATAAAAATGCCATAAATCTATCCCATAGTTTGTAGACTGTATAACTTTTGCGCAAACCAATCAATATACGCTTATTGGGATTTTTTTTTTTTTACCAAATATATGTAGCAGAATACATATTGGCCTAAGTTAATGAAGAAATTCAATTTTTTTACATTTTTTATTGGATGAGTTTTATAGCAGAAAGTAAAAAACATTGGTTTTTTTTTTTTCAAAATTGTCGCTCTTTTTTTGTTTATAGCGCAAAAAATAAAAACCGCAGAGGTGATCAAATACCACCAAATAAAAATAAATTTAACTAAGGATGTGGATAAGGGCAGAAAGTATAAATTGATCTTTCTATCCAATTGTGTTGATCTATAGGATCAACACAATTCGCTCTTTTTTTTTTTTGTTTATAGCACATAAAATAAAAACTGCAGAGGTGATCAAATACCACCAAATAAAAATAAATTAAACCAAGGATGTGGATAAGGGCAGACAATAAAAATTGATCTTTCTATCAAATTGTGTTGATCTATAGGATCAACACAATTCGCTCTTTTTTTTTTTTTGTTTATAGTGCAAAAAATAAAAACCGCAGAGGTGATCATATACTACTAAATAAAAATAAATTTAACTAAGGATGTGAATAAGGGCAGACAGTATAAATTGATCTTTCTATCCAATTGTGTTGACCTATAGGATAAAACACTCTTAGGCGGGACTGTAGGGTGCTGTGTCAGGGTTTATTAAAGTTGGATGTGGAGTTCCATCTCCCGCTTTCCTATTAAATAAAAAAATATGTTGATCACTTATTACGTGTATCGACCCCATACAGTCATCAGAATACAGTATGTTTAGTGCAAGTATTTATTTAAGAAAGCTTTACTGTCTATTTTAATTTCCACTTGTTAAAGTTTTTATTTTCTGTATTGTTCTTCCTTCAACGTGAAAAGTCAAAAAAATATTTAGCTCTTTACTAAATAGAGAGGGGAATACAGTATATGATAGGAGAAAGCCTAAAATTTAACTATGAACCTGTTTTTCAGCTTTGAGATGTTGGAGCAGAACAAATTGCAGACAAGTAAAATTGACTTGCCATGACTCAGAGTGACTTTTAAAGCAGTGAGAACAGTATTGTCATGAAATAATAATGCAGTGGAATGAGATAAATGGAGGAAAGAAATCACATAGGAGTTTCCATTTAATGATAAACTAGCACATACCTCTTGGGAGTATACCTTGAAAATACTTGATGTAATCTTCAAGTTGGAGATACCAAGAAACCGTGAACTGGCAAAGGAAGCTGTGCATCTGTTATCACATTATTTTACATATTAATGAACCAGAGTATGATCTCTGCAAACTGAATTGACATGGAATTTGTATAATAACCTTGAACCTAATATATACCTTGAATGCTGTGTTGGCTTACTGTACGTAGTACAAGAAAAAAAGGAATCGTAAAATTAAATACAATTTGAACTGTATCAAATAGATACTAATAGCTAGAGATCTACAGTATATGTGTCACGGCTTATTAGATTGAATGCTACTCTAGAAGAATGTGTTTGTAGTACTATAAGTGACATTTTCCTAGGTAGTTGCTTGGTCTCCACAGGTTGACTCATTTCAAACATCTCTGCTTGGAATATTAGCAGAGAAAGGAAGGAACACCACTCACCGACCCAGTGCATGAATATGTAGATAAATACAGCCTCAGTCAGTACTGCTCCAGCCATGCCCTCTAAGGAATGCTTGGTTGGAATGGCTTATAATCTAAAACAGGTTGCATATCAGGGTAGCTTAAAGTCTATGTAAAGATTTGTATAAAGTAAGAAACGGTTCAAACCCACTGAAACAGATGTTCCACATGCATCACAATCCACTATTTATTCCTTTGATCTTCCAGTCCAGTCCATATCTCAATTCTCAGAATTTATCAAGCCCTCAATGCATTGGTTCTCATAATCCATTAATCATACGTAGGAAAATATTCTGGACTCTATGACCATTGGTATGACCTCCCTACTGTTTCATATATCTGGACTTCTCTCAGGACCCCCCTTTCCTAGGGGTGGGGGTATGTGAGCAGCCTCATGAAGCATATCAGCATGATCAATGAGGCAGTTATTCACAACCCTGGATAATAATATTAGAAGATCTATAATAGGAGATCTGAACGTACTCCAAGGTTTTTAATGTTGGCTGTGTCCCCATTTAGGAGATGTACCCTCTCTGTCATCGCCTCAAAAATAGTAAGTCATTGGATTATGTTAGTGGTGTCATTAGAACAGGAGTTGAGGGGAAATCTTGCAATGGGACTTTTAACCACTTACGGACCACCCGCCCTCGTTATACATCAGTATTTTGACGTAGAATACCGGGGTTATGGCAGCAGATAGCTGCCATAACCCTGGTAATTCTTCAACGGCGGGCAGTCCTCTTTCAGATAAAAGTGGTCTCTGCGGCGGATTCGCCGCAAGATTACTTTTATCAGCGGCAGAACAGCATGTCAGAGCCGTCAGGAGCGGTGGAGACGATGCGATCCTATCCCCTCAGTAGCATGGAGCCGAGTGAGGGGAAAGATGGCCTCCACTCGGTTCTATAACATTGGATGACGGAAACGATGTCAAACATCACTTCGGCCCAATGGTCTTAAAGGGAAAAAAAAACATTTTGGGAAAAAAAAGACATTTATTTATTTATTTTATTGCATTTAAGTGTAAATGTGAGATCTGAGGTCCTTTTGACCCCAGATCTCACATTAAAGAGGTCTTGTTATGCTTTTTTTCAATTACAAGGGATGCTTACATTCCTTGTAATAGGAATAAAAGTGACACAATTTTTTTTTAAAAGGACAGTGTAAAAATAAAAAATAAAAAGTAAAATAAATAAGAAAAAAATAAAAATAAATTTAAAGCACCCCATCCCGCCGAGCTTGCGCGCAGAAGTAGTAAAAGACCTCCCCTGCAACTCAAAACTGGTAACCTGTAAAATTTTTTAAAGGTCATCTATGGAGATTTTTAGCGTCAAAGTTTGTCGCCATTCCACGAGCAGGCCCAATTTTAATGGATGACATGTTGGGTATCAATTTACTCAGCATAACATTATCTTTCAAATATTAAAAAATGGGCTAAAGTTACTGTTGTCTTATTTCTTTAATTAAAAAGTGTATTTTTTCCCTAAAAATTGCGCTTGTAAGACAGCTGCGCAAATATGCTGTGACATAAAGTATTGCAATGACCGCCATTTTATTCTCTAGGGTGTGTGAAAAAAAAAAAATATATATATATATATTTATGGTCGTGGCCCTAAGACCGAGACAAATGTGGATCACATAAACACGCGACAATACTCACAACATAAATAGACCTGAGGTGTGGCTTTTGGTCGTCTGGTAGGTATGGCAAGAAAAGGGGCCATACCCAAGATAAGTAATGGATGATTGTGGAGGAGAATTTGCTGAGAAGTGCTGTAAAAAGGGGAATGGGAGGGAGGGTATTGTGCACTGAAATTGACAAAGAGGAAGGGGAAGTGGTCAGCTTAAATACCCTCCCATAAATTCAGGCCAGCACACTGGTCTGCTAACATATATATATAATGTTGGGGGTTCTAAGAGCCCTTTCACACTGGGGCGGTTTGCAGGCGCTATTGCGCTAATAATAGCGCCTGCAAACCGACCCGAAAGTGCCGCTGCTTGCATTCCAGTGTGAAAGCCCTCAATGCGCTGGCAGGACAGTAAAAAAAGTCCTGCCAGCAGCATCTTCGGAGCGGTGAAGGAGCGGTGTGTATACCGCTCCTGCCCATTGAAATCAATAGGACGGCGCGGCTATACCGCCGGCAAAGCGCCTCTGTAGAGGCGCTTTGCGGTGGTATTTAACCCTTTCTCGGCCGCTAGCGGGGGGTAAAACCACCCCGCTAGCGGCCGCATACCGACAGTAAAACGCCGCTAATAATAGCGGCGTTTTACCCCCGACGCCGCCCCCTGCCCCAGTGTGAAAGGGCTCTAAGTAATTTTTTTGCTCTAAGCAAAAAAAAAAATTATTTGAACTTAGCCTGGCCCTGAAGAGGCTTTCATACTGTGCCAAAATGTTTTTTGTTGACACAGTAAGTGGTAATGGCACAATATGAATCACACCCACATCATGAATAAGTAAGTAAACGTGTCACATATGACATGAGGCATCATTATGGGAACTGAAAAATGTATTTTACTGTTAAATTCATGTTGCAATTGTCATGTAATTAGCAGAGAAAACTGTCAATTTTTACTATTAGTATTAGTACTTTTAAAACTGACTTTTTGAAGCTTCATAGAAGTGGGACCATCTGCATAGCTTTTTGTTTCTACACTGCAGATTCTTATTAGATATGGATGCACCCACAATCATTTTTGTACTAAACTGATACATTAAAGAGTTTGTCCACGCAAAACTGTTACTGTATTTATTGGCGTATAACACTCACTTTTTCACCATGAAAATCAGGTGCAAATACCATGTGCGTGTTATACGCCAATACTTCAATTTTAGCTGCCTCGGAGAGGACAGGTAGGGGAGCAGGACGAGCGCCATCACATTACATACAGTGAGAATCTCCTTTTTACTTGGCGGCCTCTGTAATAGGAAGTCCTGTCTCCTGGGCCTCCATTGGACCACTGTTCTGTCTATCATAGGAGATTCTCACTGTATGTTATCTGTCGACGCTCGTCCCTCCCTGTTCTTCAGGCTGCGGATGGGCATCAATCAGGCTGAACTGATGGCAATGGTAAGGCTGCTGCATTGAAGGCAATAGTGAGGCTGCTGCGTTGATGGCAATGGTAAAGGCTGCTGCATTGATGGCAATGGTGAGGCTGCTGCATTGATGTGGACTGATGAGTGAGGCTGCATTGATGTGGACTGATGAGGCTGCATTGATGGCACTTGTGAGGCTGCAGATGGGCACTGACCCTTTTTTTGCTTCAAAGTTCCTTATTTAAAATGTAAGTTTTTTTTCCTGAAACTTCCCTCTTAAAATGAATGTGCGTGTTATACGCCTGTGCGTGTTATACGCCGATAAATACGGTATTTCAGTTTTTTTTTAGATGCTGGTTAACCACAGTTAATTAAATCTCTGAGAGACCCTGCTGGTTATATTTCTGCTGTTGAACCCGTGAGCCTGCACATGTGTGACCTTAAAAAGGGGTTCCCATTCTACCTTCGTAATTTCTTTATATTATAGAGCATGAACAGAGGATGCTGGAACTTGCCAGGTTGTCCCTATTACTAAATTATCGCTTTTGGGTGGTCTGCCCATTTAAATTGAACACTTACAGGCTCAGTGGAAACATGATGTTTTATTTAACTAGTGATTTTCTGCATGACAAAAGATTTTTTTTTATTTTATGTCAGTTTCCTTCTGGCCCTTTCTTACCTGCAATCTCTATATATACTGTATATACACATACCCCCACCCTGATGACCCACACTTAAGTTTATAAATGCCCCCAAAACATAGTGGCTTTCAATTGTGGCTGTCGCTGACAGCTCGGGTCCCTTACTGATGATTGGGAATTAATCAGAGTGGTTCCTCTTGCTATGACAACTATGAAATAGTGATCAAAGGTGGCTGGAGACCTCATTGAAAAAAGAAATAAAAGCCTTCAGCCTGAAGGCTTCAGTGGCACCTGTCATGCAATCTGTTTAGTACTGTATTTGTCTGATACAATTACAATATAAAAAAATAAATAAAACTAGAAAGGTAAAAAAATATATTCTTGTTACATTTTTATGCATTTGTAAGTGTATAATAAAAAAGCAGGTTTTTTTTTCCAAACATTGTACCTTATAGGTCCTTATAAAATATATAGTTATGCAAATTAGTTACAGCATTATTGTCACGTTAATTGAGGCACGCTTGCCAGGTAGAAATGAACAGAGCTGGGTGAAAACAGATATGCTAGAAACTAAGCATGATTGTACTGGCTCACAACAACCTTCTTTAGGACGAGGTTCACATCTATGCGGTTGAGGTTGATGTGGTTTTCCGGTGCGTTTTGCGTTTTTGAATGTGCGTTTTTGATGAGGGTCCATTGAAGTCTGTTACATGCAAGACAGAAACCTGCTGAAGGAAAAGTCCCTGACCCTTTCCAAAAACTGCAGATGTCATCAGCGCATGCGCTCTGAAGGAACAGACACCCATGTTGTTTCTTCAGAAGTGTGTGCTGTGGCCAGCGGCTTCCACGCGAATATGTAGGAGTGATGTCACGCGGCTCCGGCCAGTCACACAGCCAGAGTCCGCTGCCCCAGAAGGAAGACGGGCAAAGATGGATCTCCAGCAGGGACGACATGGGCTTCGTTTGGATGTAAGAGTCACATAATGTGCTAGTATGCAATGCATACTAGCACATTATGCCTTTACTTTGCAGGTAAGCAAAAAGGGAAAAAAGCAAGAGTTTCCTTCCTCTTTAAGAGCATATGGCAAGGGTGATGTTGCAAGTAATGCCTTGGTTTTTATGGTACACCTAGTTTTCGTTTTAAAGTAAGATTTAATCAAATTCATTCTCCTAAATATGTTTTACCATATAAGTCATAAAAAGTTTTTGCCTTAAATATTCATATAATTTTCTTATATATCGTATACTGTACTTATCTTGCATACTCTTACACAATCTTTGAACTTTGTCAGTGTCTAGACTATCATGTTTAATCCAGGTGAGGTGCATGCCATCTCTCTGAATCAGGAAGGAATTTTTGTCATTTGGTAATAAGAACATTTGTATGCTATCTCTCCTAGGCTACATATATCGTATGAAAACAGCAAGTTCGTTCTTTTTTTTTTTTTTTTTTTTTAATATGCCGTTATGCCGTTGTTTTACACTAATACGGAATGACTGACAATATAATACAGGCAGCTGATATCTGATATTTTAGAACGTATATTTCAGAACATATGGGAACAAATTTCCCCCAGGCCAATGAATAATAAATTGAATATGTGTGTATGTACTGTCTAGAGTTAGTGATACTCCAGTAAGTATTTTATGAGTCATTTTTCTGCTTTGAATTTTAAATAGTGATGGAATATTTCATCACATGTCATTTTGCCATGAATGTCTGTGACAATCTTAAAATGCAACTGACTACTTGGGTACAGCATTTAGGTTGATTATTTAGACCATTATATTTTCTATCTTTACCCCAGCCACTTCAACCCCCACAGTAATGGCAAATGAGAAGCTCTATATGCTGCATTGTTTTCTCTAAGCCGAAAATTGAGGTGTTCAGACTTCTCTATAAAGATAATTGAATCAGCATGTAAATAGCTAGGCACTGTCCATATCTGTGGAATGTTGTTTGGCATATGTGATATTTAACTCCTGATTAATCATTGGTGTAGCAAAATCTAGATTTAAGCATTTTATAGGTGGCTTACCTGTTACACAAAGCAGAAAATTGCATGTGTGATTACAAGGCAAAATTAGTGAGCTTGGTTCAGTCTTTTCTCAGGTTTGATCAACGCTGTATCCTGGCCTAGGCAGACAAGGCCCAGGCCTAGGGCAGCACTTTGCAGGGGGGCAGCAGGGAAAGAGTCTCCGCCAGCTTCTACTACATTGTTAGTGTAGCGCCAGTCTTATGGGGTGGATTGGGCTGAGAGACAAATTAGCCTAGCGCCCCCATAAAGCGGCCACACTGCTTCCAGTATGCGGGCGGCCAGCATGTGTGCTTAAAGCAGAACTATAGGCATTATCATTTTGGATAGAGTAAGGGAGGGTTATAGCCCCTGTCAGTTTATTTCTTATCATCCCTGTCCCATTGCAGAGATTTCCCTTCACTTCCTGCCTCATAGCCAGATGGGAAGTGAGAGGAAATCTATGCAAATGAAGGGAATCCATCCCCCCCCCCCCCCAGGCCCTCAGAACTAGTGTCCCCACTCGAAAATTTCAGGGCAGGTGTTAAAAAGCAGGAGGTGTGGCCTTGACATGAAGGGGTGGGTCATATTTAAATTAGGGGGTACAGTTTAGTCAGCCTAGGGCAGCACAAAACCCTAAATACACTATTGGGTCTGATATATATCTAATGTAGATTACAAAGTGTCACTTTTAAATCTCCAGGAACTGGAAATGACATAGGTGTAAACAAAGTAGTCATGTGTAGCTGTCAACAATTGTTGACTTTGGAGAACAAACATACTACTTCAAGCTTCAACTGTAAAAATGTATAATAATCTAACCAACAAATCAGTAAAGTAAAGCCTAATACACACTACTAGTTTTTTTGGGGGGGGTTGAATAAAAAACATGTGACAGCTCAGGTCAGAGCCGCTGTACTAACAATCCAGTGTTAGTACAGCAATCTCCCTACTGTGCTATAGTGTTCTGACAGGGGGACTCCCCCCCCCGCCAGAGCACTCCAGTCAGCGCTGATAGGGAGCGGTTGGCAGACTATTTCGGTCATGACCCTTTGACGGGAATGGGCTGAAAGGCCCGGCTACTGTCAGACCAGCTGCCGTACACATGGGCCGAATGCTAGCCGGTTTTTATTGAACCGGGCGATGTCATCCGACTTTCGGCCTATGTGTACTAGGCTTAAGTTTCAACAAATGGAAATTCTGAGCCCCATTGTCTAGATAATAAGAGTATTGGTAAAGCAAAATTTAAAAGGAGAGAAAAAAAATAGCACATCTAACAGCAAATTAAATACATGACTTAAGCAGGGTATACATGTACAGAAATGCCACATTGATCTTATTCAGAGTGGAACTGCTAATTGAGGACCTGTGATTATTTCCAAAAATTGGGTCTTCATTTGATGCCAAATAATCATTTACATTTATATGCATGCATGTGGATGGATGAGTGTCCATAATAGCTACCTGTGTCCCTTGGCAATGTTGTCGTATTTTAACCTTTTTGATATGGTGGAGATGAAGTTTATTATAATTTGAATTTCCTAATAAAGGTTTTTTGTATTTTTTCAATACTGGTTGATCCTCTTTGACAAATTTCTTGTGGACCTTTAGTCCATTTATTTATATGCTCTTGGTAATCTAGAGCAGTGTTTCTCAACTCCAGTCCTCAAGGCGCCCCAACAAGTCATGTTTTCAGGATTTCAATCAGATGAAATGGCTGTTGTAATTACTAAGGCAGTGAAACTAATCAAATCACCTGTGCAAAATAATGGAAAGCCTGAATATATGACCTGTTGGGGCACCTTGAGCACTGGAGTTGAGAAACACTGATCACACTTCTCTCCCTCTGTATGTGGAATATAGGGGAGTGATGGTACCCATTGATCTATTGGTATTGGATTCTTACTAGATCTATTTTATTTGGAGGTAGAACCATGGTAACAATGGAATTTTTTGAATTATGCTTGTATGTACAGAAATGCGATTGGTTCAGCAGCAACCATCGTCTGTTCAACAGAAGAGCTGGCTTCTGTCCAACGATCCTGCTGGAAAACCAGATCGGCACATGTAGTCAATAGCTGCAGCACTGATCAGTGTATTTTGATGGGTGTGGGAGTCCCAGTTGTCAGAATACATTAGCGTAGCGGGAGAGATCCCTGCATTCATCTCGCTTGTATAGATGCAGGGATCTGTCATTTTTTTCTTTTTCATTCAACCCTCTGGTTGAACAAAAAATTATATTTGTGTAGCAGTATCTATCAGTACAGGTAAATTTAGGCAGGCCTATGCTTAAGGCTAGGCCTGTTTCTTTTGACTTGGCGGCAGGGAGTGGTTAGTGTAGCAGTGTATGTGACCACCTGTGCTTCAGTGCTTGGTCGCCTCCCCTGCTTCCAGGAAAGAATGTTCTGGAAGAGGGGCAGGGCCTTGAACTGGAGTGGCAGGCAGCTCCTGTGAGGAGCCCTGACCAATCCCCAACTGGAATTGGCATGGGGCAGGCCTCCCATATAAGCTGAGGTAACAGGCCGCTGGGAGGAGTTGTCAGCTGGGAGAAGTGGATAATAGAGTACTAGACAGCAGCAGGAGGGCAACCCCATCTGGGGGGGGGTGCGCCGATCGCGGGAGGAGGCCCAGGAGAACTGTGACGGAACTTCACCCTTACACGATCATGGGTGAAGTCCTCATCTTTACACGGTCATTGATGAGGAGTTTCTGGAGCAGAGGGGCAGGAGAAGCTGTCGGAATGTACTGTCCAGTTGAGCTCTCCATCATGGACTTGGGGCAGAGAAAGGTCGGTGAGTGTACCACAGTGGAGAGCTGGATGTGGAGACATGCCAGGAAGTATGGGGCGGGAACTTCATCCTCCTTACACGGTCATGGATGAAGTCCTCATCTTTACACGGTCATTAATGAGGAGTTCTGGAACAGAGGAGAGACTGTTCCAGAACTCCTCATCAATGACCGTGTAAAGATGAGGAGTTCTGGAACAGAGGAGAGACTGTGGGGAATAGTGTTGAATCGATGCGACCAGAGGGCATAGGATTTGCACGCTGGACTAGCTGGGAACACCATTCAGCACATGCTACTAAACTACTAGGCCTCCGGGGAGAGGTACTGCAGACCTCTGGCCTAGTAGCAGCAATCAATCAGAGTGGGTTCTTTTGCATATAGAAGAAGATGTGACAAGAAACATAATGTGCTACAGAATAAGTTTGTGCAGGAGGGAAGGATTCCTGGAAGCAATAGTCTTCAGGCGTTACGCAAAGGAGGAGCAATAATCTGGATGGTGATGCAGGGAAGAGACTGTAGATGTTATACATGTGCATCATTTCTTCAAGGCTCAAACGAAGTTCTAATTTATAAATATGATGGCAAAGTAATTTGATCTATGGGCATCCCATATATCTTTTCCCCCAACCAAGTTATGTCCCCCCAATAAACAAAAACAAAACAAAGCAAATGACTGTCCATTGTCTCAGAAGCGATATATGGAGGTCTGGCAGCAGGGTAATATGGTGGATGTTAGTTACTAGTGGCAACACACTGCTACATATGTATGTACAGTATATGCACTGCTTTATTTATTAAAACAGATAAAGGTCAAAATTGGAAATCCTAGAGGTTTATTGTATGAAGTCGATGGACCTAGTGTATTTTTTTAACACTCAAATATAAGTTCTGGGTTGTGGCACCTTCTAGGGCTAGGTTGTACTACGTGGTCTATACAGTAATAAGAATGAGGTTCTGGTTGACCACGAGTTTCACCCAAACCCAGATCATTTGCAGTTCAGTGAACAGGAAAACGAATTACAAGATTTAGCAAGTTAGCTCACCTGCCCAAACCTCCAGCTGCTGCAGCAGAAGTCATTCACATTGTGGCAGTATCCCTAAACTATGTTTTCATTCCAGCAGTGCTTAGGAACTGTCATTTGCGATGTAGGTATTAGTGGGAGAGGATCATTGTGGCGCTGCTCATCATTATGGCAGGCCATTGCAGTGTCCTTTATCATGTTTGACGTTGGATTTAAATTGCAGTTTACATGATTGATGTTGGATTTACATCATGATATGTTTTCTAAGGCATGGGTGTTATTTACTATTCTACTTGTGAATGAGTAACAGGAAATACTATGTACCCCTTACTCATTCACATGGGGGGGGGGGGCTGGATATCTGGGAGCCACCTTATTTTAAAGAGGGCTTCTAGATATTGAAAATCCCCCCACCCCCAGACTCTTCCATTCACCAGGCCAGGGGTATGAGAAAGAGGCCTTTGTTCTCAACAACATACAAACATAACATACAACATACAAAAATGTGGGGGGGGGGGGGGGCTTGCGCTCCCCCTGCAAGGTACCATGCAAATGTTGAGGGTATGTGGCCTGGTATGGTTTGGGGGAGGGACGCATGCTTGCTGCCCCTCTTTTTCGGAACAGCCAGAGTGCATATATGGAGAGGGGTCTAATATGGATTTTGGGGGAACCCACACCTTTTCTTTCCTTAAAAGGACAGTACGCATTTTTGTAAATGTCTACTGCCCCTTTTAAGAAAATAAAATAGTGCAGGGTCACCCTCCATATAAATCGCTTATCCAGTGGAGAAAGGTCTGATATGAATATAGAGGGAGACCCCATGCCTTTTTATATACCGGTATATATATATATATTTTTCCCCTAAATGTCAGGGAGTTTATCATATAGGTGTGCAAATTCATGTGAAGGTTTTAGGCATCCCTCATGTTATTTAAAGGAAATGTGTATTTTTAATGCTTATTTTTAAACATTTTTTGCATAGATACATGTCCCCCATGGCAATGTCCAGATAACTATGATCTACAGCATTTATACTAAAAACTTGCAAATTAGTAAATTTTGCCAGAAGCAAAATTTACAAGATTCAGTTCCCACATACTTCAGTGGGATTTGGGCTCTATAGTTAGGGTTTTTCAGATTTTTTAAGGGTTTGGCAAATGTCCAGAGAACTGAACTGCTCGTCACTAGTCTATGCCCAAATACTTGATTTTGGACATTCAATATGAATGCACTACAAAATGTTTGGCTCCTGGTAATTCAATTTGATTATCCCTAAATAAATATTTGTAAGTGTAGCAATATGGACTACAAGCATAAGGCTCGATTCACACAGGGGCAACACGACTTCAGCGCGACTTTGCAGGGCGACTTCAACGCGGCTTCAATGTGTCTTCAGCGCGACTTTAGGCAAATTACAACGCGACTTCAAGTTGCCTCCAGGACAGGCGACTTTGGCTGTGGCCAATCACAGAATAATCAGCTCTCTGGGAGGGAGGGGTTTGCCTGGGCAAACTAATTTTTTTTTCCTGTAAAGTCGCTTCAATATAGATGGAGATCTGACTTGGAGGCGACTTCCATTGAATTCTATGGGTACAGGTCGCCTAGAAGTCGGATCCAAGTAGTACAGGAACCTTTTCTGAAGTCGGAGCAACTTCAGTAGTGTAAATTAAGACGCTCTCATTCACTGTAATGCAAATCTCTTCTTGGGGCGACTTGGGGCAACTTGAGGGCTTACAAGTCGGATCCCAAGTCATCCTAGTGTGAACCGACCCTAAAGCATCGTACCTTCTAGCATTTCAAAGTATCGCCTATCCCTCTAGTGATCAATGTATTCAGTGACTTCATATCTGTGTGCAAAAAAAAGGATTGTGGGATGAATAGTCATCCCGTCAGATAATTGCTTTATTGTCCCAGGGATCTTTGCTGCCATCTGAAGATTGCTGGGAGTAGCTACAAAAGCAGCAGAAGCCCACGCAGAGCTCTCTTCCTCCTGGGCCTGACGCAAGACGGACCTCTCTGTGCAACAGGGAGAGAGAGGTCGTGGCCTACCACGCGGAGCATTACTTTCCAACCTGTGGCCTGAGGGGCCTAGTTCTGTCATTCGCTGTCAAACATTCTTTCCAGCACCACTCGGGTCCCCAGCCAGTTGGTGTGTGTGGCAAACTTCACATCATATCGAGAGTGTCGCTACACAAGTTCCTGTTCGGAAGACATCGAAGTGATCTGGTCATTGGTGAGAGGGCAAATTGCTTGACCTTTACTAATTCTTTGTCACAGTTACATTGAGACACTATGCACAGACATCTTTACTCCAAGAACACTTTACTGCAGTGTTTGAACACTGTGCTCAGACATCTTTAGCTTTAGCTTACCTCACTACAAAGTATCTACTGTTCCCACTACATCCAAACAGATTACAGTTAACAAGCTCAGACTTCAGATCAGATCTGCAACGTGGATTTTATTGCCATTACTTATAGAAAGGCCCCTATATTACTCTTCTCTCCACCCGCTCTCCCTTCCTAGGATAGCGTGTAGGCTGGCCAGGTTCCATCTTTTACAGTTTGGCAGTATAAGCAGTTAGCTGAAACATCCATCTAGGGGGTAACAATATCTCTAAAGGAAGTGTACAGTGATATATAGTATTGTCGTTGTTAAAATATTGTCTTATATCTTTCGGAGGAATCCTTTTGCTGAGTTGGCGCTCTTGCCTAGAACTCAGCAGATCTATTACCTCCTCTTTGTGACAACTTCCCATTTTATGGTTCAAGTAAAATATTCATAGAACCTATATACATTGAATTGTCTGATTATTGCCAAACAGTGATACAAGGATGTTTGAACCCAGAGTGCCAGATGGGTTGGAAGGTTCACCAGGTCATGGCTGTGTAGATGAGCAGGTAATTCTAAGCAGTCCTCTAGGGGCCCGTGCTACATTTGGGCTTGTCCGGGATGCTATCTGCAGTTGGCCCTAGCCAACCTAGATCGGAGCCGCAATCTGCGCAGGAAGCCGCCTCAATGGCCGCGGTTGTTTGGGGTAGAAGTCATGGGAACCCAACTGACAGAAGCACCATTCTGGAGATCTTGAGAAATGAGCACACAGAGAGGGAAATCAGAAGGTGGCTGAGAACTCTGGCACCAGGACACCGTGCCTACCTGGTAAAAACAGAAGCCTTGGAGGAGTTGGATCAAGTCAGGGCACTGATAGAATGGCAGCAAGAGGTGCCAGTGTGTTTTCAGGTGGAAGAGGTCTACCTGACGGAAGAAGTGACTGCAAGGGTGTTCCCACTCAAAATGGACAGGGAACAGACTGAGAAGCCACCCTCGGTAAAAACTCACGAGAAAAGTCCTGTACTTGTGGAAGCCAATTCACAAGGGGCCAGTGCCCCTCTTCTCTCTTTCTACACAGATATGAGTCACTTAGTCTGGTGAAAAATGGGTCTGGGAATGCTAATCAGAGTTACTGAAGACTTAGATTTTTCTACTTCCTCTTTATGACAACTTCCCCTTTTATTGTTCAAGTAAAATATTCATAGAACCTAAAAACATTGAGTTGTCTGATTATCGCTATACAGTGATACAAGGATGTCTGAACCCAGGGTGCCGGGTGGGTTGGAAGTTTCACCAGGTCATGGCCATGCAGATGAGCAGATAATTCTAAGTAGTCCTCTAGGGGGGCGTGCTATATAAGGAGCAATATATTCCTTTCTGTGTGGTTTCCTCCACACCATATAGGTCACATTGTCTGACGTGTAATACCCAGTGATATTGGTTTGATGTCCCACGTGTGGATGATTGAAAGCACTACTTTTAGTCATATTGGAGGAGTAAATGCAGTTCTAGCAGGGAAATTATCCTTTTTTCCTGAAACCAAAACATGTTTACAAAATGCAAAGATATCTCAAAGGGGCACTTGGAACAAAAGTGATCAGTCATACAGAATTACCAATAGTCAATCCAATTCAATTTCATAAGGCGCATAGTCTCTGGTGAGGCTGGCCTTGCCACACAGGGTTTCCCTAACTAGGGTTCCTAGAGTGAAAATCTAAAAAGAATAACATTGCAACTCCACATAGGTAACTATATACTTTTAGTAAATCTCTTCTTCCTGTTTAATATGATCAGTCTCTTTCATGATGACTATCTCAGGGTAATCTCTAGCGATTCATTTATTCTCTATTTCTTTTAAACATGTCTCCTGTTGTTCCTTTTTACTGACTATCCTTTTACCTCATTTAAGTTGCCCCCTAGGTATTGATTTAAATAAACTTGGAGGGTGAAAACTCCTAAAGTGTAACAATTGATTACCATCCATGGGTTTTGTAAAATTAAATAGATTGTCTGTTACTAGGCTGAATAAATTTTAGACCAGGGCATATAGAGTTCAAATGTGTATGAAACTCTTCCAAGAATTGCATGATGCCACTCCATGATGCCAAGATGTAATCTTTAAAGCAATACAAGAAAATAAAATTATAATGTATATAAAAGATGGATGATTGTTTATTTTTTATCAGATCTTGTTTTATAAAATGGTGATGATTGCTAATTATCTACTGTGCTAAATTCCTTCATTTTCACCCATTTTGATCTAAATAGAGTGATATAAAGAGGATTCTAAACAAAAAAATGAATTCCCTATTTTTTCAGGCTGCAGTTGTCTTCATCTCCCAGTTTCCTAGATGGGTTATAGTCCAAATAGTAGTAAAGGTCTTGCGAGCTACCAAATCAAAGATCCCCTATCTTATAATAGTATGATGACAGCTGCTAGCACTAATCACGTCCCATACTAATGTGTGAGAATCCCTGATACATACATAAATAAATCATGTGCTGCGCTATCCCCTTAATGATCTGCTGAACCTGCAGCAATAAACCTAAAAAAACAAAATTGTCACTAAAGTGATGTGCCTAAAAATTCCAAGAATAAAAATATATATATATAAGCGACTGTTGTCATCATACAGCTTACAACATCATATAGCGTGAATAAACATTTCATAAAATATAAATATTGATACAAAAGTGATCCATAAAGTGCTCAGGTGCATATAGGTCCGTGATACTCTGACCACCCAGGGTCAGTTTTCAGTGTCCTGAAAGATGATATGTATATGTAATATACATATGTAAAAAGAATATGTAAAAAGGAAATCAAGGATGCAAAAATTCCAAACGAACGACAAATTGCAAAAGATAGTAGGACAAACCCCAAAAAATTCTTCAAATATATTAATAGTAAAAAGGTCAGGTCTGAGCATGTAGGCCCTTTACAAAATAATCTAGAGTGGGTGACTGGGGACAAAGAGAATACTTTCTTCAGCTCTGTGTATACAAAAGAGCATGGGGGAGCTCATGTCCATAATGGGGGTGGCATTGACACAGCCCCGAATGATCCACAATGGCTCAAAAGTGATATGGTCCAGAAATATTTAGACAGAATAAAGGTGGATAAAGCACCTGGACCTGATGGCATCCACCCAAGGATCCTAAAAGAATTGAGCTCTGTAATTTCAAAGCCATTGTATCTAATTTTTAGGGACTCATTAATGACGGGAATAGTACCACTAGATTGGCGCAGCGGGAATGTGGTGCCTATATTTAAAAAGGAATCAAAGTCTTTACCAAGTAACTATAGACCTGTTAGTTTAACTTCTATAGTTGGGAAGATACTGGAGTGTTTAATAAAAGACCACATAGAAGAGTTCTTGCTGGAAAAAAAACATTTTAAGCAACAGACAGCATGGATTCGTGAAAGACAGAAGTTGTCAGACAAACCTGATTTCTTTTTATTAAGAGGTAAGTAAAACCTTAGACAGAGGGGTGGCTGTGGACGTGGTATACTTGGATTTTGCAAAAGCGTTCAAAACAGTTCCCTACACGCGGCTCATGTGTAAGGTAAATTCTACAGGCTTGGAAATATCAGTTTGTAAATGGATAGAAAACTGGCTAAAAGACAGAATTCAGAGAGTAGTGTTTAATTATTCTTACTCTGAATGGTCTATAGGTTACTCCAAGGTTTAGTGCTGGGACCCTTACTTTTTAATATCTTTATAAATGATATTGGGTCTGGGATCAAAAGTAACATTACTGTCTTTGCAGATGACACCAAGCTATGCAGTGGAATAACGTCCTTACAGGATGTCTCTAATTTACAAGCCGACCTCAATGCACTGTCTAATTGGGCGACTATGTGGCAGATGAGGTTTAATGTTGAGAAATGTAAAGTTATGCACTTGGGGGCTAAGAATATGCATGCATCATACATGCCAGGGGGAGTACAACTGGGGGAATCCGTGGTGGAGAAGGATCTGGGGGTTTTGGTAGATCATAAGCTCACTAATAGCATGCAATGCCAAGCTGCGGTTTCCAAAGCGAGCAAAGTCCTTTCTTGTATTAAGAGAGGTATGGACTGCAGAGAGATAGATATAATTTTGCCCCTGTTCAAATCATTAGTAAGACCTCATCTGGAATATGCAGTTCAGTTTTGAGCACTTGTTCTCAAAAAGGATATCGGGGAACTGGAGAAAGTGCAGAGAAGGGCAACCAAACTGAAGGAGGCATGGAGGATCTCAGCTATGAGGAAAGATTACAGGAACTGAATTTATTCACTCCTGAGAAGAGGAGAATAAAGGGGGATATGATCAACATGTTCAAATATATAATGGGTCCATATAGTGAACTTGGTGTTGAGTTATTCTTTTTACAGTCAACACAGAGGACACGGGGGCACTCTTTATGTCTAGAGGAAAAGAGATTTCATCTCCAAATAAGGAAAGGTTTCTTCACAGTAATGCCCCGTACACACGGTCGGATTTTCCGACGGAAAACGTGTGATAGGACCTTGTTATCGGAAATTCTGACCGTGTGTAGGCTCCATCTGACACACAAAGTTTGAGAGCAGGCTATAAAATTTTCCGACAACAAAATCCGTTGTCGGAAATTCCGATCCTGTGTACACAAATCTGAGGCACAAAGTGCCACGCATGCTCAGAATAAATTAAGAGACGAAAGCTATTGGCTACTGCCCCATTTATAGTCCCGACGTACGCGTTTTACGCCACAGCGTTCAGAACGATCGGATTTTCCGACAACTTTGTGTGACCGTGTGTATGCAGGACAAGTTTGAGCCAACATCCGTCGGAAAAAATCCATGGATTTTGTTGTCGGAATGTCCGATCAATGTCCGACTGTGTGTACGGGGCATAAGAGCTGTGAAAATGTGGAATAGACTAGAGGTGGTTCTGGCCAGCTCAGTAGATTGCTTTAAGAAAGGCCTGGATACTTTCCTAAATTTACATAATATAATTGGGTACTAACATTTATAGGTAAAGTTGATCCAGAAAAAATCCGATTGCCTCTTGGGGGATCAGGAAGGAATTTTTTCCCCTGCTGTAGCAAATTGGAGCATGCTCTGCTGGGGTTTTTTGCCTTCCTCTGGATCAACTGTCGGTATAAAATTGGGTATATTGGATTGTACAATATTTTTTTAAATTTATTTATTGTTTTTAAGGTTGAACTGGATGGGCTTGTGTCTTTTTTCAACCTCATTAACTATGTAACTATGTAAAGATAATAAACTTGATAGGTGACTGTGAATATAGCGATCTTCAGTAGTGATTACACTCAGGTGCTCCCCACTCCAAGGTAATGGTCACTCACCTCAGAGCGTGTGACCTCGCAATCAAGTTTGGTCAGTAGACGCTTTTGAATTGTCAAAACGGATTCCAGGTCAGGTTGCAAGGTCCAAATACTGCTCAAAGATGTGGCATCCTCATATATAAATATCAAAAAGAGACTTCCATAGTGTAATAACGCTTTAAAAGATTTTATTTACTGCAAACAAAGGCCTATTATAGGGTACTCACATGGGTCTGGTGCGTTAGTGCACTGCTCTATAGCATGCCTTAATGGCGCCAAGCCGTGGATGAGATTGTGTTCTCCTACTCCATATGACAGACCAGCTGCCTCCTGCGCCGTCCAGTCCCCTCCCCTACGCGTGTCGATATTTCCCTTAAACCCGCAATCTCATCCACAGCTTGGCGCCATTAAGGCATGCTATAGAGCGGTGCACTAATGCACCAGACCCATGGGAGTACCCTTTGTTTGCACTACATAAAATCTTTTAAAACGTTATTACACTATGGAATAATAAATTATTTATTCTATTTATATTTATATATGAGGATGCCACATCTTTGAGCAGTATTTGGACCTTGCAACCTGACCTGGAATCTGTTTTGACGATTCAAAAGTGCGTACTGACCAAACTTAATTGCGAGGTCACACGCTCTGAGGTGAGCAGCCATTACCTTGGGGTGTGGAGCACCTGAGTGTAATCACTACTGAAGATCGCTATATTCACAGTCACCTATCAAGTTCATTATCTTTAGATTAAGGACGCTGAAAACTTAACACTTTATCACTTTAGTTAACAATTTTGTTTTTTAGGTTTTTTGATACAGGTTCAGCAGATCATTAAGGGGATAGCACAGCACATGATTTATTTATTTATCTGGGTTATAGTCCAACCACAAAATTTGATATTTTCATGGCATTTACACTTCTGCACGTAGAGGAAACCTGTATAAATAGAATGGTAATAGTGCTGATATTTAAGAGACTAACCAACAGACATACAGTATGATGGAAGTTAGAACCTGGGGAGTTCTTAAACCTTTTGGGATGCGTTGGTATTTCCTACCCGTCATGAAGTTTTGGTGTTCCTGTCTACAAGAAATATAAGAAACCATGTGATTTAACTGCTCAAAATCTTTCTAAAGCTGTAATATCACTTTTGAGTGGTGTAATGGTGTTAAAAGGGTATTTCTGTATCTTACCTCTTTGCCGTTTGAACTTCTTACATTTTGTATTGAATCCAAATAAATAACTGATGTTTTTTAGGAAAAAAAAAGGTGGATGATAGTAGACATGAACACTCTCAATCATGTTTATAAATGCCTCAGAGGGTGATGACATGTGAGCCCATGCATCACCTTTCAGCTGCATTTTGCACCGATCTATACAAATAACAATTTGTTTTCTAGTACCATTTACAGTATAGTCATCAAAAACTCAATTTTGGGTGGAGTAAATGGTGCAGAAGCTTCCAATAGTCCCTAACATGCTAGTAAAATCACAATAAATGAATTTGGACTCTTATCTTTTGGTCTGGCACTCCTTCCTTTATGCATGTTCATCGAACCAGTCCGTGTTTGATAGAAGTACATTATATAGACTAGCTAAATTCGAATGCCCTATACACACGGTCGGATTTTCCGACGGAAAATGTGTGATAGGACCTTGTTGTCGGAAATTCCGACCGTGTGTAGGCTCCATCACACATTTTCCATAGGAATTTCCGACACACAAAGTTTAAGAGCTTGCTATAAAATTTTTCGACAACAAAATTCCGATCGTGTGTATACAAATCCGATGCACAAAGTGCCACGCATGCTCAGAATAAATTAAGAGACGAAAGCTATTGGCTACTGCCCCATTTATAGTCCCGACGTACGCGTTTTACGCCACAGCGTTCAGAACGATCGGATTTTCCGACAACTTTGTGTGACCGTGTGTATGCAGGACAAGTTTGAGCCAACATCCGTCGGAAAAAATCCATGGATTTTGTTGTCGGAATGTCCGATCAATGTCCGACTGTGTGTACGGGGCATAAGAGCTGTGAAAATGTGGAATAGACTAGAGGTGGTTCTGGCCAGCTCAGTAGATTGCTTTAAGAAAGGCCTGGATACTTTCCTAAATTTACATAATATAATTGGGTACTAACATTTATAGGTAAAGTTGATCCAGAAAAAATCCGATTGCCTCTTGGGGGATCAGGAAGGAATTTTTTCCCCTGCTGTAGCAAATTGGAGCATGCTCTGCTGGGGTTTTTTGCCTTCCTCTGGATCAACTGTCGGTATAAAATTGGGTATATTGGATTGTACAATATTTTTTTAAATTTATTTATTGTTTTTAAGGTTGAACTGGATGGACTTGTGTCTTTTTTCAACCTCATTAACTATGTAACTATGTAAAGATAATAAACTTGATAGGTGACTGTGAATATAGCGATCTTCAGTAGTGATTACACTCAGGTGCTCCCCACTCCAAGGTAATGGTCACTCACCTCAGAGCGTGTGACCTCGCAATCAAGTTTGGTCAGTAGACGCTTTTGAATTGTCAAAACGGATTCCAGGTCAGGTTGCAAGGTCCAAATACTGCTCAAAGATGTGGCATCCTCATATATAAATATCAAAAAGAGACTTCCATAGTGTAATAACGCTTTAAAAGATTTTATTTACTGCAAACAAAGGCCTATTATAGGGTACTCACATGGGTCTGGTGCGTTAGTGCACTGCTCTATAGCATGCCTTAATGGCGCCAAGCCGTGGATGAGATTGTGTTCTCCTACTCCATATGACAGACCAGCTGCCTCCTGCGCCGTCCAGTCCCCTCCCCTACGCGTGTCGATATTTCCCTTAAACCCGCAATCTCATCCACAGCTTGGCGCCATTAAGGCATGCTATAGAGCGGTGCACTAATGCACCAGACCCATGGGAGTACCCTTTGTTTGCACTACATAAAATCTTTTAAAACGTTATTACACTATGGAATAATAAATTATTTATTCTATTTATATTTATATATGAGGATGCCACATCTTTGAGCAGTATTTGGACCTTGCAACCTGACCTGGAATCTGTTTTGACGATTCAAAAGTGCGTACTGACCAAACTTAATTGCGAGGTCACACGCTCTGAGGTGAGCAGCCATTACCTTGGGGTGTGGAGCACCTGAGTGTAATCACTACTGAAGATCGCTATATTCACAGTCACCTATCAAGTTCATTATCTTTAGATTAAGGACGCTGAAAACTTAACACTTTATCACTTTAGTTAACAATTTTTTTTTTTAGGTTTTTTGATACAGGTTCAGCAGATCATTAAGGGGATAGCACAGCACATGATTTATTTATTTATCTGGGTTATAGTCCAACCACAAAATTTGATATTTTCATGGCATTTACACTTCTGCACGTAGAGGAAACCTGTATAAATAGAATGGTAATAGTGCTGATATTTAAGAGACTAACCAACAGACATACAGTATGATGGAAGTTAGAACCTGGGGAGTTCTTAAACCTTTTGGGATGCGTTGGTATTTCCTACCCGTCATGAAGTTTTGGTGTTCCTGTCTACAAGAAATATAAGAAACCATGTGATTTAACTGCTCAAAATCTTTCTAAAGCTGTAATATCACTTTTGAGTGGTGTAATGGTGTTAAAAGGGTATTTCTGTATCTTACCTCTTTGCCGTTTGAACTTCTTACATTTTGTATTGAATCCAAATAAATAACTGATGTTTTTTAGGAAAAAAAAAGGTGGATGATAGTAGACATGAACACTCTCAATCATGTTTATAAATGCCTCAGAGGGTGATGACATGTGAGCCCATGCATCACCTTTCAGCTGCATTTTGCACCGATCTATACAAATAACAATTTGTTTTCTAGTACCATTTACAGTATAGTCATCAAAAACTCAATTTTGGGGGGGCGTGGCTAGCCGGCGGAAGCGATGGACGCATGGTAGACTAGCTCCGCACTATCCTGGGCCATAACGGGGGAATACAGCGACCAAAAGCCCCATCTAACTCCACAAGATACCGGGTACAAACCGGCAACATTTCCGGATGCCTTCCCGCAAAAGAAAAGGCACGACAAGACCAGGGAAGATGACTGATTTCCTCATACAGCCGCGCCGTTTCCCTGTCCAAGATGGCGCCGGCAGACATGCAGACGATATGCGCGGCCTCAGCTCCGGCCTCAGCTCCGGCACACAGAGAAGCCAGCACGGGAGACAGGGAACCAGCCACACATCCACTAACCCTCCTAAGGGACAAGGTCAGTACCCACCACCCCCATCTGCATCATCTAGCCCTGCAAAAAGCAAGTTTAAATTGTCCTCAGCTTCTGCAGAGACAGCGGACATCTGTAGCTTTGAGTCTTCCCTTGATGACACAAGGGAACTGCAAGACTCCATTATTGACTTTCCCACACAAAACCAGCCAGTTATGGACACAACGCTCAAAGACATGCTGGTATCCCTGCGTTCCACACTACATGCTGATATGCTAGCATTCACACAGCAATTCAAAACAGAGGTCGCAGCAGTAGACTCCAGAGTAACTCACATAGAGTCAAAGATGGGAGAGTTTACATCTACCTTCAATGACCTAGTAGACGCACATAATGACAGGGATGATGAAATCCACGCCATTAAAACAAAATTAGCAGATTTGGAAGACAGATCAAGACGTAACAATGTCAAAATCCGGGGGATACCCGAACTGATCAAGCCCCCAGACCTAAAAGAATACTTCACAAACATAATGAAAGCCGCACTCCCAGAAATGCCCCTGGAGGACCTGATCATCGATCGGATTCACCGCCTTCCAAGACCCAGAAATATCCCGGAACATCTCCCCAGAGATACAATAGTGAGAATCCACTTTTATCATATAAAAGATCAGTTTATGATGATAGTCAGAAGAAGAGAAAACCTTCCACAAGAGCTACAGGATCTCTCCTTCTATGCTGACTTGTCTGCATTCACCATGCAACAGCGAAGACAGCTTGCAACTATAACCAAACCACTAAACAACCATCACATCCAGTACAGATGGCTGTACCCAGCAAAGCTTCTAATCACAAAAGAAGGCAAGTCACAAGTGATTACAAATATTAAAGAAGGAATCTGTCTCCTGAGAGAGTGGCAACTCATTGATCCAAGCAACAACGGGTGTGACAAACCACACTCACCCCCATCCACCCGAGCCAGTTCTGACACAGAAACGGGCTGAAATCCAAAGAAATTAACAACGAGAAACCCCAATTGGCCCAGGAACAGCCACTTAGCCATTGTTGCTTTACCCCCCGAATTAACAACGGAATAATATCCGTACAGATTCCCTACGGGATCGCTCTTTTTATTGCTTGGTTTGGTTACCCTATCCTTCTTGCACTTTTTTTTTTTCTTCTCTCTCTCTTTTTGTTTTTTTTTATTATCTTATCTACAGGAACAAACGATCGGACACATAGAACAGATATATCAGGACTCCAGGACCCCTTGCCGCACCATCTCCACCACGAGGATAACCAGTAACAACAAATCAACCCACCGTCTTCCTACAACGCTCACTCCACTAAAAGGTACGACGCACAAAACAGCAGAATGTCTTTTACTATCACATCGTTAAACGTTAAAGGTTTAAATAGCCCTCACAAACGACAGATGGCATGGAAGGAAGCGTCAAGGTTAAAAAGTGACATCATATGTTTTCAAGAGACACACTTTACAGCAGAAAAACCCCCAACATTCAGTAATCGCAGATTTCCCCAAGTTTTCACAGCAAATGGCCCAAAGAAAAAAGGAGGAGTAGCAATTGCCATAGGAGACAAAATCTCATTCTCAGAAATTACAACTCATCTGGACACTTCAGGCAGGTATATCATACTAGTATGCGAAATCTTTGCAGTAAAATACACTCTGGTTAACATATACCTGCCAAACAACAACCAATTGCGATTCCTTAAAAAAATATGGAAAAAAGTGGAATCTCTGAAACAGGGTCATACAATCTTGTGCGGAGATTTCAATGCAGTACCTGACAAAACCATTGACTGTACAAACCCTAAACAAGTGACTTATCGAAGAACAACACTGGAAAAATTTATCAACACATCAGAACTATTCGACGCATGGAGATGCCAGCATTCTTCAGAGAAAGATTTTACCTTTTTTTCTAATGTGCACAACACTTACTCGCGCATAGATCTATTTTTGGTAGACAAATTTTTATTGCAGAAAATTGTAAAATCAGACATCGATATTATATCCTGGTCTGATCATGCTCCAGTTTCCATTAGCGTGGGAGGGAGGAATGCCGAGACAGGAGCGAATAGATGGCGAAACGACATTTTCACTATGTCCAAACCAGAAAATCTTAAATTACTTAGAAGTTCACTAAAAGAATTTTTTGAAATTAATGCTCCTTCGGTGTCCGACCCTTTCACGCTGTGGAACACTCATAAAGTGGTCATGAGAGGACTTTTAATACAACAAAGCGCTAGGGCCAAGAGGCAGAGGGCGGCGAGGGTCAATGACCTGCTAAATAAAATAAAGTCTCTAGAATCATCCAACAAACAAAACTCCACCCAAAAGACAAGAGACTTACTATTCTATGCCAGACAAGAACTAAGAACCACCCTGGTTTCTCAGCAGGAGAACCGCCTTCGCACCTTAAAAGCACAAAACTACCGCTGCAGCAACAAGGCGGGGAAACTGCTGGCAAACCAATTAAAAGAAAAAATAGCAAAACAAAGAATTCCGCACATAGAAAACCCTAAATCTAAAAAAAAAGTCTTTAACCCCAAAGAAATAGCAGACGCTTTCTGTGATTACTATGAGGCATTATACAACCTCAAGGATGACCCTAACACACCCCAACCTTCAGACAATCTGATCTCAGAATTCCTGGAAGCCATAAACCTTCCAAAAGTCCCACAACCAGCACTTATTAAACTAAACTTACCCTTTACTACCCATGAAATTGAGAAAACAATTAAAAACATGCCTCATGGTAAGTCACCAGGACCAGATGGTTACTCATCTGAATATTACCAACTGTTTCAAACGGAATTATCTCCTTACCTAAAGCAGGTCTTTGATGCCGCAATGTCCAATGCCTCATTCCCAAAAGATATGTTAACTGCTACTATTATAACGCTGCCAAAACCCGGTAAGGACTCCTCTGCTCCACAAAATTTCAGACCCATCTCTTTGTTGAATGTGGATGTGAAGTTGTACGCCAAGATTATAGCCAATAGATTGTCATTGTTATTACCAGTTCTCGTCAACCAAGACCAAGTAGGCTTTGTATCAGGCAGGCAAACGAATGATGCTACTAGGAGAATGGTAAATATAATTCATCTTGCGGAGGAATCTCGAAGGCCTTCTCTGCTCCTTACTTTGGACGCGGAGAAGGCCTTTGATAGAGTTCACTGGAGATATTTGGCCAAGGTACTAGAGAAATTTGGTCTGATAGGCCCAATCCAGCAGGCAATTCTGGCCCTGTACTCATCCCCATCTGCATATGTTTTCACTGAAGGTCTATTCTCCAGGAGTTTTCAAATAACAAATGGAACAAGACAGGGGTGCCCACTGTCACCCTTAATCTTCGCATTGATTATGGAACCACTGGCAGAAACAATTAGAAATAACACAATGATCAGAGGCATCCCATCCCAAGATAATGAACACAAAATATCATTATTCGCAGATGATGTTATCTTAACTCTATCTGACCCGTACAATTCATTGAAAGCAGCACACGCGACATTAACACAATTCAGCAAAGTAGCATATTATAAAGTTAATGCCTCTAAATCCAGTATTTTAGGAATTGCAATTGACAAAACCACTAAATCAACCATGCAAAAAGACTTTCCATACCCATGGTCCACAGATTCCATCTCCTACCTAGGATTACAACTAACAACACCAGTAGCCAAACTATTCCAACTCAACTACCAACCTTTATTGAATGTCTTCAATAAAGACATCCTTAAATATCAGAAACTTCACCTCTCATGGCACGGCCGCCTAGCAGCATATAAAATGCTACTTTTACCAAAACTAATGTACCTCTTCAGGGCCCTCCCAATACCTATCCCAAACCACTTCTTCAAGGCTATGCAAACACAAATGACAAACTTTATCTGGGAAGGCAAAAGAACTAGATTCCCAGCTCAAATGCAAGGGAAACACAAAGAGGTGGGAGGACTGGGAATCCCAAATTTAAAAGACTATCACGCTGCAGCAATTCTAGATCAGCTGAGAAACTGGTTTAGCCAAAAAGAAACCAAACATTGGTGCCAACTAGAACAAAACTGGACTTACCCCAGATCCCTTCAATCACTTATACTAGCACACAACATTCATCCAATCGTAGCTCAAATTAACCATCCCACTATACAGGCCACTTTACAGGCATGGTCTCATCTAAAAAAGTTCACCAATCCCAAAGTAAACCACACGGGAATCCCTATCCCACTAGAAGCACTTTACTGGCTGATCCCGAATATCTCCTTGACACAATGGCACAAAGCAAACATTCTATTACTAGAAGACATAACATGTACAGGCAGTGTAGCTCCTTTTAGTGTACTGCAGGAAAGATTCAATCTAAACCCTTCAGAATTCTTGACACACCTACAGATAGTTTCATGGTTTGGGACATGGAAAGTATCTGACTCTCAAATCCCAACACAAGCATGGAAATTTTTTCAATCCTCCAACCTTAAAGCAAAAGGCATATCCCAGATGTATGCCCTAATCCATGATAAAAGAACATTCACGAAATTCAACACACTAAATAGATGGGAGACAGAACTGGGCCAAAAATTCACTGATAAACAATGGTCATTAGCATTCCAATGTAATCGCAGATTCTCGAGGTGCTCCAACTATGAGGAACTGGCGGCAAAACTATTAGCAAGATGGCATTACACGCCATACATGATGGCAAAATTCTCTAGTGAAAATTCTAACCTGTGTTGGAGAGGGTGCGGGCAGGTGGGAACACTGGTCCACATGCTCTGGTCATGCCAACATATTAGAAGCTTCTGGTCAGAAATATTCAAATTAATAGCGAAAACCACGGGTGTTTTCACCACACCTTCAGCTGAGAAAGCAATTTTAAGTATAAACATGGTAGACTACCCAATACTAGTCAGATCAATAGCGATGCATATTCTATTTGCTGCCAGGTCCTTGTTGGTGAGCAGATGGAAGTCCAGTGAAATCCCAAGCGTAAGAGAACTGAAAACAAAAATCAATATAATTTCTGAGTATGAAAAAATAATGGCAATCAAAGAGGGCACTCAAGCAAAGTACACGTCCAATTGGAATCTATGGAACACACTGTACCAAAGCTATGTATAATCTGTTACCTGTAGTGGGACATCCACTTAAGATAATCTTTTCCTTTTTGTTTAGTTTAGCTTTTCTTCTTCCTTTACTTATTAACCGTTTTTGCACTAACGGTGTTTTGTTTTAACACCACAGTCTTTAACTCAACGGGTCAATACAAAACAAGGAACAAGTATAATTAAGTCTCACATATTCATTAAAGATAAGTTACTAACCCATGTTCTACAAGACAGCATAATATGCTAACACTGTCGTTAAACATATTGACAACAATACATTTACTGGTATTTACAAGTGGTATTATATGTGGACCCATATTCAATATGTTATGTCATTTTTCTTTTTCTCTGTATCACCACTCAACTTCAGTTGAGGAAACCTGTTGTATCTTCTTAATTTGTACGCATGTTAAACTTCAATAAAAATCATTCTTAAAAAAAAAAAAAAAAAAAAACTCAATTTTGGGTGGAGTAAATGGTGCAGAAGCTTCCAATAGTCCCTAACATGCTAGTAAAATCACAATAAATGAATTTGGACTCTTATCTTTTGGTCTGGCACTCCTTCCTTTATGCATGTTCATCGAACCAGTCCGTGTTTGATAGAAGTACATTATATAGACTAGCTAAATTCGAATGCCCTATACACACGGTCGGATTTTCCGACGGAAAATGTGTGATAGGACCTTGTTGTCGGAAATTCCGACCGTGTGTAGGCTCCATCACACATTTTCCATAGGAATTTCCGACACACAAAGTTTAAGAGCTTGCTATAAAATTTTTCGACAACAAAATTCCGATCGTGTGTATACAAATCCGATGCACAAAGTGCCACGCATGCTCAGAATAAATTAAGAGACAAACGCTATTGGCTACTGCCCCGTTTATAGTCCCGATATTCGTGTATTACGTCACCGCGTTCAGAACGATTAGATTTTCCGACAACTTTGTGTGACCGTGTGTATGCAAGACAAGCTTGAGCCAACATCTGTCGGAAAAAATCCTAGGATTTTGTTGTCGGAATGTCCGACCGTGTGTACGAGGCATTAGAGTCCAAGGATTCATGTAGAATCACTAAATCCTCAAATAGGTATCAAACCCAAAACCAAAAATGTATTATATTGCAGTTTACCTATCATTGGATTGTGTGACTGCATCTGTTTTCTTTTTTAAGTCTTTTTACCTCATCAGGTTTCACCCGGTGATCTGACCAGTAACACACCTTCTGTATTAGTTCCGATTCACACAGGGGTGACCTGTCAGATGACTTGTCAGCCTGACAAGTTGCGCCCCATGCAGTACAATGGAACTGTTATAATAGGAGCGACTCAAGTCGCTCCAACTTAGAAAAAAGTTCCTGTACTACTTTGGGGGTTCAGAGCAGCTTGCATTGACTTCTATTAAAGAAGTCGTTTGCAAGCTGCGCTGAGGTCGCACTATGCGGGGCGGCTTCAGAGTCGGATGACTTTGAAGCCGCTCCTGTGTGAACAGGCACTTCCGGAGCCTACACTCTGGATGAAGGAGCAACAGAGACACCCTTGGACAGCAGCATTGTCAGTCTGGGGGGAGGGGGAGGTTTTATCAGATTTATATTTACTAACAAATTGAAGCCAAACTCTGGCTAGCACTTTATAAAAAGTTACAGCAATAGGTTTTTCTTCTTTCTTTTTTTTTTTTTAATAAAGGTTTTACACAAATAAAAGCTGACCATTGTAAGCTAAGCACCCCTGTCAGTGTCAAATGGTTTGTCTCAGCCCTCTAACTGCTACATCCGCTGTACAGTTTGTTCTGTTGTAAAAAAAAGACTTACTGGCTCGATCACCAGGTGAAAATTAAAGAAAGAAAGCCCAAAAAAAGAAAACAAATGCAGCCATCACACCTAAGAATTAATAAGCTGCATTATAATAAATGTTCGCTTTTGGGCTTTGAACTGCTTTAAAGTGGTTGTAAAGGCAGACTTTTTTTATTGTAATGCATTCTATGCATTCCGATAAAAAGCTTTCTGTGTGCAGCAGCCTCCCTCAGCCCCCCTAAAACTTACCTGAGGCCCATCTCAATCAAGCAATGTTGCACGAGAGACTCGGCTGTCTGGGACTCCCCTCCTCATTGGCTGAAACAGCAGCAAAGCGCTACATTGGCTCCCACTTCTGTCAATCACAGTCAGTGAGCCAATGAGGAGAGAAAGGGGGCAGGGCGGGTCGGCGCTTCGTGTCTAAATGGACGCATGCAGCTGTGGCTCGGCTCGGGTGCCCCCATAGCAAGCTGCTTGCTGTGGAGGCACCCAACATGTGGGAGGAGTGTCAAAGAGGGGCCCGAGAAGAGGAGGATCTGTGCTGCTCTGTGCAAAACCACTACACAGAGCAGGTAAGTATAACATGTTTGTTACTTTTAACAAAAAAAAAATGAGACTTTAGTATCACTTTAAGTCTTTGTTAAAAAAAAAAAAAAAAGGAAGTATCCCTAATTTATGGATGGATGTGTGGTCAAAAAATTTTGCTTAGGGTGAACACACTGGGGTTAATTTACTAAAGGCAAATAGGCTGTTCACTTTACAGTGGAAGTTGCACTTCGCATGGGAATTATGCAAAGAGCTTAATGAACGTGGTGAAATTACATTAATAGGGTTCACGTTAAATTACCAGTAGCCAGACATTTTGTTGACTATTCGCATTTAAATCCCAACTCAAATACATGGTTATAGATCATGTAGCACCACCTAGACAGGGCAGCAACAGGGAACTCATACTCACATACAAAGAAATACAATAGATCCATAAACTTACTACTATATACCCTAGAGGATACATGTGGATTTTGATATGTATTTGTTTTTTAAAAAAAAGGGTACATTATTTTTATTTTATTTTTTTTTCATTTCATTCCTTTTGCTTCAGTAATATCAGATAGAATACTTTCTTTGTGTGGATAATGTGACTGAATAGTTCTATATACTGAAAGTTACTTTGCCGGTCTTGTCATAGTTTGTTAACTTTAAAGCATTAAGTGGAATATTTTGTTTTCTAGTCACTGGCATTTTTTTGTATTGACAGTTACATTTGATTATATTGTTTATATGGGTAACTATTACACTTTGTCATTTTCCTTCTTGGAGCATGGAGATTATTTTGTAATTAACTTTAGATGTGTGTCAAACTTTAGGAAGGGCTGAAATAATCCTGAAACTGTCATACACGTCTGGCTTTTTGGTGGAGTTTCGAATATGCTGTATTGATGATGATTCATTCATTAAAGATTTGAAGAGCTCTGTGCTGCAACCTACAATACATATATATATATATATATATATATATATATATATATATATATATATATATATATACACACACACACACACACACACACACACACACACACACACACACACACACACACACACAGGTATACACACTGTATATGTAAAAAGATACCCATGCTGCAGTTCGGCATGGGCAGAAGCAGTGGCGGCTGTTGCTTAATATTTTGGGGGGGTGGCAAACAAACCTGCCCTCCTCCATGCGTGCAGGAGACAGACGGCGATGATCAGTGAAACCCCCCCACGGGAGACAGACAGTGGCAAACAGTGACCCCTCCCACCCGCGGGTGATGGAAAATGGCGATCAGTTCCCCCCCCCCCCCGTGGGAGATGAACGGTGGAGATCAGTGGCCTTACCTTAGGAGGCCAATGCTGCTCCTCGCTCCAGGGAAGTGCCGGGGTCATTTCTTCTCCTCTGGCTTAATAGAAAGTGGGTCCTGAGACCAATCAGGTCTCAGGGCCTGCTTCCTGATTGGCCAGGAGGAGAATCAGGAAGACAATAGCGAATATTAATTCGCTATTGTCACACAACTGGATAGGCTCAGGATGCAGTGCTCTGCCCCCCCCTCCAGCTCACCCTTTTTTGAAGGTAATTAGAGCCTCAAACTCTAATCATGTGCTTCAAAAAAAAAACCCTATTGAAATGCATGCATCCGGCGCCCTGCTTGTAGATTAGGGTCCGGGCGCATGGATTAGGGGGGTCGCCACTGGGCAGAAGCAACCAGAGAAAGGCTAATGATTTAACTGTTGGTGTTTGGTAGGGAATAGAAATCACACACTAAGGCCGCATACACACGATCGGAACGTCAAGAATGCGGTGACGTATAACACGTACGATGACCCGAGAAAAATGAAGTTCAATAGCCAGTGCGGCTCTTCTGCTTGATTCCGAGCATGCGTGGAACTTTGTGCGTCGGAATTGTGTACACACGATCGGAATTTACGACAACGGATTTTGTTGTCGGAAAATTTGGGAACCAGATCTCAAATTTTGTGTGACGGAAATTCCAATGGAAAATGTCCGATGGAGCCTACACACGGTCGAAATTTCCGACAACAAGCTCCCATCGAACATTTTCCGTCAGAAAATCTGACCGTTTGTACGGGGCATAATGATGTAACTGGTGAGAGTAGAGAATAGAAATCACACATACACACATAGGTGGAACTAGATTGGCCTGTGTTTTTTTTCAACCTTATAAACTATGTAACTATGCTGACAACCTTTAAGACTCTGTTCAGATGCATTTTTGCCACTCTAAAACACACTTTTCCAACACGACAAAAGTGCATAAAAACATTTCCCCTCTTCACAGACCTGGTTCACGCTCTAGAAGCAGCGTCTAGCTTCTGTGATTAGCAAAGGCTATTCTCACTTCTTTAGCTTTACTACTGATCATTCACTATGGGGGTTAGCCTCTTAAACCAACAGTGAGGCACAAAGAGCTGAGAAAGGGTGAGGCTAAGCCAGTGATCATGGAAGCGTCCATTAAAAAAACCTTAATTCTCAGGTGGCAATTAGAAACCCTCAGATTGGTGGGGGATAGACAAGACCCTCAATGCTTTCATTTCTAGATTGCTGAGTATAGGAAGAATACTGCATGTAGGGTACACCTTTTATGAACCACCTTGCTAACAGGGGGAAAAAAACAGACAATACAAACAGGAAATATCAAAGCCACAGCTTTGTAGCTTTACACACCATCATTTGTAAAACCCTTACCCCAACATTTCATATTCCTGATATGTGCCTGCTGTACCATGTACTTGTATGAAAAAGTATACTATTCTTTTTGCATTGAAAAAAAAAAACAACTATTCCCCTATAAATATATAATAAAATGTAACTGTTTACATCACTGTGTTGCAGGGGCTCTGTGTTTTGAAAAGTCCTGCACAAAAGGTGCAATGGAAGATGCACAAAAACCGCACCTTCCATTTTAAGTCAATGGGAGCGCATCAAAAGTGCATCAAAAACACAGTGCGTCTGCGTTTTTGGTGCATTTTTTTAGTCACGTGCCCATGTTTCACATGTGCATGCTGGGAGTCAAGAAACCAGAAAGCACACGGTAAAAACACAATATGCATTTTTAAAAAGCACATACTGCATTTTTAAATGAACCAGTGTCAACATGCCCTGAGGGCTTATTTACACTAGGTTAGCCGTATTAAGGGTGATCAAGGGTGATTTGCTTTTAATAGGGCATTTGACAGGTGGTAAGGAGGTGTTATGTTGCCTTCTCACCACTTGTTTTAACCCCTAAAAGCCCCCCACCACTGCATGCATTGCATGTGGTTGCAGTGCAGTTGTGGCGTGGCCCTATTCCCTTAAATAGTGCATTTGGCAAATCAACCCCATTATGCCACACATTCCTTTTATTGAAACACAAATATGGCTACAGACTAGTTATTTAAAAAAATGGTTTTGGAGTTAAGTATTTCTATTGAATAGACAAGTAAGCAATATTACACCCGGATTGACGGAATGTAATTTATATTAGCCATCTACTCAAAATCCTCTTTTTGTTCTAAAGTAATCTTCTGAATGACATCTTAAGTATCCATGCCCTGTAATAATACTTCATGACAAGGGTACAATCACACCTGACAGTCTAGGTAATCATAAAATAGAAGGAGGTAGTTACTGCTATTATGTACAAGAAGTGGCCTCAGAGTGACACAGTAATGGCAGATAAAAATTACAGTACATTGCCCACTCTAATCATTCAATTTTCCAGTCAGCTTCAGCATTCCAGTACACACACATTTCCCATTTTCAAGTTCTCCATTGTAGCTTTTTTTTTTTTTTTTATGTAAACCTATTTTTTTAAAATTATTTCATTTTTTTATTATTGATCTAGCAGATACTTTGGATATAGAGTATAATTTTGCTCTCAACAGCGGCAGATTTTTACTTGATGATTATGATATCACCATCACGATTAGGTGGTTTAGTACACCTAGGCAAAGAAGCCTCTAAAACAGAAAGGGGGCTTCCCTGTAAATACCATTTTGCATGGAAAAAAGTTTTTTTCCACACACACTGGGTTTCAACTAAGAGGCATATACAACAGGACACCAACAATAAAACGTAGGGCCTGTGTCTATGGTCTTCTGTTCACTTCAGATGGATGCTGTATTCTCATAAAAATAAATGCAAAACCCTCTTGAAGCAAGTCAACTACAGGCCAAAGCATCTCCAACTGTTGCCACAGCTCTTGTGCTGCTCAGTTGCACCTTAATGTGTATTGCATGAAGTAAGCTCATTTATACTGAATAGGCTGTCAATGCATCACAAGGCAGATTAAAACAGGCATACACCATTTTACCATTACCGCACACCACAAAGCATGTGCCATGCATTGAAGCGTGCTGCAGTGTGGATGCATTGACTTAGTTCACTGGAGTGACATTCAAAATTAAGGGCACAGCAACACAGAATGTTTTACTGTGCATTAAATTGAATAGGCCCTAACCAATGGAAAGTACTGCTTAACCCTACTGGGTCATGAGCATTGAGTTTGTACTTTGGTCTTCACTTGGGTATCTTACAAGAGACGCTGCAAATCTGTACATAAAATACATGCATAATTATTTCTAGGTAGATGTTACAATAAAAAAATAAAACAATATATTCACAGAACATACACTATAGCTTCCCTTTAGAGAAAACCTATGCCAGGGGAAACATGTAGGTTGCCCAATCCTTTTAACCTTCGCCGCACTTGTACTGTGGCAACATGGCTCGGCTGCGCAAATCGGCGTTATGTTACATCGGAGCGATCACCGCCGGGCTCCCGTGATCGCTCGGGGCACATGGAGAACCGGTATCTGTGTGTGTAAACACACAGTTTCCGGTTCTCTGAGGGGAGAACAGACAGATCGTCTGTTCATACAGACTATGAACAGCGATCTGTCATCTCCCCTGTATAGTCCCATCCCCCCTTCAGTTAGAACACACACTAGGACACACTTAACCCCTTCACTGCCCCCTGGTGGTTAACCCCTTCACGGCCAGTGACATTTTTACAGTAATCAATGCAATTTTCTAGCATTGATCGCTGTAAGAATGCCAATGGTCCCAAAAATGTGTCAAAATTGTCCGACGTGTCCGCCATAATGTCGCATTAAAAATCGCAGATTGCCGCCATTACTAGAAAAAAAAAATTAATAATAAAAAAGCCATAAAAATATCCCCTATTTTGTAGACACTATAACTTTTGCGCAAACCAATCAATATACGCTTATTGCAATTTTTTTTTTTTACCAAAAATATGTAGAAGAATACATATCGGCCTAAACTGAGGAAAAAAATGTTTTTGTATATATTTTTGGGGGATATTTATTATAGCAAAAAGTAACAAATATTGCGTTTTTTTCAAAATTGTCGCTCTTTTTTTGGTTTATAACGCAAAAAATAATCAAATACCACTAGAAAAGGATGTCAATTTTGTTTGGGTACAGCGTGGCACGACCGCGCAATTGTTAGTCAAAGCGACGCAGTGCAGAATCGCAAAAAGTGCTCTGATCAGGAAGGGGGTAAAATCTTCCGGGGCTGAAGTGGTTAAAAAGTTAGGTTGCTGGGTGCCATGCTGATTTTCTGGCAGTCATTTGAATTGCTGGCCTAGAACAAGTATGCAGCCCAGCAGTTCACTTCTCTTGTTTCCTGCATGCTCCATCTCAGAACCTAGAAAGTGCTGGACCTGCATGATAGCCAAGCTACTTGCATTTTCATGAAGAAGTCAGTAATTGCAGCTTACCACTTGTTGTCAGTACAGGTTTCTTTTAAAGCAAATACTTGAGCTTTCTGAATAAACATTCAAAAAACAGTACTAAAGATTGAAAGATGTTATATCAATAAGAAAGAAGAGTTCTCTAGAACAGTGAACTACAGCTTTGGAATAGCTGTGATTCAATCAATGTATTCAGTGGCAACAGATTAAGGAAACAAATCAGAATTAGATCATTGCTCAGTCTTTGCATAAATCACATTAAGATCTAATTGCCAAAGCTGGTATTATTGCAAGCTCATCTCTTTCCTGTTTTAGTACTTGTTTGAACAAGCACTATTTGACTTATTATCACATCCACCAAGAAGTGGCCTGTTTGTTTAGTGTATATTTGGATGCACACATGTTGCTGGAGGGAATGCAGGCAGGATACAGTAACAGGACAATTACTGACACTTACACAAACGATGCTGCTTACATATGTAACTCTCCTTTTTTTGTGGGGGGTTATGAGAAATGACCCTCCCCAAACAGGAAAGTATGCTAAACCTGTAGGTTAATTAAAAGAACCAGAATCTTCAGTGGAATAGCGGGTTTCACAATAAAGTTGGCAGTAACTGTACCCAGAACAGGGCCCCTGTGAAAAGAGGGGATTCCGTTCCTGACAAATGAATCAGTAATCTAAATAAAGAAGAACTATTGCAATCAGCATTTAACCATAAGTATACAAATGCACGCCAGTATACTGTAGAAATAATACATGCTTTATATAGGAAGAGATATACTGTACTGTATAGTTATTAATAAAGATACCTCCAGATGAATGTTGTAGCAAAGTCTGGTTTCAGGGCCCCTGATGTGGCATCTGTTTTTGTGTAAGAGACCTGAATACAAAATCAGCAGTCATTGGGAATCCTCAACTGTTGTCCTACCAGCCTGGAATGGAACTTCTCACCGGCAAGAACTGAGGTGTGGCACTGGAACTCAAGAGTCAGCCTATCTACTCTGCAATTTAGTCCCTCTGTAGCAGTTTCTAATCTGACATTCAACCCGAGCTCTACCTACCAGAAGTGGCCATCAAATGCCTGGCTCTAGCCGATGTTGATATTGAGCTCTAAGCTAAAACTGGCTAAAGAATATCAGACCAGAAGGGACAGGGTTACCTAGAATAAAAGGAGATGCATATAAACTATTTTGCAATAAACAGGTTCACCTACTAATTTACTGGAACACGACCACTACACATATACAGTGGCACAGACCTAGCTATCTGGCACTGTGCATGTGAGATAACAACAATAGAACAGAGGCTCGTCTGTCACTAGGATTCAAAAATATTCTAAAGAAGCTAAAGGCAGCTGCAATTAAACTTATGGGACATAAGAACACTTGCATAAAAGTATCTGCTTCTGATCTGGGTGAAAATACAGCAGCAGTAGCAGCCCCTGTGTATGTAGGCCATCTGGCCCAGTTTCCTGTCTCCCTCTTCACTTCCTCCTTCTGGGGTTTTCAAAGCCCCTCCCCAAGACAGCAAGTGTTAATACATCATTATACATAGCCCTATGATATTAGAAGTTAAAAGTAGTGTTCAGCAAACCCCTACAAATGCAAAATAGACACACATTTTAGCAATTTATGGGGCCTAACTCTGATGGTCTGAATTGATATTATGCCAGGTTTTTCATGAGAATATTATTTGTGTGGCTTCTTTATATGGCTTCCCTGGGTAGTATCTCCACTCATTTTTGGCATAGAGTGTCCAATGCTGGCCATACACATATACGGTTGATTTTCAAACGAACATTCGTACAAAAATTTCCACCGTGGTGATAGCAAATCAAAAGAACGTTCCTAAAGAGAAACATTTTGAGCAAATTTCTATTAGTGTATGGCCAGCTAAATGTGAAAATACCCTTACACTGAAGTTAACCATTAATAAAAAATAATTTTCACAATTTTTGTGCAAGAAAAACTTACCAGTAATTTGATCACCATTTGTTTTTTTAATGATTTTTTTTTTCTCTTTACTTTTCAGGAGAAAAGAGTGAAACAGGGCGTGTAATAGATATAAAAATGCTATACAGAAGTCACACATATATTAAGGTTGTTATTGCTTCTTTTACATAGTTTAGACTTCTGCAGAAACTGTGTGTCATGCCTGTAATTATCATTTTACAACATCGCAACTTTTTTTGTTATTTTCCTTGTTCTGCACTTACAGCGACCCTGCCATTATCCTAAAAGACATCAACAGCAGACAACCCTGTTATAGAATAGGCTTAAAACCAACCTGTCTGGCAGGTAGCAAAACAAATATTTAGTCGCTTAAAGAACTACAGGGGATTTCAGTGGCGGCTGGTGCTCAAAATTTTTTTGGGGGGGCGGCACAAACTAACAATACCCCCTCCCCGCGGGAGATGAACGTCAGCAGTCATCCCCTCACCCAACCCCCCGGTGGCGATCACCCAACACCCCCCCCCCGCACTTGCAGATGACAGACGGCGGCGATTGCCTGTGAATGTGCCATATGAATGTGAATGATGCCTTACCTTATGGAGGCAGAGGGAAGGAAGAGCCAGGGCCGCCTTGACCGATTTTCCTGGCGAGCACACAGAGAGACATTCTCTTCTCGGCCGCACAGGTACTGGAAGTGTGTCCTGAGACACGATTGGCCAGGGAGTCCTAAGACTCCTTGGCCAATAGGGTCTTCCTGATTGGCTGGAAGGAGAATGAGAAAGACTATTAATTCTAAGAATATTAATTCGCTATTGTCACACAAGTGGGTGTGCTCGGGACGCAGTGCCCTGCGCTCCGAGCCCACCCTTTTTTGAAGCCTATTGGAGCCTCTGGCTCAAATCACATGCTTCAAAAAAAAACCCCATTGGAATCCATGCGTCTGGTGCCCTACATGTAGATTAGGGGGCTGGACACATGGATGGGGGGGTGGCACCCCTGCATTACAGGCCACCACTGGGGGCTATACTACTATGTTCTGTAGTGACATAGGGTCAGTGGGAGTGAGGGAGGTGAGGGACAAGCTACTTGGCACCCCTGGAAATGTTGGTTAGCAGCTGCACCTATAGCACCTCATCATTTACCAGAAAGATATATATTCTGTTTTTTTTTGTTTTTTAAGGTCTTTGACAATGCATTTTTTAGGCTAGTGGCAGGGTAACTTTGGAAAAGAGATTGTTATACAAAATTCTGTCCTATCTATTTGAACCAAAAGTAATGTGTTAAATATGCCATCTCCGATACAAAATAGTTTTTGTGACAATATTGTTCTAAAACTTTACATTTCAAGATCTGAAAAGAATTAAAACAATTTAATCTTTTTTAATCCAGAGGGAATTTAGCCTATATAATTAATTTCATTTTAAGTAGTCCAGTTTGACATAACACTCTGTGTGTACCAAAACAGACATGACTTATATCATGAAACAGGTTACACTTATCTACACAATAAAATAATGCACGCTAGCACAATTTTCTGCCAGTATTAGAACCTATATTATTTATGTATACAGTATATAATTATGCATTTGTCAGCATGATTATAAATAGTAGCTTCATAGACAGATATAGATCTTTATAGAGAGCAGCTTTTGTTTTAGATTTAGACGTCATTTAAGAGAATGTGAGGATTCTTATTTCAGAGGCAGCCCAAGCCCCTCCTTCACAGGCCTATACTCAACTGCTTTTCTGCGCACAATGGGCTGAGTGGTGGGAGGTTCTATTGAGATGCTTTGTGCTTTGCATGTCCAAATGACCAAGTGCACATGTACTATTTATGGCCAAAGGTGTGTGAACACCTTAAAGTGATATTAAACTCTTGTTTGTTATTTTTCAAAAAAAAAACAAACAAAAAAAAGTCATACCCACCTGCTCTGTGCTGTGGTTTTGCACAGAACAGCCCAGATCCTCCTCTTCTTGAGTCCCTTGCCGGTGCTCCCGGCCCCTCCCTCCTGCCGAGTGCACCCACAGCAGGCAGCTTGCTATGGGGGCACCTGAGCCGAACCGCTGCTCTGTGTGTCCATTCAGACACAAAGATGCGGCTCGGCCCCACACCCTCTCTCTCCTCATTGGCTCACTGACTGTGATTGACAGTAGAGGGAGCCAATGGCACCTGTTGCCGTGTCTCAGCCAATCAGGAGGAAGAGTCCCAAACAGTCGAGGCTCTCATGCAACATCTCTGGAAGGAGATGGGGCTCAGGTAGATAGTAAGGGGCTGCTGCACACAGAAGGTTTTTTTATTTTAATGCATAGAATACATTAAGATAAAAAAAAAACTTCTACCTTTAGAACCACTTTAATATTACACCTGTATGAACGTGTTGAACATCACATTAAAAAAAATGGTCATTAATATGAAGTTGTCTCTGCCACTTCCTTTGCAGCTATAACAGCCTTCCCTTTTTGGATATGTTTTCCACAAGATTTTGTAATGTGTCTGATGTTGAATGAGAAGACAATGCAATCAGGCTTCTATTTCAAAGGTTGAGGTTAGGGTTCTGTGCAGGTCATTTGAGTTCCTTCACACCAAAGCTGTCAAACCGTGTCTTTATGAACCTGGCTTTAAGCATGGTCATGCTGTAACAAGAAAAAGGGTATTCCCCAAACTGTTGCCATAACGTTGGAAGTGCACAATTTCCTAAAATATAAAATATTTCTAAAAAGTTTACATTTTGGGACCACTGCTAATAGGATTCATTGAATCTTATAACTAGTGGGTGGGACAGTCTATCTGTTAAGGGAATCCTGATATGGACAGGGCTTATGTGGCCTCTTAAAAAGCTGTCTACACATGCTTTTCAGAAGTTTTCTATTTTCAACAAATTAGTAAAAAAAAAAAAAAAAACCCTTATAAAACATTCAGACCCTCACTGTTTAGGCTTTATTTGGAAGGATTTTGTCAGAAACCATGAATCAGACTGAGACAGAAGTACAGTTAAATCACACTTGTTTATTAATAATAGTAAAAAAAAGGTAAACATAGTCAAAACATAGCCAGAGTTGAGGAACCGGAATGGATAGTCAGACAAGCCAAAATGCCAGGGAGCCAGAAGGAATGTCAGCCAAGCAAGTCTTTAACAGGAACACAGGAGAGCGTCTCTAGAGATGTGACCAAGGCGAAGGCAGAGATCATCTGGACTGGACAGCTTAAGTAGGCAGGACCAATGAGCAGGATCATCAACAGGTGAGTCACTGTGGAGAGATAGGAGCTGGCAATAAGCCAATAGCTGAGCTGCCAGCTCAGAGAAGGAAGGGCTGGCCCAGCCCCGACAGTACCCCCTCCTCAACGACCCCTCCCCTGCGGAGGACCACCAGGCTTGAGGGGAAAACGTCGATGGAAATCACGGAGGAGGACAGGGGCATGTGCCTCCAAGGATGGGACCCAAGAGCGTTCCTCTGGACCGTACCCTTTCCAAGGCACCAGTACTGTATGTGCCCACGGAACCTACGGGAGTCAACAATGGACTGTACTTCATACTCCTCATGATTCTCAACCTAAACAGGGTGGGGACGTGGCACCGAGGTGCTAAAGCGGTTGCAGACCAAAGGTTTTAATAAGGAGACATGAAATACATTTGAGATATGCATATTAGAAGGAAGGTCTAATGCGTAAGCCACTGGGTTAATCCTGCAAAGAATATGGGAAAGGCCCAATAAACCGAGGTGCGAACTTCAGAGAGGAAACACGACGTTGGAGGTTGCGAGATGACAGCCAGACCCTGTCCCCTAACTGGTAGGAAGGCGCAGGCAGGCGTCTGTGGTCAGCATGGAGTCTGTACCTATCATTAGCATGTCGCAAAGCCTCCTTGAGTTGTGCCCAAGTGGAACGAAGACCACGGAGATACTCCTCTAATGCAGGAATACTCTGCGGAACAAAAGACTAAGGCAACATGGAAGGTTGGAAACCATATTTCGCCATAAACGGGACAATTGGGAAGCAGAATTCAAGGCACTATAGTGAGCAAACTCTGCCCACGATAATAGGTCTGCCAAGTTGTTATGATGGTCAGAAATATAGCAACGTAGGAATTGCTCCAAGGACTGATTGGCTCATTCGGCGGCCCCATTAGACTGTGGGTGATAAGCAGAGTAGAAAGCAAGCTGAATTCCCAACTGTGCACAAAAGGCTCACCAGAACCGGGACACAAACTGACTACCCCTGTCTGAGACAATCACCTTAGGTAGCCCATGTAAGCGAAAGATCTCCCGAGCAAAAATGGAAGCCAATTCCTTAGAAGTGGGCATTTTCTTAAATGGAATACAATGAGACATTTTCGAGAACCGGCCAACCACCATAAGAATAACTGTGTTGCCCTGGGAGTTGGGTAACTCGACAATGAAATCCATAGACAGGTGGGTCCAGGGCCTCTCTTCATTGGGCATGGGTTGTAGGAGACCCACTGGAAGGTGTCGTGGAGTCTTACTCTGAGCACACACAGAACAGGCAGCTATAAAGGCGGTTACATCAGCACAAAGACTAGGCCACCAGAATTGTTGGGAAATGGCCCAAAAGAGTTGATTCTTCCAAGGGTGGCCAGCAGCCTTGGGAGAATGGTAAGTCTGGAGCACGGCAGTACGGAGACTCTCTGGGACAAAGCAGCGGTCACAGGGTTTCTCAGAAGGAGCATGGACCTGAGCAGAAAGAATTTTGTCCCCCAAAGGAGAAGTGAGACTGGTGCGAACCATAGCCAGAATACGATCAGGAGGAATCACAGGAACCGGAACCGACTCCATCTTGGAAGTGGAAGAAAATTGTTGTGACAAAGCGTGAGCCCTTACATTCTTAGTACCGGGTAAGAATGAGACAATGTGATTGAAACTTCACAAGAAAAGAGCCCATTGCGCCCTTCTGGGAGAGAGGCGTTTAGCCTCAGACAAGAATGTGAGATTTTTATGGTCAGTAAGAGAACCGGCACAGTGGTACCTTTGAGGAGATGTCTCTATTCTTTCAGGGCTAAAATGATCGCTAACAGCTCTCTGTGACCAATCTCGTAATTGCACTCCGTAGGTGACAATTTCTTGGAAAAGTAGCCACAAGGATGCATAGCACTCTCAGAGGTAGGACGTTGAGACAGAGGGTGCCAACTCCAGTCTCAGAAGCATCAACCTCAAGGATAAAAGGTAACATAGGATCAGGATGTGCCAACACAGGAGAAGAAACAAAGGCAGCTTTGAGACTCTCAAAGGCCCCCAGAATTGTTGGGACTTGGGAAATGCCCCAAAAGAGTTGATTCTTCCCAGGGTGGCCAGCAGCCTTGGGAGAATGGTAAGTCTGGAGCACGGCAGTACGGAGACTCTCTGGGACAAAGCAGTGGTCACAATGTTTCTCAGGAGGAGCATGGACCTGAGCAGCAAGAATTTTGTCACCCAAAGGAGAAGTGAGACTGGTGCAAACCATAGCCAAAATACGATCAGGAGGAATCACAGGAACCAGAACCCAGACTCTCAAAGGCCTTAATGGACTCCACAGACCGACTCTGTGGGTTACCGTCCTTTCTGGTCATATCAGTCAGGGGCTTGACCAGAGACGAGAATTTACGAATTCTAATAATAGTTGGCAAAGCCAAGAAAATGCTGCAGAGGACGTAAACCGAAGGGTCCTCTGAAGGGTCGGGGCCACTGCTGAAGGACTGCTGAAAGTTTCTCTGGGTCCATCGAAAAACCAGCTATGGAAATTACATAACCCAGGAATTTAACCTGTTCACGATGGAATTCGCACTTCTCCAATTTACAATAGAGATTGTTCTCTCTTAGTGTCTGAAGCACACAACAGACATCTGTGTGGTGGCTCTCTAGGGACTTGAAAAATATGAGGATATCGTCAAGACAAACCATCACACATAACTGCAACAAATCTCAGAGAAAAATTGTTAATAAATTCCTGGAAAACTGCCAGGGCGTTACAAAGGCTAAAAGGCATTACAAGGTACTCACAATGGCCTGTTCTGGTATTAAACGCAGTTTTTCACTTGTCGCCCTCCTTAATCCTTATGAGATTGTATGCCCCTCTCAAATCAAGCTTCGTGAAAACCGTTGCTCTCTTGAGGTGGTCAAATAACTCCATAATCAACGGAATCGGATAGGTATTCATAATTGTAAAATGATTGAGACCTCTATAATCAATACAAGGTCTCAGTTCACCACTCTTCTTCTTCACAAAGAAGAAACCAGCACCAGCAGGAGATGAGGATTTGCGGATGAAACCACGAGAAAGTTCATCTGCAATATACTCCTCCATGGCCTTATCCTCCAAGACCGACAAACATTAAACCCAGCCACGAGGGGGTATGGCACCAGGTTGAAGGTCAATTGCGCAATCATACGACCGGTGTAGAAGCAAACTACCGGCTTGACCTTTGTCAAAGATATCATTAAAATTGCGCTACTCCTCTGGCAGGGAGGAAAGTGAAGAGGTGCACAGGACCTTGGCTACCTTCTGGAAGCATGTCTTACTGCATTGTGGCGACCAGGAGAGAACCTCAGCATGGAGCCAATAAAAAGAGGGGTTGTACCTCTGTAACCAAGGATAACTAATAACCAGTGGAAACTTAGGTGAGGAAATAACTTGGAATTGGATTATCTCATGGTGAAGAGCCCCTATGACCATGGACACTGGAACAGTCTTATGAGTCACATGGGCAGGCTGTAGAGCTCTCCCGTCAAGAGCCTCAATGGCAAGTGGAGTGTCACATAGCTGCAGCTGAGTCGTGTACTTCAATACAAAGGCAACATCAATGAACAGGCCTGCAGCCCCAGAGTCGATTAGAGCCTATATCTTGATGGAGGACTCAGCCCAAGAAAGGGTAACCAAAACCAGGGGCTTATCCTTCTGGATAACTGGGCACGAAACAATGCCACCTAAGGTCTGTCTGTGACAGGACCTCAAGATTCGGGCGTTCCCTGGATGGGTAGGACAAGACTTCAAAAAGTGACCTGCCTGGCCACAATAAAGGCACAATCTCTCCCTCCTCCTAAAGGTTCTCTCATCCGCAGGCAGACACGTGAAACCCAAGTGCATGGGTTCATCTTTACTGACTGACTCGGTACCAGGAGGCATGGGAGATGAGGGAGGCATGGGTGGGACTGCAAAGCTCGGAGACAAATGTATAGGAGGCTTCTGCAAGCACTCCTTAAAAGAGAGTCTTTCTCTGAGTCTGGAATCAATGAGGATGGCAAACGAGATCAACTTCTCCAGCTTGATGGGTATATCTCGAGCTGCTATCTCAACAGAAGCGGAGCATGCAGGAACGTCAAATAACCTTTTTAAAGAAGCCACAAACTCGGGGTAACTCAAGACAACAGGTTTTTGCGTCTCCCATACCTGGTTGAGAAACCCTCTGCATTGGACTGGATCGCCCTGAAATCGCTGGGGAAGCAGAGCAGAACCAGACATACCTCTTATAGTGGTAAAACTCGAGGCGGGTGCCTGCACAGAAACTGGAGCAGCAGCAGGGAAGGCCTGCAACACAGGTTGTACCGGAGCAGCCACAGTGGGAAATTCCAGGTGGGCCGTTCAACTCAGGATCATTTGTAACGCCATGGCAAACTGATCCATGCAGTGATCCTGCTCATCCAATCTGGGAAAAATATTACCAACAAGTGGATTGACTGCATCTTCTAAATTCATGGCCTTCGCCTACTGTCAGAAACCATGAATCAGACAAAGACAGAAGAACAGTTAAATCACACTTGTTTAATAATAATAAAAAAAAGGTAAACATAGTAAACGTAGTAAAAAAAAAAATATATATATACCGTATATAAAAAAGATCTGGACTGGACGGCTTAAGTAGGCAGTACCGACGAGTAGGATCAACAACAGGTGAGTCACCATGGAGAGATAGGAGCTGGAAATTAGCCGTCAGCTGAGCGGCCAGCTCAGAGAAGGAAGGGCTGGGCTCAGCCCTGACAGATTTGTTGAAATAGCCATAAAAGATGACCCCTTGTTTCATGACCTTTCTAAACCTGCAGATAGCAATAGTAAAGAACTACTGAAAGAAATATATGCAAGTAACTCCTGTTTGTTTAAAAAAAAATTATCTCTACCCCCACTATATCTCATGATGATGACCACTCAGCAGCCTCCACTGACAGGGATGATGGTATAGCAAAGGGTGTCACAGGTCCTTGCAACAAGTCTGCCAACAGCACACCACCAGCTATAGAGTATAGCAGGCAAATTTCTCTGCCCCAGCTGCTGCAGTAAAAAAAAAACACTCCCTGCCACCTACATGCCCAGCATCTAAATTTCAGCAAGTCCAAGTGGCTGGCTTTACAACTCCTGCTTTTCCAGCTGGTGGATTCTGCCCCCTTCCGTGAATTTTCAGAATGTGCTGTATCACAATGGCAGGTTCCCAGTCACAGCACACTGGGTAATTCTACTTGCAACTAGGAAGGATGCAGGATGGGACTAGAGGTTGTCTTGCCGCCACGTCTCCATACAGCTGGTGGTGATGATGGGAGATCCCTCAGCTCCAATCCCTCCTCCAACTCCTCCTCAATGCTCGCTTCTGCTAAATTGTTCTAGGAACCACCAGTGCCCCCTAAGCATTCAAGGCTATTCAACGAGTCAGGTTAAAAGGTGCCATGCAGTGCTTCAGCTGGTCTGTCCAGGGGACAGGAGCCACATCGGAGCACAGATTCTTTCAGCTCTGCAAGGGCAGGCCCAGAGGTGGTTAACACCACGGCAGCTTGAGCCCGCTATGGCGGTGTATGATAATGGCACTAACCTTCTGTTTGCCCTTCGACAGTGAAAGTTGACACATGTACCATGCCTGGCATATGTCCTCAATGTCCTCAATTGGGTGTTGCAGCGTTTCTTAAACAGGTACTCAGGGTTGGAAGATCTTTTAAGGCAGGCAAGAAGAGTCTGTAGCCATCTCAGGTGGTCATACACAGCCAGGGTTCGATTGGCTGAAATTCAGCGGGAATTCCACCTGCCCGTAAACTGCCTGATTTGTGCCATGCACACTAGGTGGAACTCAACTTTGGCAATGCTGCACATGCATCAGAGGGCCATCAACGAGTACCTGTGTAAGTATGGCACAAGGACAGGCTCTGCTTTTTTTTCCCATGCCAATGGCTACTGATAAAGGATGTATGCACTATACTGTCATGAATTGAGGAGGCGACAAGGATGGTGAGCCGTGACAATGGATGCATCAGTGACTCTATCCCTCTTGTGTTCCTGCTGGAGGGCACTCGAGGCAGAACAGTGGGAGGAAAAGGACATGCTTTATGCAGAACTTGCCCATATGTAATTGAGCTGCTAGGTTGCCCTGCATCCACCGTGCTTTCTAAAATGGGCATTCAGTGCTGCCAGGGGTTTTGTAACAGATAAGAGTGTGCCTGTCCACAGACTCCATTGTCAGACTGACATTTCTCAAAATGAATCATTCCTGGATTAACAGCAGCTATTAAGCCCCTGATGACAAGGTTGCTGATTAAATGTGTTTGAGATCTAGAATCTCTGCAAGACTGTGTAAGCGGCCTAGCTTTGTGGGTGTTTATTTTATCTTAAAGTAATTTTTTAGTGTAGGTTTCATGGACACAATTAAGACCCAAGGACCAATTTTTCCACATCTGTTTAACAGGTGCATATAATTTCCGTTTTTTACAGTAAGGCCAATTTTTGCTTTCATCAAAAGTACCTCTATAGGGTTACAGTGTGAAGGCACCACCAACACCTAAAGCCCAATTTTTCCACACCTGTTACTTCTATCCAAAGTCTGCGAAAGAGACACCAGACTTTATTTAAAAAAATCTCTAATCATGTTCTGAGTGCACTAAATTGTGGCCTCATCATACAGACTGGCTCCCCAAGCCGTTGTTTACAAGATAAAGAAACTTGCAGAGAAAATCAATCTAAATGTCATTTTTTTTCTTTATATATGTCAGTTTTGCTGCAGCAGGTTTTATACACAGTACAGATTCGCCACTTTACAGGCAGACTAAGGAGACCCCCCAGGCACTATATTTAAAGAAATGTTTCTTATGTATTGTTTGACTTTAAGCACCATTAAAAATCACTGCTCTTTTAAAAACAATATTTTTTTTAAAACAAATTTGCATTGATACATGTCCCCCAGGGCAGTACCAGGGCTCCCATACCCTTTTTATGTCCAATAACCTGCATATAAAAATTAAAAATGGGGACTTTTGATTTTTGAAGTTCGGGTCCATAGACTTTAATAGGGTTCCAGGTTCAGGTCCGAACTTTTTCCATGTTCTGAAGTTCTGGTGGGAAGAGCAAACCAGGGGGTGTTCGTCCCAACTCTAGTCATTTTTTTTAGTGAGGCCGTGGTTGGATTTTGGATGAGAAAATAATGTTTATTTAAAAGGAGGTTCATGGAGGAATACTGTCAAAATTATCTCAGTTCTTTGGGGTAATGCAGTGGCTTTGTGGGACACATAAGACTGACCGACATTTCAAAAACTTTTTTTTCAGTACAGTTGATCGATACAAAAAAAAAAAGGAAAACAACATTTTGGGACTTGGCAGCTGGCCACTAGTAGAGGGACACATGGAAGTTAAGAATATTTTTAACTTCATGGGTGTTTGATTAAAATGCAACATTATTTAATCATATCTTGTATTAGAAAGATTAGAAAAAAGCTGCGCTAGGTGCCCTGATGCCTGAAACTGTGTCTGAGCAAAGCCAAAATCGCATTTCCGTAAAACATAGCCATGGAATTCAAGAATGTCGTTTCTACAGAATGATAAGCTAATGGTTAACGGTGATCATCTAATGATAATGTAGCTGTCAGAAAGCATCTCAATTTTCTGGACATTATTGAGGATTAAGCTACTTTGTGTGTGAGAAAATGCATATAAATTTAGATGGTGATCACAAGCTTATACAACACATGCCTAGAAAATTACAGAGTGCTAGAAATAACTTTGCCATGAAATGCAGACATTTCCCAAAGGGAAGAAAACTACGCTGGATTCATCACCTGGGCTAAATAACAGGTGTCTTCAAATAATTGCTATCAAAGACTTGATTTATATGTGCAGTTGCAATCTGCTCGTTTACTTGTCACAGATGAGAAACAAACTGCTGGCAAGTGGAGTGGAACGGTACACCTGATTCTTTGAAAAAATGCTCCAGAAGTGTTAGGTATTACCTCTCTTTATTCAAGGTCACTTTGGCCCCAAACCTCCCAGCTACCACAATGGTACAAATTAAGGTTCTCAGTTGAAATATTAGTTATTAAAATTGTTTATTTATGTACATAACATCTTGTGAACAAGTTGGACAGTGTGCACCACATCTCTGTTAAAGCATTGTGATAGATGCCCCTGTACCAAAGAAAATGCAAAGACAACAACAATGAAAGCCTCTTTAAGGAGAACAGACAGACTCAGTGTCCTGCAGAGTCAGAGCACAACTCATGGTAGCAAAACAATTTTTTTGAATGGAAAAGATATGCTAAAATGCCCTCATACACAAGATGCAGAACAGTAGTCATTACCTGCTGAGGTCTGCCTTTCACCATGACTTTGCATCACTGCCAAGAATTTAAAAAAGTGTCAACTTGCCACACCACTGATCTCAATGTGCCTACAGCAGGTCTACCCTGGCCACTTGGTTACAGTGATGTCTTGCAGTTTTCCCAGTGTCTGACTGGTACCTCCACACACCTTCTAAGCCACTTGGTGGTGGCAGTGTCTTCCAGCAGGCTACCTAATATCTTCTTGGTGTCTCAAAGTGTTTGCACACAACCAAGCTAAGTAGAACACTCTTTGCAGCATGAGCCAACAATACACAAACTCCCTTCACAATGTTTTCATACAGTATATGAAAAAATAGTGTATTTCAATTAGGACATTCTTGCTAATGTAACCAGTAACCACAGATACATAAACCAAGGGGGATTAAAATACCAGGGCTGGGTTGAAACTTAGAAATAACATGCAGTCAGACATATTTTACTGGCAAATATTTAGATTTGACTAGAGCATACTTTTATGTAGCCAGTCACTACCTACTAAATCTAATTTAGTGGGCAGTGACTATTAGGTAATGACTACTATTAGTTACTACCGAATAAGAACAACAACACAAAAGGGGATGAACACTGATTACTGTAACAACAAATGCAAAAAGAACAAAACAGAACCTTCGTAGCAAAGGAGGGTAAAGTACATAATCAGAACCAATGATGGGAGAACATACCTGGGTTTGGTAAACTTTACTGACGTTTAGATGCCAAATCTGAACCCCATTGAAGTCAATAAAAATGTTTTTTTTTTTTAAAGTTGGAAGTTGGAATTTCACTTTAATAGGGAACCCCTCCTGCACAAAAACCAATGACAAAATTCATGGGGTCCTCTTCATCCACACCAGACCTTTATCTGAGCATGCAGCATGGAAGGCCAAAAAAGGGGGATGAGCATGCACTCCCACATGCCAGATCACATTCCCTCAACATGAGGGGACCCCCTGGCAAAGCATCTTATCTCTGTTAATAAGGACCTTTTCCCCACAACCCTGACCAAGTGGTTGTGAGGGTCTAATGGCCAGGATGTTCTGGAAGCCCCTTTAAAAATAAAATATCCCCCTATGTGAATGGATAGGTGGTACATAGTAACCCTTCCTCATTCACATGGAGGGGCAGTCTCCCTGGGTACCCTAATTTTAAAAGCTACCCACAACTACTGGGCCAGGGTATAAGGGAAGAGGCCCTTTTCCTCATTAACTGGAGGATAAGGTGCATTGCCAGTGGGGTAGCTTGGTATGGTTCAGAAGGGGGGGTGCACACTCTCTTCTTCCCTTTCCTGGCCAGCAAAGCTGCATGCTTGGATAAAGGTCTGGTCTGGGGGGGGGGACCCAAACATTTTTTTTATGGGGTTGAAGGTCTGAACCCGTGGTTGAAGGAATGAAAATAGCATTAAAAAGGGGATTAAGTCAAGAGATAAAGCGATAATTCTTCCACTCTACAAGACTTTGGTCCGGCCTCACCTGGAGTATGCTGTCCAGTTGTGGTCACCAGTCCTCAGGAAGGATGTACTTGAAATGGAGCGAGTACAGAGAAGGGCAACAAAGCTAATAAAAGGGACTGGAGGATATTTATTATGAAGAAAGGTTACAAGCACTGAACTTATTCTCTCTGGAGAAGAGACGCTTGAGAGGGGATATGATTTCAATTTACAAATACCGTACTGGTGACCCCACAATAGAGATAAAACGTTTCCGTGGAAGGGAGTTTAATAAGACACATGGTCACTCATTAAAATTAGAAGAAAAGAGGTTTAATCTTAAATTGCATAGAGGGTTCTTTACTGTAAGAGCAGCAAGGATGTGGAATTCCCTTCCACAGGCAGTGGTTGCAGCGGGGAGCATTGATAATTTCAAAAAACTATTAGATAAGCACCTGAACAACCACAACATACAGGGCAATATCAATGTAATACTGACATATAGTCACACACATAGGTTGGACTTGATGGACTTGATGTCTTTTTTAAACCTCACCTACTATGTAACTATTTAACTATAAGCTATGGCTTGCATTGTTTCAGATATGTTATACAGTACTGCTGATGATTCATCAATCAAAGTTCTGGAGTGTGGCAACCTGCAGTCTTTGTGATTTTCCTACATATTGAGGCTGTTTAGTCAAGTCCCAGTCTGCAAGGACCCGCAGGATTATTTAGGATGCCGTCCACCAACTGATTGGACTTATGTCTTAACTATTTGCATCTAAAATGGTCCACTGCTGTGAGCTTGCCTTATTTTGTTTATTACTGTACTTCTACTGAGTGATGTGACAGACAGAATTTTGTATAGGTGTTGGCTAAAACCAGTTACATTCTCAGCAGCAGAAATCTGAACTATGAGCGCATACTTCAGAAATAAATTAAAATGCACTTCAATCTAATGGTACAGGTGATGACAAACTTGTATTGTTTCTAGTAGGAAAGAGGATCTAATGGGGTGTGTCATCTATGTATGTTTTTTGTGACAAGTTTGCTATGTTTCTGGTCCCTCCCCTCCTTCTCATTCTCCTTTGAATTTTAGTAGAAGAAAGTCTTAATGTAGAAAACCTAAGAAGTTAAGAAAAACATATTAGTGGCTTGCAGATCCTAGTGTGAATTGTTCCTTCCTGTTGTCAGATCTAATCCAGTTGAAAATGTGCCTTTTGACTAGGCTGTAGGGGCAGACTTAAAGTAAATATGAACTCTTACCTTTTAAAATAACCCGTTCAGTTTAAAATAGAAATGAAAGGCAAAAGGTTTGTGCATAGGTATTAGAAATATATAAATACCTTTTTCTTTTTTTTTTTAATTATCACATAACCTCTTTTCTTCTGCTGCATAAGGAGTTTGAAAAGCTAGAGGTGGAGAAACAGCAGAACACTGATTTTCCCGGTGAATGGCTCTGCAGGGGAGGATGTCAGTACAAGTCTGTTTATTGGAGGACTGGTTGGCTGTTCTCTCAGCACATCTAGAAAACTGACTATGCTAGGATGGATATGCTTCTATGCCTAGCATTGTCAGTTTGAAAAAAGAAAGTAGGGGGACTGGCAGGATCACCAGGTATTTCACACAAAAGAAGCAATACAAAGAGAAAAGGATACTTTTTAACATAAGCACATGGTAGAATGGACACATATCAGGAATATGAAATGCTGGGGTAAAATATTCTTTAAATTAAAGTTCCATGGTAGTAATACATTTATCACAAACGTATGTAAATTGTGGCACACTGGAGGATGTGTTTTCAGCCACATAGGTATGGAGGTTGCAAAACAACAGGAACATGCTGAAGTTATCATTTGGCATTCTTAATATATATTTTCTTTTTACATAACAGGGATGCTATGCGACAAAATGCAATGATTGCTAGAAGAAAGAAAGCAAGCACTCACAATTATTGTGTTTTAGAAAACCTGCTTATCGTTAAAGAGAAAGTAAACCCTGAAGGGTTTTACTTCCTCTTTTTCCCCTGCAAAGTAAAAGCATAATGGGCTAGTATGCATCACAAACTAGCCCATTATGTTGCACTTACCTGCAAAGGAAGCCAGCGATGTCACAGCTGTCCCCGCTGTGTGAAAGCATCCATCTTCACCCCTCTTCCTTCCAGGGACAAGGCTCTCTGACTGTCTGGATTCGCATGCGCGCTGGAACCGACAGTCATGGCACGGGCCCTATAGAAACGGCACTACTGTGCCCTTTCTGTAGTGCGCATGCACCGATGACGTCGGCGCAAGGGTATATGAGTAAATATCTCCTGAACCTTACAGGTTTAGGAGATATTTCTAGTACCTACAGGTAAGCCTTAATATAGGCTTACCTGTAGGTAAAATAGGTTGTACAGGGTTTACAACCACTTTAACACATAAATCCCCGGAGGAAAGGGACACAGATCCCCAAAATGTGTTGAATGACCTTTAGATCTTCAAAAAAACATTCTACATGATTAAAATACGGTTCTTCATTCAATCTCTTTATTCTGCTTGGCTCTAGGCTCTGTTCCTAAATGTAGAAGGTTGTATTCATGATCCCGCCTTCCTTCTCATGTACACAAAAGACATGCGTAGACTTCTACATGGTCTACTGAGCAGTTTGCTTTCTAGACGCTATGATAGCACAGTCTGTATTTGTCATGCTGACTCTCTTGATACAATACAATGTTGAACAAATATGCAGTATTCACTTTTCTTTGACAAAATGTCAGTGGATGTTTCTTAGCTTTTGTATGGGGGCCTTGGTATATGATAATGTGTTCCATTGCTATACAGTTATTTTCTGTTGACCTGATATCAAAGGTCCATCCTGTCCTGACCTGATATTTCAGGAGACAGAGGTAGGAAGTTAGTAAACTAGCAGAATGAATCAGAATTAAGCCCTGTACACACGGGCCAAATGTCGGCAGAAATTGGCAAGATCAATAAAAACCGGCCAATGGCTGAGATCGCTGATCGGATTGTTCTGGCGGGGGCGTTCAAAGAGCTGACAGTTCTTTTTTTTGTTGAACGAAAAAAATCGAATAGTGTGTACCAGGCTTTAGAGTCTAGCATTGGGCTACTTCCACAGATGAGTTCAGCATCCTGTCTCAGGTTTTATGTATTACCTCGGGGAGATGCAGACTAGAATACTGCAATCATTGAGCAGGAAATATCACCTGAGATGTATTTCAGTTATCTTGCAAACCTGGCCTGTTAGTGGGTCCTGAGGACAGGGTTGATGACCACTGCCCCAAGTCATACTCTGAGTGTCCCACCCTGTATCTAATAGAGAAAATTAAAAACACAGCAAACCTCTCCTCTTATATTACTAACACTTAGAATGTGTCTAAAGTAGACTGAAGCTGGCAATCACATGATGTCATAAGCCTAGGCTTTTTACCAGACAAGAAATAGTAAGTGAGCTGTATAAGGTATTTACTGGCAAAAAAAATAAGTTTTACTATCCAATGTTAAGACAACAAGGGCAGAAGATTTAATAGATGGAAAATTGAAAAAATGACTGAAGATCTGCTTTAGGGGAAATAATTGTATATTTGCTAATTCTATCTAGTGTTCTCTAGAATTTTAACATTGTATATATTGTTATAAAATATATATGTATATATTGTTATATATACATATATATATATATATCTGTATGTGTATATGTTATATGTATATGTATATATTGTTACATAAATGTATATGTATTTCCTGTGCTTCTTGGTTCCATCTACTACTACCCACAATAAAAGAACATTTGTTTATAAGAGAAAATATTCTAAAGAACATTCCTTTTTGCTCAATTTGTATAGAACAAATGTGCAATCTGATTTGCTAAATGAATAGCTATGCAATTTTTTTTTTAAATAGACCATTTGAAGTCCAACTCTGTTCCTAAAACTCTCATTTGTAGTCTCCCATCTGCTTTTTATGTCATTAACAGTAAAGAAGTGACCATTTTCCTTCCACTGGCCACCTACATTTGGTCACTCATATACATAGTCCAGCATATATATGCAAAATGGTTTGGAAAAACTGTGGAAATTTTGCAAGGCAAAAATGTAGCCTTCTTGCCTTGCAAAATTCTGCTGCTGGCAGTCATCCATATAAATTTGCACGTTATAAATATATACACAGTATATATACACTGTGTAACAGGTAATGTACTTTGTGTGTGTGTGTATATATATATATATATATATATATATATATATATATATATACATATATATATACACACACACACACAGTATTTTACAGTGTACATTTGCTGTCCCCTCAAAATAACTCAACACACAGCTATTATTGTCTAAACAGCTGGCATCAAAAGTGAGTACACCCCTAAGTGAAAATGTTCACATTGGGCCCAAAGTGTCAATATTTTGTGTGGCTACCAATTATTTTCCAGCATTGCCTTAACCCTCTTTTGCATGGAGTTCACCAGAGCTTCACAGGTTGCAACTTCCACTTCTCCATGACGACATCACGGAGTTGGTGGATGTTAGAGACCTTGCGCTCCTCCACCTTCCGTTTGAGGATGCCCCACAGATGCTCAATAGGGTTTAGGTCTGGAGACATGCTTGGCCAGTCCATCACCTTTACCCTCAGCTTCTTTAGGCAGCGGTCATCTTGGAGGTGTGTTTGGGATCGTTATCATGTTGGAATACTGCCCTGTGGTCCAGTCTCCGAAGGGAGGGGAACATGCTCTGCTTCAGTATGTGACAGTACATGTTGGCATTCATGGTTCCCTCAATGAACTGTAGCTCCCCAGTGTCGGCAGCACTCATGGAGCCCCAGACCATGACACTCCCACCGCCATGCTTGACTGTAGGCAAGACACACTTGTGTATGTACTCCTCACCTGGTTGCCACTACACAAGCTTGACACCATCTGAACCAAATAAGTTTATCTTGTTCTCATCAGACCACAGGACATGGTTCCAGAAATCCTTGTCCTTTGTCTGCTTATCTTCATCAAACTGTTTGTGGGCTTTTTTGTGAATCATTATTAGAAGAGGCTTCCTTTTTGGACGACAGCCATGCAGACCAATTTGATGCAGTGTGTGGCGTATGGTCTGAGCACTGACACGCTGACCCCCCCCCCCCCACCCCTTTAACCTCTGCAGCAATGCTGGCAGCACTCATACGTCTATTTCCCAAAGACAACCTCTGGAAATGATACTGAGCATGTGCACTTAACTTCTTTGATCAACCATGGCGAGTCCTGTTCTGAGTGGAACCTGTCCTGTTAACCCACTGTATGGTCTTGGCCACCGTGCTGCAGCTCAGTTTCAGGGTCTTGGCAATCTTCTTATAGCTTAGGCCATCTTTATGTAGAGCAAAAATTATTTTTTTCAGATACTCAGAAAGTAATTTGCCATGAGGTGCCATGTTGAATTTTTAGTGACCAGTATGAGAGAGTGAGAGCAATAACAGCAAATTTAACACACCTGCTCCCCATTCACACCTGAGACCTTGTAACACTAACGAGTCACATGACACTGGGGAGGGAAAATGGCTAATTGGGCCCAATTTGGACATTTTCACCTAGGGGTATACTCACTTTTGTTGCCAGCGGTTTAGACATTAATGGCTGTGTGTTGAGTTATTTTGAGGGGACAGCAAATTTACACTGTTATACAAGCTGTACACTCACTACTTTACATAGTAGCAAATTGTCATTTCTTCAGTGTTGTCACATGAAAAGATGTCATAAAATATTTACAAAAATGTGAGAGGTGAGATACTGTGTGTGTGTGTGTGTATATATATATATATATATATATATATATATATATATATATATATATATATATATATATATTTATTTATTTTATATTTGTACAGTATATAGACACACAATACACTGTATGTATTTGCTGAACTTCATAATTTTAAAGCTGGTGTGCCCTTAGATATGTCATTCTAATTCTGTTTTAAAACAAATTATATATATAAATATCAGAATAGTTTTGCTCTCTTTAATTTATATTTGAATATTTGGAAAGGAGAGAGAGAACAACTTTTAAACTTCCTTGCTGCATATCAATAGGGTATTTTTGCATAGAAGATTAGGGAAATCAAGCACGTGCAAATTTCATAAGTTTGTGCATTGTACAAAAGATTGCTGCCTATTTGTTTTAGAACCTGGAGAAAATGCTGCCGAGTTTTGTAAATCTTTAGCTACATGTTTTTACTCAGAAGTTTCTGATCTACCGACATCTTACAACAAAAGACTACTATCAAAGGGAGCAGTGCCATAGGGGAGAGTATAATTATGTGTACGTATTCATAGAACGTTTTCAGACAAGGAATATTTCCAAAACAGCCAGGTGTTCCATAATTCTGGGTAATAGATGTGTGCTCAGTAATGCCGTACAAATATTATTTGAAAATAAAAAAAAATGTGATAACCTATCCATCAGATAATAGTCTCTATATAACCTATGTTTTAAAAACAAGTTTTAGAAGCACATATTTCTAATCACCATTCCTAATCCAATTACAGATCAGATGTTGTTATTATTCTTGATATATTTACAAATACAACATTTTGATGATAACATATACTTAAAGGTGCCGTAGAGTAGTTTTCTATAACTTTATTTATTTGTTATGGTCAGGACTAAAAATTAAATATTTTAAGCATATTTTGTCAGGTAAATATAAAATGTAGTCTTCTATCCAGCCAGAAGGTGGAGTTTAGTGTCCTTTTCACATGTTTTCCTAAATCTTATAACAATAAAAAGACAGTTGACAGTGTGCGTTTGGGGGCACCCACACCCACACGGCGGTCAAACTGGGATTAGAGGCTGTGTCCATGCAAGGTTTCTGATTTAAGAACTCAGCCAGAAGAAGCATGCAACAGGTTAGATGGGGCAAAGTCAGCACTTGACAGGACCATTTTAGTGCCAAAATGTGCATGTTACAACAGACCAGAATTGACAGCACCTGGTCTGAAAAAGAATGCATCTAAAGATAGTTGGTGTCTGCATTTTAGTGCTGAAGCCTGTCAGCAATATTTGGGTACCTACAGGTGTACTTTAAAGCTCAACTCTGGGCTCAGTGGAGCTCAACCTGACCTCCAGAGGCCCAGTTGATCATGTGATGCACAGATTCCTCTTTCTCTTTTGATCTTCTCCCAGCAGTAGGCAATACTCAATAATGAAGAGAGGGACAATGAAATGATTACATCAGTGTCACCCTCACATTACACAGTGAGTTTAGGGTGCCATGGTGACACCCCTCAGGGGTCCATGAGTCTCAGCACTTATGCCCCGTACACACGGTCGGACTTTGTTCGGACATTCCGACAACAAAATCCTAGGATTTTTTCCGACGGATGTTGGCTCAAACTTGTTTTGCCTACACACGGTCGCACAAAGTTGTCGGAATTTCCGATCGACAACCACGCGGTCGCGTACACCACGTACGACGAGACTAGAAAAGGCCGGTTCTGAACCAAGCGCGGCACCCTTTGGGCTCCTTTTGCTAATCTCGTGTTAGTAAAAGTTTGGTGAGAGACGATTCGCGCTTTTTCAGACTCGTGGCTTTCAGATCGTTTTCTGCCGTTCAGTTTGTGCTTGTGGGTTTGTATCTGCTCTTCAGTGCGTGCAGTCAGTTCGTATCGGAGTTTCCTGTGTGATCTTGCCTGCTCGTTGCTGTTTTTCAGGTCGCTCTTCACAGCCCTTACTGTTCTTCAGTGCGTTCTGTTACTTCGTTCTGAGCAGCCGACCGTTTTCTAGCCATGTTTCGTATGCATACTTCTCGTACAGTTCGTGCTGTGCGGGGGCTTGGTGTTGGGGGTCCTGACCTTGACACAAGTCCAGTCCATGAACAGGGTGGGGAGGAGTTCATGGACCAAGAATTGGTTGCTTCAGCGTGACCAGTTCTGTCATTTGCCTTTGCTCCGTGAGATCCGTGAGAAATATCCTTGTGATTTCAGGAACTTTCTCAGGATGACGGACCCCGTGTTTCACCGTTTGTTGGCTTCGCTGACCCCCTATATCAGCAGGCAGGATACCTGCATGAGGCAAGCCATCACTCTGGAGCAGAGGTTGGTCGCTACTTGCAGTATTTGGCCACAGGGAGAAGCCTGCAGGACCTCAAGTTCTCGACAGGCATCTCCCCCCAGGCTCTTCTTTGTGGACATTTACTGCTTGTGTTTGTTTGAGCTGACCCTGACAGAAATGTTTTGAGTGCAGAAAATGTTGTGATTGTGTAACCTTATACAAAGCACTGTTGGCTGTTATTTACTAAATGCAGACACTTTTCACTACAAGTGCACTTGCAACTGCACTGAAACTGCACTTGTAGTGCAAAGTGGATTTGCCCTTAGGAAATAACCCCCATTTTCTCATAAAACAACAATTACATCACCCCAAAAGTGTTGTAGCGTTGAGACAATAATCCACACATTCTTGATGAACAATCTTTTTAATACCAGCACAATCACATGTGCATTTACCAAAGGTTTTTCTGACAAACCGACATGTTTGTTGTATAACAATTTTTGTGGTGTCATTATCCAAAATCAAAATGTGCATTTTATAGAAAACAAGCCTGTGTAAAACCAACAAGAAAGACACAAATCTTGATCTTACAAAGTTCACATTTGGTAGAACTGGAAGGCAATATCAGACATCAGTATTTAGGAACTGGGTTTGATATAGCGTTCAGATGGGGGGAAATCACCCCTGGAAAAGCCAAATTTGGAAGATGCACACAAATTTCACAATGTCAACATGTGCTATCTAGATAAAAGTGAAGAAAGCAGCGCTAGCAACAAATAAACCAAAAACTTATCGCTGCTGTAAAAAAAGTAATAGTACTTTGAAAATTTAGAAACAAACAAATACAGCGCTGATAAACGTGACTATAAAATGCTAAGTGCTAACGATAAATGTAAACAGAGTAATAGATATATGATGGACTACATATCACATGCAGTCTAGGATTACACATACAACTCTTGGATGCAAATTGTGAAGCATAATAGGTGAATACACAAACAACTATTGATTAACAAAAATAAACATATGTGCATAACGCATATAATGTGAAAAATAAAATAGACCATAAGTGCTGACCAATTGATAAACAGACGAAAATTCTTGACAATAAATAATTATTGGCAGCTGGACTGATAGATTTGAACAATAATTGCTCACAAGACAGAGATATTACTACTAGCAATAGTCCCAAAGTGGATGGCAACAACAAGACTTATCACAAAATTCACAGGCAGGACGGCCCTGCAATGATACAGCAGCTCCTCCTTCTAGGCTGACAGCTTTTCTCAATGGTAATTTGCAAGGTATATCTCTGGTGTGGATAAGTGGAAGAGATGGCCGATGCTCAGATCAAATAAGCCATAAGTTTACAGTTGACCACCCAAAACAGAGGAAAAAAGCATATAGTGAAGTATTGTGGATGTTGGCAAATCACTAGCACTACAAGCCACTACTCACATACTCCTGGTTGCAATCAGGCATATCAGACAGTCTCCGCGATCGCCGCTTACAGCGTGCGTTCCACGGAGTCAGGAAGGAGAACGTCACTTGGTTGTGCAAAAAGCCGGATGTTACGTCGACGCGTTTCGCCCCTCCCCCAGGGCGTCATCAAAGGACTCCAAGGAGTCCTATTTTAGCCGAGTTCCAAGATGTAGCTTTTTTATTGCCCTTTGTCAAGCTGCAATACTTTACCTGTTTGGTACAAGCTTCACAGATGTAGCCCCCCCTATAGTATACACTGGAGCACCTGTGTGGCCCCCCTAATAAAAAGGGTGTTCTTGTGTCCCACACTAGTGCTCCAGTGTCCAGATGTGAAAACAGCTGCTGAGTGTCCTCTCCTTACACAAAATCTAGTTTGCATTTCATTCTAGTACAAACCCATCACAACCAAATTCTTTGAAGACAAGTATAGGGCCTCAAAATGGTGGCCAAATGCATATGGCCTAAACAATGGTATTTTATAGTCCGAAATAAAAATGTGTGATCCGAACGAATAATGTGCCCATGAACATGAAAGTTGCCATTTTAAACTGTACAACAGTTCCTAAAAGCACATGGAGCAGCACGAACGTAATAAACACAAGAACAATAGGAACACAGCACAAATACTTACTTTTTTGCAGCACTCTCCGGATCTTTCTGTACTGCTCATGTTCTCGTAATTTCAGGTCCGACCACCGCTTCCTGAGCTGATCTTTCGATCGTCGTACCCCGAATTTCCGGTGCAGACTCCTGACCACTTTCGCCATGATCTTGGCCTTTCGGACATTGTGGTTGGGGTAAGGCCCATACTTTCCATCATAGTCGGCCTTCTTCAGGATATCCACCATCTCCAACATCTCCCCAAAGGACATATTTGAGTCCTTTAATCTCCTTCTGGATCGGGACGTTTCAGGCTCCGGCCTTTCCTCCTCCTCCTCGTTGCTGTAATTAGCACGATCCTGCTGTCTCTTTGCCATGTGCTCTTCCTCCACCGCGCCGAACGAAAAGGGGCGGGGAATAGACTAGAAAGAACGTCAGGGGCGGGCGGAGTTATACGCATGCGCAGTGTGTATAAATCGTAACGCGCGCCTCTTGTGTACGATCTGTGAGCGGAAGAAGGAGCATCGGAGACGCCGATCGTGCTAACGAAGGTAGGATCTAAACTTGGGCCTATACTGCTTCGAAATTGAAGCCTATATTGTAACAAGATTAGGGGATCTTGATCCTGCCCCTGTTTATTGACAAGTACAGAGAGCTGCCCTGTCTGTGGCAGGTGAGACACCCCCACTATAACCATAAACAGAAGAGGCAGGCAGCGCTGGAGAAACTGCTGGAGTTGGTGAAGCCGGTGGCCCCCACAGCAACCATCCCCTATTTAAAAGCTAAAATTGGTGGCCTGAGGAGCACATATCTGAGGGAGCGCAAGAAGGTCACAGATTCCCAGAGGTCCGGAGCTGCAGCAGATGACGTTTATGTCCCCAGGCTCTGGTACTATGAGAGACTGCGATTTCTGTCAGACCACACTGAAGTCAGGGAATCCCTCTCTACTCTTCCTTCCACGCTTCCTTCCATCCCAGCTGAGGCTTCTGATGTCCAACCTGGGCCTTCCAGCCAGGAAGAAATGGAGGAGCCCAGCTGGAGTCAGGTATAGCATTATTCTACTGATTTCTGGGCAATAAATAAATGATGTTTACTAGATGTTAGTATTGATCATTAATTGAAAGTGTTTTACATATCAATAGACAGTAGTGGGCACCCAAAATTGTGACAAGAATGCAAAATGGTGGGCTCAGAATGATAGTCTGTTATATTTGTTAACATTCAATTTGCAGCAGTCAGGAGGTGAAAATTGTGTGTGATTGATGTAAAAAATACTAAAACTATGTCCCTTTTTCATACACAGGAAGACCTCAGCCAGGAGGAGGCTGTGGAATGTGGCAGCCAGGAGGAGGCGGGGATTAGTGGCAGCCAGGAGGAGGCGGGGCTAAGTGTCAGCCAAGAGAAGCCTGGGACAAGTCGCAGCCTGACTGAGTCTCAGGTTCCTCCCCTCCGCCTTCCATACAAAAGGGCCAGGAAGGCCACTCCCAGTCCCGTGCAGGATTCAGCATACAGGCTGATCCAGGAGGCTTCGGTGTCCCTCAGAGCCTTCCCCAGTCCTGAAGAGGCCTTTGCCTGCATGGCTGCCACCAAATTGCAGGGCATGCAGGAGGGCCAACGCAAGATCTCTGAGGACCTGATTTATAAAGTCCTACGTAAGGGGGAGAGTGGGGAACTGACACACAAGATGGATGTCATTGAGAGGGATGATCCTCCTCCTCCTCCTGCTGCCACAACTCCACCACCGCAGCCAAAGCCTGGAAGGAAGCGTGGAAGGAAGACCTGAGAGTGATTGCCCTGGGTTCAGTCTGGTCTGACAGAAGATGTAGTCTCTCGTATGACCACAGCCTGGGGACACAGATGTCATCTGCTGCTTTCCGGATCTCTGGGACTTCTGGACCAGACTGCCCTCCCTTAGATAAGGACTCCTCAGGCCACCAATTTTGCTTTTAAATAATTGATATCTGCCCTGGGGGTCCAAGGCTTCACCCACTTCTGCAGTTTCTCCAGCGTTGCCTCCCTCTTTGTTTATAGTTGTGACCCCTTAATAAAATATTTTTAGGTAAATTCTACTCTCCTGTGTGTGTTTTCATCCAAAAAGGACAGTTTGTTGGTGACGATTCAGGTACGTTTCTAAAGTACAATGTGAAATTAACAAGGGACAACAACACCAAACAATCTCCTACAGATTAAATAGAACAACATATTAGTGGTGTTGTGGGAACTTGTCACAAAAAACACAAACATTTTCGGGAGTACAAATCAAAATCACCAAAAAAAAAAAAAATATGTTGTCAGATGTGAGAAATCAAAATATATGGAGGGAATCCCGATAAATAGTAACAAAATAAGTTTGTGAGAAGTGTGTGTGAATATGAGCAGCAAAACGACTTAATTCTTGTCACATTATAAAGAAGAAGAGAGTGCGCTGTATTAAACCATTTTTAACATTGCAGCGTGACGAAAGTGCTGTATCCATTACGAACGCTAAGTTTACCAAAACGAGCTGTCCCGTGTCGGAATTTCTTCTGAGCATGCGTGGCACTTTGTGCGTCGGAACAGGCCACACACGGTCGGAATTGACGCGATCGGATTTTGTTGTCGGAAAATTTTATCTCCTGCTGTCCAACTTTGTGTGTCGGAAAATCCGATAGAAAATGTCCGATGGCGCCCACACACGGTCGGAATTTCCGACAACACGCTCCGATCGGACATTGTCCATCGGAAAATCCGAACGTGTGTACGGGGCATTACAGTATGTCCTTAGATTAAGGACATCCAGTGGTGGAATGGGATTACGGGGGAGCACAGGGTCACTTTTATGCAATTATATACCTGTAAAAGAAGAGGCTTCATTTTTCGGCCCCTCATTTGTTGAAGAGCCACTGCTTCTCTGCTCACAGCTGCTGCAAGTGGTCCATACTTACAGTTGTGTTTATGTAGGCAGGTTGCCTACAGAATGTTAGTTAAAGTGGGAACAATCCTACCAGTTGAAGCAATGAAGCATCAGCATTTCAACAATCAGGCTGCCACAAAGGTGCATATATTCCCTCTTCTTTTTGAAGTTATGTAATTGTATTGTCAGTTACCTGATGCTAGAAAGGTCATGTTAAGCATGTCTGCGTAGGGGTTAGCAAAGTTTGACCAGACTCGGGTGAGACGTCAAAGTGATCCCAATCTGATATAACAATGCAATTGGCATATTTACCTATTCAATATCACTGTTGTTTTCTGTGCTACAGACCACATAGCAATTCTGCAGACTGACATACATTCAGGAAACAATGAAAGGTGGATAATGAGAGCGACTTAAGAGAGATATGACAGATACAGCAAGTAGTCTATCTGGGCCTGCACTGGATGACTACAGCTGAAAGACAGAAGGGTGCAGCCTTGTTAAGGGATTTTCATGAAAAGTATCTGGGTTTAACATGTAATTCTGCTGGATGTGTAAAGATTTGCTAAGTGGATATGTTTTATAAAAGCAATGAGAGGAGTGCTTTACTGAAGGGGCCAGGCCAGATGGAACCAGCTAAGCACAAAATGGATCAAGAAAAAGAGAGTTACAATAAGGGCACAATAGGTTGTTTTGCATGAGTAATAATCCAAATCTAAATATGAATTTTATTGTAGTATTACGCAACAGTACTCTTCTTTCTTTGGAAAGGCTTGTATGAGATCATTTATGTCTTGTTCGCGACAAAAGGAAGAAGGAGGGGTTATTCCAACCTGTCTGAGCTGCACCACAAACATTTGCTATGTAAACAACAGTGCTGTCTTACCTTCCATAACTGCTTTAAGCCAAACCAATCACAATATTTGATCTAGAAACATTAAGTTGGTAAAATCTTGGAAAAAATCCTGAAGCAGCATTTGTCTATGTTGGAAGACTGAACGCTGTGTTGCTTATAATCTCATGCTATTTGTGCAAGCATTAGTTTTGTGGATGGAAAGGTTAACCCACAATATTCTGTGTAAAGCCTATCAGAGCAATAGCTACAATAATGTTCAAGTAGTTGTGAAACCTGAAGGTTATCTTCAGTATGCAGCTTCCCCCGAAGCCTCACCTAATACTTAACTGAGACCGATCTCGATCCAGCAATGTGCATGATAGCAGCTATTGTCCCGGCTCTCTGCCTCCTCATTGACTCAAAGACAGCAGCAGGACCAATTGGGTCCCACTGTCAACCACAGCCAGTGAGGAGGTGGCAGGGCGGGGCGGGGCTGAGCCCTGTTCTGTGTGTCTTATGGCACACAGCAAGCCACTTGCTATGAAGGCACTCAGCAGGGGCAACAAGCCCCGAAAGGGTGCTGGGGGACCAGGGGGAAGGAGGGAAAAGTACTGGCGGGAGGCCCTAGAAAAGGAGGATCGGGACTGTTCTGTGCAAAACCCTTGCACATAGCAGGTAAGTATGACATGTTTTTTTAAGCCTTTAAAATAATGGCTAGGGACATTCTACTGAATGGTGTAAACACAAATATGAAAAAATAGAACATACGCAAATTATTTAAAAGGTTAGATCTGAGTTCAAGCCACAAAAACTTTCATGCAAATATATTCCTCAATAACCAGAAAGAATATTATCTTGTAAAAGTAGCAAAGACACCATCATTGTGCTGTACATAACCTATGCAGAGAGTCCAGTAGGTCCACCCACTACAGGCTGCCTATACAAAATGAAAAGAGTGGGCAGACCAGTCACCCTGCACAAGGAGAGAGCAGCATAGACTGTTCTTTATTACAGGAAGCTCTGTTGTTCTTTATTACAGGAGGTGAAGTTTCATACTGGATTGCTGCACAGATCTGGAAGAAATACACAACGAACAGATTTAAGAAAGAATGCACTTGATCCTTGTATTTAGTCAATATTTGCTTATTCTGGATCTCAGCTTTAATTTAGTAATCAGGAAGTTTGGAGTTCATATTAAACTCTTTATTGGCTAACTTAAAATAGAATTATAGGCAAAACTTTTTTTTCATTTTGGATAGAGTAAGGGAGGGTTATAACCCCTGTTGGTTCAATTTTTTGCCATCTATGTCCCATTGGGGAGATTTACCTTCACTTCCTGTCCCAAAGCCAAAACTGAAAGTGAGAGGAAATCCCTCCAAATTAGGGGAATTCCTTGGGGACCTCCAGGCCACCAGAACTAGTGTGCACATTGCAGTTTGCCCACCACTAGATGGCTCTATTCCTAGTATAGTATGGTAAAGGGGGTGCTGTAATTAGGAGTTAGCTCCCCTTTAAGAGAAATATCTGCTAGTGCTGTAATGGGTGGATTAGTGTCCACAAAAATGCCAGTAGTGGATGGAGCCCAGAGTATACGTGTCATGGGAGCCAAATATCCCCAGGGCTGTCAAGATGTGATCTCCTGAAGTATTAATCTAAAGGGTCCTTTCCGTGCTGAAACCCCAGATTTGGTGGTACGGGACATGGGAGAAACAGCTGTGTTCACCCTGTCTCCACTGAAAATCTTCTGTGGGTCCTGCAGTGGGGTGCTCAATATATGGGAGGCCTGGAGAGAGTCCTCTTATGTGAGCAATGGTGGAAGCCTGGGAATGAAAGCACCATTTGGGAGTGTGCCCAGCCAGGCAGAGACATAGAAAATACACTGAGAAAGAGACTGGTATACTAAATAGGGCACCTTGATCCCCCTGAACCTCAGATGCGGGTCCTGTGATGAGGTGATGGAGGCTTAGTGCTGTATACAGTACATGGGAAAGTCCCAACACTTTGGTGCTCCCAAGGAGAGGAATGGAGGTGTAGAGGGAAGAGGGCTTAAGCATGTGCACTTATGCTTTGTGTTGAAATGACTGCAACAGAATGTCTAAACTTGAATGTGACATTTTACCCCGAAGATTCTGCTAGCACATCACTGTGATATGTCACAGTATGCTTCTTCCAGATCTACCCACCTGTGCCCACATAAATGGAGCCCGAGGCATCCTGGGATATGTGATGCGCATATCCCAGGAGACCTAACAGCAAAAAAGGCGTCAATCTGGCCTAGGCCAGAAAGGCAGCCTGGGGCCAGGGCTAACCAAAATGATTTCTTAAAAAAAATAAGCAAACACATTTTTTTTCTATGACATTGTGGAGGGTGGAATGATGCCTTGTGCATTAGGTGGATGAAGTTCCACTTTGCAGAAGAAGGTGAAGTGAAATGATGTCTAGTGCATCAAGTGGGTGAAGTTCCCATTTAAGATCAGTTTACGAACAGTTTCTGCTTGGCTTTTGCTGCTCCATGTAAGTAAAAGTGAATACATTGCAAACGTCTCCCTAGTCTCACACCCATATGTACTAATTTCTAAATAGTTCAATAGCCAACACCAGCTTCTCTGGGGCCATTTTAAAATAGCACTTTGCTTGAAGTTGTTAGGAAAAGCACTGCGCTGTCATCCCCACAATCCGCTAGTGCTAACACACTCCAGTGGTGGAGTTTTATAGCAGAACAAATGGAGCTAGTTCAGTAAACAAATTAAGATGTGTGAACTGTGGAAGCTAGAATGAGTCAAGCCAAGCAGATATATTTGGTTGTTTTACAGCTCAAAAACTGAAATGTACCTCGGAAAACAGTTTACAAAGTATTTTGGGGTTTATGTGATATGAAGATTTTATTTGACTTTGCTCTGCTAATATCATATGCTGAATTATTTGTAAATTGATTGACTTGGCAGTAAAGCTTAGCACCTGCATTTACTTGAGTTGCGCTCTACATAGTGTTCAATAAATTAGGTTTTCTTTGTATATTACGCCTACAGTAAGCACATCTGCACCTATGCTTCTCTGAAAGGATCATTTCTAAAAGGTACTTGTACTCACACAAATTATATGACGGCCTCTGGTGATATGATTATATTGTAATTTTTATATTCGCACCTGAGTTGCTTTGAGACAGCGCATCATTAACACTTTTCACATAATTCATATGGTCCTAGTACTCAAGATACATTTTGGCGTAGGTATCTCATAGTATGCAGACCAGCTTTTCATAAGTCATGATTCAAGTGAGCTTGCGCTTCATCGATGCCAGGTCAACCATTGTTTTTTTTTCCAAGCGGTTTCAATGGCTATCTTGGCCATAAGGAACATAAAGTAGATCAGAGTCTGGGTGTGTCTGGGCACCCCTGCTACAGGTTGATTGAGTAGGGATACTCTGGGGTCTTTAACAATGTTTATCATTGTTACAGAGTATATCAGGGCAGGAACGTGTACCTAGAAGCTCTTGACCTTAATACAAGACCACCATGTGTCAAACCCACTACTCACAGCCCTGAAAAACGATTAAGGAAGAATCTGGATACATTTTGGAAGTACCAATGAGACAGGACTCGCCTCTAGCAACGAAACAAACATAATAGCTGATTTGAGAAAAATAATGTGTCCAACAGATTCCTATAACTTATCTAAAACTTTTCATTTTACACTTTGTTTTTATTTCCTGAGCTAGAGGAACAGTTTTGTGCCGTATTTCCCTGACCAAAAAGTGCATACAGACTCTTTGTTAAATCTGTGATTTATACAGCCTTTACAATTAATATATTTAATGAGCAATGCAGGGTGTGCTTGTACAGAAAAAAAGGCTAAAAACAGTATATGCAGCTTATTTCAACTTTGGTTTCCATAACAACAGAAACATTTATGCTTTGTGCCTTTTCCATTTTAAACAAAATTGTTCAAATATTCACAAATGTGCATACTGTGTTTTGGAATTTCAGCTCAGTAGGGGTGCTTGTACTCTGCTGTACTGACTTTATTATGGCAACCAACCAGCAATTAATCGAAGATGTATAAACAAAGTATCTGACTGTCTGCATTTAACTAAAAGAAAAATGATTTCACCATTACAAAATAATTTTTCATTTTAATATTTTTAGCTTGGGTTTACTGTAGTGTTAACAAGAGAAGGTAACTATGAGCCGGGGTCACTGGTTAAGCATTCAAGTTATGCATTAGACAAAGAAACAATTTACATATAACTGAATGTATTTTTTTGCCGTATAAACAAACCATGAAATTGTATGTTCTGTCTGGAACATGAAAGGCAGTAATGCAGCTTTTGAAGTGGAAGAACAACATGATATGGGGGTAAACAAAGAAAATAAATAGGTTATGGGGTGTGGCTGGGATGCAGAGTTGGGTGTTGGATTGAGAAGCCAAGATTCTAAACAAGTGGAATTGCTGTACTTTACTTATAGTAATTGAAAGATGGCAAATAGTTACATCACATCAACATACTATCCGGTGTAACTTGATAATACATTGTCAATCACATATAGTGAACGAACCGCTGCAGTCACATGTGAAAGCATCCAGCAGCACATATAGCAAGCCATCTTCCCAAACTCAATCTCTCAGGTTCATTAGTACTCACTGTTCCTTGTAGATATTCCCTCTGAGATAGAATCACTGCAGACATCTCTAGCTGGGTACACCTCTCCCAGGTTCTCCAGGGTTATAGCCTGCCTCCAGGGAATGCTTGGTGTGGCCTAAAAGGCCTTTTGCAACCCACCTTATCCTCTACCACCATAAGGGTCAGGAAGTCTACAGCTGGTTCTAAGGGTCAGGAAGTCATCAGCCCTGTCCAGGGCCTCCACTTAGCTGACTACATCTGCACACTGGTTTGATATCTTGCTCCCATGCCCCAACTGCTCTAGGGCTCCTCACAACCCGGCTTGTATGCTGGTACTGACTCACCCACTACATCACTATGAGAGGGCTCTAGCTAAAAGGGACATAGCACTCGATGACACTATTCTATTTAACCAGCCACTATACTGTAACTTAGCTGCCTAGTTCCAAACTATCTAACTGCACCTGTTTACTGTCACACTTACCCCTAACGCAGGTGGTCAGACACTATAGCTGACTACTGTGTTCTTCACTTATATCAGCCCCTTTCCCATAAGGCAAGCAGGCCTACAGGTGCTTGGTTGCCCCCAGGACTTATACACAATGCTACAGTGCCTGGCTGCCATGCCAGGGCAGGCGCGACCAGAGCAAAGCAAACAGGTACTTGCGGTTGGCAGACAGGCAGAGTGGTTCAATGACAGTCCAGGTAAAAGACAGGCAGAGTTCAGAGAATAGTTGTTATCCGGTCCACGGTCATACACAGGGAAATCCAAACTAGCAGTGCAGGGCAGACAAACAGGCAGCTTGATCAGATATTAGACACGTAATCACACTCTATCACAAGTATGAGACTGCAGGTTTGGCTGCCTTATAACAGGCTTGGTCTCCACCCAGAGACTGACCACATCAATCACCTTGCTGGTAGACAGAAAGACACGAAGAAAGCCATAGCCAAAAACCTGGATACTGGAATGAGGAGCAGGAGTGCTAGATGCTCCTGACACTTACATACAGATGTGAGGGGTTAGTGGGGATTTGGGAAGGCATGTTGTCTCCCCTAGAGGTAGGCCATTAGGTTACAAATCAAGTGTTAGCGGTACCTCGGGTTTATGGAGCTTATAGAAGGTACAAAGTATTGTATCCATGGGTCACAGATTTTTTTAAAAATATATTATATATTATAACTGAGATACCTTTTAGATGGATTGCCCCTTTACAAGTACTGTACAATATGTTGGCTCAGATAAACTGACTGCAGTATGCAGTTGTATGATAGCATCACAGTCATTTGTACTGGATTACTGGATGAAAATGTTTCTGCATAGCCTTGTTGGCTACTTTAAACTAGCACAAATGTGCTCTGCTGTGTATGAAAAGGCACAACAAAAGAGAAAGCAATTTGATAGTTTCATTCAAAGGAAATGCCAGAAAATTGAAACAGACTTGTAAAACTATTTATAAGCTAACCTGTGTGTCTTCTTATAGGTTCCACATGCAAAAGCTTTATTGAGCCATAAAGGACGATTTCCCGGCGACTTGTCTTTCAATAAGGGAGATGTTATTATCCTACAAAAACAGCTGGATGAGAATTGGTATCATGGAGAAGTAAATGGAGGAAGCGGAGTCGTTCCTGCAAGTTCAGTAAAAATTTTGAAGAAAATAGATCAACCTCTGGCACTTTGCAGAGCTCTCTATAACTTTGATCTGAAGGATAAAGACAAGTCAAAGAACAAAGATTGCTTGAAATTTTCAAAGGTACTGTAGTAGTGACTAATGCATAGGACCCTAGAGACCATGGTGAGGCAGTTTGTTACATGTGATGCTTGATGTCCTGCCCTGTTATTATGGCTATAAAATATTTGATCATACACAGCATAAATTTAATCATAGGCTGGCAGATTGCTGGTACCAAGGATGGCTACCCTTGACCCTCCAGCTGTTAGGCTAGTCAAGGCTGATGCCACTTGCATACTGATTAAAGTCAATATGGGAAAATGAAGAGGTACAAATTATGGACACTGTGCTGGAATATAACAGTACTGATTTTTTCTGGTCTATTCACCCAGAAGTGTCATACTATGATTCATATGTTGTTTTGCTATATGAATATAGCTTATCCAGATATCCAATTCTACTTTCACACTTAAAGTACTTAGGACATGAAAGAAACAGCAAAGCCATTTCAGACTGTATGGATTTCCCAGTGACTGATAAGCTTTGCCAATGGAGCCTTGATTAAAACAAGCACTTTGCTCTTTTTTCCCACGCCTATGCTCATTAGTGATGTTCTGATTTGGCTGCGAGGAGTTGTAGAATGATTTACAAGATTAGCTGCCTAATACACAAATGATGAGCTCTATCTGTCTGAATTTTGTTCTGTCACTGCTCAACTTATATAGTGTTTGCATAAATTCTGCATTTAGATTAGCAAGTTTCTGTCTGTCTACTTAGCAGTATCCAAGTCAAAGACAGATCATATAGAAAGACGTCTGTACTTCTGCCAATTTGGTTTAAAAGTCTGATTTTGTTTAATTAACACAATAAAGGGAATTATATGATGTGGGCCATAACTGTCCTGCAAATTCAAACACCAAATGTTTTTACTGGGGGGTAACTACAGTTTAAACACATACATAGCATATAATAACATTTGACCTAATAGTATAGCGCTATAGTTATCTGAAACACAATCACATACAATGCATTTATATCCACAAGCTATTACCTTGTATATAATGGCCAGTGACATCACCACACCACATGACTGATCCACTGTTCACTTCCCTCTCTTTTACCAAAACATGACTCTAAATACCCACACTGACAACATAAATCCTTTCGACTGGGTTGATACTTCATTAATATGTATCGGACACAGCTTGATATATGTAAATAATGAACAATCAAACAAATAAAACATAATCAACTCCAGAATCCTTTTTGCAGTGCTGAGTGCCGTATCTCAAACTCTCCTTCCTTTATCGGGAGCCAATTCAGCCTCCAGTCATCAAGGTTAGACTCAGTGGCTTACTTGGGCTCTCTGCTACCAATTCTACCAACTTTGAGCCACCTGCCACCTAAGCCCGCAAAAGGGATAACCACCACCATCAGGAGAGTGATGATTCCCTCATCGACTCCCTGACCACGACCAAGAAGGAGCCTACCTCATCCGGTCCTGCAGAAGCAGGTTAAACATATAAAGGCCCACATCACTGAGGTGGACACCATCCAAAAATAAAAACATCTGCCATCCAAGTCCACGTGACAAATGGCCAGTCCATTCCTTGATACGGTAAATTTTGCAATGGCCCTATTAACTTTATAATGCTCTTTGTAAAAGCCTCTGCTATCCCTGACCTGTCGCCAGAATTAACACAGAAGGATCTCTGGCCAGACCAGAAGAACAGTAGGCTGCTCATCTAAAAAGGGTGTCAAGTTGTGACACATCTTTCCAATAAGGGCTCTGAAGGGAATGACCCTGAGATCATTTCCCCAATATGCTGGAATAAAACATCCGGAGGTCCCTCCAGAGCCACCCGATTGTGAAGCAGCGGAGGAACTTCATCCCAAAGAAGCCCCTGAACCCCCAGCAATACCAATTTTACTTGGACTGCCGGGAAACCCAATTGCAGACCACCCAATTGTAGACCAATTGCAGTTCAGTTAAGCAACAGCGAAGGATACACGTGAACTAGAAGCGTGAGAGGAGTACACATCCTCGTGTTTGAGGAGGGCCCCCAACCTGAGGTTGAATCACCATAAATGCCACCAAATAAGTAACAGGACATGTCACACAACCAGGTAATTTAAATAGATGAATAGAAACGCCCCGGTGAAGCTGATCTGTCTTTGAAGAGCAAAGAAAAATTTTAACAGTATAGCCCCTTTGCCAGACATTTCTCAACTTTGAGCCTCCCAGATGTCCACTCATTAGGTTTAACTCATTTACCATAAAAATGCCAGGGAGAAAGCTAACACAAAAAGAGCAGCTTCATAAAAAAAGTGACATAACTAAGGTAGGGCAAAATGTCCCAAGGAACTGGCCTCCAGCAATCTTCACGTTTACACATCCTTTTCCACCTTTTCAGTGCCTGATTTAGTGAAGTCGAGCATCTCAGTAACTTCCTGCCAACTTCCTGTCTGTAGCTGCAAGCAACTTACCTATAAACCACAGAAATAGATCATGCTGATTACGTTCTGTCTGAAACCACTGCAGCCACACCTTAACGCTGACCAGGTAGATGGGGCCAAAGAACTCTGAATAAATGCCCACATACCTTTTAAATGAGGGTCCAAAGCCAGCTCGGACAGGGGTCACCCTCCTCCCACGCTTCCTACATCAAGGCCCTGAAGTGGAGGCGAAAAAGAGAATCGGTGATGTCAACAAACAACCCCAGAACATGAACTGCTTAAGAAACACGTTAAAACGCAAACATAAAAGCACAAATTGCTTCAGAAGTGTAACAATGGCTGGGGAAGAGGCCGACAAAGTATTAACTGAGGAAACCACCGCCATGTTGTCAAAATGAAATTGCACCGATTTATTGTAGAGAAGGAGATCCCAAATCTCAACCACAACTACCAATGGAAACAGCTCTAGAAGAGTCAGGTTCTTTGTAAATCCAGCATCAACCCAAAGCTGAGGCCAAGCAGCCACACCACCACCTACCTGCAAAATATGCCCCAAAACTGAAGGATCCTGCTGAATCAGTGTACAAGTCAAAATTCGTATTTTTCTTAAATGACTATATAAACAGATAAAATAGTGCAGCTCATGAATGCTCGATGTGGCTAAAGACAAGCGCTGCAAGAAAATTCAACCAACTGCCAACGCTGTGCACACAAAGTTCAGTTTACCAAGCAGCAATTGTAACTGCTTCACCTGTAAGGCCTAGGGTTGCCACTTCATCCCTTGAAACCCGAACACATATGAATTACACAGGTTCTGAGGCTAATTTAATGCAGATAAAGCACCAAGTGAGTTTAATTACCACCTTAATCATCCACAGAACCTGTGTAATTAATATGTGTTTGGCTTTAAAGGGATGAGGTGGCAACCCTAGTAAGGCCATGTTGATACTTAGTTCTGAGATTTTGTCAGCAGGAAGCACAAAAACGCCCCGCATGGAATCCATTTCTATTCTAAAAAATTTGATGATGGTGGCAGGCCCTTCTGTATTGTCAGGGGCGATGGGAACACTAAATTGCTTAAAAATGTGCATAAGACTGCAGAGCAGGAGCTCACAAACCCAGGAATCACTGGGACTGACACAGAGAAAGTTGTCAAAATAATGGACAACACAGTAACATCCTGTTTGTACTCTGACAACCCATTCTAGGAATGGGCTGAAAAACTCAAAATATGCACAAGAAAAAGAGTAGCCCATGGGAACGCACCTGTCAACAAAATAAGATCTGTCAAAATGATACTGCAGAAGAAGCAAACTATCAGGATGAACCATAAAAGATGGAAGTCCGCTTCTATATCTGTTTTCACCTTAAGGGCGCTGGATCCTAATTAATAAAGAAAGGCCTGCATTGAAGAATATGTAGGAAAAAGATGATGGAGCTATTGATCTTTACTAATGCAATTGTTGACTGACTCCTCTTTCAGAAATTATAAGTGATGTATCATGCAAAATGTGCCTACTTCCACCTTTAGACCACCCCTAAAGTGGATTCCACTAAATTGGGAAACAGAGGCTCCCAAAAAGGTCCACCATGAACAAAGCCTTCTTCCAATAGTGTCACTGCCTGCATGTCAGGATGCCTATTGAGCCAGGGTTGAATGTCCTCTATGTTCTCTATGCTTTTTTTGGGACAGTAACTGATGTGGCTGCCATCCCCGCATTCCCAAGCACTCATGCTGGAAACAACAAGAGGAACCCCACTTGCATTAGGAATCATTAGAAGACCAGCAGACACCTTTTTTAATGGTTCCCTGTGCATAGGAGGTGCCAGGCTGAAAAGGAGAATGCGCCCACATCCATATACCAATGTCTCTATTATCCCAGCTCTAAATGAACAAGCATAAGCTGCTAAACTGTTCATCATACCTGAACCAGGCAGTCCCCCCAAAAACCGTCCCAAATGGAAACAAGATAACAAAAAAGGGTTGAACATGGCTCCGGTTGTTTCTCGCCCACAACATTACAGAGGATCATAAAAGCCTGGAGCCCATTCCCAAAAGCATGAGGAATCAGGCAAAAACACTGCCCATCATCGTCTTCCTCCTTGTGGTGCTCTTTACCTTTTTCCCATTTTTCTCTCTGGAAATACTCCCACAGTAAGGTGTCTAACTTAGCACTTCGCTCCTGCCGAAAGTACGATTAAGGATTGGCCCATTGATGCCTGAGGATCCCAGGGCCACTGCCACCAATTCCTCCTGATTGAGGTACCTTCGGCCATCCGGGGGTTAAGGTAACCACAGATGGTTTGGCACTCCTCTCTCCATCAATCCTGTGCTGCCCCGGCTCAGCATCCTAAATTACAGAGCTGACTGCCTGGGGGGGCAGGAATTCCATCCCCAGAAACTCTGGCCGGCTCAGGTAGAACAATCAGCTCAGCAGCAGGATCGCCTGGGAGAATCATTCAGTCCCCATCACTCTCCACCTGCTGCCAGCACCAGGGCGGGATCCCCTGCTTCCCAGATGCTGCAGAGCACAAGGTGGAGAGGGACTAAGGTAGGTAGCTGATTGCCAGATATGGACCAGCCAGGCCTCAGGAGCCGAGAGCGGGGAATCTTGCAACCAGACCCAGCAGCCAGTCTTCTCCATGATGTGCCCTATCCTTGCAGAAGTTGATTGATCAGTCACTCCATGTTGTGTTTATAACACAGGGCATTGTTTTACAGACTGTAAGTTGAACCTCATAATTTAAGTGTGTTTAAAGTAGTATTCTACTGTCAAATGAGTTTGCGGGCAGGGTCCCCGACTTAGAGATGAGCCTTCATTGTGTGCAGTAATAAAGTGCAGAGTTCCTCTGAAGAGCAACTTGTCCCGTGTCAGTACACACTGTAACTTTTATGTTTGCATTAGGAGGGATGTGCTGAGCCTGCGCCCACTCCATCAGTCCAGCGTACCTCTGTTACCTCACTCCCAGTAACAGAATGGGGTCCCACCGAGCACCTAGCGCAGACCTAATATGTGCTCTCACTTAACTCTTTCCTTCCCGTACCTTGTTACCAGGCCAAAGGTCTCCATAACGCAGGTTCAGATCCAGTTGCTATTGGATAACAACCACTAAGGAGGGAGCAGAACATCACCCCCCTCACTACTAGAGGACCTGCCACCTTTACTAGGTACCATGCTTATCGACTTTGCTTGTTCCTTGAACTTGATTACTCTTAGCAACTACACTCCTCATCATGTCTTGACGAGCTAACCCTTTACCCTGTAGTGCTTTACAGACCCAAGTTCCTTGGAATATGCTAGAACTAACATGTACCCCTTTGAGCAACTTCAAACCAAGCTCAGAACGGTTAATATAACTTTACTGAACATAATATGGCATATAGTTCAATATGAACAACATCCTTTCCCTAATCCTCACTAGAATAATGTTGTGGCCCAGTAATACAGTACCTCCATGAGGTGAAAGTCCATTATGGCATTATCTATGGCTTGGAAGTCCTCTGCAATTCCCGGTTTCTTCAGCAGCGCCACTAAGATCCTGCAACTCTTGAAACCACTGATACCCTCATTCTTGTTCCCGCTCCAGCAGCCCCAGACCTTAGCTGTTCCCCCTTTTTATAGCACCGGACCAAAAACCAGGGAACTGAGCTAAAACACTTAACCCCTTCCCCAATCTGGATCGGCTGTTGGCTAACTAAACTGTACACACTTTTCAACCTGCCTACAAGTTTATTTTATTACTGTGATCAGTTCTCTGTAAGCTTTAACTAACTGCCTTTTTATTTTTCTTTCATCCCTTCTTAGTTTTTTGGCAATGTACTAGTATATGCACAATTTAAATATTGCAGCTTGTGCTACCATTTTTAATGTATACGTTCAGAGAGAGTTTATGTCTCTGGCCCCAAAATACAACTTTGCTGTGTACCTTGCATATGGAGAATACTTATGCCTCGTACACACGAGCAGACTTTCCAGCAAACTTGGTCCGATGGTCTTTCCGCCGGACTTTCCGGCGGACTAGCTGAACGGACGGACTTGCCTACACACGACCGGACTTTCCGGCAGGCTAGGTCCGCCCGTCTTTCCGACGGACTTTCGCCGGAGTTACGGCGGACTTTCAGAATGAACAGACTTGCCCACACACGGACAAGTCCATTCATTTTGAATGTGACTCGGGTACGACAGGACTAGAAAAGGAAGTCAATCTCGCCGCTTTTATCGAGCACCGTCGCGGGGCATACCAGGCCCTTAAGTCTGGTATGGATTTTAAAGGGAACCCCCCTACGCCGAAAAAACGGCGTGGGGTCCCCCCTAGTATCCATACTATACCCCGATCCGAGCACGCAGCCTGTCCAGTCAGGAAAGGGGGTGGGGACGAGTGAGCGCCCCCCTCCTGAACCGTACCAGGCCGCATGCCCTCAACATGGGGAGTGGGTGCTTTGGGGGAGGGGGCGCCCTGGGGGGCCCCCCACCATAAAGCACCTTGTCCCCATGTTGATGAGGACAAGGGCCTCTTCCCGACAACCCTGGCCGTTGGTTGTCGGGGTCTGCGGGCGGGGGGCTTATCGGAATCTGGGAGCCCCCTTTAATAAAAGGGCCCCCAGATCCCGGCCCCCCACCCTATGTGAATGAGTATGGGGTACATGGTACCCCTACCCATTTACCTAGGGAAAAAGTGTCAATAATAAAACACACTACACAGGTTTTTAAAGTAATTTATTAGACAGCTCCGGGGGGGTCTTCTTCCGGCTTAGGGGGTCTTCTTCCGACTTCGGGGGTCCCTCCGGTTCCTCTTCTCCCGGAGTCCGGTTGGTTCTTCTCCGCTCTCTCTGGCCTCTTCTCCCGGGGTTCCAGTTCTTCTGCCGGTTCCTCCATTATCTTCATGCCGCTCTTTTGCCAGCCAAAAGTTTTTCCCAAAAGTCCGCCGGAGCCTACACACAATCGGATTGTGCGGTGGACTCTGGTCCGCCGGACGAAGTATGGCGGAAAGTCCGCTCGTGTGTACGCGGCATAAGTAGTGCAGTCTATGAAAAAATGCATCTCCCCAAAGACAAACATGAGGAAGTTGTATTCAAACTGACACATACTTCCTGCTGAGTGGTTTTAATATCCAACCATATTCACCCTGGCATTCATCATCAGCTCTTGCATGTCCTGCTAACTAAATTTCTATAGTTGCCAATATCTTTGATTTCAGATGACTTTAGATCAGATATAGGTCAGTTGCATCTGCCCTAGTTTCCTTCTAGAGTGTTGCCCACTAGGTGGCATTAAGAAGGATATACAGTATGGGGCAGCTCTGGTGTTTCTGGTCCAAGCATTGTCATGACCAGATGTGGAGCCCTCAGCTGTAAGTACGATAGTACACAGGACTTTCTATATGTGCAACCCATAAGAGCCCCAAGTTGGAATTATTTGCCTGGTCCACTAAATTTTGCCAATGCAAAGTGTGTGTAAAAGAGGGCAGGATTTGCGCTCAATAAAAGGAACATGCAAGACAATAGCAACTTCTGGGCAAGCAGTGGGAAGCACAAGCTAAGCAGAAACTGGTGAATAAACTTTGAGCGGTTACTAATCAGTAATGGATGTGATTAATGATTGTGGTGGGCATTAGGTGCCGCATGTGCCTCAGGAGCACATCAGTCAGATATCTGGTGTTAGTTTTGCATTCTTTTTTTCTGTATTGTTGCAAAATTTCTAATTACAAACTACTTTGGATGTAGCAATGATATCCTCCAGTTTTACAACATACAATACAGTAGAATATGGAACACTGCTTTAAAGTGTAGCCTTAGTATTTGGTAGGGATACTGTTAAGTGCTTTTCTATATATTTTCATATTTATTAATTTCAGAGATAAAAAATGAAATTTAAAATAAATTTCCATTTAATTTTTTAAATGCATGTTATACTATACTTATATTATACTTTAATATTTAGCATTTACAGCCAGCAGTCTACAGTCAGACAACTAGCATTTTTGTTTAATATACAGTATTTTATTGTATTTGTAGCGATATTACCATAGTATATAGCACGTCTCAGGGCAGACCTACCAATGTAAGTTGCCCCATGACTTTACCAAAGAAAAAGGGCTATAAGAATGCCTAAAAGTGTGTTTTTAATAAAATAACTACCACTACATTGCTATGTAATATATGTTTATCACATACATATACTGTATGTTTGGCATCTGTTTTACACTTTTTTTCTTTTAATTTAAGTTCAAGAATTTCATATGCAATATTAAAGCCGAATTTCGGGTAGATATAAAAACTCAAATGAATGCAGTTATATAATAATTAAAACAAATTAAATGTATTTTAAAAGCAACTAGAGTGCCTATTGCAACTAGTAATTTACTGTTTAGCAGCACCCAGAATGGTAGAAGGAGGGCTAGCACTAGGAACCAATCAGGTCTGCTGCATACATATGAACTGACAAAGAATATGCTGACAGGAGGAGAGAGCAGAGGTGTGAGCTGCTGTTCCTTCTCTGTCCAATGACAGGCTGTGATTAGAGCAGAGTCCCAGCATTGTTGCTGAATTGGAAGAGTCAGGCCACCAGCCTGGCTGTACAGTCTGACAAAGCTGTGTTAATCTAAGCAATGGATGGACATACATACAAATCCTGTAGCAGGTAAAACCTCCCCTATGGATATATTTTATCCGTGTATTTATGTTTGCCTGGAGGTTGCATTTAAAAAAGACACAATAAAACAGTGGCAATCAAATTATATAGATTATGCGTTTTTTTAAAATATATGAAAATAAAGGTTATTATGTAATACGTCAAAAAGTAAATCTGGGGGGCGTGGCTTGGATATGGCGGAGTGAAGAAGCTTATGGCTAGAGCTCCCGACTCCTGACCCGCCAAAAAAGGCTGTTATAACTTACTAACACTGCACTCGGCTTGCAATGACCTACCGGAGACAGCAAAAAACCAGGGGAGCAACTAAAGCGAGCCCAGCGGCATCGATCATCTGATATTTGCAATCTCCAGCTCACACAGAGGCTTCTCCCGCAATGACACGTGGTGGGAGAGGGCCGGTAGACATCCCTTCTACATCCATGGCCGCTTCACGGAATCATGCTCCAGATTCGCTGGAGGGAATACCCTCACTTTTGGCACCTCCACCTAGCAGCCCGAGTGGTTCAGAGACCTGTGCAGGGTCATTGCAGGCTGACGTAGATATCAGGACCCTGCTGCGGGCACTACCCGCAAAGGCTGACATAGAGGCCCTGGTGATGAAGATTGAGGAGCTACACCGCCGCGACTTTCACGGGCTCCGCTCCGAGGTCCACACACTGGATGATCGACTAAGTAAGGAGGAGTCGGAGGTGAGCACTTTGGGGCTCCGGGTTGCCCAATTGGAGAAAGGGCCAGGCGGCCTTCCAGGAATGTACAGCGGAACTGACGCTCCAGGCCGAGGATTTCGAAAACCGCAGTCATCGCAATAATCTTTAGATTCAGGGGCTGCCTGAGGCGACTGGCCCTGAGAACATGCAGGAGACGATTCTGGCGATCCTTCAGCTGGTCCTGAGCCCTGACCCTCCTACAACCATGGAGTTCGATCGGGTGCACTGCACACTTGGGCCTAGATCGCAGGACCCTGACCGGCCCAGAGACGTGATATGCCGTCTCCACAGATACTCTCAGAAAGATCAGGTCCTCAGGGCGGCTTGGTCCAGAGACCAAATTGAATTTGACGGTGCCCACATATCTATCTTTCCCGATGTATTGAGAGCAACACTGCAAAGGTGGGCTATGCTTAAGCCCTTTCTCGAGCAGCTGCGGCAGGCTGCACTGCCGTACTGATGGGGTTTTCCACTACAGCTAACAGTCCGCAAGGATAGCTCCTGTTTCACTATCCATCGCCACGCGGACCTCCCAGATCTGTTCACCATCCTGGACATGGAACCTATCCCCATACCTGACTGGCTACAACCGCTACCTACCATGGAACCCCACTCTGCACCTTGGGCCCCCAGACTGGACCTGCCCCATCGCTCTTCCAGACGGAGAAGAGGAGACCAGCCACCAGTGAGAGCCCAGGAGCCTGAAATGTGATTTCCCGAAGCCACTACCGTGAGTGTTTTTGTTCCAGGATTGCACACATCATGAACCGACACCTGCCTTAGGGTCCATGTTGCGGCCTGAGTTTTAGTATCCTGAACTGCGCTGAGAGGATCAGCCCGCTGGCTTCCTAACTGGTGTCTTGAGTGCTCCCCCCCATGTGTGAGATGTTACCAGACCTGTTCCTGCGGAGACTGTCTGATGTTGTCCCCCCCCCCCCCCGAGGTCGAGTTGTGCCTGCATCCCACAGACTTCCACGTGAATCACTAGCAACATCTCTGCGAGAATATGGCAATGGGAGTCCTGCCTTATTATCTGGCACAAGAATCTTTGACTCTGGGCTTCTGTCTGGGGGGGTGAGTGATAGATACCACGGTACTGTGGAACCCACGATGTCTCTGCTGGGGATGGGTTATGAAGGGGGGAGAATACGGGTCATGGGGTGCTCCGTGTTTTTTTTCTGCTGGTGGGAGAGGGGGAAGGACGGCTTGGGTGACATAGTTTTTTGCTTAAGAGTTGCAGCACCACTGTGAGGGGTCAAGATGGGTCTTCCATGGTCGGGTACTGCTGGCCTCCCCCTCTTTTCCCCTCCTCCTTTTCCCTCTTCCTTTCCCCTCCTCCTTTTCCCTCATTCCCCCCTCCTTTCACCTCCTCCCCCTCTTTTTCCCCCTCACCCCACTCCTCTTTCCCCCTCCCTCTCCCTCTTCCCCCTTATTCCCCCCTTCCCCATTTCTTCCCCCATCCCTTCTCCCTTGGTCTTCTCCCTTTTCTCCCGTCCTCATCTTTTATTACCCCTGACTCCCCCATCGAAATCTCAGGATCCGCACACCCAACATGGCATTCATTGAGGCCCCTTCTCCCATGCGCCGGCGTTGCACGGGAGTGCTTCCGTGGCCTAAGCCCATGCACTCCATTTAGATTATCAGAGGGGAGGAGTTGACTGGACACAGATCGTGCTATGTATGATTAGTTAAGGGCGGCTCCCCTCCGTGGGACCCCCCCAGGCTGACTGAGCCTGTATGCTCCATCCTCCTCTCTCAACTGGCGCATGGGACAGGGACACCGCAGTTCGGCTTTCAGTAATGATGTGTGCACAGCATTTTTGTTGACCTAAAATTTTCTGTTGTTCTGTGTCCTGTCTTTTTTTGTTATCTCTTTATTTAGCTGTTCAAATGTTATTTAGATATAAAAGATCCTTGTGAAACGTTACTATGATACCATTTTATCATGCTTGGGGGTTTGACCTGGGAGACATTCCATGACGGATACCTGGATATCCTGCAGTGGATGCCAGGGGCTGCCATCGCCTGGTTGTTGGGCCACCCTTGCAAGGCCGTCAGGTCAAAAAAAACAAAACGTTTAGCTCTTTGCAATCCATTGGTTGGGTCGGGATAGGGAGCCTCCAACCCCTGTTGTGTTCAACCACCTTCCCCACATAGGGTCGCACCCGCTTCAATTTGAGGGTTACTGGGGTGCATTGAGACTAGATCTCTCCTACGCACAAGGTGTATTAGCATTCGTCTCTTTCATCCTCCTGACTATCTTTTTCTCTTCCCTCTTCTTCTGCTTCTTCTTGATCACAGTATTACTTACCACTCCCTCCTTGTCTATTCTTCCATTCTCTGGTCTTCTTACCCCTTTCTGCCTCCCCCCTTTTTGTTTTTTTCCTCGCTCTCTATCAGGCTTTTTGCCTCCCCCAGTCGCAGTCATGCCCACAGGTAAAACAGAGCCTGTCCATCTCGTTTCCATCAATGTGAATGGACTAAACACTCCTGAAAAACGCTCCATGGTGCTAGCTAATCTAAAACATATGAAGGTCCACGTGTGTTTCCTCCAAGAGACACATTTCCGTGCGGATAAACTACCAAGACTCCACGACCGCTTTTTCCCGACAGTGTACCACGGTTGCTCTTCTGACTCTAAATCAAAGGGAGTGAGCATCTTGGTCCGAGGCACTACCCCCTGGCAGCTGAAGGATTGGGGGGCAATGCAGAGGGAAGGGCTCTCTTTGTGAAGGGGACGCTTGGGGGATCCCTAGTTACCCTAGTCAACCTATACCTCCCCGTCTCCAACCAGATCACTTTTCTGGAACCAATTCTGACCAAATTGGGTGACTTTGCCGAAGGGGCGGTGATCTTGGGTGGCGACATGAACTTCGTCATGGACCCAACTCTGGACTCCTCCAGGAATGCATCTCAGATCTCCTACGTGACGCTGAAGCGCCTTAAGAGGAACTTCCACGCTTTCCACTTGGTGGACGCGTGGCGTATTCTCCATCCGAGCCACAGAGACTACACATTTTATTCGTACCCTCATGACTCCTATACCAGAATTGATCAGTTCATGTTGCCAAAAGCGCTTCTGTCTAGGGTCACCTCAGCCTTGATGGGTTCTATCACCTTCTTGGACCATGCCCCGGTTTTTGTAGACATTGACTTGCTACAGCCCACAGTGAAACAGTGGATATGGTAGCTTAATGACTCACTGATCCAGATGCCTGAGGTAGCTGTAGAGGTGTCAAGGGGACTGAGAGAGTACTTCTCCACAAGGTTGCCCTGACAATAGTGTGGGAGGCACATGAAAGCTACATCAGAGGCCTTTTGATCAAAATAGGATCACATATCAAGAAAGAGCGCTCAAAACAAATTGTTGACATTTTGGAAAAAATCAGATCCCTAGAAACTGCTCATAAACAGTCCTTAGCCTCCCAAACCCTTCTCGATCTGACGGCCTTGCGGAACCAACTCCGCTCCCTGGCCCTGTTCAGGGCCAAGGCGGTGATTTCTAAATGTTGCCGTTCCTTTTATAAACACAGTAACAAATGTGGATGCTGCCACGGGCTTTGAAAACCCAGAAGGCTCATACATTCATTCCAGAACTTCTTAATGACACCCACAACAAAGTCCACACTACGAAAGATATCGCCAAACTGTTCCGGGAGTACTATACTGCTTTGTATAATCTCCCATGCCTGACATCTGAGGGGGAAAAATCCACCGAATGGAGGAATATCCGAGAATACCTGCATAGGTCTGGTCTCCCCCATCTTTCGGAGGTGGAGCTGTCCGATCTAGAAAAACCTATTTCAGCAGACGAGGTGACCTTAGCAATGGCGCACATGCAACTGGGCAAGGCTTCTGGCCTGGGTGACTATTCCCTTCTCTACTACAGGACCTTTGGTGACCTGTTGATCCCACACTTTTGCTCCGCATACAATGCAACAGGAGAAGGAACACCCCTACCGGGGGACGCACACATTGCAGTGCTCCCGAAAGAGGGAAAGGATCCACTACGTTGCCAAAATTATCGACCAATTTCACTGTTAAATTTAGATCTCAAGATATTCACAAAAATTCAATCCATGCGTTTGATCGACTTGATACCACAACTGATCCACTCCGGCCAGGTCGAATTTGTCCGTACCAGAGAGGCGCGCGACAATACAACTAAAGCAATCAATATGATCCATACTGCGCGGACGCGCAAGATCCCACTGCTGCTCCTCTCGATGGGTGCTAAGGAGGTGTTCCACAGGGTGAGCTGGCCTTTCCTGTTGAAACTCTCCGTTGTATAGGCCTAAAGGAACGTATGATTAATTGGGTGCAAGCGATTTACTCCTGCCCATCTGCCCAGGTCAAGGTCAACGGCCATCTCTCTTCATCATTTCAGATAGCAAATGAGACAAGACAGGGGTTCCCCTTATCACCCCTGATATTCATTCTCACTCTTGAACCGTTTTTGCGTCTCATCAGAGACAACCCAATTATCACGGGCCCTCGCCTCGATGCTACCCTGTCCCCGAAAATTGCAGCATTCGCGGACGACCTGCTCTTGTTTTTGACCAATCCCCTAATATCTATCCCAAACTTTCTTAAGGAACTGAAGATATACGAGGAATTGTCATTGTTCCTTATTAATTACCAGAAATAGAAGCTCTTGATGTCGCTTTGCCCCCCTCCTTAGCCGCATTGCTCCGGGTAGACTTTCCTTTTAAATGGGCGGTGACCCACATTAAATATCTGGGGATCCTGTTGCCCGGTATGACAGAGGAAATTTTCCCCCTCAACTTTCCTCCTCTTCTGGTAGCCATAAAGAAGGACCTACAGGAGTGGCAGCATGGGCTGTTCTCCTGGTTCGGTTGCTGTGGCATAGTAAGAATTAATATCTTGCCTAGACTGTTATACCACTTCCAAGCAGTACCTATACAGGTGCCCACCTCCTTCCTAAAAGCGGTGAATAGAGTGCTTGTCCACTTTGTGTGGGCCCGGAAGCCCCCACGGTTAGCACAAACAATTCTTCGGCTTCCGAAGCTGAGGGGGGGCATGGTCTTACTGGACGCCAATCTCTACCACACTGCATGTCATCTAACCTGTGTATTAGATTGGTGCCGCCACGGTTCTCTGAAACAATGGGTGCAAATAGAACAATCGCTAACGGAGGCCCATCTGGACTCACTGCCCTGGTGTCAGCAGCCCTTGCCAAAACTGACTTCAGACCATCCCACGGTGGGGTTGAAAGTACAGACGGCTTGGAAGGTCTTCTGTGACTTGTCGGTCGTGCCGCTCCCGTCCCCACACACCCCGGTAGTGGGCAACCCAGCTTTCAGTCCAGGACTCAACGACCCTAGATTTCTGGAATTGAAACTAGTTGAGAGATCGCAGGCACGACACTTCCTCACTAATGGTCATTGGAGAAGTAGGCAGCAAATTTTGGATGACCCTGCCCTAAGAGGCCTCTCTTTCTGGCAGAAGGTACAGCTGTCCCACTTCATTAGCTCACTGCCCTTGCTGGCCGCCTTTGAGAGGCAATTGACCCACTTTGAGTTACTATGCCTGGACCAGTCACCGTTGAGACATGCAAACTCTCTAATATATAAACTACTGGTATCTCCCTCCTCGGACTATAGGCCTCCCTATTTTACCAGGTGGGAGCGTGAACTGGGTTTACAACTTACAGAGAAACAAGTAGACTGGATCATTCTTTTCACTCACAAGACCTCTATTTGTGCAAGACACCAGGAGGTGGGATATAAAATACTGTCCCATTACACACCAGAAAAGATGCACAGGATGTTCCCTCAGTGTACGGACTCATGTTGGAGATGTGGGGAGGAGGTCGGAACGCTCCTTCATATCTATTGGTCTTGCCGCATCTTACAACCCTTCTGGGCACAGGTACATCGCATTATCCAGAAATTCACTGACCGGGAGTTACAGATGTCCCCCGAGCTCTTCCTTCTGCACCATCACAAGATCCCGAGTAAGAGCTATAGAAAATCCATATTGCTGCTCCTGATCACTGCGGCAAAGAGCTGCATCTCTCTGAACGGAAACAGACACAGCTTCCGTCGGTGGCCGGTTGGTTGAAAAGAGTGGCGGATATACATGCAATGGAAGACTTGGTAGCCACAGAGAAAGGCCTAAACGAGAAATTTTCCAAAACTCTCAAAGCTCCCAAGGGGGAGTGGATGTGACTGGTACTAACCCCCTCTCCCCCCCCCCCCTTTTTTTGGTGTTTTTTTTGTTTTTCTTTTCTCCCCTTCCATGTGCTCCCTGTCTAACCTCCTTTTCCTTTTCCTGTTCTGTCTATATTGCCAGGACAAGAGTGCTATGCCTTTTAGAACCGGTCACCAACGGGCTCAAATTTCTATTTCCAAAAAATAAATGGCAATTGCCGTAAAAATGATCATGCTGGGTATGGAGGACTCCTGTTCCTTCGAAAGGCGATGCGATTCCCCTCTGATAGCAGATTCCTCCTCTTTACAGTGTGATCTATATATGGGATTTTGGGATAAGTCTAACTTACTGTGAGATGCATGGTCTCTGTATTTCTTCTATCTTAAATAAAGAATTTATTTAAAAAAAAAGTCAATCTGAAGATACTTTGAAATATGACATTGTCTTCCTAAAACAAAAGGTGGTAACCAATCATCATTTCTATAATAAATCCATAAAACATGGATATTTTTTCTCATTTGCATGACAAAAATATTGTGTTTCACAGTTTTATGTCCTCACCGTTTTATAAAGTGAAATAAATGTCACCTTTACTCATGTTATATTTAGAGATAGAAGGCCTACATTCATCCACCCATGCTGCTGTGACGTTGAAACAAAAACATACCGACCAATCAAATTCATGATGTTATTTTCTGCTGCAGATTTTACTTTCTGCAAGTTTTTTGGAACAAGTCCAGTGTGTTTCCAATACCTTTAAACCAGTAAATGTTCAAGTTTAAACAACTATTTTAATAATATATAACAACCAGTTATTCATTATTCGAGAGTAGCATTAATATATTTCATGTAATGCATGAAAGCTAAAACACAAATTTGCTTTTCATTTTGGTTTTCAGAAAAGGTAGAAAAATACAGAGTAGAGTACATTTCTTGGCTCAGGTACTTTTATTTGTTTGGGTGATATATTCATTCTACCAGCAGATGGTTTCCATGCTCATTGTTCTTTAAGTTTGACAAGCAGAATCCATCATGCCATCAGCAGGAATGTAACAGAGACTAGCGTAGGCTAGGTGATAGTACTGCTCAATGTAAAACCATATCTCCAATGGTGGTGGGTTTGAACACGGGATTTTAGGAGGGGACCCCGAAGACTGTCAACAACAAAGCAAGTGACTGAACTTTGCTAGAACCCAAACCAAACTATGTTCACTTTTAAAATGAGTTCCTTATTCAGTTTCTTTGTAAATTTGAATATATTGCACATATGTGTGGTTATTGATGAAGAGTTTATTGTAATATCCTAACAACTTCCTGTCTTCATTACAGGATGATATAATTAGTGTAATTCGAAGAGTGGACGATAACTGGGCAGAAGGCCGGTTGGGAGATCAAGTAGGCATTTTCCCCCTGCTCTTTGTAGAGGTATGAAAGGCATGCACATTCTGCTATTTTGCAGTGAAAATTTTATATATATCTATAAAATCTGTTTTATAATATTATTATAACATAAATCTTCTGCACTGCATGTACGAGATCCTACCTTAGCAACTTATCAAAACATACATGCAGTAGGGGTTGATTTACTAAAACTGGAGAGTGCAAAATCTATAGCTCTGCTTAAAAACCAATCCGCTTCCAGTTTTTTTTTTGTCAATACTTAATTTAACAAGCCTAAGTTCGAAGCTGATTGGCTACCATGCACAGCTGCACCATATTTTGCACTCTCCAGTTAGTAAATCAACCCTATGTTGTCCAGTGTAGGACCATTATGGAATTTTATACAAATATATAGCCTGTGTAATATTGTTCTTCTGTCAGCAGAAAGGTGCAGGCACACACATCATTTCTGTAGTCATAGGAGATTTTAGTGTCCCCCTATTTTAGTTTTAGTGATAATTTCAGTACAAATCCATTAGATACCAAACCTACAGTGCCTGGATGTGGAAATCAAATAACACCATATGGTAATGATTTTAAATGGAACTTAAAAACCATGACACAGGTATTGTAAATGTGCTGACTCCCTTAATTCCCTTAAACTGTCGCCCTCCCTTAAACAAAATCTAAGGGTGAAAGGGTCCGAATATTCATTCAATGCTGTTCAAATAATCTGAACACTAGGTGGCTGTCCGTAACTCCACCTCTAATACTTCTTCCACACAGACTTCAGGCTCCAACCAAGACAAGTGTCTACATATTCTCCTTACATCTATAAATGCTGTTAATGCTTTGTTACCCTGGCACCACAAACCCAGTCATGCAGGCCTTACACCTATGCCTCTGTCTCAAGCCCCAGACCTTTCTTTTTTGACTGAGTGGCCTAGAAATTCTTATTTCCCTTGGGGATCCTACAGTTTGAGGAAATGTTACTTTCACTGTGTGTATTGATACTAGTAGTTGCTTAGCAAAACAGCCATTGTTGCCCATTGAAGTGCTTAATAACAGACTGGCAACAGGTTTTAGAAAATACACAGATGCAGCACCACCCAAAGCAGTCTAGATCCCTATACATTCATTTCAACTAATCAGGGGGTCTCAACAAACACTGGCTATTAGTACCTGCAGTCTTGTATGAGGTAGTCACATTAGTGGTAGTGGTTTAAGGGTTTTTTTTTTTACTATGAACAATTGACAATTGTTTCTTAGGCTACTGGACAACAGGGATGACTGTTAAAATAATTTTTTGTTTAGCTCATCATTGGCCTAGCTATGATTATATGTATGTTTTTGCAGCTAAATAGCACTGCCAACCAACTTCTGGAGTCAAATAAATATAAAAGGAAAGATGCAAATAACATGGCCGTCATCCCCTCTCCTCTGAAGAAGTCTCCCTCCAATGTTACATCTGAATCTGCAGCAACACATCAGGTGTCACAAGGCAGGAGAAAGAGGCAGTTCCTGATCACAAGTGCCCTAAATACTCTAAACAAGATCGTACATTCTCCATCAGTAAGGCATACTCCAGAAATTAGCATGCCCATTCTCATCAGTTCGAGCAATACAGCACTGATTGAGAAGGCCAGATTCCTGTCCAATACACCCAACCAGGTAATGTGGCATTTTCTTGTTATTATTCTTAGGGGCTCTCAAAATTGTGGATTCATACAGTTGTGATTTTCAGAAGTAAAATGCTATTGTTTTCTGTTGTTACTATCACAGGTTTTGTTACCACATTTTGCTTTTGATTTTGTACCAGCAAGTGTTGAAAAAATAGATTTTTAGGGGTATGTCCAGATACAATAACGCAAGAGTAAATTTGGAAAGAAGTAAAAAAATATTCCTCTCCTGTTTTCCATTTATTAGTATGATCATAATCTTCTTAGCTTTGTGAAGGTTACCTGCTTAGCAGATCAGCACAAACTTCCTTTTGCCCAGGCCAGACTCAAGTTTTTGTTCGGGAAATCAAAGGTGTTCCATTGGCAGACTCTGTGTCTGCCCTAGAGCATCTTGGTTGACACAGATACAGTATATGGAATGTAGATTGGCTTCTGATCTACAAGCGTCTTATTAAAACTCAGCTTGCTATTACTTGTTAAAACCCATACAAATCAGAACTCTCAGCAAATATAAATGGAAAACATGCTCTAGTTAGGAATAATTTTTTTCAATAACATCAAAGGATAGCTGTATGTTTGTGTAGGAAATACTTAGCACTGATCACAACCTTGCTGTGCCATTGCTCCCTTACATAGATACACCTATGATAACAAGGTGCTGTGAGAATGATATCCAACTTGAGGGAGAACACACTGGCTTGTCTCCAGATTGCAAGCCTTTATACAGAAGAATCAAAGCTCAAAGTATGAAAGTCAGTCAGGCAACTAGCATTTTTTTCTGTGTGGGGACAGAAAGATGTTCTACTTTTTTTTTTTTTAATTACGGTTACCCAGTTGTGGACTTTTCCCCTTATCACCTGTCCGGGTGTTATCCAAGTCATTGCTGTGAGGTCACATTTCCATTCTACACTCACTAAAGTTCATCCTAGATATTTTTCTTAGGAAAACCCAGTTGGGACACTACCCAATCTGGTAGCGTCCCACTATCTAACAATCGTGGACCACTGAACCTTACTGTAAGGTTATGACGAATTCCCCTAGCACCTGCCAGCTTGGGAAAAATCAGCTTTCATGACCCAATTTGGATTATTTCAGTTTACAGCTAGGCTGTTTGGGATGAAAAATGTGCCAGACACCTTTCAGAGAGTTTTGAATGACTTACTGGAAGGGTGGAAGCATTCTCATTCACATACCTGGATGGCATTGCAGTGTTCAGCCCTACCTGGGTCCATGATTGTTAGATAGTGGGACGCTACCAGCTTATCCAACAACTCGACCATGGGCATGGGGTAGGTATCAGCAGTAGTGATGGCATTCAGCTTCCTGTAGTCCATACAGAGCCTGGTCATTTGATACTTTTTGGGGATCATACATCTGCTCTCTGGCATTTTAGTTGTACCAGAATTTTTGCTTTGCCTGAGCCTGTGTTATGTTCATCTGCACCTTTACAAACAGTGTCTTCATTTTGTCCTGGAACCTTATTGGCATGCATTAAAAATGAAATTACCTCCAGAGATAAAACGATAATTCTCCCACTCTACAAGACTCTGGTCCAGCCGCACATGGAGTATGCCATCCAGTTCTGGGCTCCAGTCCTCCATACCGTACTGGTGACCCCACAATAGGAATAAAACTTTTCAGCGAAAGGGCATTTAAAAAGACTCGTGGCCATTCATTAAATTAGAGGAAAAGCGATTTAACCGGAAACAGCGTAGAGGGTTCTTTACAGTAAGAGCAATAAGAATGTGGAATTCTCTTCCACAAGCTGTGGTTTCAGCAGGGAGCATAGATCATTTCAAAAATCCATTAGATAGCACCTAAACGACCACAGCATACAGGGATATACAATGTAATATTGACATAAAAGCGTACACATACAGGATGGACCTGTGTCTTTTTTCAACCTTACCAACTATGTAACTATGTAACACTTTGCACACCTGCCACAAAGTCCTAGACCAACTGGTATTGGCTAATCTGACAGTAAAACTGTCAGAAACCATGAATCAGACCAAGACAGAAGTACAGTTAAATTACACTTGTTTAATAATAAAAGTAAATAGAACAAACGTAGTCAAAACATAGCCAAAGTTTGGTAATCGGAACGGATAGTCAGCCAAGCCAAAAAGTTAGGGATCAGCAAGCAGGATCTGGAGCCAGAAGAGATGTCAGCCCAGCAAGTCTTTAACAGGAATGCAGGAGATAGTCTCTGTGATGTTGACCAAGGCAAAGGCAGAGATCCTCTGGGCTGGACGGCTTAAGTAGGCAGAACTGACAAGCAGGATATCATCAACAGGTGCATAACTGTGGAGAGATAGGAGCTGGCAATTAGCCAACAGCTGAGCAGCCAGCTCAGAGAAGGAAGGGCTGAGCCCAGCCCTGATAGTACCACCTCATCAACGACCCTGCCCCTCGGAGGACCACCAGGCTTGAGGGGAAAACGTCTACGGAAATCACGGAGGGGGACAGGGGCATGTATGTCCATGGATGAGACCCAAGAGTGTTCCTCCGGACCGTACCCCTTCCAATGCACCAGGTACTGTATGCACCCACGGAGCCTACGGGAGACAACAATGGACTGTACTTCATACTCCTTATGGTTCTCAACCTGTACAGGGTGAGGACGTAGCAGCGAGGTGCTAAAGCGGTTGCAGACCAAAGGTTTTAATAAGAAGACATGAAATACATTTGAAATACGCATCTTAGAAGGAAGGTCTAACACATACCGTAAGCCTTTGGGTTAATCCTTCGAAGAATACGGAAAGGCCCAAAAAACAGGTTGCGAACTTCAGAGAGGGAACACGAAGTCGAGGTTTGCGAGATGACAGCCAGACCCTGTCCCCAACCTAGTAGGAAGGTGCAGACAGACGTCTGCGGTCAGCATGGAGTCTGTACCTATCATTAGCATGTCGCAGGAATACTCTGCGGAACAAATGAGTCAGGCAACATGGAAGGTTGGAAACCATAGTTTGCCATAAACGGAGACAATCGGGAAACAGAATCAGAAACAGAAACAGGTGGGTCCAGGGCCTCTCTCCATTGGGTATGGGTTGTAGGAGGCCCACTGGAAGGTGTCATGGAGTCTTACTCTGAGCACTCACGGAACAGACAGCTACTAAGGCGGTTACATCAGCACGTAGACTAGGACACCAGAATTGTTGGGAAATGGCCCAAAAGAGTTGATTCTTCCCAGGGTGGCCAGCAGGAGGAGCATGGACCTGAGCAGCAAGTATTTTTTCACCCAAAGGAGAAGTGAGACTGGTGCGTTCCGTAGCCAGAATACGATCAGGTGGAATCACAGGAACCGGAACATACTCCATCTTGAAAGTGGTTGAAAATTGTCGTGACAAGGCGTCAGCCCTTACATTCTTAGTACCGGGTAAGAATGTCAGGGCTGGCCTCAGCCCTTCCTTCTCTGATCTGGCCGCTCAGCTGTCGGCTAATTGCCAGCTCCCATCTCTCTCCACAGTTACTCAGCTGTTGTTCATTTCCTGCTCGTCAGTTCTGCCTACTTAAGCCGTCCAGTCCAGAGAGTCTCTGCCTTCGCCTTGGTCAACATCATAAGAAACATCTCCTGCGTTCCCGTTGAAAGACTGGCTTTGCTGACATCCCTTCTGGCTCCAGATCCTCCAAAGATCCAGAAAAAAGAAGACCCTTGTTTCTGGCCATAGAACGTTTACTATCCCAAAGGGTAATTGTAGAAGTGACCCCAAAAGAGCAAGGCTCAGAGTGCTACTCAAAACTCTTTACGGTTCCAAAACCAAACGGGGCTGTCTCACCTATTCTAGATCTAAAAGACCTGAATCAGTTTTTAGACATTTATTCTTTCCGCATGGAGTCAAACTGCTCAGTAGTTTCCACCCTTCAGGGTGGAGAATTCTTGGCATCAATAGACATCAAGGATGCATATTTACATGTGCCAATATTTCCCACTCACCAAAGATTTCTAAGGTTTTCGGTGGATCAGCGCCACATCCAATTCGTGACCCTTCCTTTCGGTCTTGCTACAGTACCTCGAGTGTTCACAAAAATTCTAGCTCCGCCCTTGGCAAAACTAAGAGCTCAGGGCATAACAGTGACAGCTTATCTGGACGATTTGCTACTTGTAGAACAGTCTGTAGCACGCTTAGACCGTAGTGTGCTCAGCACAGTAGAATACTTAGAGTACCTAGGCTGGGTCCACAATCTAAAAAAGTCTTCCTTACAGCCCCTAAAAAGGCTGGAGTATTTGGGCATGGTCACAGACACAGTCCAAAGCAGGGTGTTTTTACCCGGGTCAAAAGCCAAAGCCATAAAGGATTTGTTCAGGGTAGTCGTAGCAAGGAAAAGTTCCTCCATTTGACTATGTATGAGGCTATTAGGGAAAATGGTGGCCTCTTTCGAGGCTGTTCCTTACACCCAGTTTCACTCAAGGCCTCTGCAGAGCTGCATCCTCTCTGCCTGGAGCAAAAGAGTACAAGCCTTGGATCTTCCAATGTGCCTATCACCATGGGTACGCCAGAGCCTCAATTGGTGGTTGCTAACCAAGAATCTACTAAAAGGAAAATCCTTTGTTCCAGTTACTTGGAAAGTGGTAACCACAGATGCCAGCCTAATAGGCTGAGGAGCAGTTACAGAAGAAGCCTCCACCCAGGGAAGATGGTCCAGAGCCGAAAGGCTCTTGCCCATCAACATTCTGGAGATTTGGGCAATTCATCTAGCCCTCAGGGTTTTGACTTCCAGGTTGCAGGGTTGTCCTGTCCGGATACAGTCCGACAATGCTACGGCAGCGGCCTATATCAATCACCAAGGGGGCACCAGGAGTCTGGATACCCAAAAAGAGGTGAATCACATTTTTTCATGGGCAGAGAGGCATGTTCCTTGCCTATCTGCGGTCTTCATTCCAGGGGTAGAAAATTGGCAGGCAGATTTCCTGAGCAGCAGCTGTGCCCAGGAGAATGGTCTCTTCACCCCAATATTTTTCAGGCCATATGTCAAAGATGGGGTACCCCGGACGTAGACCTGTTGGCTTCCAGGTTCAACAAGAAACTTTACAACTTTGTGTCAAGAACAAAGGATCCTCTAGCACAAGGGTCGGATGCCTTAACAATTCCATGGGATCAGTACTCTCTGATCTATGCATTCCCTCCAGTTCCGCTTCTCCCACGATTCCTGCAGAGAGTCAAAAGAGAAGGAAAGCCGGTAATTCTGGTGGCTCCGGCTTGGCCCAGGCTACCTTGGTATGCGGAGATCATAAAGATGGCAGAAGGAAGGCTTTGGGTTCTTCCGCTGCGCCCATATCTACTCTCACAGGGTCCAATATTCCATCCTGCCTTACGAAGTCTGAATTTGACGGTTTGGCAGTTGAGACCCACATTCTGAAGGGTCGTGGCCTCTCGGGGCCAGTCCTGTCCACTCTAGTTAATGCTAGGAAGCCGGCTTCCAGGCTCATCTACTACAGAATCTGGAAGGCATATGTTTCCTGGTGTGAATACAGGGGGTGGCATCCTAGGAAGTATGCCATTAGCAGGATTTTTGCCTTTCTTCAATTAGGCGTAGAATTGAAGCTGGCCTTGAGTACTATCAAGGGCCACATCTCGGCCTTGTCAGTATTCTTTCAAAGACCGCTTGCCTCTCATTCCCTCGTCTGGGCTTTTGTTCAGTTGTTCAGGGGGCTTAATGTTTGAATCTGCCGGTTAAGCCTCCTGTGTGCCCATGGGATTTGAATTTGGTTTTGCCTGATTTACAGGGACAACCTTTTGAACCATTACACCATTCTTTCATTGGATCTTTTCTGGTAGCCATATCCTCGGCTAGAAGGGTATCGGAGTTAGCAGCTCTTTCTTGTAAAGAGCCATATTTGATTATTCACAAAGACAGGGTAGTGTTGCGTCCTCACCCGACTTTTTTGCCTCAAGTGGTTTCGGGATTCCATCTGAATCAAGATGTGGTCCTACCGTCCTTTTTTCCAGATCCGCAGTCTGCGGAGGAGAAGTTGTTACACTCTTTAGATGTTGTAAGAGCAGTCAGTATCTATCTGCAGACAACCACTCAGATACTAAAGACTAACTGTCTATTTATTCTGCCAGAAGGCCCCAAAAAGGGCCAGGCAGCGTCGAAATCCACTATTTCTAGATGAATTTGACAGGTTATTGTTCAGGTTTATGGTGTAAAGGAGAAGATTCCTCCTTTTCAGGTTAAAGCACACTCAAGTAGAGCAGTTAGTGCTTCATGGGCAGTGCATCACCAGGCCTCCATGGCTCAGATCTGCAAGGCTGCAATTTGGTTTTCAGTCCATACATTCACTAGATTCTATCAGGTGGATGTAAGAAGGCATGAGGAAGCTGCTTTTGGACGCAGTGTGTTGCAGGCAGCAGTATAGTTCCTCTGGTCTGTTGGCGGTTTCTGATCTGTGTCTCCCTCCCCTCAATTTGGCCATTGCTATGGGACATCCCACTAAGTAATTATCAAAGTCTCTGTGTCCCGTGATGTATGAACAAGAAAATAGTATTTTTAAATACAGCTTACCTGTAAAATCCTTTTCTTGGGAATACATCATGGGACACAGAGCTCCCGCCCCTCTTCCGGATTATACATTGGGATACTTATTGCTTTGCTAAAAAACTGAGGTACTCTCCATATGGGAGGGGTTATATAGGGGAGGAACTCGCTTGTAATTAGGGTTGCCAGTGTCCAATCACCTGATGGTGACTATCTAACCCACTAAGTAATTATCAAAGTCTCTGTGTCCCGTGATGTATTCCCAAGAAAATGATTTTACAAGTAAGCTGTATTTAAAAATCCTATTTTTCCTGCAGATCCTTTGACAATTCTTTTGCTTTCTCCATGACTCAGAATCCAGAAACGTCAGTGCAGCACTGGATGAAAGATGTAAGGGTCTGTCAGGAGTCCAGAAACTCATTGACCTTTTACACACACACACACACACTAATTACAAGCAAACAGATCACAGGTGAGGATGGTTACCTTTATTAGCCATACAAACCCCTTTGTGGCAACTTGTGTGCATGTTATCAAAATCACCAGGGTATGTAAACTTTTGATCAGGGTCATTCGGGTAGTTTCTGTTGTGATTATGATTTAAAAAGAGTAAACACATTTGATTGATAATAAATGGCTTCAGCCAAACACTAACCATGAGTGAAAGAAAAGTTTTTGTGTTATTATTCATATTCTCTGAAAAATGGCCAAGAAATCATAAATTCTGCCAGGGTATGTAAACTTATGAACACAACTGTATATATGTAACTTACTAATCACGATAGTGTACTGTAAGCTATAGATATATTACTTTCATCACAGTTTCTCTGAGATAGACTGCTTGAATTTCTGGAGGGGGTTCCCTGAATCCTCTGAATACATGAGGATATTGTGCTGAGACCCCAAGATAAAACACTGTGATGAGGGAGGTATAGTAGGGGATAATTTTCACAAAATTGCCAGGCTAAAAGCTTGGGCTTCTTGGACTAGAACATTTTACAGTGCTCAGAATTCTACATTTTGTTTTCATGCAAGTCATAACAGTTAAGTCATTCAGAACCAAATGACAGATTTGTTAGGTGTTCTCACAACCTGCAATTATAAACAAGTTATTTTCACTGACTTTTTATGATGGGTGTACTGACAATAAAGCAGACATAGCGCCGCACAAGGTGTTAAAAAAACAATAAAAATGTAATTGAAACAAAAGGGATTTGTTTCAAATTAAAGCAGAGGTTATCATTTCTTAAGTGAACACTGTCCTATTAATTTTAAATATTTATAAACTGTTATCAGAAGAATACAGGTGTTTTTCTTCAAGCTCATCATTTGCATTACTCCATATACTATTGCAGTGACTGAAATGAACAAAATCCAGAGCAAAATAATTAATTTATAAGTTTTGCTTTTGACTGACAGGTCTGAAAATGAAGGAATGTTTGAATTCTCATTGAATCATTCCATTTTGTTCTGAAGATATAGGCCTCGTGCACACAGAGCTTTTAGTCCCAGTACATGAGACTCGGGTGTTTTGGTGCAGGCAAAAAAGTACAGGCTCACCATCTAGCCATCCTGTAAAACTCCGAGACACTAAAAGCTGCTGTGGCTGAACAGAACTGGGCAATGCACCGAGTAGTACTAATGTTCAGGGCAGTATGTACACAAGGATGAATGCTTGGAAAACAGACTGCTTGCATCGCAGGCATTTGTCCTTGGGTTCATACTGTCTTCAATATTAGTACCACTTAGTACACTGTCCAGCCCTGTCCAGCTGAAGCAGATTCTGTGCATTCGCACTTACACGTTTGAGAAATAGATCATACACACAAACGTATGTAATCCCAGATACAAAGAAGCATACGTTTTTAAAAGTTCAGCCATGTACAACCATTCAGTTGTGTGCCAGGGTGTGCATGCCACTCCTGGCTCCCCAGATGAGGCAAAACATCCAGAATTACACTGAGCATATTTTCAGATTCTCGCCATCTGTGTGCATGTGGCCTAAGGACTGTAAATATTTTGGCTGGTGCATTGAGTGTATAACATAAGTAGAAAATGGGGGTCAAGCCCGTTTTCAGAAAAGGAAAACCAATTTACCACCTTTTCAGATATTTTCTTTAACACTGCTTACCTGAAACCACAATACAAACAAACCCATCAGATCAGCGACCTTGAAGGATCACAAAGGCTGTGGAGCTGTTGGGTTTTTACAGTTTAGAAGATAAATAATGAATGGACCCGAACACAAGACACCCCACAGAAAGGTGGTCTATAAAAGATATTGGGTTGCATGGCTCCAGCTAAGCAATTTTGGGATACACAGGCAATACAATGATGCAGTACTTGAATCAGAAAAGGGCTGGAGACTCGGATGCTCTTGAATAAAAGTCCTTTATTGGGTTACATGGGTACACGGGTACAGGCTACGATACCATGATGCAGAGCGTATTGAAGTTTTGACTGTATAGAGTATGACAGCAGACAACCATGAAGACTAATGCCGCGTACACACCCCCGGACTTTACGGCATACTTGGTCCTGCGTACTGGATTTCGTCGGACAATTCGATCATGTATGGACTCCAGCGGACTTTGTTTTCTCAAAAGTTTGACGGACTTAGATTTGAAACATGTTTCAAATCTGTCCGACTGACTCGAGCACGGTCGAAAAGTCCGCTCGTCTGTATGCTAGTCCGACGGACAAAAACCGACGCTAGGGCAGCTATTGGCTACTGGCTATGAACTTCCTTCTTTTAGTCCGGTCGTACGTCATCACGTACGAATCCGTCGGACTTTGGTTGATTGTGTGTAGGCAGGTCTGTTAATTCGGAAGGTCCGCTGTAAAGTCGGTCGAAAAGTACGCCAGACAAAGTCTGCCGTAAAGTCCGATCGTGTGTACGCGGCATAACTCTTCTATCCATTGAAAACTGCTGAAGCATTTGCAGCAGGCTGTACTGTTGACTGGAAGAACATCGAGGGGAATGTACTAAGATGGGAGCAACCAGAATCTGGAGCAGCTGTGCTTTCATTTTCATTTTCATTTTCAAAAGTGGTTGTAAACCCTTACATATACTCAGAGAAGTGACTGACCTCAGGTGATACACAGAGATTAAACAAATCCTCCTGCATAATGTGTACCTGTTTATCTGCAGTCTTCTCTTCTCTGCATTCATTCAAAGTCCAGAATTTACAAAGATTCTTTGAGACTTTTTTCTTTTGATGTCAGGAAAACTTGTCAGAAGTGATTCATGCAGAGGAACGAGGGAGCAGACAGAAATGACACTTCTGCCCTGTACACACGGTCGGACATTGATCAGACATTCCAACAACAAAATGCATGGATTTTTTCCGACGGATGTTGGCTCAAACTTGTCTTGCATACACATGGTCACACAAAGTTGTCGGAAAATCCGATCGTTCTGAACGCGGTGATGTAAAACACGTACGTCGGGACTATAAACGGGGCAGTATCCAATAGCTTTTGTCTCTTAATTTATTCTGAGCATATGTGGCACTTTGTGCGTCGGATTTGTGTACACACGATCGGAATTTCCGACAACAGATCTTGTTGTCGGAAAATTTTATAGCAAGCTCTCAAACTTTGTGTATCGGAAATTAATATGGAAAATGTGTGATGGAGCCAACACACGGTCGGAATTTCCGACAACTAGGTCCTATCACACATTTTCCATCGGAAAATCCTATCGTGTGTACAGGGCATTCGTGCTCTGGATTGGAACACGTACACACTATAGAGGGATATGCTTAGTTCATATTTCATGTCTGAGGTTTACAACCAGTTTTGGTGAAATTCCCCCATTGTTCAAAGTCCCAGCTCCATCTGCACTACTACAACTGTTATAGACTCACCTATCACTTCACCATTTGGTGTCAAGCTGTCACGTGACATACCGATGTCTGTGAGAGTGGCCCCTAGATACTAAGGGATCTTGTGTGTTTAAGCATCTACCATGCTACTAAACAGAGGTTTTCATTCTCTGGTGGGCAGCCATCTGCACTAAGTGGCATAGCATCCCTTCTGAATGAACATAAGAATTTGTGATTTATAGGAAGTGATTTTCATTTAACAGGTAATTGTCTTCATACGCTGACTTACAGTCATTGTTTAAAAATAAAGCAAGAGCATTTAATTTACATTTATTTATCCATCCTTATAACCTACCGAAAACAGACATTTGATAATTTGTTGTATTGAAGTATTATCATTTTTAACATACGGTACCAGTTTCAGCCCACTGGCTTCTGCTGGTTATCTTCTTCGGTTGCTACAGCTGCCAGGATGAATTGAAAGTGTGGCAGCATTTGGGGGGTTAATAGGGAGCTAGAGCTATCTGGTCTGTTGGCTCACTTCCTGCTCCTCAACTCAGCTAATAGGTGTTGCTGGAAATCACAGTTACGCTGTAAGACTTCTAATTTCACGCTGGCAGCTTCCAAGGCAGGCAGGACAGCTCATCTTTTCTATCTACCCAGAACAGCTTAGGATGAAATATATTGCAGCACACCACAGACAGACCGCTGCTTTTAAAAATGAATAATGCATGCCCAATTATGACATAGATTAACCACTTTTATACTTTTAATATGTGGGAAAGGGCCAGAAGGAATCGTTTTTGTTTTGTAAACACATACGTTGGTCCTCTTTAGGGCTTGGAAGATTTAGTTCACTTCTCACGAGGAATTCCCTTATAAATCAGAGCTAATAAGTGAGATCAATTTTTGACCTCAGTTAATGGCAGGTTCGCTAAAGTGCTCCAGCCATTAGCGGCGGCTAGTAATGACCACTCATTTAATTGTACGTTAATGAGTGGTGCAGAGTGATGTGACTGCACAAGGTGTTGTAGTTTGGCAAGCAGAGTAGCCATAGAATGCTTTATTAACATGCCCAGGCATCCATAAGTATTTCAGAACAGGAACAGGAACTGATATTAATTTGTACATGGAATAAAAAGTATACATGTAACAACTAAAATAGTGACATCTATAGGTCAGAGGTATGAACACTGCACAAGGTATCTCACTAGAAAAATAAAGTATTAGGGTGGCTTCACACAGCTAACTTGTGGCTTTTGTGCGAGTTAGCTACACTTTCCCATTAACTTATATTAAGTCCCGCGGTTTTAGTGTGGTTTCAGAAAGCGCCCCAAAGATGCAGCATGCAGGAGTTTTGCTTCACTTTCTGAAACCACGCCAAAACTGAAGGACCACGTGGAAGTCGCTTTAGCAAAAGGGACGCTTTAGCAAAAGTGCAGTGGAGAAGTGTGAAGCCTCCCTTTAGACTAAAAAGAGAGACTCCGCTATTTCAGGCCTGCCAAAGGCTAGCATGATTATGTGCTACATGCAAGAAACTTGTAGATATCTGTACTACAACTGTAATAGTCCCGCAGTTATGAATTCCAAAATTTATTGACACAAAAACAAACACCTGATACAGTGGTTCACTAATGCGTTTCCATCATAGCTCAAGCAACTCATACGGGGGGGTTTAGTAAAGGTACAGTAAATAGGCTGTTTACTTCATGTAGCACTTTGCAATGGAATTTGCCCAAAAGCCCAGTGAATGTTAAGTTTCATCTAACTTAACATACCCCATCATGTACAAGGAAAATTAAGAAAGACAGCATTTTTGCTTGCAGATGATTGGATAATAGAAATTAGAAGAGCTTTGCCTCATTCACTAAGCGAATGGGTTCCTTGCAATGTGAACAGCCTATTTGCCTTTAGTAAATCAATCCCATAGTGTTCCATTCGAGGCTTTTCATGTCACATAAACCACAAACAAGAAAGGCACCATGCACCAATAGGATCTTGCAATTCATTTTGAACCATTGATTGTATGTGTCTCTTGCTGATGTATTTCACCCCTTTATGGAACGGTACAGTGGTGGTCACATAGACACAAGTAAATGCAATAAAGTACAATATTGGACAGATGTACAAAAATTGATCTGAACTTTTTTCTGCCTGTAGAAACTGATCAGTTTCCAATTGCTATTTCTGCAACCCAGGTTTAAAAATGCAACAATTATTGTGATTAGTTACTATGAGCAACAATAATTATTCCTTTCAGCACACTTCAGCATAGCTTCATGAAAGGTGTTAAAGAGGTTGTAAAATAAAAATTTCCCATAATAAAAAAAAGAAGATGTTACTGTATACTTACCTGATCTCTCAAGGGTATCACACAGAGTGGCCCTGAACCTCCTGTTCTGAGGCCCCGTACTGGCGTTCACTGCCCTGCCTCTTCTCTGTGTGCCACAATAGGAAACTGCTTCCTTTGCACCGGTGCGAGTGCGTTAACAAACTGGGCTGTCTGCAACCATAGATACATGCAGCTTGGCACCACCCCATTCACTACTCCCTCCTTCCACTTTTGTCTAAGCTAAGTCCAACTCATTGATGATACACTCACTAGAATTTGTCCATCTGACAAAACAGACAGGGATCCCTGTATCCACCCTTGATACAGGACTCTGGAACCTCCTTAACAGAATGAGTAGAAGATTATCCCTGGGTACAATGTCCTGCAAGACAAATTCAAAAATAAATGTCAAACAAAATGCAGCACATCTGATAGGGAATACGTCCCTACATATACATTTATGGAGGGGGATTAAAATAAAATTGTAGTTGACATGGAAAGCCAGCACTAACATTTCTATATTTAGGGGAAGCTTTGTCAGATGTGCACTTAATTCTGGGATAGGGAGGTATAACTAGAAGCTGCTGGGTTCTGGAGCAAAATCTCAACAGGCCCCATTTGTGGAAAAGTGGAACTTTCGCTCATTTGTCTCCTCTCCCCCTCAGGTGCCACAATTGGCACCTTTCGGGCGGGGGGGGGGCAGGTGACCTGTTCCCACTTCCGGGAGTCCGCGCTGCAGCCCATGACATCACCGCGGGGCTCCCTCCTCCTCCCCCTGTCCCAGGGCCAGTAGGAGAGAGGAGCGGGACCTCACACATGTGCAGTAGGGTTCATGGCGTGAAGCCGTAAGGCTACACTGCTGAGTTCCCTTACCCTCAATGGCGGTGGCAGCAGCCGACAGCTGATGGAAACATCAGCTGCGGTGCCAACATCGCTGGATCCAGCACATGTAAGTGTTCTATTATTAAATGCCAACAGCTGCAGTATGTGTAGCTGCTGGCTTTTATTTTATGTCTTTGGGCGGACCTCCACATTAACTTTGCTACTACCTTGAAGGCCTTATGCACACAGGGCCTTTTAAAAAAACAAGCTTCAAATTCAGTTCCGACGCCAGGAAAAAGTGACTGTAAAAAAGCATTCTTAGAAGCGTTTTACATTGGCGTTAATGCACGTTAGCCACGTTATTTTCCACTCCCAAATCCAATTACTACAGCTTAACCACTTTAATACCAGGCACTTTCCCCCTTTCCTGCCCAGGACAATTTTCAGCTTTCAGCACTGTCGCACTTTGAATGACAATTGCGCAGTCAGGCAACACTGTACCTAAACTAATTTTTTATCATTTTCTTCTTACAAATAGAGCTTTCTTTTGGTGATACTTGATCACCTCTGCGTTTTTTATTTTTTGCGCTATAAACAAAAAAAGACCGACAATTTTGAAAAAAGATAGGCACTGGCGGCACTGATAGGCAGCACTGACGGGCACAGATAGATGGCACTGGATAGGCAGCACTGATGAGGAGCTACTGACAGGCATGACTGAGTGGCATCTGAAGGGCACTGACAGGTATTACTGATGGGGCACTGATTGGCACTTTTATGGGCACTGATTGGCACTGTTGTGGGCACTGATTGCCACTTTTATGGGCACTGGCAGGCGTTTATTATGGGGCACAGGCTGGCAGGTGATGGGCACTTATTGACAGCTGATGGGCACATCTGATGGGGGCTGCACTTATAATCAACTTGCTGATTATCAGCGCAGACCCCTCTGACAGGGAGAGCCGCCGATCGGCTCTCCTTGTCAGCGTGAACCGAGGAAAGCCATTTACCGGCACTTCCTGGTTCACGCGATGATCAGTTGTGATTGGTCACACCTGATCAAGTGGTAAGAAGCCTCTGTCAGAGGCTCCATAGCACAATCGGTGTTGCGGTGTGTCAGACTGACACACAGCACCTCCGATCGCCGCACTGCGCACCCCCATGGGTGCACGCCCCGGCTTGTTATCCTGATCATGTCATATGACGTCCGATCAGGGTAACTAAACCACATTGCCACCGTCATATTGCTATATGGCGGGCGGCAAGTGGTTAAAAATGCTTGACGTGGCTGTATACAGGGTTAAAGCGCATTTATCTGCGTATAGCCACGTTTAGCAGCGCCAAGCTCCAGAACGTACTGGCCCTGGGTTTTTTTTGCAGCTTGAAAATGCCTATGCCACTTACAGCTCCTAAAAGCCTATGTGTGCATGGTCACGTAGAATAACCTGGAGAGGCGTTTTTAAGCTGTAAAAAAAAGCCTGACGCCCCTAGGAGCAGCTGTAAAAACGTCCTGTGTGCATGAGGCCTAACTCTGTGCCTAGCAAGCTTTGTAAAGGCACAAACTACAGATAACAAAGACAAATAATTGTTCATATAAAATGTTACTTTTGCTTTTCTAACAAAATGCAACAAGAAGAAGCAACTATGTATGGGACCTCCTTGCCCATATGGACCTGGAAATGGTTTGTTCCATCTACATTCATTGTTGCCATCGCCTACATGTACCTGTTGGATACAAAAGACAATTTCTGATGCTTTCATTAGATTCCCTTGTGTACAGGAACTTTTATATCCAAAATGATAATAAGTATTGTTCTTCCATAGTTGCCTAGCAATATTCAGCTAAATAAAACAGTAACTGGCTTTTTAGCAGTATTTTTATAATCTACTTATTTTGGAAAGGAACATAATGGAAGAGGTCTGACAGTAGCTTCATTCAACACCCTTATAAAAGATGGCTTGCTTTAGATGCCATGTGTCATAATAGTGCCATTTAGCGAACACAATGCTTTAGTGAGGTGCTTATTTTTAACTTAGCAAAAAAAAAAAAAAAAGTCTTATCGCAGGTATTAGTCTTGAAAATGTCACGGTCACATAACTTTTATTTATTGGTTCTACTGTCGCAGAAGATACAGTATCTCTCGTTCCATTGCTCTGCCACAGCTTTAGTGTTATTTTTAATACGCTCCACCCGTGTGAAGTGGTTATTTAAAATGTCTGAGCTGTGATAACGTTGAAGTCTGAGGAGTAAATACACATTTCCTAGTTATCAACTAGCACAGACTTATGTTGCCAGAGGCTTTGTATGTTATCTGGAGCTCTTTGGGTCCAAGAATAAAAATGAGCTGGGCGGCAAACATGCTCGGCTGCCACTGTAAACATTTATTGTACGACACACTCTGCTGCATGGAGATATTATGTATTATAGAAATGTAAGCGCATATATTTGTCAGCTACTTTTTTGAGTCTTACAAAATCATTATGTGCTCTAATTAGTTATTGGGAAACAGCCCTGCTTGTTAGTTGTGTATTTTCCATTTGAATGTGCATATGTAAAGAATGGAACATCATCATCAACATCAGCAACCTTTTTCATTCACCATGGCATATAACAGCATATATTGAGACCAGGAGGCATTGCCCTGCTTGGTGTAGGCAATAAGCGTAGGAATAATATGAGAGTTGGGAGTTAAGAGGAGAACTACAGGCAAAAGATACAATTTAATAACATATTTGTAATTTGTAAAGCCATTTATCTGAGTTTCCTTCTTTTTTTTTTTTTTTGGGAACACTCTTTGGAGAGGAATTGTAATAATTTACAAGGCCTGTATAAAGAAGCCTGTAGCTGACATCATCTTTTGTGTAGGTCAGAAAACAAACCAAACATAAACACAAAAGTATCGTATGTACACACCAAAGATAGGCTGACCACCAAAGTCCAAGTCACAGTATATAAAAAATTTCCAAAATTCTCTTGCTGCTCTCAGCCAAAGGGGAGGCAGAGACCCAGAAGAGCAGACGCTTTTGTGCACATTGGATCAGGCTTGGTTAGCTATTGGGGGGGGCTGCTTACTGAAGGTTTTTTACCTTCATGCAGAACCACTTTAAGGTCATTGTCCTGCTGCATCATCCAACTTCTACTAAACTTCAGCTGGTGGACAGGCACCCTGACATTATCCTGTAGGATATTTTGGTAAACTTGGGAATCCAGTTTCCACATGATGATGGCAAGTGGTTCAGGCCCTGAGGCAGTGAAGGAAGCCCAAATCATGATGTACGATGTACCCTCTACTATATGTAACCGTTGGGATGATGTTTTGATGTTGGTAAGCTATGCCCTTGTTGCACCATACATAGTGCCAAGTGTTCTTCCAGAACAATTCAACTTTTATTTCATCAGTCCACAAAACATTTTCCCAGTAGCGTTGCAGTTTGCCATAGTGCTCTTTGGCAAACTTCAGACGCGCAGCACTTTTTTTTTTTTTTTGGGAGAACATCGGCTTCCTCTGTGGTGTTCTGCCATGGACACCCTGCCTGTTCAAAGACTTATGTATGGTAGACTCACGAGCAGGGATATTTTCCAGTTCCAATGATGTCTTCAAGTCTTTAGCTGTTACTCATGGGTTCTGCTTTACCTCATTGGGGATTCTGCATTGTGCTTTTGGAGTTATCTTGGCTGGGTGCCCACTTCTAGGAAGAGTAGCCACATAAATTGTCTCCATTTATAGACAATTTGTCTAACTGTTGACTGATGGATGCCTGATAAGGATGAGCTCCAGCCTGTTCTCACACTCCACGTACAGAGCCCGCCAGGAAGTCGGCACAACGCTGCGCTAATCACAGGCAGTGAGACATTTTCCCGATGTGCGGCTGCAAAGATCAGGAAATGTCTCACTGCCTGTGATTAGCGCAGCGCCGTGCCGACTTCCTGGCAGGCTCTGCACGTGGAGTGTGCGAACATGCCAGAGCTTATCCTTAATGCCTGAACACTTTGAGATTGCTTTGTATCATTTTTCAGCCTGCAGATGTACTACTCAAATGTCTTTAGAGAGCTCCTTTTTTGTAAGGCATTGTTCACATCAGCTGATCCTTCTTATAAACATAAAACATAAAATGTTTGAGTGTCTTTTATCAAAGTAGTTTTAAACTACAACTCCAAACTTGTTTCATTGATTGGACTCCAGGTGTACACACTACCGACTCCAATTAGCTTTCGTTGAAGTATGTCGTTTATGGGGTATTCCCCCCGGAAGAACACACCAGCCAGTTAATTGGATGCTGATTGGCAGATCTTTTTTGGTCATGCCCCTTCGACAGAAGCTAGCCGAACAGCCAGTTTCTGTTGGATCAGCTACTAAACACACACGCCAAATGTCAGCCGGTTTCTATTGAACAGGCGGATGCCGTCTGATATTTGGCTCGCATGTACGGCCCTTTACTCTTACAGTTCTGTGAATGGGTGTGTTCAGTGTTCAGTAAAGACATGAGAAATTAGAGCTGTTTGTGTCAGCTTTAGCACATTGTGTTTGTCTATTGTTGTGACTTACAGTGCCTTGAAAAAGTATACATACCTCTTTGAAATTTTCCACATTTTGTCATGTTACAACCTGTGAAGAAACCCTGTCCTCAACATGTCCGCCGTAAATGCTTCCTTTGTCCAGAACCAGCACTATCCAAGACCTTAGCCCACCCAGTCTCCAGCCGTAACTCAGTGTAGGATGAACAACAACATCAAACTCCTTTATTCAAGCACATGTTACCACAGATATACAACTCAGAGACACTCTGCCCCCACCCTTAGATTCAGGGAGGGGTAAACTGTCTAATCACAATAGACACACAGGTCAGATGTATTCAAATTTCTCATTAGTAAACAGTCTTATCAGAAGGGAGAGCTGTTGGAGGAATTCACCCCCACCAATCTCACAGGTAATCTACATACACATCCCATAATATCCAAGGCAGACAGACACAATAGAACATTAGAATACAACCCCACCCCAAACAATCACAGCCAAGAAAATCCGACAGAGTATATAATTCAGAGTCCCATTTTTCCTAGGTCTGTGCCTTCATAGTCATATACAGACAAGACTATATGTACTATAGACTGAACGCCATGTTATATTCACTAGACACTGAATGGCTGAGCAATTTGATTGGCCATCTTCATTCAGGCCTTTGATATGCTTTAGTCTTTCAGACAGACAACAACCCCCAGCCGTTAACAGCTGCAGTCATAAACCACCCCAATTTGCACTCCCGCATATCAACATCAATAAGTCCCCTTAGATATGTGTAATTAGATTAGATTAACAGATACCACCTGAACACCCTTTTGAGTCCTGGAATGCCTAATTCTGTATTCTTGAATATTAACATCAACAAGTCCCCCCTGATATATTAGCACCCCAGGAGGGAGCCTCCGCTAGGCCAACCCAAAACACTCCTTGATCCCATTGTTACCCCCTCAAGTCTAATTACCATCAATAAATACTTCTTCTATGGTCCTTTAAACAATGTACCCTTTGAAATGTTCAATTAGATTAACAGGCTATACCTCACACACCTAGGTAGACTTGCATAAGATAAACATATCAAAGGGACATCAGCTGTTATATTAAAATTGAGTTGGCTTGGACAAATCGACCATTGTCAACTGAATTCTGGCCTGGCCAAAATTTATGTTGTATGTGTACATACATATAATAATATAATGTAATCCCACATAAATCGGCGAACATATTACAACAGAGACAACGCACAATATATACAACATTCCAATGTGGCTGTACAGTGTGTCTAAATAGCACAGATCATAGTGGGGTTCTAAGTCACCCTGTGCCCCTAATGGACGCAGGGTGATTTACAAATAAGAGGGGCCAGGGGAGCTGGACACGGAGTCTCCAGAGCTCTCCAAGGTAAGCTGAGTTCCACAAACTCCCCACCCAAAGTGACTCCTGTCACATATCTCCCCTTTTGGCAGGAGACTAACACAGGAGGAGACCCCAGACGGGTTGACTCTGAAGTTATTCAGTAGTTCCAGTCCCCCAATGCCGGTATCCCCACATTATCCCAAATAAATTGTCCCAAACATAGCATTACTCACCCAGCCAACCTCTGCCACTCTCAGAGAACATGCCCGCCGCTGGGGCGAGGCATGGACTGGCCCTTCTGCTGGGTTGCTGTGAGTGGAGACCACAGTCCCAGCCACCGATATCAGCTCAAGCTGCAGTTGTGTGTAGAGGGCAGTTGCATTCTGCCCTGTTAGCACTTCAGCTGAGGACCCCACATCATCCACTCCGGCTAACTGCTGGGGCGGGAGGCCAGCTTCCTCCACTCCCTGACTGTGGATTTGCTGCTGGGGTGGAAGGATGACCTCCGTCTCTTCCAAACCGTGTAGCTGCCATTGGGGAGGTGAGCCGGCTGCTTCCTCAGCCATTCCCTCATCTGGCTGCTGGGATGACATTTCTCTGACACTGTCTCCCAGGTGCACGAATCCTTGTTGTGGAGTGATCATCTCCTTCTCCCCCTGGGCCTCCAGAACTCCCGCAGGTGTGGGGCAGAGGTCTTGGATCCTCTGTTCGGTTGCCAGCGCTTCAGCTGGAGAAGTTTGTTGTAACTCCACAGATGCTGCTGGCAGAAAATCCCATGTCCCTGTCAGTGTTGTGGGAGAAAGGCTGACTACCTCTTCTCTCAAGAAGGCACTCTGCCCTGTTGCCAGCAATTTAGCTGGGAGTAGAAGCTTCACTACATCTGCTTGTCGCTGGGGAGAGGGGCCGACTGTTCCTTCTCCATGGAACTCTGTAGTTGTTGCCAGTGCTGGGCAGAGGTTGGTAGCACTCTGCCTTGTTGCCAGCACTTCTGCTCCACATCATCCACTCCGGCTAACTGTTGGGGAGTGACTGTCACCTTCTCACTATGGGCCCCTGGCACTGCTGCAGGTGTGGGGCAGAGGTCTTGGACCCTCTGTCCAGTGGCCAGCGCTTCAGCTGGGGAAGTCTTTGGTAACTCCACAGATGCGGCTGTTGTTGCTGGGCAAAGCTCAGGGAAGTTTGGTCCTAATACCAGCTCTTCTGCTGGAGGCTCACCAGGTTGTTTTTCTTCAGCAGAACAGTCTATCAAATCCCCAGTCTCTATAACTGGTGTCTGGGGATAATGATTCACCATCTTCTGTCCGTAGAATGAAGAAGAGGTTACTGGTGTTGGGCAGAGCTCAGTGATGTCTGGCCTTGATGCCAGCTCCCCTGCTTAGTTGGTGGCATCATTCTGGGGTGCCATCTGCTGCTGGAAAGTGACCATCTCCTTCTCACCCTAGGCCTCTGGAACCGCCGCAGTTGTGGGACAGAGGTCTTGGACCCTCTGTCCAGTTGTCAGTGCTTCAGCTTTGGAGGTGGCAATCTCCTGAGTTTCCACTGCCGATTCTCTGGCATGCTGCTGAACGTGTTCTAGCAGTTTTCTGTAAACCTTTTCCAGATACTGTTCCTTCCTTAGCAAATAGTCCAGGACAGGTTTAAGCTCTGAGACCCCTGCAAGACCGAGCATAGCCTCTTTGTATTCTCGCAGGTCTTCAAGGGTAGGTTCCCCTTCATCGCTAAATGCAAAACAATCTGGAAGTCTCTCCCACAGCAATCCAGGGCCACCAAAGTCATATCCCTCCATTCTGTTGTCTCCTCGAAATATTCCTCCTCTGCATGCCATTGCAGAGCCCGATACCGGTTGTCCAGCTCTATCTCCTGCTGGACCAGCCTGCCCAACTCAGTCACCCATTGCTCCTGGGGCCGCTCTCCCAGGAATTGCATCCGTAACTCCTGTTGTTCACTGGCCTGTTGCTCTGGGGTTGGAAAGCATTTGCCCGGTTGCATACCAGCAACCTGGAGGGCTCTAATCCAGAGTCCTACCCGAATCTGCTGCCTGACCTCCAGGTATTCATCCGCAGACATAGACCTGGTGTATGCTGAAAGGACGATCTGCAGCAGCAACTCTGATGCCAGATCCATATCTCCACTGGGGTGACTGAAGTCTGCTATCCTGGTCTTGGATCCAGGTGGAGGTTTGGGTGTGTTCACAGCCAGGAAGCACGATCCTGCTGCTGCTAGCCAGTTGTGATGAACCCTTGTCCTCAACAGGACTTTGTCCGCCATAAATGCTTCCTTTGTCCAGAACCAGCACTATCCAAGCCCCTTTAGCCCACCCAGTCACCAGCCGTAACTCAGTGTAGGGTGAACAACAACATCAAACTCCTTTATTCAAGCACATGTTACCGAAGATATACAACTCAGAGACACTCGCCCCCACCCTTGGATTCAGGGCGGGGTAAACTGTCCAATCACAATAGACACACAGGTCAGGTGTATTCAAATTTCTCATTAGTAAACAGTCTTATCAGCAGGGAGAGCTGTTGTTGGAATTCACCCCTACCAATCTCACAGGTAATCTACGTGCACATCCCATAATATCCAAGGCAGACAGACACAATAGAACATTGGAATACAACCCCACCCCAAAATGATCACAGCAAAGAGTACACAACAGCATGAGACAACACACAATATATACGCATATACAACATTCCAGTGTGGCTGTACAGTGTGCCAAAATAGCACAGATCATAGTGGGGTTCTCAGTCACCCTGTGCCCCTAATGGACGCAGGGTGATTTACACATAAGAGGGGCCAGGGGAGCTGGACATGGAGTCTCCAGAGCTCTCCAAGGTAAGCTCCACAAACTCCCCACCCAAAGTGACTCCTGTCACACAACTAAAAACGTAAATGTATTTTATTGGGATTTTATGTGATAGATCAACACAAAGTGGCACATAATTGTGGAAGGAAAATTATAAATGGTTTTCACATTTTTTTACAAATAAATACATGAAAAGTGTGGCATACATTTGTATTCAGCCCCCCTGAGTCAATAACTTTGTAGTGATGTCTCTGCCAGCTTTGCACATCTAGAGAGTGACATTTTTGCCCATTCTTCTTTGCAAAATACTATTAGATAATCATTGGGTTGTTCATTTTAGTTATGTGCTTCATATAAAGTCCCACTTTCCCACTGTCCCACTTTCCCTCTCCTTCTTTTATTATGTACCAGGGATGGAGATATGAATTTTTTAGTCATGACCTCATTTAAAGTCCAAACTTTTTCCTCTTTTGTTTCCAAGTAATTGAGGAATGGAAGCACATAACTCATTTATTATTGTACACTAATATCATCTGTGACACATTTCTGCCTATTTAGATTTTATTTTTATACAGGGGTCTTCTGAAGGCAATTGGTTCTACTATATTTTAGTTAGGGGTATCAGAGTAAAGGGGGCATACAAATGCATGCCACATTTTTCAGATATTAATTTGTAAAACATTTTGAGAACCATTTTTCATTTTCCTTACACTTCACAATTATGTGCCACTTTGTGTTGGTCTATCACATAAAATCCCAATAAAATAAACGTATGTTTTTGGTCGTAACATGAAAAAATGTGGACAAATTCAAGGGGTATGAATACTTTTTTCAAGGCACTGCAGTTGAGGATCAGATCACATTTTATAACAAATTACTGCAGTAAGCAAGTTAATTCCAAAGGGTTCACATACTTTTTCTTGCTGTTGTATATACCAATGTCTCAGATATGTTCATAGACAAGTCAGTTATTTGGTGTGGCTTTGCTAAGCAATACCAACCCTTAAAGTGATAAAGGTTAATTTTTTTCTTTTATATTAGCAAACATGTTATACTTACCTGCTCTGTGCAAGGCCAGTGGCTCTTGCTGCTATCATTCTATCCAATAAGTACCCGAGACAACGGCTGCAGCCACTGGGCTCGTGCATGTCGCTGGAACGATCGGGTTCAGGTAAGAATGGGGGGGGGGCTCTGGGGGCAGCTGCAGCACAAAAGGTTTTTTCACCTTAATGCATAGGTTTTATTTGAGAAATACTATAACTGACCTGTTGCTCCCTGACCTGTCTGAAATAAATCAGAACCACACAGACGCAACTCTCAGTATCTCACAGGCAGAAGTACAAATGTTTGGCTCACTGTCACAACATGACCGTTTTTCTGTCACATAACTGCATTCCAACTACACAGCACAAACTCTTAGCAATTATAGAGCTGCCTCTGCAGTGCACAACTAATGGACAAGTCTAATGCCTTGCACACACGACCCGTTTTGCCGTCGGAATAAACTCTGAAGGTTTTCCGACGGAGTTCCGACTAAATTCCGCTCAAGCTGTCTTGCATACACACGGTCACACCAAATTCCAACCATCCAGAACGCGGTGACGTACAACACATACGGTTGGACTAGAAAATGGAGGTTCAATAGCCAGTAGCCAATAGCTTCCGTCTTGTACTTGCTTCAGAGCAAGCGTCATTTTTGGTGCATCGGAACAGCATATAGACAAGCGGTTTTTCCGAAAACTCTTTCTGTCGGAAATTCCTCTCGTGTGTACACGGCACTCGTTTTTACCAGAGGAGTAACAAGGTCCAACATTTATAGTGAACCAGTTTCAAGAACTTGCACACTAAAGTAAAAGCACTTTAAAACATCACTTATCTTTCATTCATCTCTGTATCTATAAGCATTGTGGAAGAATTAGTTTTCAAAGTTCACAACACAATTAATTTGTTTTCAAACTCACAACACAGTTTTTAAAATTTTAAAGTGGAGGGCCACCCTGAAAAAAAAAATCACCAAAAATCCTAAAAAAAATTTAAAAAAAAACATTTGAAAAAAAAAATGTTAAACTTACCTAAACCCTTGTTGCTAAGCAGTCTTCCTAATCTGCCTCTTCCTATTCCGCGGCGTGTTCTTCTCCTTGGTGAGCGGCCCCGTTGTCTTCTGAGAACTGTGTGTGTTCCCAGAACACCACAGGGCCATTCACAGAGCGGACCGCCGCGCCGCTCATGCGTGCGCAGTAGGAAACTGGCAGTGAAGCCGCAAGGCTCCACTGCCTGTTTCCCTTACCTAGGATGGCGGTGCCGGGACCCAAGAGCCGAGGGACGGGTCGGCCTCGGGCGGCCGACATCGCGGGCACCCAGGACTGGTAAGTACTTATTTAAAGTCAGCAGCTACAGTGTTTGTAGCTGCTGACTTTTACATTTTTTTTCAGGCCGGAATCCCGCTTTAAGCTGGCCATATACCAAAATTTGTCAGCCAAACAGCACCTCCATCCAGTCAGATTCTTGTGATATTTGTGGATCGTTAAGAAAAAATTACTTCACATTACAAGCAGCTAGAGAGGTCAATGGTGGCTTGTTCGAAAACTATTCTACTATTTTTTCAAGGCTAACACCATCTTTTACATCAAATTACATGTTACATCGATATTTATGGAGCAGTGCATGTGCATGCTATGCTAGGTTATCAAGGAGCAGGGCATGAGTAGTGAGACCCCAGGCCAGTAAGATTACCTAGTATCAGCTCCAAATCATACTTAGTAAACTTGTGCAGCGCACCCCCTTAAGGGCTGCAAATGAACTGGGATTCCCTACTCTGAACAGCCAGGCACTCCAAATTTTCACAAGCACTCTTGAGACAGAGAACAGTCCGTGACTTTGTTTGTTTGTATTTTTTGAGGGTAATAACTTGGATAGGAATGGGAGCTTATGGGATGCCCACTGACTTCAACAACAACCTCAAAGACAACTTCCCGTATACAGTCTCTATATACAGCTCCTCTTCTTGCTCCAGCATGCACTTGCTTTCAGAACTCAGCTGGATCACTGTTAAGATCTGACAGTCACTCAGTCAGATTAAAGGCGATAGCCCATTATAGACAGGAACCCGAGGCCCCTTGTTGTGTAGCAAGAATTACAGTGTCCAGCTTGTACTATTCCTCCTATAGTTACTGATCCCAGTACCACCTCTTCAGGCACTGCCAACCCACCTGGCTGCAGCTGCTCCTTTCACTAGCCCTCTAGGCTAAATTCTCCCCACAGTTCTCCAGACTGACACTCACCAGCCCACCCGGCTGACTCTCAGGAGATCTCTCAGACATGCTGACCTGCTCCTGCAGTGCTCTCTCCTTGCTCCCATGCCTCCAGGAAGGGCTTCTATGTGTGTTATGGTAGGATACTTCCAGCACCCGAGCCCCGGCTCAAGGTCAACCCCCCCCCAGACTAGGGGGCACCCTCAAGGGCCACTGACAGCCTCTTCAGCACTCCATCTCCATTTTCAACCTGACTGCCCCTGCCGGCTTGCCTATTTATGAGGTGGCCAGCCCCCTGCCAGCTCTTTACTCGGGATTGGCTGAGGTCTTCATAGATATTCCAAGCAGCTCCTCCTAGCCTCCACCCACTATGTCTAGAACATTTTCCAATGTCCCAGGAAACTGGGGGAAGCACCAGAGAGGCATCCAGCCCTGAGTCACTGAACCCTGACCCAGATTCACAGCTCAGGCTTAAACCTTTAAATTCTCTTACACTAAGAACCTAGCACACTAGAGGGTGCTACACTTGCTTTATTATATCACAGTACTACAGAACTCAAAGCTGAAAGCTTTGTTGAAATATGGCAATAGACAATGACAAATGGCAATAACAAAAGACCCATCATGTATAGTTCACAGTTGCTAATGCTATGTGCCGCTTAATCTATGTTAATATTAAAATCATGTTTGTTTAGTCTAGTGGAAAGTGTTTCATCTAATTGCTACATGTTTTGGAAAAGTAATATTACAAGCATATTACATACTCTTAGGCAGTATTTAAACACTGTAACAGCTATAACTTAAAGTGGAATTTTAGCCAAAATGTTATTTCGGTTTTTTTTCACAGTGGAAAAGAGAATACCTGTCAGGTTGTATTGTTGTCTTATTGGGCAGATTTTCCTTTATTTCCTATCCTGATCCTGGTGGCAATCTTGTCACAACATAAGGCAAAACTAAAAAAAAGAAACTCACCATATCCAGTTGTGTGGCCTCCCCCGTGCTTTCCACCTAAGTGTTATTGTTAACAAAATGCCACCAGTTTGAGGACTGTGCTGTTTAATGGTATATCAGTAGAGATGTCACCAACTAAAGTGCTTCTCATAGATCAGGCTGTGGGATGTGCGTAGACACAGAATTGTAGGCTTTTATTGCATCATCCTACACTGATTACATGACAGGCTGTAGAAATGTGCATTGATACAACACAAAATATGGTGGGCACATTTGACTCTTCAGGGTAAAAATAAACAGCTAAGAAGACAACGATTTTGTAAGGGAAAGTATTATGTAAAATCAGTGCTCGCCTTTTATTTTTCTACTGAGTCATTGTGTAGGTTTTATACATGCAGCAAATCTTCAGGATGCAAAAAAAAACAAAAAACAATCATACATTTTAAAATTGCTTTTATTTTGTGCATTAAATATCATTGGGTGCAGATCTAAATGAGAAACATTATAGTACATACTTTTGTGGAAAACCCTCCTAGAGGGGTGGGAGAAATTAAAGCCAGAAAGAGGGGGGGCAGGAGAAATCCACATAACTGCCGATGATCTTGCAGTTGGATATAGGTATAATGGTCAGTTGTCCTTTAGGTCATACAGTGTCTTGAATAAGTATTCATACCCCTTGAACTTTTCCACATTTTGTCATGTTGCAACCAAAAACTTAAATTAATTTTATTGGGATTTTATGTGATAGACCAACACAAATGGCACATAATTGTGAAGTGAAAGGAAAATGATAAATGGTTTTCAATTTTTTTTACAAATAAAAATGTGAAAAGTGTGGCATCCATTTGTATTCAGCCCCCTGATTCAATACTTTGTAGAACCACCTTTTACTGCAATTACAGCTGCAAGTCTTTTTTGGGTATGTCTCTACCAGCTTTCCACATCTAGAGAGTGACATTTTTACCCATTCTTCTTTGCAAAATACCTCAAGCTCTGTCAGATTGGATGGAGAGTGTCTGTGAACATCAATTTTTAAGTCTTACCACAGATTTTTATTGGATATAGGTCTGGACTTTGACTGGGCCATTTTAACACATACATATGCTTTGATCTAACCATTCCATTGTAGCTCTGGCTGTATGTTTAGGGTCGTTGTCCTGCTGGAAGGTGAACCTTCGCCCCATTCTCAATCAGCCCCAGTCTTTTGCAGACTCTACACTGTAAAAGATTTTGTGCTGGGTCTACTAAAAAAAATTGAGGCAACTATTTGCATTAGCTTTTTAAGTACTGTCAACTAAACTTATTTTTGTCTGACTCATTAGATTTTTCATGTTTTCAACTTAGTTGTTTTAAGTTAAGGAAACTCAATTTTTTTCAATTCATAGACCATAGTGTTTTAAGCTACACATACCTTAACTTGTCTGGAACTATATTTTTTAAGTAAAGCCAACTCAATTTTTCCAGTTTATAGACCATAGGTTCAAGTAAAGCCAACTCAATTTTTCCAGCTTATAGACCATAGGTTTAAGTAAAGCCAACTCAATTTTTCCAGCTTATAGACCACAGGTTTAAGTAAAGCCAACTCAATTTTTCCAGTTTTTAGACCATAGGTTCAAGTAAAGCAAACATAATGTTTCCAGTTTCCAAAAAAGTTTAAGTTAGGGACACATGTATTAAATTATTTATTTCAAGTACTTATATAGCACCATCAATTTATGGAGCTCTTTACATATACATTGTACATTCACATCAGTCCCTGCTCTCAAGGAGCTTTCAATCTAAGATCCCTAACTCACATTCATACACATATTAGGGACAATTTACACAGGAGCCAATTACCCTACCAGCATGTATTTGGAGTGTGGGAGGAAACCTACGCAGGCACAGGGTAGAGCATTCAAACTGCAGGCAGGGAGTATCATTGTCAGGATTCAAACCAGTGACCCTTTTGCTGCTAGACAAAAGTGCTAACCACTACACCACTGTGCTACCTTATTACTTAGTTTCTTAGTTTTAAGCAATATTAAACATTTTTTTTACCAAAAATATGTAGACTAATACATATCGTCCTAAACTGAGGAAAAAAATAGTTTTTTTATATATTTTTGGGGGATATTTATTATAGCAAAAAGTAAAAAATAATGCGTTTTTTTTTTCAAAATTGTTGCTCTTTTTTTGTTTATAGCGCAAAAAATAAAAAACGCAGAGGTGATCAAATACCACCAAAAGAAAGCTCTATTTGTGGGGAAAAAAGTATGTCAGTTTTGTTTGGGTACAATGTCGCACGACCGTGCAATTGTCAGTTAAAGCGATGCAGTGCCGGATCGCAAAAAGTGCTCTGGTCAGGAAGGGGGTACATTTTTCCGGGGCTGAAGTGGTTGGGTCCGGGGCTGACAACTGTGCGGTTGTGCGATGCTGTACCTAAACAAAATTGATCTTGTATACACCGCTCCTTCACTGCTCCTGCCCATTGAAATCAATGGGGCAGCGCGGCTATACCGCCGGCAAAGCTGCTTTGCAGTGGTTTTAACCCTTTCTCGGCCGCTAGCAGGGGGGTAAAACTGCCCTGCTAATGGCCGAATACCACCGCTAAAATGACGGTAAAGACGTAAGCGCCGTTTTACCACCGATGCCGCCCCCACCCCAGTGTGAAAGGGGCCTAAGGTTCTCGAACAAACCTCTGAGATTAAATTACACACAGGTGGACTCTATTTATTAATTCTGACTTCTGAAGGTAATATGTTCCACTAGATTTTAATTAGGGGTATCAGTGTAAAGAGGGCTGAATACAAATGCACGCCACACTTTTAAGATATTTATTTGTAAAAAATGTTGAAAACTATTTATCATTTTCCTTCCACTTCACAATTATGTGCCACTTTGTGTTGGTCTATCACATAAAATCCCATTAAAATACATTTACGTTTTTGGTTGTAACATGACAAAATGTAGAATATTATGAATACTTTTTCAAGGCACTGTATAATGCTTTGCTTCACTGCGCCACAAAACGTATCCCCCAGTTGCGTTCAAGTGAATGGGGCTGCCCTGCAACCACCCTGCAACTGCATGCAATGCATACAGTTGTGGTGCAGTGGGGTAGGCTTTTAGTGGTTAAACAGGTGGTGAGGAGGCAACATAGTGCTTCTCACTGCCTGCTGAATGCCTTCTAAAAAGCAATTAACTGTATACCTCTTCAGAGGGTTACCAAGACTATAAAAGAGTCTCAAGTGTTACAGGCTGCTTTGGTTATTGGTTACCTAGCAATTGGTATTGAATGTGCCTCATCTATTTGTTATAAACTGATAATGTTCTAGGTCTGTTGTCTTAAAGAAGATATCTAGGTATGGATATTTTATGCAGATGTAGCACCCTCCCAGTTAGGCTGCTAGGATGTTAGGTAAATTTAGTCTATTGGCCTCCACTAGTCTCTCACGGGAAGATTGTACTCTGAGCTGAGCAAAGAACTGTTCCTAAAGTTTGCAACATAGAGAAGAGTGTCCTCTTATTTATGTTAGTGGTTCTGGATTACCCAGACTACTCCCCATCCAAGTTACCAAACAATAAAACCACAAACAGACATCCCCTAGACTTCTCTTTGTGTTAGTGTGCCTGGGCTGTTCTTTGTGTGCTCTGGCAGCCTCTGCATTATTGAGGGAGAACCTTGGTCATTATCATTATCTGTACTGGAAGTGTACAGTGAATTTGTCTTTGACCATCATCAGCCAGAGGCCCTCTCGGGAGAACCGCTAAACATAGTTAGATTGGTCCAGCTTGGGAAAGCTAAAAATCACTGAAGTAGGCATTGCACTCCATTGATCTTCACATGCTTCCAGGTCCCAGGCTGAGTTACAGGCATTGCTCCATTTTGAAAACAGATGGTTTGCTGCTGGGCTTGGGCACTATCCAGAGAATGCTTTGCATCCCTGACCTGTCTCTCCACCTTATCCAATCAGAGAACACTTTGAATTCATTCAGAAAATGCAAAGGATTCTCTAAATGGTGCTGGTGCTAAGTGGACAACCTCCTGTGTGTAAGGGTAGGTGGGTATGGTGATTGTCACATCCTTCATGTTTCCCTGCTCATTGTGTGCCAAGCAAGGCTCATATGAGGGGCCTACCCCAGGGTGAGTTCTTCTAGGCTACACTAGGCACCTTAACAGAGTCGCCTGCCTTGCACATGGGATGCCTTGACCTTTCTGATGAACATTGTGTAAATTTGAGCATATAACTGTAGTTTAGTTAACGCTCCTGTCCCATGTCGATGGATGCTTTCACTGTCATGGCTGCATTTATTAGGGACATGCAGAGCCAATGCCCTCTCTACCTGTCCAGCATATTATCACTACCTCACTCTCAGTAACAGTATGAGGTCCCACCATGCCCCCAGCGCGGACTCAATGCATGCACTTCACTCGATTCTTACTCTTATGTACCTGTGTACAGGTTGAGGGCCCCGGCAGTGCAGATCTGCTCCTGTTGCTATGGTAGATGGATCGCAACTGAAGAAGTGCCAACAATATCTCCCTCACTGCAAGAGGCACCTGCCACATGTACACGCTTAATGACATGCCACTAGAGAAACCTTCATTACCCTTGGTAACCACTTGTATCTTCATACTGTATTAACTCTTGTGCTTTATCTGATCCACGTTGTAGACTATGCATGTGCCAGTTACTTGCATGACACCCCTTTTTAATAACTTCAGACCAGTTGGAGCAAGGTTTCAAAGCTTTACTAAAAAAATAACATGACAATGACAGTCCAAAAATTAGTGCAAACACATTCTTAACATCTTTATTCCATAACTAAGGCTTGCTACTGTCCCAGCATACTTGCTCAGGTTAAAGCGGAGTTCAACCCAAAAGTGGAACCTCCGTTCATTTGTCTCCTCTCCCCCTCCAGTGCCACAATTGGCACCTTTCGGGGGGGGAGGATAACTATCTTTGACGGATATCCTATTCCCACTTCCGGGAGTCCGGGCCACGGCCCAGGACGTCACCACGGGGCTTCCTCCTCCTCTCCCTATCACCGGGCCAGTAGTAGAGAGAAGCGGGGCCTCGGGCATACGCGTTTCCCGGCCTGAAGCTGTAAGGCTACACTGCCGGGTTCCCTTACCCGCAATAGCGGCAGCAGTACCACCCGACAGCTGATAGAAACGTCAGCTGCGGAGCGGACATCGCTGGACTCCTAGACAGGTAAGTGTCCTATTATTAAAAGCCAGCAGCTGCAGTATGTGTAGCTGCTGGCTTTCATTTTTTTTTAGGGCGGACCTCTGCTTTAAGTCCATAATTGTATGAGTCCATAGTGGGTTTAACTCCGATCCGGCAATTCTGTGGTCCTCCAGCCTCCAAGAACAGCATAGCAGCATTCTAATCCCCACATTCTCGGGCTCCATCTCACTCTGTTAGTTCCCTCTTCAATTTTCTTCCCCCCCCCCCCCCCCGGGCACAGACTTCTTATATATATGTTCCTTATATAGTGAATGGAACCAGTGGGCCAGGCCCAGCAGAGCCCGCCAAGAAGAAAACCCCGGGAACACAATTAACTCTTAGCTTCCCGACTGGGGCAGTGTAAACGAGCAACTATAACCTCTACTTGCCTACATGTGCTCAAAGTGCACCTGCTCAGCACCGGACCTGGAAGCTAGTGGAGATCACTGGAGTATCAGTGGCTACTGCAGCGATTTCCAGCTTCGAAGGTGATCAGCCAGGTATGGTATATACACAGTTACATTGGTCCAAGCTGGACCAATCTAACTATTTATAAAATATCCCCGCCTGGAATTCTTCTCAAAATATTTGTCACATGGAGATGAGGTTATGTGTTTCATCTCCTAGAGTTCCATATATCATAATCTAGTATTTTGCTGCAATCTAAAAGTTACAGTGGTGTTCTGAAAAGCATTTTCTTTGCATTTTTGAAGCACCATTAATGGTTTTCATTGTGCACTGTAAACAACATTGGAAGAAACATACAAATTATTGATATTTATGGTCATTTTGATCACTAAAACAATACTAAAGGTAAAATTTAAAGAAAAATAAACGTGTTATACTTACCTGCTCTGTGCAATGGTTTTGCACAGAGTGGACCCTTACCTCCTCTTTTCGGGTCCCTCACTGACGCTCCTGGCTCCTCCCCCTACTGAGTGCCCCCATAGCAAGTCGCTTGCTATGGGGGCACTCGTGCATGCTCACTCCTGAGACCTGCTTTGTGGATCCACAAGACCCAACCCCTGCTCCCTCATTTCACTGGCTGTGATTGACAGCAATGGCTCCTGGGCCAATGAGGAGGCAGGGAGCCGGGACAGCAGCTGCTCTCGTGCACATCACTGGATAAAGGCCAGGCTCAGGTAAGTATAAAGGGGGCCTGAAGGGGGTAAACTACATACTGAAGGTTTTTTATCTCCATGCATAGAATGCATAAAGTAAAAAACCTTCAGGCTTTAGAATCACTTTAAAAAGCATAACTAAACACAGCAAGGCCCTGGTTAAAAATATTAATGAAGGCTCATCCATGTCTCATTAAACAGCCTTTGATTTTTATTTCATTATGCCCCTAAAGTAGGGTAATATTTTGCATTCTGTTTTTATAGATCCAACTAAGATTGGACAAAAAAAACAGAATTATGAGAATAAAAAAAAGAAGGGCTATTCTGTTGTTTGCAGAATTTAAGACAAGCTGGTAAATACAAGAGATTGAGGAGATAAGCCAGGACCCTCTGGCCTTGTGAACCCAGGAATATTGAAACCCTCTGCATCCTAGTTATTTATGAAATTTGCATTTCAGTTGCAATTAAGGGGAACTCGATGAGTAACAATTATTGTCCATAACAACCAGCAACCCAATGGCAAAATACTGACTCAAAGGGAGGTTCCGCTAATTGCGATGAGGTCTGTTGTGCAGGGTAGGAGAGGCTTGTTTGAGTTTTATCAACCACTGTCTTTTAATATTACATGAATGTAGACTGGATCCACCCTAGTATTTTCATGTAATCTACTTATACATGCAGGAGGTTTACCATTTTTTGTTTACTAGCAACAGTGGATTAAAATCTAATTAAATGCATATATTATAGAGATAATGTGTCATAACTACTTTACAATGTAATTGTACCCTACAATGTAATTCTGTCTTATTTAAAGGGTGATCCCACATAAAATTATTTCCTTTTTTGGTAGATACTGGGGGGCTAAGCCACCTAACACCTGGTTTTAGATTTGTCAGAGACTTGGTTAATCAAATAAGAGGCCTGGGTATGCACAAATGTTGTGACCATCATAATTGGATCCTGCTATTCCTGTGGAACGTGCCACCATCTTGATATTCTCAGTTGGGAGGGTGGCTTTTTTTCCTGCCATTTCAGCGCATGCATGCTGTAAGATCCTGCACTGCAGGCTAGAGAAATTGTATCAAAATCACATGATACTTCATCCCTCAGTGAAACACTGCTTCTTAGGATGTGTGATGTGGATATCTCAGGAGGCAGAAAATGGCTGATCATATGCTATCCTTGCACCCGCAATATGAGTTATTTTGAGGGAACAGCAAATTTACACTGTTATACAAGCTGTACACTCACTACTTTACAATGTAGCAAAGTGACATTTCTTCAGTGTTGTCACATGAAAAGATATAATAAAATATTTACAAAAATGTGAGGGGTGTTTACTGTTTGTGATATTAACCACTTCCAGACCTCTGCACGCCGATATACGTCCTTAATTTGAAGGGGGATATCATTGTTATGGCAGCAGCTAGCTGCGATAACCCTGGTATCCTCTTGTTCGGCCGGCCGTCGGCTTCAAGATAAAAGCGGTCTCTGCGGCGGATTCACCGCGAGATCACTTTTATCGGCTGCTTACCGGAGCCGTCAGCAGCGCCGGAGGCGATCGGATGCTGTCACTAGCTGGGCACGGAGACGAGTGAGGGGAAGATGCCCCCACCCATCTCCATGACATTGCAGGGCGTAAGCGACGTCAAAACGTCACTTCCGCCCATAGCTCTTAAAGGGCCATGTTTTATTTATTCTTTTTTTAAATGACTTTTTTTTTTATTGCATTTTAGTGTAAATATGAGATCTGAGGTCTTTTTGACCCCAGATCTCATATTTAAGAGGTCCTGTCATGCTTTTTTTTCTATTAAAATGGATGTTTACATTCCTTGTAATGGAATAAAAAATGTGTAAAAAAAAGAAATAAAAGATAAAATAAGAAAAACATTTTTTTTAAATGCGTCCCGTCCCACCGAGCTCGTGAGCAGCGCCCGCCAATGGCGCCCTAGGGGGTGGCCAGAGGGGGCCCTGACCCCCCCCCCCCCAACATTATGCTGTGCCCCACCATGTGACCCCCCCCATTAAAAAAATATTTTTTATTTTTTTTTACAAAAAAGCAATGTCTAAGAGGGAGAGCATCCCCAGTCAGCTCCTGCGGGTGATTCCTCCTTCCTCCCTCTGCTCACTGACACTGCATAATGTACGCCCTCACACAACCATGGCCGCCTGATCTGCTCCTTCCCCGGCATCCTCATTGGCAGGGAGAAGAGCGAGTTGCAAGAAGGACTCCACCAGGACTCTCAGTTACTGAAAAAACAGACTGATTTCTCCCGTCCTTAGGACAGGAGAACCAGCCTGTAAATTCCAAGAGATGCCAGACCAGCACTGTCAATAGCAGTGGCAGGACAGCAAGAGAAGGCTGGGGAACCCCACAGTGGCAGAACACCAGGGCCCGGTGGCAAGACAACCTTTGCAACCCTGATAGTTCTTCCACTGCTTTGGACCCTTATACTTTCTTGGTATGCTGGTGACATATATCTCTTGTTTTCTGCCACCCTGGGGGAGGCCCCAATACAGTAGGAAGGGAGCTCACTGCAGAACATGTGAAAGGGCCATTGTGGGATTGCAGTAAAGGGCCCCAGGATATATATATATATATATATATATATATATATATATATATATACATATATCTATATAATTGCATTTTATAGTTGCTCCCTACTTTTGTCCCTGTCCCCCCATGTGCCCCTCTAAATATGAAAGCTGGAGACGCCACTAGCACATGCATATGAAAACGGTGTTCAAACCACACATGTGAGGTATCGCCATGATCAGTAGAGCGAGAGCAATAATTCTAGCCCTAGACTTCCTCTGTAACTCAAAACATGCAACCTGTAGAATTATTTAAACATCACCTATGGAGATTTTTAAGGGTAAAAGTTTGTCGCCATTCTACGAGCGGGCGCAATTTTGAAGCAAGACATGTTGGGTATAAATTTACTCGGCGTAACATTATCGTTCACAATATAAAAAAAAATGGGCTAACTTTACTGTTGTCTTTTTTTTTAATTCAAAAAAGTGTATTTTTTCCAAAAAAAGTGCGAAGTGTAAGATCGCTGCGCAAATACTGTGTGACAGAAAGTATTGCAATGACCGCCATTTTATTCTCTAGGGTGTTAGAAAAAAAATGTATAATGTTTGGGGGTTCTGAGTAATTTTCTAGCAAAAAAAACAGTTTTTAACTTGTAAACAACACATCAAAAAAAGAGTCTTGGTGGTTAATAAATTATCTGCAATTGTGTAAGAGGGCAGGAAGAGGAAGTAGACAAGAAGAAGTTCATTTTCTGGGTGATAGGCAGCTTTATCCAAGTTTCGTGGTGTTTATGACACAGAGACATAGGACATGCTGAATGACCACTGAGTCATACTTGGATGTGGAAATTATAGAAAATTGTTATCAAATACTTACCGTAATTTTCCTTTCCTGGCGTACCATCACGTCAGCACACCATGAGTTAATCCTCCGTAGGTAACCCCAAGGTCCACCTCCAATAGATAGAATAAAAGACCTACCCTCATAATCCCCAGTGTTCTTTAACTAGATAGTGACAGGCCACCAGGGCGGGAAAGTTGTGCTGATGTGAGGGTAGGTCAGAAAAAGGAAAATTACGGTAAGTATTTGATAACAATTTTCCATATTCATGGCTAACCTCACGTCAGCACACCATGGGATTTAACTAGCAATAAAGAAGAAGGGCGGGAAAAAACAAAAGGACTCTTAGCCAAGATATGCTGCATAATAAGGAAAAGCAAATTTTATTTCTCTTGTAAGGCTGACGAGACCACCACTGTCCCAAACTTTGCGGATGCTGTGGCCTGAATATCCAGGCTATAGTGGCGCGCAAAGGTTGTGCAGGAACTCCAACTGGCAGTCCTACAGATGTCTTCTAGTGGAACTTTAGCGTATGCTGCCCAGGAGGCTGCCATCCCTCGTCTTGAATGAGCATGTGTCACTTCCGGAGGGGCCAGACCTTGGTTCTTGTAGGCTAGGGTGATGACCCTTGATACCCAGGAAGAGATAATTCTTGATGTTGCCACCTCACCCCTTTTGACGCCCACTGGGAGGATAAAAAAGTTATCCACCTTCCTAATAGGAGCAGATCTTTTCAGATACATGGCCAGCAGGCTCACCAGATCCAGTGAGCTGAAATCCTCTGTTAGTGCAGATGAAGGTATTTGGTCAAAACTTGGGAGGATTGCCTCCCAATTCTCATGGGAGCGAGATGTGACCTTAGACCTCAGACTTGGAGCAGGTCGGAGAATGGCTTTTGGGGAAGGATCACATAGTAAGGTTCTTTGCAGGACAGAGCCGCCAATTCTGAAACTCTCCTTGCCAAGACTATGGCCACTAAAAACACAATTTTTAAGGTCAGGGACCATAAGGAGCAAGAGTCTGGAGGTATAAATGGAGGTTGTTTGAGTGACCTGAGGATCAAGCGGAGATCCCAGGAAAGTATAAGGCATTTCCTTGGTTTAATGCGAATTGCAGCCTGCAGAAAACGCCTGATTAGGGGATCTTCAGCCCACCTATGCCTGCTGAGAGATGATAGGGCAGAGACCTGCACCCTAATCGAGTTATATGCTCACCCCATATCTAGGGCTGACTGCAGGAAATCCAGTATGTTTGGCCAAGAAGGAGATTCAGGAGAAAAGTGCTTGCGTTCAGCAAATTTTACAAATTTCGTCCAAACATTTTCATACGTGCGGTTGGTTGAGGTCTTTCTGGCCTTCATTAGAGTATGTACCACCTGTGAGGAAAGTCCCTGAGCCCTTAATCGGGCCGATTCAGCAGCCATTCTGCTAGTTTTAGTTTTGCCGGGTTGGAGTGTCGCCACTGGTTCTGGGTCAAAAAGTCCCTCTTGGCTGGAAACGGGATTGTCGGGGCTGACAACATCTGTATGATCAAAGGAAACTAAGGCCTCCTCGGCCATCGGGGAGCCACCAACACCATGTGGACCTTCTCTGCTCTGATCTTCAACAGGACATTCAATAATAATGGGATTGGTGGAAAAATGTACACCATCGGAAAGGCCCAGCAAATCGAAAATGCATCCTGTGTTAGTGCTCCTGCGTAACTGTATTTCGCCACAAACAGGGAAAGCTGAGCATTTTGTGGGGTCGCCTTCAAATCAACAGTGGGCATGCCCCACTTCCTGAAAACTGTCCGGAGGTACCTCGGTTGGAGTGACCATTCGCTTTGTTCGGGGAAATGTCTGCTCAGCTCTGCCAGTTGATTCTGACTTCCTGGGAGATATGCTGCTGTCAGGTCCTGAAGATGCTCCTCTGCCCAGGCAAAGATGTCTGCCGACAGGTGAAGGAGCGTTAGACTTCTTGTCCCCCCTTGGTGGGCAAGGCCTGAAGATTTTGACACCAGGAAGATTGAGAATAGAAACCTCCCCCTCTCTCTTCTGCCGGTACATGCTTGATGGCCCCTTTGGAGTAGAGTTCATCTATATAGGTTCGCAAGGACTGTCTCTTCTCTGGACACTCTGGCCACTGAGTTCTCACAAAGGAATTTGGAGGGTGGTGTAAGAACTTTATAGAGTATCCGTTTTCTACAGTGTCCAGGGTCCAGCGATCTGTAACCCTCGCCGCCCAGACCCTCCAATAGGAGCTTAGCCTCGCTCCCACTGGACAAGCCTAGGCTGGCGCACCCAAAAGGACTTTTCATTTGTTTTGGCTGCCTGTGCTGCCTTAGACTTGTTCCCCACGGAGAAAGGAACTTTGGGTCCCTCTCCATTGAGGTCTCTTCCATCCTGGCCTGTACCATTTTGCCTTCTGGAAGCGTTTGTAGGTTGACTGACTGGGTTGTCCAAATGGCTTTTTTCGGCCAGGCTGAGGGAGAGGAGCCGACTTGCCGTGACTCTCTTAATTGCATCATCCAAGGTCTTTCCAAACAGTAGTTTGCCGTTGTATGGTATGTTGCACAAGGCCTGTTTGGAAATTCCATCTGCCGTCCAAAGGCAGAGCCACAGGGCCCTCCTTGCTGTAACAGCACTGGCCATAGATCTGGCTAATAGCTTTACTAAATCTACCGATTTTTTTGTGTCATGTCCCCTTTAAGCAGCTTACAGTGAGGAAAGGCAGCAGGGTGCAATGGGTGGGCGGCTTGGTTAAGTCCACAGGCAGGTCACTAATCAGTGAAAGACTAAAAGAAGAAAAGAAAGATTACTTACACTACAGCCTCACTGATGAGAAAAAGGAGGGAGGAAGAGAGAGACTGTGTCAGACTTTCACGTACCTGACTGACGAACCCGATACAGCAGGGGTAGGTCTCCCTTATGTATCTGGTTCCCGGCCCCTGGTAGTAAGAACAGAAGGCACGGGAGCACAGAGTGGTATGAGAGTCTGGCGGGTGGCTTGCAAAGGTAAGGCCCAGGATCCAGGTGTAAGAGGACTGATGGTCCTTGACAAGCTGAAGCACAGCAGCAGGTGCAGAGCAGGAGCGGGGTAGACAGGTCCAGGCACAGACAGGGTTGGCAGCAGACGGTCAGCACAGTACAAGGGAGCAGGCAGATTCAGAGTCCAGGTCACAACCAGGGTTGGCAACAGGCGGGCAGCATAGTACAAAGGAGCAGGCAGGTTCAAAGTCAAAGGCAGGCCGAGGTCAGGTGCAGGCAGACAGCCGGGTATCAGGGGGATCAAACGTTCAGACAGGTAAACAGGAAGCACAGGTACTGGGAGCTGCAGATCGGACAGCACTGAGCAAAGTGCATCAATGGTTTAAATAGGGCGATTGGCGCCAAACCTCGCGCGCGCTGGCGCACCCCAGGGTGCCCAGCACTGAATCTGCTCTGGGAACCTCTCTGACAGTGCCCCCTCCTTAAGGGTAGCCTCCGTATGCCCATCTGGGTTAGTCTATCAGCGTGGGCACTCTGAAAATCCCTTAACAGTTCTTCAGCATGGAGGTTGCTTTCAGGTTCCCAGGAATTATCTTCTGGTCCATACCCCCTCCACTTGATTAAGTATTGAATTTAGTTGTGCCTCTTCCTGCAATCCAAGATTGCTTCTACCTCAAATTCCTCCTCGTTGTTGATGATTACAGGTTCAGGTGGGCCGGTATTTCGACCAGAAAAAGAATTGGAAATAACAGGTTTCAGCAAGGACACATGAAAGACTGGGTGGACTTTCAGTGTATAGGGTAAGTCAAGCTCATAAGTCACATCATTAATTTTCCTCTTGACCGAAAAAGGACCCATGAATCTGGGACCCAACTTCCTTGAGGGGCAGGCCATTTTTAAGTTAAGTGTAGATAGCCACACCTGGTTACCCGGTTCTAGGATGAGTTCTCCTCGCTTCTTCCTGTCAAACATCCTTTTATTGTATTCCTGGGTTTTAGCCATGGTCTCTCTTAGTAACTTGTTATTGGTGAGGAAGAAATCCATTGTTTCGGAGACTGCAGGAATCGTACACTCGGGTAAGGAACCAGGCAAGAAGGATGGATGAAAGCCATAATTGGCAAAGAATGGCGTTTGTTTAATGGCAGAGTGCACAGAGTTATTGTATGCAAACTCAGCAATAGGCAGTAGAGAGACCCAATCGTCCTGTGAAAAGACAGAAAAGCAGCGGAGATATTGTTCCAGAATCTAATTAGTTCTCTCCGTCTGCCCATTCGTCTGGGGATGGTAGGCAGACGAGAATGGTAATTCAATTTTGAGTGACCCACAGAGAGCCTTCCAAAACCTGGAAGTGAACTGAACACCTCGATCCGATACTATACTTGATGGAACTCCATGCAGTCTCACTACTTCTTTAATGAAAATTTTTGCTGTTTCCAATGCCGAAGTTGTGCCTTTCATGGGTAGGAAGTGAGCCATCTTTGACAATTTATCAACGATGACGAAGATGGTGGAAAAACCCTCTGCCGGAGGGAGCTCTATGATGAAATCCATCGAAATCATCTTCCAGGGCCTTTCTGGGAAAGGTAAAGGTCTTAGTAGGCCCCAGGCTTTTGTTCGGCTATTCTTATTCCAAGCACAGGTGGTGCATGATTCCACATAGCTCCTGCAGTCGTTTGCCAGCTGAGGCCACCAAAATGAACGTTGTACCAGCTCTGTCATTTTTAGAACACCAAAATGTCCGGCCAATTTATGGTCGTGGCAGAGTTCCAGTACTGCCACCCTCAGAATCTCTGGAACCATAATTTTGTCCTTGTGACAGAATAGGCCATCTTGCATGCTTACATTGTCTTCAATATATGGGGACCAACCCATGGAGGCTTGTCTTAATTGGGATAAGATGTCCCCTTGAAGTAGCAAGAAATTTCCAGCAGGAAGGATGGTGTCTGGAGGAAAGGATTCTCCGGAATCAAGGAACATGCGGCATAACGCATCCGACTTAATATTTTTAGAGCCAGGTTTGTACGTGATGTGAAATCTGGAGAAAAACAGGGCCCACCTTACCTGCCGTGGTCTCTTTTGGCGGTTCTCAAATACTCCAGGTTTTTGAGGTCGGTATAGACCAGGATGGGATGTGCAGCACCCTCCAGTAGGTAGCACAACTCTACTAGGGAGGCCTTGATGGCCAGAAGCTCCCGATCTCCTACGTCCTAATTTTTCTCCGCAGTGGAGAGTTTACGTGAGAAAAAGGCTACTGGATAGAGGAGAGCTTTGGCGCCTTGCCGCTGAGAAAGTACTGCCCCTACTGCGAACTCTGATGCATCCACTTCAAGGACAAATGGTAGGGCAGGATCTGGATGTTTCAAGATGGAGGCAGAAGTAAACAGTTCTTTAAGTTTTTCAAAGGCGTTTGCGCCTTAGGGGACCAGCAGAATCGGTTCCCTTGCCTGGTTAGTTCAGTGATGGGGGCAATTATTGCAGAAAAGCCCCTTATGAACTTCTGGTAAAAGTTGGCGAAGCCAATGAAACGTTGGACTCCCTTCTTATCGGAGGGAGCGGGCCAGTCCAGGATAGCTGCCACTTTTTGGGGATCCATCTTAATGCCGTTAATAGAAATGATGAGGCCGAGGAACTTGATGAACTGGAGTTCAAACTCGCATTTTTCCAACTTGGCGTAAAGACCATGCTGCCTGAGCCGGGTTAATACGTTTCGGACATGCCTGTGAAGCTCAGTGACTGAAGAGGAAAAGATCTAAATACACTATCACATACAAGTCCAGAAGGTCACAGAAGATATCATTCACAAAGTGTTGAAAAGTCGCTGGTGCGTTGCACAGGCCAAAGGGCATGACCAGGTGCTCAAAGTGCCTGAACCGGGTACGAAAAGCTGTTTTCCATTCATCTGCCTCTCTGATGCGGATTAAATTGTAAGCACCACAGAGATCTAATTTAGAGAAGATCGTTGCAGAGCCCAGTCTTTGGAAAAGTTCAGGCACAAGAGGTAGAGGATAACGGTTCTTGATGGTTACTTTATTTAGTTCCCAGTAATCAATACAAGACCGAAGAGAGTGATCTTTTTTCTCGACAAAGAAGATGCCGGCTCCAGCCGGTGAAATGGATGGAGGGATAAAACCTCTCTTTAGGTTCTCGTCAATATAGATTTTAAGGGTATCTAGCTCCTGCTCTATTAGTGGAAAAATTCTTCCGAAAGGGACTTCAGATCCAGGCAACAGTTCTATCAGGCAATCATAAGGTCTATGAGGAGGGAGAGTCTCTGCCCCCCTTTTACTAAATACATCGGAAAAGTCCCGATATGGACCGGGAATCGCCTGCTGCGATTCAGTGTCAATGTCCAGGCAGAAGAGTTGATTGGGTTTTACGGAGGTACTGTGCAGACAGTGTTGTTGACAATAACTGGAGAGGAACTTGATTTCCCCAGTGACCCAGTCAATGCTGGGATTATGGGCTTGTAGCCACGGCATTCCCAGGATAATAGGAAAAAGCGGTGAAGAGATAGCATCTAATCTGAGAAGTTCCCGATGGTGAGTGCCCATGATGGCCAGCAGAGGGATAGTCTCCTGGGTGACAGGACCAGAACTAAGGGTGGAGCCATCAGCAAGGTGTACAGCAAGTCCCTGCGACTTCAATTGGAGAGGGATGTGATGATTAGCAGCAAAAGTTAGGTTAATGAAGCAGCTGCATGCTCCGGAGTCAATTATGACTGAAACTGGCAGATCCTGTCCTGGAAACTGTAGAACAATGGAGAGAGCAAGGTGGTTAGCAGGATTAGGCAAGGCAGGTGCATACTTGCGTGTCTTGTTGGGGCAAGATCTCACGTAGTGACCCGATTCCCTGCAATACATACACAGATTGTTGACACGTCGGCGTTCCCGCTCTTCTGGAGTAAGAGACGGGCGGAGAAGACCGAGCTGCATCAGTTCGGGGGCATCGAGGACCGAGGTATGTGAAGCACGAGGAAATTGGCCGACAGAGCTGGTAGCACTAGGGACTTTGGGGAGGACCAGGTAGGACAGAATTGGTTGATGGATCTCTCGGAGCGGTGCTCTTTTAGGCGCCGGTCAATCTGAACAGACAAGTTCGGGGGCATCGAGGACCGAGGTATGTGAAGCACGAGGAAATTGGCCGACAGAGCTGGTAGCACTAGGGACTTTGGGGAGGACCAGATAGGACAGAATTGGTTGATGGATCTCTCGGAGCGGTGCTCTTTTAGGCGCCGGTCAATCTGAACAGACAAGTTGTTAAGGTCATCCAGAGATTGGGGTACACCAACCCGTGCCAACTCATCCTTAAGTGAATCAGATAAGCCCATAGGAAATTGGTAACGCAGGGCGGCGTCATTCCAATCCGTATCCGAACTCCAACGCCTGAATTCCAGGACATAATCTTCTGCAGATCCACGCCCTTGTTGTAGAGCGTGCAAGGTGGATTCAGCTGTGGCTTTTAACTGGGAGTCCTCATATAGCTGAGACATTGCAGCGAAGAAGGCATCCAGGCTATCTAGAAATGCTGACTTTTGCTCCAGAAGACGGTGGGCCCAGGTCTGCGGTTCACCGGATAGGAGAAAAATTACAAAGCCCACCTTGGTCGCTTCCAAAGAAAAGGTGCGTGGTTGTAAAGCAAAGTAAAGTTCGCATGCGTTGCAGAAGGACCGGTAATTACTACGATCTCCAGCAAATCTTTTGGGCGTAGGGACCCTGGGTTCAGGGGGTAGCATTACCACTGAAGGTGCAGATGAGAGTCCGGCAGCAGAAGCAGCTTGAAGGTTAGCAGGTGAAGACAACACCTGGACTCGCTCTTCCAGTCTAGTATAGCCTTCCTGAAGGCTCTTTACAGCTTGTGTGAGACCCGCCAGATGTCTGCACAGTTCCTCCATGGGAGAAGTTCCCTGCTCAGGCTCGGACATGGCTGTCCGATACTGTCAGACTTTCACATACCTGACTGATGAACCTGATACAGCAGGGGTAGGTCTCACTTACATATCTGGTTCCTGGCCCCTGGTAGTGAGAAAAGAAGGCACGGGAGCACAGAGTGGTATGAGAGCCTGGTGGGTGGCTTGCAGAGGTAAGGCCCAGGATCCAGGTGTAAGAGGACTTATGGTCCTTGACAAGCTGAGGCACAGGCAGCAGGTGCAGAGCAGGAGGGGGGTAGACAGGTCCAGGCACAGACAGGGTTGGCAGCAGATGGTCAGCATAGTACAAGGAAGCAGGCAGATTCAGAGCCCGGGTCACAAGCAGGGTTGGCAACAGGCGGGCAACGTAGTACAAAGGAGCAGGCAGGTTCAAAGGCAGGCCGAGGTCAGGTGCAGGCAGATAGCAGAGAGGAATCCAATAGACAAGCCGGGTATCAGGGGGATCAAACGTTCAGACAGGTAAACAGGAAGCACAGGTACTGGGAGCTGCAGATTGGACAGCACTGAGCAAAGTGCATCAATGGTTTAAATAGGGCAATTGGCGCCAAACCTCGTGCGCGCGCCCGTGTGCGCCCGCACAACGGAGAGCATGTGCGCACGACCGCGTGCACCGGCGGGAGCCAGCGCACCCCAGGGTGCCCAGCACTGAATCTGTTCTGGGAACCTCTCTGACAGACTATCTTACCTGGAACTGACATGCAGAGAAAACAGGAAGCATGGCCGCTCAGGCCATCTGACTTTCTGCCTTTTGTTTGAATCAGTTGCCAGGTGATTGGAGGGGAACCGCCCTCCAAACAGGATAAGGAACAGAGAGAGTGCCCGGCGCGCTGCTAAGGAAACATAGTATGGGAGAAAAACAAGGAGTGCAGCCATAGCGTCCCTGAGAAGCACCACATAGGTCAGTAAATAATGTGCTATCTAAACAACAATGCCCGTGACCCAGGCACAAGGGTACCCTGGCTTACGGGGGAATTACCACCCACACACAGGGTCTTCCAACCCAGGAGAGGCAGAGAACCTGGGGGGAGGTGCGGTAGGGGGGATACTGCTCACCGACATCGATCCGATCTGGAAACTTTTGGCAGGTGGCCTGGCCAAAAATGAAGAACACAGGGGATTAGGAGGGTGGGTCTTTTTTTCTATCTATTAGAGGTGGTCCTTGGGATTACCTACGGAGGATCAACCCATGGTGTGCTGAAGTGAGGTTAGCCAGGAAATATATTTTAGTGATGAGCACAAGTCTCAAACCTTTGTGCGTAGTAAACATATTACTGAAATGCATAATAGTTATAAAAGATACACTTTAATCTCTATCATACTGGTGTACTGAACTGCATTTCTTTTAAAATCTTGCCAGCTTGCCAGTCTGCCTCCTGCATATGCCTGGTCATTTATTTTGATATAAAACTCATACACAGCTTTCAGTTGAGGTGAATGGAGTGTAGGCCACTCATGCGCACACTGGACAACTGGGCTGATATTGGAAGAAAGGCCGCAAGGTGTTTGGTAGACCTCATAGTTAAGATCTCCAGAACAAAGCATCATAGATTAGTATTTACTATCTGAGCCCCCATTCAAACTTGAGTGTTTTCTGCTTATTTCCTTATGCCTGACTAAAGCCTGGTACACATTACAAGTTTTTTTTCCTTTAACCTAGCTGGTTGAAGGAAAAAAACTGTCAGCTCCGGTCGGAGCCACTGTACTCACTATGTAAAGTTAGTACAGCGATCTCCCCCCACTGAGTTGTTGTGTTCTGACAGGGGGGAAGCCCCCTACCCCCACCAGAACACTCCGATCAGCGCTCTCTGTCATTGGCTGAGAGCGTTGATCTGGAGTCGCTCGGCTGCTGGTTTTCCAGCATGCTCGTCTGACAGACCAACATACACACGAGCTGAATGTCGACTGTTTTTTTTTTTAAACCGGCCGATGTCTCCTGACATTCAGCCCATGTGTACAGGGCTTAAGCTTAACTTTTAGAGACTCAAATTTTCTGGCCTGTTGACAATTGTGCATTCAGTCACCCTACACTCAAAAAAGTACATGAGCATTTTTTAAGTGCATTTTTGCCCCCAAAAGACTTCTATGAGTGCACCTCTAAACATGCGAAGGACTCCTTTTGTGCAGAAAAAAACTGCTCTCCTCTTAAAGAACTGCTCTCCTCTGCTTCTGAGCCCCCGCAACCAAATACCCAAAGCTTGATACGCATGGAAATACACTTGTGCAAAACTTGTAAAATGGTCAGAAAAAAAACCTCTATAAAATGACTAAGAATACACTGTGCTTGAACTTTGCTCATTTGTGAATGCAAGCTAATAAATAATAAGCATGGGGAAAGGGGCCCAGTAAGGAATACTAATACTAAGACTAACCCATATTAAGACATGAATAATGCTACAATTAAAGTATGCATGGCATTACAGATCTTTAATTAGCTCTTTTATTTTTAATTTGTTTATAAATACACAGAATTTAACTGGTTATTAATATTTGGAAGTAATAACTATGCAGATGGTTGATACAGGGAGTATCTGATTACTTTAGAAGATTGGAAGGGATTGTTTCCCCTGCTCAGGAGCGTAGCTTGAAGCTTGTGGGCCCTGATGCAAAAATTGACTTAGGCCCCCCCTCCTTCATTTCCACTGTGCGTGCTGATACTCCCACCGCACACCAAAATACTCAAAGTGGCTTAAGAGTTTTGAGTTCCCAGAGTTACTCATTACATCAGAGCACAGGAATCACCGCTGGAGAATCAGAGGACAGGAATCACCGCTGGAGAATTAGAGGACATAGACCCCCTGGCAGGTCACTTTGCATAGCTCCTTCCCTATCCCAGCACTGTATACAGCTCCTCCCCCCACACTACACAGAGTCTGTCAGCCTTCACAGGGTATATCTGCCTTTTATGTTGCCGTTCTGACCTGTGAAGTTCTCTGGTCGGAACCGCAGTGTAGTTGCAGTAGGCAGATACACCCTGTGCAGATCGTGGCTGACTGGCTGAAATTCTCTGGTCGGAACCGCAGTGTAGTTGCAGTAGGCAGATACACCCTGTGCAGATCGTGGCTGACTGGCTGTGTTATAAAGGAATGTGATTTCAGCCCTGCGGAGGAGGAACAGTATAGAGTGCCATAATGGGAAAAGAGCCCAGCGGCCAGGCATAGCATCCAGGGCAGTGTGGGTGGTCAGGGGGCTTTGGGGGGGGGGACTTTGATATAGGGGGACAAAGCCATGTGACACAAAATCTTGTGCCTGCAGACCCTCAGGGGCCCCTCAGGAGGTGTTAAGGGATTTGGCTTAGCAATTTCTGAAGGCTTCTCTGTCAGTGTTGGCAGGTGTTGGGGAAAGGTCACTTACCGGAGATGTGTGTCTTTTCCCCAGTTGTCAGGGAAGTGGGGTAAGCAGACATCTCCAGGTGGAGGGGGGTACAGACAGTCCCAGCTGGTGACTAGGAGACACTGAGTGGTGTCTTACCTCACCAGTGACATTGGTCGTATCAAGGCTACAGGACGGCACTCTCCTCCTCTTAACTCGCTGAGCTTGGTTACCATTCCATGTTGCCAGGCACTTCCCCATGCTGGGCTGTTCTCACCCCGTTCTCCTCTCCATTCAGGAAATGGCTCACAGTACAGTACTGGAGCATGGCTGTAGGGCTCTAGGGCAGATCGGAGCTGGACTTTGTTGACGATATGATAATATGACAGGGAAGCTGCAGGGGCCCCCTGGAGCTAGGGGCGGGGTTGCGATTGTGATACCTTATGCTACACCCATGCCCCTGCTGAAGCAAACTTTACCCTGCTTCATGGGTTGTCGTTTTCTTGTCTTCCTCTGGGTCAACTGTGGGTTTAGGGGTTTGCAAATGTAGGTTTCCAATTGTATATATTTAGTTTTTTATAGGTTGAACATAGTGGACTTTGTCTTTTTTAAGCTATGTGACTATGCAAATTTAAAATTTACAGTAGCCTTCTTAGGTTGAAATACAGGCTGCACTCACCTATTCCTCATATTAAAATACAAAATGAAATATCTCATTTCTGTCAGTGTATTGAAACTTCTTTATTTAGGTGTGTGTAAGATGTTATATAGCTTACAGTAAGTTAAAGAGACTCTATCACCCTTTATTAATTTCAACAATAAACTTCCCATGAAATTATGTGCTCATTTAATGTAATTTATGCATGTTATTTACTGCCTTCCTAGTGCAGACATCCAAAAGGCTTGAGATTGCTACTGGGCACTGCCATCTTGGATGTGGTATCAGTAGCCCCAGCAGACTGAGAGGTGCTATTCAATCTATAGTAATCCCCTCCATTCCTCCCCTGTCAGGTACTTAAAAGGTTATATAGAGAGGTGAGGGGAGAGGCGAAGGAGCTGAATCAGCACAAATAGTAATAAGACAATCCCAGAAGAGGAGAGAGCTATGACATGGAAAGAGTGGGGAACTGTTGCTGATATAAAGAATGTACTCTTCTTGAAGTGGTTGAATTTCCTAGCAAGTTCAAACACACTTTGTAAAATTGAAAAAAAAAAAAAGAAGTTTATGAAAAGGAAAGGTAGGTAATCATCTAAAATCTATATGTGCTTTTACCTGCATTTTTTAAAATTGGTGGCAGAGTCTCTTAAAGTGGACCTATGTGTACTTAGACACAAGAAGAAAAAAATATTTTCTTATGTTTTAATTTCCAGGCGAATGGCTCAATTTACTATGCCACATTAGGATCACAAGGGACAGGTCCATCACTAGTTGCCGTTCCAAGCAGTCATCATAATGTTTTGGCCAACATGTGAGTATATTTAATTCTGTTTGGCTCAATTTTAAAATAATAGGATTTCCTTAACAACGAGAATTTGGGCTGACATTTGGACATAATCTGCTTTTAAAATACTTGAAATGTTTTTGTTAAAAAAGTGTGCTCCACCTCCCTAAAGATACTGGCAAGAAACATCAATAATACAGGCTGGAATCACCAAACCAAGAGACTGTGAGCATGCATTAATAACAAGCTGTAAAGCTATCTGCATTGGGTCCTCTAAGTCAGTATGCTGGCCATTCCAGCTGCAGAATATGCAAATCTCATTGAGATTTACTAAGACCATGGGGGTTATTTACTAAAGGCAAATCCACTTTGCACTACAAGTGCAAACTACAAGTTCAAGGTGCACTTGAAATTGCACTGAAAGTGCACTTGGAAATGCAGTCGCTGTAGATCCGAGAGGGACATGCAAAGAGAATAAAAAACAGCATTTTAGCTTGCACATGATTGGATAATAAAATCAGCAGAGCTTACCCTCATTTCAGATCTACCCCTCAGATTTACTGCGACTGCACTTCCAAGTGCACTTTTAGTGCAATTTCAAGTGCACTTTGCACTTGTAGTTTGCACTTGTAGTGCAAAGTGGATTTGTCTTTCGTAAATAACCCCCATGTCCAAACAAGTTTTTTCTCCAAAGTTTTAGAACATAATTAGTTTGCTATTTACATAGAAACATTTTCACTTGGCGGTACCGCTTGATCCATAGAGACAAGGTAGATTTCATCGGCATGCCAGTGACAACGTTGTCCACCTTATACACCTTCTACACCAACGGAAAATCCCTGGGTTCCTGCTTTCTTTAGATCTCTATAAACCATTCAATTTCCCGTCTTGGGAGTACCTGTGATTTGTACTGTCCCACTGGGGCTTTAGAGAGGCCATCTTAGCCTGGATTCAGGCCTTGTACTCGACCCCCCCCCTTCGGCCTTCGGTCAAATATGTGGGGTTCTTTTCAAACCCCTTCTCCATAATAAGGGGCACAAGACAAGGGTGTCCTCTGTTCCCAGCTCTTTTGATTTTATTGCTAGAACCCCCTTGCTTCACTCCTTATCTGCCCTTATGCAGTCTTGGCAGTTCTCACACTTGTCCTGGATAGGCTGGATTAACTCAGTGAAAATGAAAATTTTGCCCAAACCCAGTGTGGGTTCTCTCACATTTCCTTTACTTGCTCCAGAAAAGAATCTTCCATTTCATCTGGGCCAATAAACACCCCAGGATCTCCAGAGCAACCCTTTTGGCGCACAGGCTACAGGGGGGTCTGGGGGTTCCTAATATCACTGAATACTACCTCGCCACAGATGTTCCTCTGTGGGTACTTTTAAAACTTCCACATCCTAGAGCCCTGCTTCGCGTGACCCATGACTTTTCCGAATCAGATTTCCTCCGCTACCTTCAAATTCAGCACTGGCTCACCTCGCTACGTGGAACTTCTATGTACCCAAATTAAAAAAAACTGCATTTGAACACACCTGCCAGCACTCCCCAGGATCCCTAAGCCTTATCTCAGCCCTCTATGCTTCTCTGAGTAATCTCTCATCTTTCACCCCTCTCACCTATGTTACTCAGTGGAAACAAGATTTGACAACTGAGATAGACTTAGCGGACTGGAGCGTTGCATGGTCTTCTGTGGCCAAATGCTCATTTAACACAGCTACCTCAAAGGCAGCGTATAAGGTGCTTTTATGTTGGTGTTGGGTCTTTGCCTGTATTGCCCATGCCAATTCAACCTACAGTGACCACTGTTTCCAGGGTTATAGCCATCGGGGGGGATGTTTTGCACACATGGTGGACGTGCCCTAGATTAACGGTTTTTGGTCCGGTGCATTTGGCCTCCTATTCACTCTGTTCATTCTGCCCATACATAAAGAAGCCAAGTTTGCATTGCGAGTCTGTTTACTCATCAGCAGAAGCTCATTTCCTACCTTTTTATGTCAGTTAAAAGAACGATTGCCCAAGCCTGGAAAAAACATCAGTCCCATTCCAGGGGGTGAGAGATCGTATGACTGCATTGATGCTCAACAAACAATGTCCAGCATCTGCAACAACTCCCATGCTATGTTCCTTGATCTGGAAATTGTGGCTGGCGTATGCCTTCCCTACTCTCCCTCAAGCCAGCTTGGGCTGCCTATGACGAGCAGTCTCAATGCTCCCGAGCCCTTGTATTCCCCTTCTTCTTGGCCTCTGGCCTCCTGATCCTTTTCCCCCCTTCTCCTTGTCTTTTCTCCAATTCTCCACTATTCAGGTGCGCAATCCCTTCTCCTGCAGCGTCACCTTCTTGCCTAATTTCCCTAATGTTTCTGCTCTGTTCTCTACCTCTTCTGTACTTACATAGGCTGTATATTTCACCACTGTATGGGTATTATTGGGCCCAGGGGATGCCCTGTTGTTGTGGGGAACCTCTCCAAAGACCCTCTGGCCTTTATGGCTCATTGACTATGCCTATTTACTGCTGTTGTGTCAGTTCTCGGTTTTCTTATATTGCCTCTTATTTGCCTTCCTTTGCCATCATGCAAGCCAACCTTTGTTACAAATGTTAAAGCTAGCCGCTGCATGGGCAGGACTGCTGCAAGTTAATTCCTTGGTAAAAGCGAATAAACTTTATTGAAACAGAAAAAAGTTGACAGAATAATAGGGTTTATCCAGGAAAGACCAGAAACAGATGACTGAGGACAAAGGTCCAGAAATACAGCACTGAAGTATAAACAAATGTTTGCACATAAACTGCTGGTGTGAAAGTTTCAGGATCTGTCCAGCCTTTCAGGGATAATTAATCTCTGTAACAGTTGGTGAAAGGCTCCCACCAAGGTTCAGTCCCTGAAAGTGTCTGTTCTTCACCAGAGGGTCTGATGGAGAGGTTGGGTTTGACTTCAGGACAACTGATTAGTACAGACATAAAGTGGAATGGGAAGTAAGAAGCAGAATTGCAGTTAGGGACAAACCAGAGTTCTGGACAGGCAATATGTTAGCTGGGCCCTGATTCACAGTCAGCAACGTTCATATTGGCCAAGAGCCCCCCTCCCTCTGTCCTCAAGCAACAGAAACAAGATGGGGCACCAAAATACACAGAATACAGAGGTAATCTGCCATCTTAGTTACTCACATGTTCTGATCCAGAGGCCCAACTCCTGAAATAAAGCCTTTTAATGTAAAACTATACAGTTTGAAATTAAATGCAACACAGGGATGCCGACCAACACTTACATATTCTTCATTTATAGGTTCCCTTAGATGGGTCAACCTGAAGGGGGCTTATACTGAGCCTACCCCGAAGGGCACACTTCACTCGAGCTATAGCTTGCATAGTGATATCTTCTAGGCTATCCCTTCACATCAATTTCTGCCCTTAAAGCTTTTCTGGCCCCATACAATAAAGATTATAAAGAATTAGGCTAGTGACACTCACAGTACCAAGAGGGGTTTCCATAAAAGAAGTACTAGCCCCTGCTCAGTCTACCCCTTTGCTTAATAATGGCACATCTCTATGCCATGGGTACCACAACGGTTGGAAGGCTGGGGGCTCGATCAGAACTCTAACATACTGTATAAAGATGTTATATGTTCCAACATTAAAAATATAAACAGAAGCACAAGTGTATACATGGCATGACACCAGACTAGATTCTTACTTAGTTACAAACATTGATAAAACAGTAAAACATGTATATAAAAGTGATAACTGCCATTCTCTAGCACATTTAGAAGTAGTTCACATATAATAATTAGGATCAAGCAACTCCCTCCATTCACCAGTAACGGCATGCTGCCTGTAAACATAATAATGTAGGTTTTCTCCCCCAGGCCCAAGACAACACAGCTTTATCCATACAGATGCGTCTTCCCTAGTCCCACTTTGTATAACACCTGCAAAACTCTTGATGACAAAGTCTCCTACAAGAGCACATGAACTGGGCACTCACAAATGTTCCCAAACAGTAGCCCGATGTTGGCTTCAATGACCCAAAAAAGGGCCACAGGGATATACAGAAAGTTTAACTTCTAGCATTCTCGCACTCTGCAGACCAAATAACGTTGGAACCACGATGAGTGGGTAAACCAGCATCCACACCCCTGACCAGGATGCAGATAGGAATTATCCGCCCGTCCAGCTGTTACAGGTTTCACCGGCTCCTCAATACCATCAGGCACCCTCTCCACCATGACTAAGGCACACATGCCCACAAATGGGTTCGAAACGTCCGGTACAAGTGCTGCTTCTCACCCTCTTGGGATAGCCAAGCTCTCCAAAGTACTCCAGAAGCATCTCCAGATTCAGTTCCAGTCTCCAAATCCTGCTCCGCCTCCATTACTCCCCGGGATGCCTCAAATGTCAACTTGACAGTAGGAGAACACTTCTCCGCTGAAACTCCATCCCCCGGAGTGACTCTTTTCCTTGCCTTGGTTCCACAGGCACCAGATTAGAGCGGAATGATGTAACTCCTGCCTCAGCCATCACTCCCAAAGTCATCTCTTCAACTGGAGATAACAGGGATGATGATTCTTCCCAATCCACATTCATGGGCTGCCCATGGATGGGCTCAACCCTAATGGTAATGGGGGAACCTGTCCACAGCTCACTCACCCTGTATTGGCTGGCACCAAGAGAGCCTGGCTCCTCCACTTCTAATCGATCTGCCAGATCTCCCTCATCATAAGCTGCATCCTCTTCCCAAGGCACTTTCATATCTTGTGGCTGCTCACAATCCAGAAGGACCTCAAACAAGAAGGCATTACACCTCCCACAACATGCCCAAGGTGCGTAAGCATGTTAAAATTTGGGCGATTAGAGACAAGGTTTTGATCACACCATAGCAACACAAGGCAAACACTTTTTGTGGCACTACTTGCAGACCGGTATTCATTGTCATTCACCTGTATATGAGTACAAACATCCAGGTCTAACCCTCTTCTCTGAGGCATTCTTCCATAGAAATAGGAACATAGTCGTTCACACAGCTGACCAACTGCTATTGTGTATTGTCCACTCCTCCTTCAACTTCGCCTTCTGGAACAGTTGCAAAATAAGAGCAGATAAAGAAAGAGATTTGGAGAGGAAAGATACTGTACATAGATTACCCAATTATAAATAACTAAGCAACATAAATAGGGTGGTGAGAAATTCAGATTGCCCGAATAGCTCTGAGGGATGGCAATTGTATGAAATTGTATCTTCATGCTCAAGAGTTCTTAGTTTTAAACGTGTTTTTTTTTTTGTTTTGTTTTTTGTAAGTTCTCCATCTTGGGTGCATTGATCACATTCAAGTTGAGTCTTTAAGCAACCCAACATACAGGGTCTAAAATGCTTATTAGCTTAAATGAACACAGCATGCATTGAAACACTGATTTCATGTCTCATGTTTACTTTTAACAGGGGTATCGCTGTCCATCCATACACAGCTCATGGACCAGATGAAATAGATCTGCAGAAAGGAGAAGGTATTCGTGTCCTGGGAAAAATCCAAGAAGGCTGGCTCCGAGGAATTTCATTGGTCACAGGAAAAGTTGGTATCTTCCCCAGCCATTGCATTCACCCAGTACCAAGGTTAGTACTGTAATATATATAAAATGTCTACCTAAAACTACATTCAAACAACATAGCTAGTTATTTAGTGAAGAGATGTTAGAAAGAAAAGAGAAAGGAAGGAAGGAAAGAAGAGAAGAATGGAAAAAGTTGTATCTTACATAATTGCAGACTTAAATTTGAACTCCAGGCAAACATCCCCAAGCGGAATCCCACCCAAAAGTGGAACTTCTGCTCGTTGTACTCCTCCCCCCCCCCCGGTGCCACATTTGGCACCTTAGAGGGGTGTGGGGGGGGAGCAGGATACCTGTCTAATACAGGTATCCTGTTTCCACTTCCGGGAGCCTCAGCCGCTGATGTTGACGTCACCGCCCAGGCTCCCTCCTCCCTCCCTGGCTGCCGGGCCAGTAGAAGCGGCTTCACTGACTCACAATGGAGGCGGCATGCACTCAACAGCTGATGGAAACATTAGCTGCGGTGCCGACATCGCTGGACTCCAGGACTGGTAAGTGTCCGATTTTTAAAAGTCAGCAGCATGTGCTCCACAAGGTCCACTATAATAAAGGGTGGGGTAGAGTTTGGAAAAACCATACTATGATATTTATATTTATACAAAATTAGTTGGATTTTCGGTTGGATCTGGACACATCTTTGCAGTACAGCTTCCTATACTAAGCTGTTTGTTGTGTAAAATTAATATATATAAATCTAGATTTATAAATGTTTAAAAAGGAGCAAAATACTAAAGCTTTTAAACATTCTGGCAATTGCTAGAAATGCTGCAACTTTGACTAAAATGCCTTCACGTTACATACTAAAATGTATAGAAATTACATACTGCGATTCTGTAATTATACATTTTGCAGTCACGATGCATTCCATAGCCATCCTGTTTTCCTACACATTGTTATAAAGGTGTGGTTGTGAGGAAAATTAGATCTACTTTGAGAAAATGCAAATGGAAATGTGGGTGAAATGTAAAATCATTGAGAGGGAAAATGCATTAGCTCACTTTAAGTGATTACATTAGTAGTTACAGTTCTGGATGGTCATAATGTATTGCATATAGCTAATATGAGGGGATGGAACCATGGATTGTCATTGCTACAACAGTAATGGAAGAAAAATCCTTGAAAGCATGAATGTTATTTTAAAGGGTGGCACCCTGTAGTTTTGGAATGGCTGTTTGTTTTGTTAATTGCAAAATGTATCCTTTTTGTTTTTAACGATTTTTTTTTTCTTACATCCTGCTTATCTTTTTATCTGATGCTCGTTGTTTGCTGGATCTGTGCTTACAGCAACACTTTGAAATCCATTTTTACAGCTATCACACTTTCCTTGGGATGTGTTGGCACATTAGTTAAATACAATTTAGCATCATTGTTCTTTTTGTGTGGGTGATTATTTCGCATCACACCTTTCATTGATGAAACCTTTTAATAAAATGTATGTAACGCTCACCCCCGGAGTGGCCACTGAGAATAAAACAGCTTCTCCCAAAGTAGTACATAAGCTGCCAGTCACAAGCACAGTTCCATGCACACCGACAATTCAAGCTCAGTCTAGCCAATATCTTTTTAGAGTTTATTGCAGGAGTAACATGAAACAGGAGAGGGGTTCAGGAGTTTCAGGATACTCCATGAGGATCAACAAGAAGACAGTCTTTTAGCACAAATTCTTGTAGTAGCATGTACACATTAAAGTCCCAGCCAGATACTCACAATGTCCCAGATCTGTCTGTCACCCAGCCTCCACACCTCAGTGAGGGAGATAAAAGATCCTTCCCCAGACCAGGACTTAAGAACAGTGCCATTCAGCAAAAATCCATTAGCAATCTTCTCTAGGTCCTCAGCTCATCCTGTGGCCCAGATTGTCATTTTTGTCTCAGTGTAGCTGTTCCCCTCCTAGCAGAGGAAAGAATACTCTGGAAAGGCCTCTCAAACATTTATCACCCCCAGCCACCTTCTGAAGGCCTTCTTCCAGGGATTGGCTGGGGCATGATAAATATTCATACTGGATATTTGACTCTCCCTGCCCTATATTGTAGAAGCTTCTCCCAGAAGCAGGTGGTGAAAATCAAACACCCAACTTAGGAAACCTTGACCAAACAAAAACAATAAATGCTCGCGCTACATGTATGTATAGCCAGAACATTTTATATAATTTTGGATAGTAGTAGAGAAAGATTGGAAGTCTTATCAAGTTGTTATTGCTGTGTCCCCACTGGGTAGATATTCCAAAGGAGACACCTGCTCTTGTGGCAGCTGTCTCTGAGGCTATTTAACCCGACTTTGTAGAGATTTTCTCTCACTTTCTGTTGGGTCTCATGTACAGATTAGCAAAGGGAAATCTTCTGAGTACTACAAAGTCAAGTAAAAATAAACAAACCATTATAAACCTCCCTCATACTATAGAAAACTAGAAAAAAAAAAAAAGTTTTGTCTGTATGCATTCTTCAAGAAGCCATAACCCTTAGCAGTACACAGCCTCTTAAAGTGGGAAAATACTATTTGAATGTTCAAGAAATACTAGACTATCAAAGCCATTGTTAAAGAATATGTTTACCTTTTAGAACCAGTACACAGGGTGTAACATGTAACATGTTCTAGTTGTCCGCCCTCTCCTCCTCAACAACTACCCCCATCCCCCCCCCCCCCCCCCGAGGTTTAACTCTCGTTAAACTATTACAAGTTGTTGTTCAGTAAGTAATATTTTGCATTTCCTTTGTGTGATTTATGGGTCAAGTACCACCTGTGCTCAAGCTTCTCTGTTTATTACATACCTGTGGATCATGTTCCTGATAGAAAATTTGTTATACATTCTACCCCGCTGATTTTCTTTACCTTGGCAGAACACGTCTTCATTTACATTCATGTGTGAATCCTCATTGCCTAGTACGCTTGAAATATTCAGGCAATGAAATGGAAATTGTGGTTTGTGTTCTTAGTGCTCATTCTGCATCCTCTTCATTGTTCTCCCCCTAAACCATAACAATAAAAACTAACTACAAGAAAAGGCATAAATAGAACAATAATAAGCAGCACAATCTTGCCACCAAGCTGGCAATTCTGAATTGCAGAAGCCTATTTTATCCTCCCAGAAACGTCTACACAAATGAAATTAATCGGTATGTTGGTTGCTTTGCCAGAGAGTAGCCGTGTTATTAAACCATAAATCAAGAACAATAGGCAGCCGAATACAACACCAGCCAAGATTGTGAAAATAGTACCATATGGCATAGTTTAGGTTGAATTATGTGAATTTAGACTTTAACCGCATGCTTCAGGGAAAAGAGACACATTTATGCATCTTTACCAGTAACGTATACAGATTCCTCTTTCGTTAATTAAAATACTTAGGGGCATATTTATAAAAACAGAGAATCTGACAATTGCCAAGCACTCAGTGCAAGTAAATCTTCCTGGTACATGTGTTAAATGACACCACCGTGTTTGGTGAGTCATATTCACTGCTTTACAAATATGCCCCAAAAACATGCTTTAACTGAATGTAAAGTTTGCAAAGCTTGATGGCTTCAACTGAACATGACCTGACCTGAAAAAAAATTCTAAGGTTACCTCTTAATTGTAGTGTCCGCAAATATTCATTCTGGCATTCAAATCCAACCCTGTGGGGTCTCCTTGAATCCTAGGCTCAAGCTGTAGGGTTGAACAGAGGACAACTGTATGTTCTGATACTGTCTAATTTAATTTAAGTATTTTATCCGTATTTGATACCTCATATGGCCCTCTTGATTACCCACTATCTGAGATGCCCCCTACTAGGATTGGCAACCTGAAGAATAAGAGATGAATAGCCTCTTGGATAAGTAGCAAATCAACAGGCAATGTCAATCCGGTCACTACACAGACTGGGTCTAGCTCCTTTAAGAAATCTTCTGTTTGGTGGGCGTGTACGAGGAACAGACATTGATAAGAAGGAGCCCTCGCACGCCACCTTTACGTCCAGATGAAGCTACACACCCCCTAATGTGAAACGCGTTGACGTCAGTTCCGCCCAGACGCCACGCAATGGCGACATCCCCCATAGGTGTCTGCAGGCCCGCACACTGAGGGAAGGACTATGACCGTCAGGTCTAGGCAATTAGAGGGAAGGAATTTGAGATGCACACCTATGGACTCGATTTGATACCTTGGTGACAAGTCTCTGTACTCGGTGACAAGTCTCTGCACATGGTAGTTTTACCTTTCCCTCAACACAGCGCTCCTCTGAGCGATATCTTTTTGATAATAGACTCACCACGTGTATTGCTCTTCAGTAAGCCCCATCTTCTCTAGGTCCCCTTCTGTCTGGGATATTTTTTATTCAAGCTGTACATGGACCCTCAAGTCTTGCCAAAGGTAAAACTGGCCACACATGGATATTTTTTTTCATTCAGCTAGTGGGCTGAAAAAAAAAATGAACACGGGAAGAGGATGTGGGAATCTCCCTTGTCAGGACATTGTATTCTGACTGCAGGGCTCTCCTCTGTAAGAATACTCTGATCAGCGGCTGCAGCTGCTGATCGAGAAAAAGTTTTCCCAACATTCTCATTTGACAGAAGTTAATCTAATCATCAACTTTTGTTAAGCAGGGGCAGCCACACATAGATCGAAGTTCAGCTGGTCCCTGCTGAAGCAGTCAAATTTCGATCCATCAGTAGCCAGCTTAAGGTAATGCCCCATTTTCCCCCCCGTTTTAATTCAAATGTCATATTCCAGGTTGTCATTTGGTTCTGGTACTTAATGATTAAATGTTTTCGTGGGGTGGGGCTTAAAGCAAAACTAAACCTAAAAACAAAAACCTTATATATTGTAGCTTACCTGTAGCACTACCCCTAAGGAACCGCTGACTTTTGTGTCCTCTGCACAGCCTGGTAACGCATATTCCAACTTGCATCCAGACACAAAAAGCAATCCATAGTCTTGTTTTTTAGGATTTATTAGGGATTTCAACTTGGATAGGTTAAAGGGGGTTATGAGATGCCCAACTTAATTCGAAGAACAATAAAAATTAGGACAAATTCCTTCGCTGGCACACTATAACAACAGATACTTGACTGTGCTCCCTCCTGAACAGCAACCGTCTTTAGCAAAGTAATCCCCTCCTAGGAGTTTGGTATTCCCTGAGTGGATTTTTAGCAAAGTCCCAACTTGTAGGAGCTCTTGGTTCCCTTAATGAAAAATACCAGTCCACCTGGCTATGGTAACTACAGTTTTTGATACCAAGGCAAGGAATTTTGTAAGCAATAAATTCTCGCCTGAAGACTTGCCAAGAACTTGCATAGGCCCTGGGGGTATTGAGGTACTCACACTGTTGTTGTCCTGCAGCTATGTATAGAACTGCTTTCAGGCCTTCTGCTGGACTGGTTCCTTTCCAGGCTGTCCATCCCCTGTGGACTGCAGAGCAGTGGAGCTCCCTCTACCAACTTTCCTCCTTGCTCCAGCCTGGAAGCAGAACCCCCCCCTTCTCCGGGCCCCTTCCCAGGCCACACAGCAGCACCTGAACCATCCAACTTCCACCTGACCCCCCTGCTGGCCAAGCTCCGCAATAATTATGAGCTGGTTCTGCCACCCTGCCAAGCCTCCTGCCTGGGGATTGGCCCGATTCCCATAAGTATTCAGATCCCTGCCTCTATTCCCCCTCCCACTAGTTTCTATAAGTTTCCATGAAGCCTCCAGAACCAGGGGGAGGCGATAGAGGACTGTTCTGCAGAGCTATGCATCCTGACTTGAATATGAACCCTGAACCAATTAACAGACTCATGCAACTACAATGAGCCAAACCAATTTTCCTACACCTATTCTAACACTAGATGGTGCTACATACCAACCATTGGATATGGTGGCTGCATTTCACCTGGTGATAGGCCAGTGACACACCTCCTGTCTTTAAGTAGCTGCTCATCCACTGCATTTATGGAGTAGCAACATAGCCATTCTTGAATAGCAGCATTGTCAATCAGTGGAAAGGGTAGTGTTGGATGGACTAGAAGATTTTAGTGACTAACAATGTAGAGCCCAACTCCAGCTAACACTTTTTAAGAAGTTTAAGAGATTTTCTTTTACCTTTTTGGATAAAGATTTTACATAAATGAATTAAGCTGACCATTATAAGCACCCCTGTCAGTGGTAAATGGTTTGTCTCAACCTTCTAACTGCTATCTTTGCTGGAAAAATTGGTCTGTTAAAAGAGGCTGAAAAACAACATACTCACTGGCCGAATCACTAGGTATTACTGGGGGACTTAGAAAAGCAAAAACTGCTGTATTAGCTGGGTACAGATAGTTACCGTATTTATCGGCGTATAACACGCACCGGCGTATAACATGCACCCCAATTTAGGAGGGAATTTTAAGGAAAAAAAAACTTTTAGGAGGGAAGTTGAAGGGAAAAAAACTTACATTTAAATGCCCATCATTGCAGCCTTCTCAGTGCAGCCTTCCCCAGTGCAGCCTTGTCAGTGCAGCCTTCTCAGTGCAGCCTTCTCAGTGCAGCCTTCTCAGTGCAGCCTTCCCCAGTGCAGCCATGTCAGTGCAGCCTTGTCAGTGCAGCCTTCTCAGTGCAGCCTTCCCCAGTGCAGCCATGTCAGTGCAGCCTTCCCCAGTGCAGCCTTGTCAGTGCAGCCTTTCCCAGTGCAGCCTTTCCCAGTGCAGCCTTTCCCAGTGCAGCCTTTCCCAGTGCAGCCTTCCCCAGTGCAGCCTTCCCCAGTGCAGCCTCCCCCAGTGCAGCCTCCCCCAGTGCAGCCTCCCCCAGTGCAGCCTTCCCCAGTGCAGCCTGTCCCTGCTTCAAAATCGCCGACCGCGATTTGAAAATGGCGCCGCCGGCGCCGAAATACACAGAGCCGGTCCTCGGCTCTTTCCGGCGGCTCTCGTTTACTTTCGGTTCCACTCGGCTGATTGATGAAAGTCTACCTGAGTGATTGTTCGACAGACCTCGATCTAATGATCAACTTCTGTTGAACAGGGAGGGCCACTCACAAATCAAAATTTGCCCAGTATCTGTAGGATCAGATAAACTTGTATTGGTCTGTAATAGTCTTATATGTCAATTTGTGAAAATTGATATACATATAAACAATGAATCACATGCATAAAATTAAGGATAAATAAATAGTAGTGACTGTGTAAAAAGAGGTGAAAAAAAGACTAAAGCAAAGTCTCATAAAAACAATTTGTGATAATTAGTATATATATAAGTCTTAAAATATGTACACCATGAAACAAATAAATTAACTCGTGAGTGAAATACACTGATATTGAGATAAAACAAAGGATAAGATAATCCCACAAAGTAACAGTCCAAAAAGGTGACCAAAAGAAAGCAATCATCCGTGAAAGTGCCAGGAAAACGAAGGGTAAACTTTGAGGTTTGATACTAGACTTCTAGGTGCTGGCAGCTTTGTTTTTTACACATATTTTATTCGCATGTATTATTTGTCCTTAGAGCGCAGCTTTTTTCTCGATTTTCCATTGTATTGGTCTGTACCCAGCCTTAACGCTACGGACAGACTGTATAAATACATTTTTATTCTGGCCATAGTTACACTTTAACTTAAATTCAGAAAAGTGCCTGCATTTCAGTACCACTGTTACCTTTGAAATGTTTTAGGCCAGTTCATCAGCTAAGGAAATGGTTGAATAGTGGAAGTTTTGCTTTGAAGTTAAAATTACTAGCAGTTTAATCTCTTTGTAGTTGGAATACTTTTACTGGGGACACTTACGCTAGATCCATGCTATTTTGGTCTCCTGTAGCAGACAATAACAAACACTTCAATAGTCTGAAGGTCTCCCTATTGCACACAGAGATTTTCCAGTGTGTTGGGAAATCTCTGTATTAGAGGGCCAGTGTTTAGTGAAAGGAAGGAAAGTGTTAAATAGATGTACATTAGTCTGTCTGGTGAGACACATAAGAAATGGCAGCAGGTCCCTTTGCTATAAAGAAGGGGCACATTTTCTACCTGGCTGTCATTGTCAGAGAGAATTGCCTTATTGTCACTGAAAGTGAAGGTAAAATTAGTTAGGACAAAGAAAGCATTAAAGAAAGTACTGACATTAAAATAATAGCTCTAAACACAACAAAACATAAATAAATGTATTACAGAACTATAATGTAAATGCTTTCATTAAATCTATTTTATTGATGGGACAATGTTTAAATAATTTTCTGCTCACGCTTTTCCCTGCTGCTATGAATTTAAATCTTTCCAGCAGAAAAATCTATGTCTGCTACATTATATAATACAGTACATATATATTAAAAATGATACACATCAAGAATGAGACGTAAATATTGTTCACAGCCGATGAAAAATGGATATATGCCTTGTGGCAGGAGTTGGGTTTTACTGGAAGCATGATGCAAACAGTCAATAGGTTTCATTTATCCAAAGTGTTTGAAAGAAAAAATGTAGCTTTCATATTACTCAATCAGAGTTTAGCTGCCATTTTTCTAGCGAAAGTTTCTAGTGAAACACAAAAATGTAATTGGCATGGGAAACAGACACTTTCCCTTTGGATACAATTGATAAATGCTCTTTAGATACACGAAAGGTATGTTTTAAAAGCTAAAAAAAAATATTGAAGGAACTATCTATGTTGATCATCACGACCTAACAGTTTATCCCCTTTATCTTAAACTGCCCTGAAAATTGATACTCAAGCATGAAGACCCTGTTACAGCCATCCAGTTTAGTTTATTTATTTATTTTTTTGTTTTGCAGTGAAACATGTAATGATAATGATTTTTTTTTTTAATAATCTTTATTTTAATTTTTAAAATACATATAACAAGACATGTCCAACATTTCACGTTGTAATGAAATCGCTGACCCACATGGGTCCGCCATGAACAGCTTAACCAGATGAACAGAAAAGAGAAAAAGTACAACAGTAAAATAAAATAAATATCCTGCGGGTTTTGTGTGGTGACCCAGGGGGGACTACCAACAGGATCATATTGAGGGTATGGCCCCCAGCCTGCGGCCAAGGCAGAGGGAGGGGGGCCCAATAGCCTCCAACTAAACTCCCTCTGCCCCCAGGGGTACCAGAAATTCACACCACACACTCGAGCGGAACCTCAAGTGTCCCCCTGAAGATAGGGGATCCATCTCGCGAGTGCAGCAGCTTTAAGCATTTTTGTATGTTTAATTTGGCAGATACTGCATTTACGGCAGGGAAAAAAACCTTTCATGTTATGAAAAAAAGAAACATCATCACATCAACATCAAAACGTCATCACGTTTTTCTCAGATGGGCTAATACACGAACTTAGGAAGTGGAGGTTTACAGACGGAGACGCCGGAACTAATACACATGTTTTATCTCACCGCTCCTTACCCACTGCAACATTCTAAGCGTGTTTTTACTTTCAATAAATCGATCTTTTTTGTACATGCTACACTATGGACTTTTTTTGTTTTATATCCCTGAGAATCATCTGCTGGTAGTTGCTGCTGTGCGTGTTGGGTTGTGGGGAGACCGATTTCCCTGTGCTGGGCGAGCCTGCCGTAATAGCAGTCATCGCCATCTGGTAAGCGCATTTCATTTTTCATCTTGAGTGTGAAGAGACACAGAAGATACCCTTCGTTTTCCTGGCACTTTCACGGATGATTGCTTTCTTTTGGTCACCTTTTGGGACTGTTACTTTGTGGGATTATCTTATCCTTCGTTTTATCTCAATATCAGTGTATTTCACTCACGAGTTAATTATTTATTTGTTTCATGGTGTATATATTTTCAGGCTTATATATATACTAATTCTTACAAATTGTTTTCTCTATGAGACTTTGCTTTAGTCTTTTTTTCATCTCTTTTTACACAGTCACTACTATTTATTTATTTATCCTTTCTTTTATGCATGTGATTCATTGTTTATATGTATATCAATTTTCACAAATTGACATCTATGAGACTATGCCTTAGTCTTTCTTAGTCACTTTCTTTTCACTATAGATAATTCTTAGTGCTGCATCTTTTTTGTTTTATTTGTTACTTTGAGGTTTGATACTAGACTTCTAGGTGCTGGCAGCTTTGTTTTTTAAACATATTTTATTTGCATATATTATTTGTCCTTTGAGCGCAGCTTTTTTCTCGATTTTCCATTTTATTGGTCTGTACCCAGCCTTAATGCTACGGACAGACTGTATAAATCATTTTTTATTCTGGCCATAGTTACACTTTAACTTAATTTGTAGATGTGGGGAGTAGGTAGTGTGTATAGTCCCCCCGGGCAACAGCCCCACTCCCGGTGGTGACCCAGGGGGGACTACCAACAGGATCATATTGAGGGTATGGCCCCCAGCCTGCGGCCAAGGCAGAGGGAGGGGGGCCCAATAGCCTCCAACTAACCTCCCTCTGCCCCCAGGGGTACCAGAAATTCACACCACACACTCGAGCGGAACCTCAAGTGTCCCCCTGAAGATAGGGGATCCATCTCGCGAGTGCAGCAGCTTTAAGCATCTGTATCAGTCAACCCCACACCAGTATATCACTTAAACTTCAAACCAGTTTCAGTGTAGCAGAGGATTAATTCAACCCATAAGAAATTTAAAATAAGAATAGGGGGGAAAAGAAAAGGAAGAAGAGAAAAGGAAAGAAGGGGGAAGGGGAGGGAGCAATCAAGGGGTACCTGCAATCCAGTAAGCGGCCTTAGTCATGTCCTCACCTAGCACAGCACCTTTGAAGAAATCAAACTGCTCCAAACGTCTCTAGGAACCACCATGTGTTTAGGGGATAGCTCCCTATCTTCTAGGGTCTAGACAACCTACATATCTGAAGGGTTGGGTCTGCCAGTTCTAGTAAAGCCATGTCTAAGCTAGAGGGTATATCTCTAGAGTCTGTGGTATATTCAGTCCAGGGTGTCCAGATGCCTATAAACCGGCCTCTGGATCCTCTGCAGGTCACTATCCAGTCCCCAGCCTCTCAAACCGCATTCACCCCGCTGATCCACTCCTCCCGGGTGGGGAATCTGGACTGTCTCCAATAAATCGGAAGCAGTCGTCTTGCCGCATTCAGAAAATGGGGCGGTACATTTTTCTTATATTGATCGAGTGGGATAGGGGGGGATATGCAGGAGGAAGTGCACCGGAGAGAGAGGCACCTCTATTTCTGTTATAGTTTTTATCTGGTCTTTTATATCCTTCCACGAGGGCATAATTCTAGGACAGTCCCACCATATATGGATAAGCATATGGATAAGCATTCCTCTGAGTCCGCAGCCTCGCCAGCAGAGCTCTGACCTGGAAGGGTAAATGCGGGCTAAGTCATCTGGTACCTGGTACCAGCGGGACATTATCTTATAGTTTGTTTCTTGAACTTTGGAGTCTATAGAGGACGAGTGTGTAAGATGGTACAGGTGGGACAGTTGCAAGTCAGTGAATTCCAGCCTTAGGTCTCTTTCCCACCTCGGAATGTAAGCAGGCTTGGGTGGATGGGCAGCAGAGCCCAAAAGTCGGTACAATTCTGACACCATATGAGGGACGGGTTCTTCCTGCACGAAAAGGCGTTCAAACGGGGTTAGGGACAAAGGGTCTCTAATTGTGTGACCATGTCTCCCCAAGATATGGTGTAGTTGTCTATACCTCCAAAAGTTCATTCCTAGCTCAAGAGTTTACCATCCTTCATAAATTTACCACAACTGGCGTCTCCATCTACCACCCAAGGCTCAAAAAATGCCATCTGTTCACCTGGGGGGAACCATAGGAACCCACCCAGTGGAGCCAGCGGGGACACAGGGGGTGCGATTTTTAAAAGCGGATTGATCCGGTCCCATACTGAAAGCACCTGGGCCGCCAGCGCCTGGGAGCACAGCGGGAAGTCATTTCAGACAGCCCCCTGTGCTCCCTAGGCAACCATGGGGCATAGGATTTCCTGCCTGACAGACATTTCTTTAGGGAGACCTAGAGTTTTGAGTGGGTGTGAAAACACCAGTTTAGTATCCTCTGAAGGACTATAGCTCTATAATACTGTCTTATGTCAGGGAGCCCCAGGCCGCCTTCACGTTTGAGGCGCCTTAGCACCTTTAGGGCTAATCTAGGTTTCGTTGCATTCCATACAAACTCAGACAGCATGCAGGACAAACGATCAAAGAAAAGTCTAGGTAGGGGAATCGGTAACATCTGTAAAAAGAAGAGTATGCGCGGCAATATGTTCATTTTTATAATGTTTACCCGCCCCAGCCACGTAAAGGCAGTCCGCGTCCATTGTGAGAGGTCTTTTTTGATCGTCATAAGCAACGGGGGGAAGTTGGCCGCATATAGGGTGTCAAAGCGATCTGTTAATTGCACCCCTAGGTAACGCAGAGACGATTCGGCCCAGGCAAAAGGGAAAGCAGCTCGGAGACTCGTGGATAAGGGAGGGGGCAAATATACGGGTAGGATTTCGGCCTTTGTGTAATTTATTTTAAAATTGGAAAGAGTCCCAAAATGTTTAAGTTCCTTCATCAGGTTAGGCAAGGAGATCAGGGGGTGTGAGAGATGGAATAAGACATCATCGGCATAAGTCGAAAGCTTATGTTCTGTATTACCAACCTGCAAGCCTTTAATATCTTTTCTGGTTCGCACGGTGCGGAGCAGCGGCTCCAGCACTAAGGCGGATAGCAGGGGTGAGAGGGGACACCCCTGTTTTGTGCCGTTCCTGATTGGGAAGCTGGGTGAAAGCGTCCCATTCACTTTTACCTGCGCGCAAGGTGTAGAGTATAGGGCCATGATCGATGACATCATCCTTGATCCTAGCCCCAGGGACTGGAGATAATGATTTTTTTTATGCATCCCAATTTTTTGCTGCAACATTGTCTCGTCATTTCATTTTATATTGCAATGACAGTTCCCAGAGTAAGATGCCACCACAGAAGCACAATTGCTGGTTAAAGTGGTTCTGGTCCATTACTTTACACTGCCGCAGCCTGTCTATGGCCCTGCAGATTCTACAGCCACTGTGGAGCCATAGAGATGAACAAGCACAGAGAAAGAAACGTCCTTTATACCTTTGGCCTAATGCTGAAATCAAAAGTTTAGTCCTGCATCCCGTCATCCACTAACACTGTTGATCATAGGGTTGAAAAAGGATAGGAGGTCACCTGTGTACTGTTAATCATAAAGCCATTTCAAAGATTTACTGGGATGAATACGGATCACCGACCCCCCCCCCATTATTGGAAGACCCGTCACCTACACCAGGTACCACACTTCATGACTGGCTTTAATGTACCTTGCACTAGTTCCTAGTTACCCATAGCAACTGCATGACTCCTCTTGCTTGTCTTGCTGAGTACACCTTTCGTAGTGGCTTTACTTCATACCCAACATGTGCTTTACTGACCCTGTTCTTTTATACGCCAGAAAGCATCATGCACCCCTTACAATGACTTCAGAACAAGCTTTAAATAGTTAATGCAATTTTAGTGAACATTTTACAGCAAAGTCTAGCATGAACAATTCAGTGCAACATTCCCTAACTGACTCAACTAGGCTGCCCAGGCATACTTCAACAGGTGGTAGTCCATATTTCACATCCTCCAAGAATTGGTAGTTCTCTGAGCTCATGGTTTCTTCCAATGGACTGCTGGGTTCAGCAGTCCCATTTAGCACTTCATGACAGCTAGAGCATCCTGAGGAACGAGGTACAGAAAAGCCCCTGAACCTGGCCTTCCCCCTTATTTATATAACACAAAAAGCCGATGCAGCTTTCTGTGTTATATAAATAAGGGGGAAGGCCCCTAACCCTTCCCCAGCTTGGGCCAGCCAATGTCCTAACTAAAATACTGTAAGCAACCTGCCTACATGGTAACAACAGCAATAGCGTCAGTATCCTCTTCACTCCACAAAAAAACACGCAACCTGTGATAGACATGGTGATATCCAGAAATGTTATCTACTCATCTGCGGTTTGGCAAAGCTTAGGTACGATTGACTATTGCTGTATTGCACCAGTCCTCACCAGTCTCTTTTGTTGCTAATCTTTATGTTTGCCTTTGATTAAAGGGGATATTAGCTAATGTGTGTATTTTCTATTTTATAGCAAGAAACCTTCAAACTTTGCTGATGCAAGGTTTCCTGCCCAGCAGACAAAATGGATTTCCAGCAATGTCTCTGTGTCTTCACAAAGCAGCATGTCAGAAACTGGTATCACTAGACCTTTTAGGCCTTTTCATGTGCCAACTGCTGTGGTGGAACCAGTTAAAAAAAACACAACACCCTCTTCTTCCCTGATACCTGTGCCACTTCGACGGAGGAACAGCAGCTTAAAGAAAAGTTAGTTATGAAATAACTGTATTTATTGAAATTGCACAGGTTAATTGAGCTTTCTGTAAAACCGAGACAGAAAAGCACAAAACAAATCTAATGGTTAAAACGCTTGGAAGATTAAATATCTACTCCATCTATGGCAGTTCTCCCAATTTATTCCTGTGATCCAGTCTTCAAGGGTTCTAATCTGCTGAACTGCCACTTTTTTTTTATTAATTAGAGAATGCTAAAGGGTTATGGGCAAATTACACACATAATCCAGAACTAGTAATCCATAAGGGTGCTTTGGGTCATATATTTTGGCTAAAACCTGTTAGTGGTCTGAGAAAAATACTCATTCTAATAGAGAGTCACAATAGTGGTAACTGTTAAGCCCCGTACACAAGATTGGATTTTCCAACGGGAAATGTTGGATGACAGGCTGTTGGTGGAAAATCCGACCGTGTGTATGCTCCATCAGACAATTGTAGTCAGACTTTCCGCCAACAAATGTTGACTAGCATGTCTTCAAATTTTCCGCCAACAAATGTGTGTTGTCGGATTTTCCGATCGTGTGTACACAAGTCCGTCGGACAAAAGTCCAAAGTACAAACATGCATGCTCGGAAGCAGAAGCGGTCAGTTTTGTAAACTAGCATTTGTAATGGAGAATTAACATTTGTAACGTGGCAAATTATGAAATCTCAAAATGCAGCGCATATTCTCTTCTTCTTTAATGGGATAATAATGAAGCTGCTTTTCTGGTGATACTGATGGAGTTATTGCAAACACATTTTCAAAGACTTTTTCTTTCTAGTGATATCAAGAATAATATTATTATGCTTATTTTTTTAATTTATGCAAGTTACCATAACACCATTATCCCGTAGTTTTTAAGAACAAAGATACAACTATGTTGGTGTCCCTTGTCAAATTTACATTGTATTTTTTTAAATGTAACTGCCTACTCCCAAACTGTCATTTGAAGTAAAACACATAGCCAAGTATTATTCACCACAATTTTTTTTATTGTGCATTAAAAAAAAAAAAACTTTAGACATGCTATCTGCCAATAGAACTTAACCAAAAAGTGCAAAGTGCATGCATCCAAAAATATAGAAAATATACCAAATCAAATTATTTTTCAACCAAAAAAATTTCAGAAACAAACTGAAAAGCACGAACTGAAAAGCACGAACTGAAAAGCGCTAAATGAAAAACGCAAAAAGAAAAGAGTGTATCAACACTCACCAAACTTCTACTAACACGAAATTAGCAGAAGGAGCCCAAAGGGTGGCGCTAAAGAGCTGAAAAACCACGTAGTATGTCTAGTACGTCACTACGTTCGTAATTGTTGGCCAACATTTGTGTGACCGTGTGTATGCAAGACAAGTTCGAGCCAACACCCTTCTGACAAAATTCCATGGTTTTGTTGTTGGAAAGTCCAATCGTGCGTATGAGGCATTAGACTTTTGGGAGATTCCCACAGTCCATTATGCACACTCTGATTAATGAATCACATATCCCTTCATGTTGTAAGACATTTGGGCTAGCATCAACATAGTAGAGAACCTGAATGCTTATAGTTCTTTAATTAGGGATTCCAGTCCATATTCCTAGTGTGCTTGGCAGTACTGTTTAAGGGGTGCGGGGAAATCATAACGGAAAATTTATATCAAATACTTACCGTAATTTTCCTTTCCTGATGGACTCCATGGCAGCCTACGTATGGGTTAATCCCGCCTCTCATACCTCATAGGACCCCACTCCCATAAATCTTTGCAACTAGACAGAGACCGTGTTCCGTAACTTAGCCTACTCCAGCAAATGGGAGGGAACTCCTGCTGCCATGGAGTCCATCAGGAAAGGAAAATTACGGTAAGTATTTGATATAAATTTTCCGTTTTCCTGACAGACTCCATGGCAGCCTACGTATGGGAAATAACTAGCCATACACGCCCGGGTGGGCAATTGCTGGTTAAAGAAAAAAAGGTTTAATTGGCACCATCAACAGATAATACGTGCAAACCAAAATTAACCGAAGACAAGGAAGCAGGTTCTACACAATAGTGTGTCATAAAGGTATTAATTGATGACCATGAGGCCGCTTTACAGATCACTTCCGGAGATACATGCCGGGATGCTGCCCAAGATGTAGAAACGCTCCTGGTAGAATGAGCGGTCACTGCCTCCGGAGGAGCCAAACCCTTAGACTTGTAAGCCCACTGAATGGCCTGAACAATCCATGCTGCAATGGTTCTAGAGGAAGCACGCTTTCCCTTGTTTTTACCGTGGAAGAGGACAAACAAGTGATCAGATTGGCGAAAAGAAGCTGTGGCTTCCAAGTACTGCTTCAGAACTTCTCCGACATCTAGAGGATGAATATTAGAGCCCTCAGAAGACTTGAACGTGGGAAGAACAATTTCCTGATTTTCATGGAAAACAGTTGTTACTTTGGGATTTGAACCTAACATAGGAATCAGGACCACTCGGTCAGGGAAGAACGTAAGGAATGGTTCTTTGAATCCTAAGGAACCGATTTCGGAAACCCTCTTAGCCGATGTTATGGCTACTAAAAAGACCACTTTGAGGGAAAGTTCCTTAACAGATGACTGGTCCACATGACATATTTCTCTTCCTGCGAAGAAGTCCAGGACAAGAGGAAGATCCCATTTAGAAAATCTTGGTCTCCTTTGAGGTCTAAGTCTTATTGCTCCCCTGAAAAACTGTCTCGTAAGGGGGTGCCTGGCCCATGATACACCTGTGAAGGCAGAGATTGCAGAAACTTGGACTCATAAGGAGCTAACCGACAAAGACAGATCCAGGCCTGTCTGCAGAAAACCCAGAATATCCTGTATCTTTGGGTCGATACAAGAGCCATTGGTGGAGGCCACATAGTCCGCAAATTTTGACCAAATTCTTTGATAGACTTTGTTGGTGCCCGCTCTTCTGGCATTCAACAATGTAGCAATCGCTGAACTTGGACATCCTAGTGCTTCCAGCCTTCCCCTCTCAACCACCAAGCCATCAGATGGAGATGAGATGGGCATGGGTGAAGAGATGTTCCTTGCGACAGGAGATCTGGTCTGGCCGGGAGAGGGACCGGATCCCGGTAACTAAGCTGAACCAGGAGAGGAAACCATGGCCTGTTGGGCCAGAAAGGAACAATCGCCACTACCTCGACTTCTTCCCACCTGAGCCTTGATAGAAACCGAAGGATGACTGGTACCGGGGGAAAGGCGTAGGCCTTGAGGAATCTCCACTGATCCGTCAGGGCATCCACTCCGAAGGCTTGGGGACAGCGACACCTCGTGTAATATTTCTGCAGTTTGAAGTTGCAAGGGGATGCAAACAGATCTACTTCCGGCATCGCTCCCAGAGACAAGACCCAGTTGAACACTTCGGTGTGGAGAGACCATTCGTTGTTGTCCAGGGTGACCCTCGAAAGGAAGTCCGCCTGGACATTCTGAATTCCGGGGAGATAAACAGCTGATAAATTTGTCAAATTCGCCTGGGCCCAGGACATGATCGGACTTACTTCTTTCAGTAACGAGAGACTGCGGGTGCCCCCCTGTCTCTTGATGTAAGACACTGCAGTCGTATTGTCCAGTCTCAGGAGAACTGAGGCCCCTGATGTCAGGTGGGAAAAGGCTTGAAGAGCACGGAAGGCAGCTCGAAGCTCCAGGATATTTGAGACTATCCCTTGGGATGGGAAGTCCCATCTGCCTTGGGCTACCTCCGTCAGACAGAGGGCGCCCCAACCTCTGTTGCTTGCATCCGTAGTCACCGTGATCCAGGAGACAGGGGCTATGGAATGGCAATTGAGAAGATTCCCCCGTTGCAGCCACCAGGGGAGGCTCTCCCGCATGGAGGTGGTTACTCGTACCAGCTGGTCTCGAGACCCTGGATCCCACTGTTGGAGAAACCCCTTCTGAAAGGGCCGCATCCTCCATTGTGCCCACTTTACCATGGGGGCTGTGGCCACCATGGTGCCTATTATCTTTAGACATTGCGAGGCTCTGAGAAGAGGTGATGATAATGCCAGACGAATTCTTTCCCGAATCACCGGAATTTTCTCCAAAGGTAGAGAGATGGTACTCTCCATGGTGTTGAATTGGGCTCCAAGGAATATTAGAGACTGCGTTGGATCTAGGTGACTCTTCTCCTTGTTCAACAGCCAACCGAACTCTGTTAGGGTAGAGATGACCTGATCTCGATGTGCCAGCAGCTGACCCCTGTCTTGTGAAAGCAGAAGTAGGTCGTCCAAGTAATGGTGTAATCGGATACCTTTGACCCTGATTAATGCTACCACAGCCAATAAGAGCTTCGAAAACACTCGAGGCGATGTTGTAAGCCCGAATGGAAGACATGTGAATTGGAGATGCCTCTGATCTACCGCGAATCGGAGATACATCTGAAATTCCTGTGCAATCGGCACGTGAAAGTAGGCATCTTTCAGGTCTATGGAGACAAGCCAATCTCCCGGTTGTATCGTCTGGCGTATTGTTAGCAGAGTCTCCATCTTGAATTTTTCCTTCTTGATGAAGGAGTTCAGATAAGTCAGGTCGATTACCGGCCTCCAGGACCCATTCTTTTTGAGGACCATGAAAAGGGGGGAGTACACCCCTAGGAATCTCTCTTCTGTTGGTACTTGAATGGCGGCCCCTTGGATTACTAGTGAGTCCGTATATGACAGAAGAACCTGTTTCTTCTCTTCTATGTGAGGAAGAGTTGTAGGAACAAACCGGTGTATGGGTGGGTTGCTGAACACCCAGGTATGACCCGAAGAGACCGTTTTGACGGTCCAGAAATCCCGAATCGAGGCTGCCCAGACGTGCTGGAAACGGAGTAAACGAGCCCCGACTCGCTCCGTCTGGACAGGCTCTATATCAAAAGGACTTCGCAGCCTCACGTCCCCCAGAAGAGGCTGACTTTGAGGACTTCTGCCCTGAAGGTTGATTTCTCCTCCAGTTTTTTCTGAAATCACGGCCAGGTCTGTAGCGGCGTGCATCCCTCGCACGCTCCTGATCTTGTTTGGGATAAGTTTTCCTCTGACCAAAAAGGCGGCGATCCTGGGGTAAGAACCCTGATTTACCCCCTGTAGCACGGGTAATGGCAGAATCCAGTTTATTCCCAAAGAGGGAGGAACCCTCAAAGGGAATTTTACACCATGCCTGTTTAGAGGCAGGATCTGCAACCCACGGGCGCAACCACAAGGCGCGCTTCGCCGTTACCGAGGAAAGCATGACACGTGCCACAAGGCGGATAATATCCAGGGATGCTTCCCCCAGAAAGGCTGATGCCAGCTTCAGCTCATGTACTGGTGAGTTCTTGAGCAACTCCTCAGAGATCCTTCCCAATACTGCATCCATATCATCCGTCCATGCTTCCATAGCTTTAGACAAAGCTGCAAGGGCCAGGGCTGGTTTACAAGCCATGCCTGCCGTAATATAAATGCGTTTGAGGTCAGTGTCGATCTTCCTCTCCAAACCATCTTTAAAAGAAACGGTGTCTTCCAGAGGAAGCGTGACATGCTTCACTAACCTCATTAAGGCCGCATCAATGAGGGGTGCAGCTTCCAGATGCTTTACCTCCTCACTTTTGAATGGGTACATTTTCGCTATCTTGGAAATCAGCGAGTTCTTCCTCTCAACTTTACTCCATTCATCTGAAATAATTTCCCCAAGTTCACCCAGGAAGGGGAAATTTGGGCGTTCTTTCCTGAGCTGTTTGAAGTACTTCCTCTGTTTAGAGGGGGCTTCTACTGGCTCCTCCCATCTCAATGCGTTTTTAACCGCTTTAACCATCTGTGGAACCAAGGAAAAATCGAAGCCTGTACTGGAATCTTCCACATCCGCTTCGCTGTCCGAAGAACCACTCAAGGAGAGACTTCGTCGAGAGGGACCTGGAACCTCAGGGACAACCCTGTCAGGAACTGGTGGAGGAGCAGCAGGAGGGCTGGATGTACGAACGGGATCTGTCCTGTTCAAAGACTCTTGAACCACTCTTCTAACCAGAGCCTCCACCTGTTGGTCTCCAGCTCCTCGTTCTTTAACAGCTCGAGCATAGCATAGCTCACAGAGAGATTTACCCTCTGGGACCTGAGCTCTACATCCCCAGCATGCCTTCTTATCAGAGCGGCTGGAATGGCGGTGAGAATGGCGACTAGACGTGGACCGTCTGGAGGATGATCTAGGACGTCTAGAGCTTGACGTAGAGTGACGGTTTTGTGATCTAGATTTGTCACTAGCTTCACGTGCTGAAGAACGGTGTTCAGACCTAGAAGGGCTGAGGGAAAAAACAGAGTCAACATGCACCTGACAATAAAACCCAAAACAAAAAACAGGCAGAGGGAAAATTAATTCCATCCTACCTGCCGAGTAAGGGTTGGCCACTGGGGGGCGGTGACACATCCATAGCAAACAACTGACACTGAAAGCAATCAAGACAGTATATAAGAAACTGATGGTTTAGCAATTAGGAAGAAACCATAGGCAGGCAGTGCAGCATAACTCTTACCTTGACCAGTCAAGATATGTGCTCAGGGAATCAGCTGCATGAAGCATGAAAGCATCCCAAGAAATAGCTGAATCTGACAGCTATTTAAACCTGCCGCCCAGGATGATGTCATCGCGCTCACAGCGAACCCACGCTGTGTACGACGCCGCCCCATGGACACCGCGCGCATGCGCGACCGCCGCCATTTTGTCCGGACTGCGCACGCGCAACCAAGCCTCGATTTCGATCGCGGCTCGCGCATGCGCAGAAGGGCCAAGAAGCGGCGGACTGGAACGCAGATGCGTCCCAGCCGCCATGACCAGGAAAGCTACAGGGACAGACAACAAACAAATACAGGCTGCCATGTAATAGAAAAAGACAGTATACATCACCACCACGACACCGATTCGATCCGGCCTGGGACTGGGAGCCATTGCTCATACTGCACGACCAGGGCATTTTCATGAAGGGGCCTCCCGCTAATAGCTGGGACGAATGGCCATGTTGCCGCTTGCCTGCCAATGGCCGGCTATTAAGCTCTTCAAGGCATCGCAATACTTGCCCATGTCCACCCTGCTAATAGCTAAGGTAAATGGACTCCAGAAAAAGACACCGCCAGAACCGTCATCTTCGCGTGCAAACCACCAGGACTGGACCGACAATTTTAAGGTAAGACTACCTTGGTCCTAGGAGGAGGACAAAAAAGGAACACGGTCTCTGTCTAGTTGCAAAGATTTATGGGAGTGGGGTCCTATGAGGTATGAGAGGCGGGATTAACCCATACGTAGGCTGCCATGGAGTCTGTCAGGAAATGTCTATTTTCTTTCATTTGAAAAAAAAATGAGCCACTTTTTAAAACAAGCACCTAAAAAAAACCTTGTTAATATAACATGTGCTTAGGAAAATTAAGACCATGTCAGTATTAGGGCCAGTGTCAGTATTAGGGCAAGTGAGAATTTTTTTTATATCATTCAGAGTTTATTGCAGGTGCTAGTCCTATTTGACTTGCAATTAGCCTGCATTCCCATAGACTTGTATAGGATTCAGTTTTCAGTTTTCAGTTTTAAACCTAACAAAAGCCCATCAACACAATGAGTGTGTGCTTAATATGTGTTCCAGATGCCCAGCATTTTGACAAACAGTGCCTACAACACCTGGCAACATATATACAGTATATCTCCATCTCCCTTTTCCAGACTTAAAAGATTAAAACACTATCTCTAAGCACCCTGTGTTCCTGGCTCATGTAAATTCTACTGAGGTCTTTTGTGCAAAGTAAAATAATTTTCGAGTCCTAAGGCAGAATAAAATTAATACCAACCTGTATTTTTTACCAGATTTGCCTCCTCAGAAGACTGTACAAAGCAGTTCAGGATCCCAGCCTGTGGGCACCATCACCAGAACACTCTCCATGGCTACTCAGCCTCAGCAGATCATCATCAATGCTTCTCATTCCAATGTAGGAGCCAGTGTTGAGACCCGCACCAGGCCAAATTCACTGTATGATGTTCTACCTATTGTTAGTAGACCCGTGGACTATAGAAGATATTCTGCTGCCAGTTCAATTGCTTTGGAGCCCAAAGAGCAGATAACCAGAAACAATTCAACACTTAGACCTCCGGTTTCTGCTCCTCCATCAATTTTAGTGAAGCCTGACACGCCTAAAAGTGGCCCTGAAAAGGTAAATACTCTACAAAATGTTGTAAGGGGTTTTATTAATCCGCCATAAATAACACATAAGCAGGTTTGTTTTTTTGAATAAGATCTTTTTTCACAACTACTAATTTCAGTAAGATGATGAAGTCAGCCTTTATCAACCTCAGTTTGCAGTTTTCTGACAGCATAGCAATGGGAGAAAGTTGAGCATATTTAACAGCCCTGGATATTAACAGAGGCACTATAAAGATACATATTGGGGGAGATTTACTAAAACTGACGCACACAGAATCCAGTGCAGCTGTGCATAGTAACCAATTAGCTTCTAACTTCAGCTTGTTCAGTTAAGCTTTGACAATAAATCCTAGAAGCTGATTGGTTACTATGAACAGCTGCAAAAGATTCTGTGTGTACCACTTTTAGTAAATCTAAACTCTCAATCAAAAGTAAATATAAGCCTCACTCCAATATGCAGTTCTTCTTTTTTTTAATTCATAAAAAGATAAAAACTCCATACATTAATGACTCCACCCAAAACCACCTTTCTTGACACGTTTCACCGTTACTGACTTGCTCACTTCCCCTATCCTTGTGATCAAGACATAAGCTAAGTATCCCAAACAGAAGGGGACAGAGAAATGCAGGGTTAATGAAAGGGCAACATACCAATAGTATCTCTAAAAAGTATGAATTTATTGATTGTTGGGCATATACACAAGTAGCAAAAAAGGTAAGGACCCAGTGGTATATTGTTCCTGATTAAAATTGCTGACCACCTGAATAGGTGGATCTGTCGCAAACACAGAGAGACGGGGAACAAGACAACATATAACATGAAACAAATAATACAAACAGCGTCCGGACGCTAAGTGAAATTGGTGTCAGCCTTGCTGTCCACCGTGGGGAATCTCCAGAAATTACTGGGTAAGGCTGTGAGGCTGACACCAATCCCCTGGGTGGATGGGAAATGCTCAAAAAGGGATGGAGGGTCAGAAGGGGAGAGGACCATGAGGAAATCACAGTGTGTATCAGAGGGCTCAAAGTGGACACCGGCTGGTAGGGGTGTCCAGTTAACAGCTATAGTCTATGGGATCCGGGTAGCATAAAGGCTTGGGCAAAATGGCAACGTTCAAAGTAGCGTGAATAAATATCACAAAACAAGGCAATGTTGCTGTGGGTAGCCTGGAGTCCGGTAAGTCCCAATCTGAGTATGTTTTTCAGATAGCCGGTGGTGGTGGGCTGTAATGAAGTGCACTATAGGTATCTAGGAATATGATTTGAAAATAGAAACACAGTACATTACCACCCCCGGAAGTAGGCAGGTGCCATTGTCTGTTTCCAAGATTGATGCCTTCCTGTGTCAGTGTTCCGCTGGAATCCGGTCTCGAATCCTCACCGTAATATCTGGTAGAGGAACCCTTCACATAGGGAGCAGGAACGCTGGTAAATGTTGGGAAGCATGGACGAGTCAGACGTCTATGTATAGAGCTTTGGCTGTGTGTCTCATGGATCTCCCTGAGTTCTGAGTGGTCATATGACCTGCCTCCTCCCACGAAGTAGCAAGCTCACAAGCACCGGTGGGGAATAGCGTCGGGGCGTGGCGTCCGGGCGGACACGTTTTTTGAGATAATATTGGTATGTTGCCCTTTCATTAACCCTGCTTTTCTCTGTCCCCTTCTGTTTGGGATACTTATCTTATTTCCTGTTTTTTTGGGGTTGAAGCGCAATAACAATATTTATTTAGTTTTTTTAGGCATATACCTGTTACATGGGTATTTAGCCTCTTTTTTCTTTTACATTTTAAATTGTGAGCAAGACAGTAGCATTGAAACACATCAAGGAAGGTGGTTTTGGGTGGAGACATTAATGTATGGAGTTTTCATCTTTTGGCAAATTAAATAGAAAGAGCTAAGTTTTGGAATGTGGCTTATATTTACTTTATTCATGTGCAGTATTTTATATTTACTTGACCAAAAAAAGTAAAACTTTGCTAATGTAATTTATAGTTCTGACCATAATAAAGAAAGAAAATAAATAAATTATATAAAAATGTATGTACCCTTAAGGTGTTTAAGCATAGAATAATAGTTAAGCAGTTAAACCCAAAAGCAAACATCTACAGTATTATATTGCAGCTTACCAATTCTTACATGTGATGGCTCCATTAGTTTCAGTTTTTAGGCTTTCTTTCTTCTATTTTCATCTGGTAATCCAGCCAGTGAGGCCCCTTTCACACAGGGCAGACTCCAGCAGTGGATCCGCCTACTCAGTGGGGAATCTGTCCACTTATCCCCTGGTGAGTAGGCAGATGACAAGTCTGTGTCTGCTCCACTGATGCAGAGCAGACACGGATACAGGCCGCTGTTCTCTATGGGGTGGTCGAATGGAAAAGGACTGCCTGTCTGTTTCCATCTGACTGTCATCTGATCTGCCGGATGGATGGGGAACGGATCCCCATCTGTCTATTTTTAGAGGTCAGGATCGAATGCCAGTGGATGTCAGCGGACCCATGTCTGCTGATATTCACTGCTCCATAGAGAGCTATGAATGCTCCGATCGGGTCCACCTGAAAAACTGACAGGTAGACCTGATCAGTCTTTAAGTGTGAAAGTTCCTAAGTCTGTTGTTTTTCATAAGCTCTCAAGCAGACTGTATCAGTTTACATAGAAGAGACAAACCACTTAACACTGGCAGGGGTGATTAAAATGATCAGCTTTTATTTGTAAGGGTCTATTTGTAAGATTGACACAACTCTGACTTAAGATTACACTTTTTTTTTCAATTAAACTAAATTAGAAAAATGTATAAATCTTGGGTAAAAATATTTCTAAATAGACCCCTAAGTGTTAAAGGGGTTAAGACTTAAAGCGGAACTTCACTCTCTCAGTCAACATTGACTACTTTTAATCCTCATGCTGCTAGCATTAATAAATAGACAAAATGCTACTGTTTTAAACTTTTTTTTTTACATTGCTTTTGTTACTTTCTGGTTTTCAGGCCTAGGCAAATTATACCATTCATCCTGGGAATCTTCAGGAGGGGTTTTCCTAGCTAAGCACACCCTCCTGCCTGCATGCCTGAACTAAGGGCAGATGGATTCTCAGAAGTAAATGCTACATGAATCACCTGCCCTTACTGAAGATGGCCATGATTAGAAATGCTATGGGAGTGGTTTTTTTTGTGGACTGTTCTTACCTTAGCTGAACCAACACCGGTGGTCCCATTGACCGATGGTCTGTTCTCACCTGACTTCTGCACTAGTCTGATAGCCTTAGGCACCGCCTGATTCCTCCTTATGTTTGATATAGGACCAGTTTTTGCATAGCATGACAACCAGTGAGACTATGTATAAAAACCCTGAAGGTTAACGCTGCGCTAGAAATAAAAAACAAAATATTGAAAATAAATAAAAGCTGCCAGCACCAAAAGTCTAAGGCCCCTTTCACACGTGTGGACCATATGTACGTATTTCATCCATCCGTTTTCGGATGAAATACGGACATACATGCATCCCTATGGGATAGCGGGTGTCAGCGGATGTACATCCGCTAACACCCGATATCATCCGGCCCCGCTCTCGTCCGATTCTGCAGACGGAAGAAAATCCTATTTTTCTATCCGTCTGCAGAGCGGATCGGATGAACACGGACAGACGGTCCGTGTTCCTCTGATCCCCCATAGGGGAGAGCGGAGATCTGGCAGGGCGGTCCCTGCACAGTGTGCGGGTCCCGCCCTGTCATCCGCCGGCTCAGCTGGGGAAAACGGAGCGATCCCCGCTGAGCAGCGGATGTTCACGGGTCGGATCAACACGGATCCGTTCCGTGTGAAAGGGGCCTAATACAAAAACTCAAATACAACGTGATAAATAAAGATGTAGCGCTAATAATGTGAAATAATGAAAAAAACAATGATCGGAAAGTAATAGTGAAAAAACTCTCAACTTGAAAACTAAGGCAAATACCACAGGGAAAACTAAAAAATGATAAGTGATATACCAAATGAATCAGATATAATAATAATACCAACATTAATTATAATTGAAAAAATTAATAATTGAGGTAATGGTGAAAAAACTCTCACCTAAAAAAAAAAACTAAAGTAGATACCACAAAAATTTGTTGAAAATAAAAGTGATATAAAAAATGATCATAGATAATAAAACCACATATTAAATATAAAACTCTAAAACATATACGAAAATTGAATAAAGTGAAATTGTTTTGCAAATCAATGATGAAAAACAAAAGCAAAGTCCCATTCCAGTAGAGAATCCGTGTAATAAAGGAAATCAGTAAAAATCCATATACAGTGTAAAAAATAATAATCCAAAAAGAAAGTATAATGAAGAAAGATCCTTTATCCAAAATGCTTCACACCCAAGTGAGTATTAAATCTCCTTACTGACTAAAAATGAACAGCAGGCACAGGGAATTTAGGTCTCCCAAAAACCTATAGCGATATCTGTAGTTGAGGCTATAATCATGGCACTCGAAAGAAAAAAAAGAAAAAAATACTGCTCCCATAGTGTAGTACTCAATAAAAGGTAATTTAATGAGCCACATGAATTGCACTTACAAGATATTTCATTCTTTATAAGCGTAGTAACAATGTAAAACAAAGATGGAGATTGCGGCATCTCCACAGGTTTCCTATTGCTCGCTGTTTGCTTCCCATCAACCTCCTAAAAGAAAACGTAATGACGTCACCGTCAAAGGCTCTACCCTACACGTTTTGTCACGATAGGATGTCGTCTGGGGATTGGCCAAGTGGACCAATTTGGCTTATTAAATTTCCTTTTATTGAGTACTACACTATGGGAGCATTCTTTGTTTTTATCTTTCGAGTGCCACGATTATATCCTCAACTACAGATATCGGTATAGGTTTTTGGGAGACCTAAATTCCCTGTGCCTGCTGTTCATTTTTAGTCAGTAAGGAGATTTAATACTCACTTGGGTGTGAAGCATTTTGGATAAAGGATCTTTCTTCATTATACTTTTTTTTTGGATTATTATTTTTTACACTGTATATGGATTTTTACTGATTTCCTTTATTACACGGATTCTCTACTGGAATGGGACTTTGCTTTTGTTTTTCATCATTGATTTGCAAAACCATTTCACTTTATTCAATTTTCGTATATGTTTTAGATTTTTATATTTAATATGTGATTTTTTTTTTATCTACGATCATTTTTTTATATCACTTTTATTTTCAACAAATTTTTGTGGTATCTGCTTTAGTTTTTTTTACCATTACCTCATTCATTAATTTTTTCAATTATAATTGATTTTGGTTTTATTATTATATCTGATTCATTTGGTATATCACTTATAATTTTTTAGTTTTCCTTGTGGTATTTGCCTTAGTTTTCCAGTTGAGTGTTTTTTCACTATTACTTTCCGATCATTGTTTTTTTCATCATTTCACTTTATTAGCACTGCAATCCCTGACACTACTCTAGCTGTGCCTGAGCAACATTTGTCCATGTGGCACTGAGCCCTGTACTATGTGACCCCTGGTCCCTAGAACTTTTTCTGAGCACTATGCTCACCTGTCCCTAGAAATCCTGCACAATGAACCGGCTGCTGTCCCTGCTGTGCACTCAGCTCACATGTCCCAAAAATCCTGCACGCTCAGCAGTAGCCTGTCCTTGGAAATTGTGCTGTTCACTTTTCTTACCTGTCCCTGGAAACCTTCTACATTAAGCCATAACCCGTTTCTGGAATCCTGTACGTTGCTCTGTACTTAGTCCCTTGTAGCCTGTGTATGGTACTGATCTGCCGTTCTTCATTCCTGTGGTCATGACCTCACCTGAGCTTTTTGCTCACCTTGTCCTGGTTGGTAGTAACTAGGTTAATGACCTAGGAGCAGAAAGCAGCCAACCCATTTTCACCATCAGGAGCTCTGGAGAAAACCACCGGTTCCCTAAATTCTGTTCCTCAGTAAACCCAGCTGTGGTTAAGATGGGCACTCTCTGGTCAACAGACCTGTGACACTGGCATTATTTTGAACCCGTAATTTAGATAAAGTTGCAATATAAAATTGAGCTCAAAGTTAAAGGAGAAGTACAGTCTGAGCTTGTTTGGCTGGACTTCTCCTAAGGGTCCCAGGATTGCAATTCGTTTTGCACTCCTGTGACCCGTTTTTAGCAGAGAGCAATCTGAAGTCTGCTCTCTGCTGAAATCACACAGATCAGTCCAGGCACCACGTTATCTCAACTCTGGGAGTCTGGATCCGCCAGGTGCCTGGACTGATGGCCATCTCAGCCTCTCAGCGAGCCGATGAGACGGCCACTTCCCGCCCCTCCACAGCTCATCGCTCCAGTGAGCATAGAGGAGCAGAGCAGGAGAGCTGCTCAGAGCTCGGGGAGCTGAGAGAACCGAGCCATCTGCGGTGTTCGATCGCTCGGTTCTCAGTGCAGAGACGCCGGGGGACGCAGCATCGGACTGATGCTGCATCCACCTAGGTAAGTATGATTATGGGGGGGAAAAAATTCCCATACTTCTGTTTTAAGTTAAAACTCCTTTAAAGGTGATGTATACTGATTTTGTAGATATTTTCTTTATCACAGTCTGGGCTAAGATTTTTTTTTATTAGTTAATTAGGATTGAATATGAATATTTTGTGTTACCATTTAAACCAGTGGGAAATCTCCAAAGACACATGGATCATGTAATCAAAAAGGACACAACATAGTGCTCTCTGCAATATAGAAAACATTTAATCATGAAAATTAAGAGTAAAATTTACAAGCATGGCACTAATCTAGTGCCAGATAATCAGCGGAAGGAAGCGTTGTGACGTCACCCACGGCCATCTCGCATCCTGCTTTTTACATGCTGATTATCTGGCACTAGATTAGTGCCATGTTTGTAAGTTTTACTCTGGCTGTGTGAGTTATTTTGAGGGGACAGCAAATTTATACTCAATACTTTACATTGTAGCAAAGTGTCATTCCTTTAAAGTATAACCACACCTAACATTTGTACGTATATACTTGTCACAGCAACCTTAGAAACATTCTATTTTGATGAGCTACCATTTTTAACCACTTGCCGACCACTGCCCGCCGATATACGTCGGCACAATGGCAGTGATGGGCAAATGGGCGTACCTGTACCTCCCCTTTAAGAGTCGGGGATAGCAGGCGCGCGTGCGCCGCGTACAACGTGACTGTGCCCGCTGGACCGGCAAACTCGATGTCCACCAGTCTCCCAGCGATCGTGTCACGGAGCCTCAGAACGGGGACATAGGCACTTCCCCCTTCTGGTTTGTGTCATCCAGAGTGGTGATCGCTGTCATGTGACTTGAAGCCCACCCCCCAAGTTAGAATCACTCCCTAGGACACACTTAACCCCTTCGTCGCCCCGTAGTGGTTAACCCCTTCACTGCCAGTGTCAGTTACACAGTAATCAATGCATTTTTACAGCACTGATCGCTGTATAAATGACAATGGTCCCAAAATAGTGTCAAAATTGTCCGATGTGTCCGCCATAAAGACGGAGTCCCAACAAAAATCGCAGATCGCCGCCACTACTAAAAAAAATAAAAAATAAAAACGCCATAAAACTATCCCCTATTTTGTAGATGCTATAACTTTTGCGCAAACCAATCAATATACACTTATTGCGATTTTTTTTTAACCAAAAATATCTAGAAGAATACATATCGGCCTAAACTGAGGAAAAAAATATTTTTTATATATATTTTTGGTGGATATTTATTATAGCAAAAAGTAAAAAATATTGCGTTTTTTTCAAAATTGTCGCTTTTTTTTTATTTATAGTGCAAAAAAACACAGAAGTGATCAAATACCACCAAAAGAAAGCTCTATTTGTGGGAAAAAAAGGACGTCAATTTTGTTTGGGTGCAACGTTGCACGACCGCGCAATTGTCAGTTAAAGCGACGCAGTGCCGAATCGTAAAAAGTGCTCTGGTCAGTAAGGGGGTAAAATCTTCCAGGGCTGAAGCGGTTAATATCTGTTCCTGGCGATATTGCCTGCAGCCTCCTGACTCTGAGTATATCCTGCCAAGCTCTGAAAAAGCTGCTTCTGGGCGACAGGTAGCTTGTGCATCTCACTGCAAGGCAGATCTCCTGTCTTAAAACATCACCTTCTAGTTGAAGCCAGTAACAGCTTTCTAGTTGTATGCAAAAAAAAAAAAAAAGAGGGCCAGTAAACCATGCTGCAGTAGTAGGATTTATCTTCAGAACCCTGTAATACTGATATTTTAAGTTCTGCAGAGAGAAGTGCAAATGCATAAAGATAAAGATAAATTGAATATATTTGAATGTGCTTTCCCTTGCTTTTGCTGGTATTTTTCTGAACACTTTTTACATTATGTGTTTTTATTATTTAGCAGGTAAAAACTGTAAGATTTATGAATTTCAGTCCTCCAACCTTGAAACGTCAGAGTTTTGTATTTGATGTAAAAGATGAGGAGATCTTCAGCCAGAATGTCATGTCTGAAAGCTTGCAGCTTGGGGAATCCACCTTGACTGTACCACTACGACCCAGTCCTGCCTTATTCCAGAAGACAGAAGGCCGTAAAATACAGAAGCTTAGGAGTATTGGCAATGATGTGACACCCATTCCTCCACAATCCACACTCTCCTTTCCCAGAAAACGGACCATCAATGATAACTTAAACAAGGCCAGCACAATCTATCAAGCTCAAGAGATCCAGTCAACCTAATGCTTATGCCTTGATTTAACTCGGCCTGATTTTTTTTCTCCACCTTGGCACATTAAATTAGATTTTGTGTCTGAGAGTTTCACTGTAATTTTCTCATCAATCCATTTTGTCACACCGGACAGACTTACCATGACAAACAAAGGATCACTGGCACCTTCAATTATGAATGTCTCTTTCAAACCCTCATTCTTATTATCAAGACAGGTCTGTGTCAGGCATGCTGTCATGCTTTTTGCTACATGAAGATATATAGTGGATATTTTTGACAAGCTGACTGGGTTATTTTTCTCTTTAGGAAATAAGGTCACTTACTCAACAAGGTGAAAGAATGAAAATAGTTAGATATCCCTCTCCGCTTAGATGATACATCTAAAGTTTTATATTTTGTTTTTTGACCAGGCAAACAATTTTTTTTGCTTTAATGTATTTTATGCTTTTCAAAAAAATTGCACTATTTTTAGAATGTAATTTCACCTTAATGCCAGTTAGTTGTAGTGGCTTGTATATCAGCAATTAAAGGAAGGAAGTGGTAACTTCTTTTGAGTCCATTTAAGCTCATCCTAAAATATAAGAGCCAGCTATGCTTAAAACTAATGTGGATAAAAAACGCCTTTATACTGAAGCATCTGCATTTTTTTGTGTGTAGGTATTAAAGGATGGACTGATCCAGCTATAGAAGCCAGATATGCTTAAATAACAATGTTCTTAAAATGCACTTTTACATAAGCATCTCTATACTCTCTGCATAGGACTCAAATGATGAATTGCACCAACTATGAGAGCAAGCTATGCTTAAAGCAAACTTTGATAAAAACACATTTATAATGAAGCATTTTCATTCTCTGTGTATAGGAATCACATAACGGACTGGATTTTCTTGGAGAGAACCACTGTTAATGAAAATTAAGCAAACCACTTCACTACTGCCAACTCAGTATAGTATCATGTGTTCATGACTGTACAAATAGACACTTCAGAGGGTTTTCCATTTTTTATTAAAGTGGGAGTAAACTTGCATGGATGATTTTTACCTATAGGTAAGCCTATAGTAAGGCTTACCTATAGGTACAGTAAATACCGGTATCTCCAAAACGTGCACTGTTTAGGAGATATTTACTTGTGAATCCGCCGATGATGTAACTGGCGCATGCGCTCTGAAGAAATGGCCAACCGTGCTGTTCCTTCAGAGCCCTGTGCCATGAACAGCAGCTCCCACATGCATGCGCGAGAGTGACATCATTGCAGCTTATCCAATCAAAGGACCGGAGCCTGCCAACCCAGAAGGAAGACCGGGTGAAGATGGAAGCTCTGTCAGCGGTGCAGGGCTTCGTTTTAAGGTAAGTTTCACAAATGTGCTAGTAGGCAATGCATACAAGCACATTATAACTTTGCCTTGCAGGTTTAAAAACAAAAAAAGAACAGCAGTTTACTACCACTTTAAAGCAGTGTGAGATGGAGACTGAAGACTAGTCGACAGAAACAAATATTAGCACATTAGGGGCTATGATTTCAGCCTAGGTTGGCCTTTGGTCACACTCCAATATCCAATTCATTTTTCAGCCTAAAGAAAGCAGCATTCACTTTTAGTGACAATAGGCAAAATCCTATTTAACTCCTTCAGATCTGCGCTATAGCCAAATAACAGCTACAGCGCGGATCTGTTTTGCCGGGAGGGCGTCAATAAACGTCCTCCCCTTAGCAAGCTGGCCGCGCCCCCCTGCAGGGTTGAGACTTGGGTGATGACAGAGACTCGGGTTATTGAGACTCGAGTGATCAAAAATCGAAGTAAGGGGTCATTCCCAACCTCTTACCTCGTGATCAGCTGTCAGCCAATGACAGCTGATCACTCGATGTAAACAGAGAATCGGTAATAATTTTTTTTCTTCTCACGCTGACAGCGTGAGGAGAAAAAAAAGCGGATCACCGGCTCCTGTTGAAGGGATATCAGTCCTGAGCAGGGAGAGGCGAAGCCGCCTCATATGTGCCCACAAATCAGTGCCCACAAGTACATCAGTGCCACCTATCAATGCCCACGAGCGCCACCTATCAATGTCCATGAGTGCCACCTATCAATGCCCATCAGTGGTGCCTCATCAGAGCCACCTAGAAGTGCTACCTATCAGTGTCGCCTACCAGTGCTGATCAGCGCCCATCACTGCCACCCATCAGTGCCACCTATCAATGCCATTCAGTGCCGCCCATCAGTGCCACCCATCAGTACCTCCCATCAGTTCCCATCAGTGTCGCCTTATCAGTGCTCATCAATGCAGCCCATCGGTGCCCATCAGTGCAGCCTATCGGTGCCCATCAGTGCAGCCTATCAGTGCCCATCAGTGCAACCTATCAGTGCCCATCAGTGTAGCCTCATCAGCGTACATCAATGAAGGAGAAAAATTACCTGTTTGCAAAATTTATTAACAAAATATAAAACGGTTTTGTATTTTTTTTTTTTTATTCTGTCTTTTTTAATTAAAAAAAAAAAAAAATAAAAAACCCAGAGGTGATCAATACCACCAAAAGAAAGCTCTATTTGTGGGAAAAATATGATAAATAATTTGTTTGGGTACAGTGTGGTATGACCGCGCAATTGTCATTCAAAGAGTGACAGCTCTAAAAGCTGAAAATGGTCTGGACAGGAGAGGGGTTTAGGTGCCCAGTAAGCAAGTGGTTAACTATTTTTTACTTACCAGCTTGGAGCTTGGATTTAAAATTTATGTAAACTCAATCACTAAAAATGTTATATTATCCCTAACAAGGTAATGTAATTTCTAAAGTCATTCACAATATTTATGAATCTGCAACTATGATAAAAACGTAAATAATACATGGTGTTCCTGCTGTGAAGGTCCTTGTTCAGACACTTGCTGTTATGGGTTGGCAACACTCTTTCCCTGTCTCCCTTAGGCTACTGCATTGTCATCTTGCACACCATCTTCCAATGGAGACTATAACTAGCCCTTCAAACACATATTACCATACAGCCATCATTTGGAGGCCATGCATGTAAGTAGGAGGTGGCTGCAATGTATTTAATATAAAAATGTTGGAAACTGTGTGATACACAGTGCTTTAGAAACTAAGTTAAGGTTTGCATTTTCTTTAATGCTTTTAAGTAGCTATATTGTAAGGAAGCAATAATAAAGACAGATTTGTTTTTTAGTCTGTAAAGTTCTGTTTATTGTGGTGGTGGACATGGACAAGCCAAGTCCCATTTGTCTAACATAACAGCTAGGTTCACGCTTGAGCTTCAAGCGTTTTGGAGCTTTTTTCAAATGCGATTGTACTCGTCTTTTTAGAGCGTTTTCAAGCCTGAGCATTTTTGTTTTAGAGAATGGAAAGCTAGTTTCTAGGAGAAGGAGAGACAATAAATTGTGCATTTTTCAGGTTCTTTTATTAAAGTCTATAAAGACCAAAAACATGCAACTCTGACCCAAAGAAGCTCACATACTTTTTCTAGTGGCAAACTTCAAGTGATTCAACACTCAAGTGCTAGAGGAGAACATTAGCTTACATACTTGGAAATATTCTAAAAAATGTATAAATTGAAATTGAGAAAAAAACATAGTTTCCATTTAGGAAGCAAAACACTCTGTCATCTATAAGGTAGCACTCGTTCTCTTGCAAATCTTGTATGGCCCAGCAACACCAAATGGAACAAAAGTGAATGATTTGACCTAAAACTCCAATCTTGTGTGACCACCTGGATGAGAAGTGTATTAGCATACTAACTGTTAATATTACAAATTGCAGGGAGGTTGTTAAGGTACAGTATAGAGCCAACTGCTCTACATTTCCCCTAGAAACAACTTAAAAACTGCAAGGAAGCCCAGCATTGATTCCTGACAATTTTACGTTCTAGAGTCCAGCTCAGAAAACCCCTCTAGATAGAAGACATGCATATCGATCATCGCACGATAACAGCAATGAAACCGACTTGCCTCTTCTAGTCCATACCTGACTGTGGTCCAGTTGGACCATTTGGGAATGTACTTAGGAGAGGCAGTCAAGCTGACATGAGACCCTTACCAGAGGTCAGGAATCCTCAGGAGTATGCTTTCCTACTAACAACCAGTTTACCCCTCCTCGCCATGGAAGCACAGAGATATGTCCCCTTTTGAGCCCAAGTACAGGAGTGATCACTGAGGGACATCATGTAAACATATTAATATGGCAATATTGGAAAGGGAGAAAACTGGAGTATTTCCCACTTTCTCTGTAAAGCAAGGGGAGAATATGGTAGCTGTTACTAAATACCGTAGTTAAACATAGGGGCAGAATAGCAGAGTTTAATGCATACAACCTTATCAGTTCTTTGTAGCCCTTGTTCTCTGTAAGTAGGTAGGACTTGGATAAGAAGTATGCCATGTAATTGATCTGTGTACAACTAACATAGACAGGGTAGAATGTGTGTGAGGAGGAAGGTGTCATAGAAAGAGACAAGACAGGAGGATTTCAAAAAGTGTGACACTGTTATTGTAAAGCTGGAACAGAGCATCCAGGATCATAAAGTAAATTAGTGCAATCTTGCAAGCGGTGCATTGCTGAATGTATGAAAAATGAATAACATGATGACAGATGCCCTTTAAAGTAAAGTCAGTTCCACAAAAGAGACTTTAATAAAATGCTTTTTCCCCAGTCTATTGTCTTTTTTATTTATTGCAGCAATTTTTGTCTGAATAACATAGAAAATTGTATATGTCTCTTTCTCTCTTTGCACACAATTCAGAAGTGGGAATGAACTTTTTTTGCGAATTATTGATTTGCTAAAACCTTTTTTGGCATTCGGTAAATAATATACTATAGAGGTCCCTACCACTTTCTGTTCTTTTTCCAGACTGGTGTCTTCATTTTATGTTGACCGGATGATCAATAAAGATGTTACTCTCACACATACAATATGTGCTGGAATTACATTATCCTGTCACCTGGTTTCACTCTAAAAATCCAACAGATGCTGTGACTGTAGACTTCAATACACTTGCGCCGCAGGTAGTGTACGAAAAAAAATTCTAGACAAAGATTTTTGGCAGAAAAGACAAAGTCTTGCCCCAGCACATTCTGCCCACATTATATCCTAGTTCAGTTCCACGTCAATGCCCTTACTATAAAGTATTCTAGGAAATTTGTATTTAATTGGGGAACGTAAAATGACCCATGCCATTCCACTTCTTATCCTACTTAGCAATATCTGTGCATAGAATCAATTTTTTTGATTTTTAACAGCTGCTATCTAGGGCTTACTTGAGAGGTGTGATGGGGGGGGGGGGGCTAGTAATAAGAAGCTTACAACAGCCTCAATGCACTGGTAATGTTAGAGGGGAATAATATGACAGTGATTTTATTCTATAGGTTTTTATTTTATTTTATAGATTTTTCTAGAAGAACTTCTGGACTTTGACTGCAGAGAACACCACCACTGACAGTTTATTACACATAGAACCTATGACTGCTAAAGGTCATTAAATATTTTCAGTCTGAGCCAATTCGCTTGTCTACATAGTTGCCCTATGTGTCAGATACTGTGGCACAGTTCTAGAAGTTTGGACACTGTCATGAATAGTCCATGCCCCACAGGTGTCCCACAGGAGCTTTGATGATGCTGAGGGTTATCGCTTCAGCCACAGACACCAATGGGGGGGGGTAATATTGTGTCCACTGATTTCAGTGCTAGGGGTTAATATTGTGTCCACTGATACCAAATATGGGAGTTATTATTGCTGCCACCAGGGATAAGCTCCAAGTTTAGTCCAAACTCCAAACTTTTAGACTGTTTGGTGGGACCAGAATGTCATATGTAATCCCCAGCCATGTATATCAAGGGGCAGGTATAGTGGATGACATCATTGCCAAAATATGGTCCTGTGTACATATTTGGGAAATAATGTCGGCCACTATACCTGCCCCTTTGTTTATATTCCAAATGGCAGCACGAGGCAGCGGGGGGGGGGGCCTTATTTTTAAAGGTGGTTTCCAGATTACCACTGACAGATCCCCACAACCCTGGCCCTTGTTTTCATCAACATGGGGACAAGGTACTATGCCAGGAAGAACCTCCACCCCTTTCCTGGCCTACCAGACTGCATGCTTTGATTAGGATCTTTTAAATTTTTTGAGTGGGGTTTCCCCTTTAAATCAATGCCAGACATTCATCAAGCATATGGGTCTGTTATGTATTTTCCAGGGAGGACCCCATGGCTTTTTTTGTGTGGGTCCCTCATTAACATCGATACCGATACCTCATCTAAGATATGGGTCTAGTATAGAAGAAGGGAATCCCCAGTCACTTTGTTTACAAGCAGAAAGAAGAAGTCGGGATATTTCATTTACTAGCAGTTTAAAAAGTATTTTCTTTTTCCTTTTTTTTTTCTTATAAATGTCAGTTTTGCTGTAGTAGACTGTATACATCGTACAGATGCACCACTTCACAGGCAGTTTTGGGGCATCCCCCCAGACATGTTATTGAAAGGACTTTTAAATTTTTAATGCTGCAGTTTGGGAATTATAAAAATTACTGTACCCCTGCCAAATGGAACTTAATGTAATTTATTTGACAATTCCTAGCCGATTAGACTAGAAAATACCCATACTAATTTCTAAGATTTGTCTCCCATTTGCTTTATTGGGGTTCAGATTCAACTTCAGTAATGTTTGGCGAACCCGCCCCAAACAAAACCTTGATACGTCCTGCTTATCACTAGCTGTCACAGATTTTTCCACTTTCTCCTTAGTGTACCCCTGGTCTTATTTTCTAATCAAAGGTGGCACACTACAAGCCACACACTGCAAAGTAAAATCTACTGTGTTGGCCACACCTACAAGTGTTCGGAACTTCTCAAACTGTTTACGCAATCCCTACTAATTATTTTCAAATGTTGGAAACTCTGCTTTACTGCCTACCAGCCCTGATCAGTCTACTGCAGCTTTTTGGTGTGCTTTGTAATGTCTTTTTGCTAGCATGCTGCCATAAAAGTATGCAGTGTCACCGATTTGAATCCACAAAGATAATGTTTTTTCAGAAATCTGCAAAGGAAGGCAGAGGGAGAAAACAGTAAACAGTTAATTGAGTGTTTTATTATGCATACCAGTATCGGGCATAGAAAGATTTATATACCACACCCTCATTTTACAATTCTGTTTGTGTGCTTGGATTTCACTCAGCCCATTAACTTTCAGTCTAATAGTTCCCCCACGTGTCATTATTCAGTGGTCACATTCCATTGAGACTTAATGAAATTGTGAAAAAGTAAAGAAGTTCTTTCTGGCTTGAAGAATTGTATTAAGAGAAACATAAAGAAGATATATGTGTACGTGCTCCTGAAGCCAAATAGAGGCAAATATATAGAGACATTTAAGATCATGTTGTCCCTAGTTCTACAGGTTTTATTTTTGTTAGCACCTCATTTGATTTGCCGGAATTTATGACATTGGTTGTGTGCTACAGTCTCATCTCGCTGATATCATTATTGTTATGACAGATTGATATTGCACTTTTACAGTGTGAATGTCTTGCTTTCTGAGCAAGTTAAAACTGCTCTGTCTTGTAATTTTGCTGGCAATAACAAACTGTTTATATTAGGTTGGGGATAGTTTTGTCTCTTGCAATTGCTTTTAACCAGGCAAATAAACTGGTCCTTGGGGACTGCATGGAGCCATCACCTTCTGTCTGTCAAGTAGGAACATTTTGATGGGTGTTTTATGTCTGAAAGAATAGCCTTTTCTACATTTACCCTGTATGTGTAAAACTGTGTTACACCACTGTATCTGCTGCAACAGCTCAGTAAAAGAAATGGGGCTTAGCACAAGGGGGTGAAGTTCAAAGCACATCTAAATTTGCACATTTTTTAAATGCACTCAGCGTCATTTTTGCTGATAAAGATTTTTATAATGAGCATTGTTGTCCAATGCTGTCTCTTGCATTCAAACACACCACTGCTCAAACACGTGCATACAAAATTCAGCAGAAGGCTGTGTTTGACCTTTTTCACCTGCAATGCAAATGCACCTCAATAGAACCTGCTACACCCAAAGAAAAACAACACAGAGCAGGCATATATAGACTCAGAACAGTTGTCCACACTGTACTATTGAAATAAGTGGGAATCTCTGACATGAATTTGAGGTGTGTTTTAAACGTAAAAGAACGATGTTGGTTAGTACATGCTCTAAGGGCCATGCCACACAAATAGCAACTAGCCAAAGACAGGAATGATAATCTACCACTAACATGTTTTATTGAAGTCACTCCTTCACTATCTGGACCACAAAGATCCTAGTTTCTAGGCAGTCGCTAGCTCCTCACAATGGGACTGCATTGTTGAGCCAGTTCCTTTAGTCAAGGTGCTCAAAACAGGCCCTGACGCCTGCTTATGCACACAGATGGGAGTCCAAGACCCCTTACACTACATCCTTTTGATCTTCGCCCTCTCTGAATCCTGTTTATACAGGGCCCTGCATTTTCAGTGGTTCAGGCTAGGGCTCCAGGGTTAGTCTGAATGCCTGAAGCCCATGTGCCAGGCCACCTGGTGTGTGACACAAGTTGAGAGGTCCTAAACCACTTCCAGGAGGGTAAACCTGATTCCAGCTAGCCACCATCAGCTTCTAGGTAGATCATGCTTTCACTTTAAAATATGTCTTCAACAATGCACCTTAAAGCAGAACTAAAATATGATATTATATAACTATGAGCAGGCAGTTCTTTCTTCTGCAGTGAAATAAACCTTCCTACCTGCTCACAGTCTTCTGTAGAATGTACACTGAGCTGCACATGCATAGCTTAGTTTACATTCCAGCACAAGGCAATGTGCTGGAATGACTGCATTCCTGCACATGCATGGGATTGACATCGTAACCTGCTGGCCAATCAAGATGTCTGAAGACCGAGGAGAAGAACCTTCCAGGTGGCGGACCATTGATGCAAAGGTAAGTATAGCGGAGTTTAGTTCCACTTTAATTGCCTTTTTCATTACTGTGCATCTCATCTCCTACAGGTACATAACTCTCCTTTTCCTGCATACATAGTCAACAACAAGGCATTGTGGTGTCTGTTTTTTTTTTTTTTTTTCTGGGCAGCACTTTTAACAATTCATTGTATTTCAGTTATATAATGTCTATTAGGGATCCATAAAATTGGCAATAACAAATCCCCAAAACATAGTCTAGCACTAAGGTACTAGTCCTTAATCCCTTCCCACCCGCCCCTGGCAGGAAAGACTGCCTGATCATGTGACCACTGTGACTGTCTGCCACAGTGGTCACATGATCTGGAACTGGTCCTGCCGGCTCCTGATCATTAATAGAGACCAGAAGTTGTCTATGACAGACCAGTCACGGTGCTGTGAGCACGCTCTCCGCATAAAAACCACAGCTGACCTTGGAAAGATATGTGTGGTGAGTGGGCATTAAAGCCCACCCTCTTTGCCGCTGCACATAAGTGTTACCTGGTCAGCATGGGGTTAATAGGTTGTAAATATTCTATATGTAGGAGGATCTGCTGTGGTGCTCACTTATTCATTAAAGGTATTTGCAGATCTCCCCTTCAGCCTTTTGGCCTCTTGGCATCCCCTTCCTCCAGGCAGGAAGTGCCCCACTCTATGCTTACTTCATGCTGCTGTCTTTCCTGACAAACACCCTGAACAGCTCCTCCATCTCCAGCTCATAAAGGGAAAAAATGCACCACATGCCCCAAGTGGGGGTGTAACCATAAATTAAAGGGAAACTTTCACACCCCACTAACAAGGGAGCATTCAGGGCCAGTGAGAGAGAGCGATCCCATAGAGATAAGAGGAAGTCTCTCCATGGGATTCTGATGATGGCAATGTGTCACCGTGTTAGATGTTATGGGCTATTGAACTTAGCTACCTGCAATGTGTCTGACAAAGTCTTTACTGAAAGTAATATAATAAAGTCCTGTCTCCGGATGCGAGTGTGTTAAAAATCAACTATAAGAACATTCCCGTGCAATTATTTGTTTTATGGAATAATTTACTGTGACACAAGTAAAAGCATTTTTATAATTTGGCAGTAATTTGGATTATGCTTCCATGGCAATATGAACTAGTGAGAGCTTGCCACTCAGAGCTAGTACAGTGCATGCAGGGTCACCATTGTGAAAAAGACTTGACTTTAGCCAAGCATCGTCTTGCCCTTTTTTCAGTATTTTCAGTAACTTTTAATGTAGTGATTATGAAGCTGAGGAACACAAGGCCTAAAACTAGCAGAGGCATAGTTCAAAACTAACCTTAGAAAAGTATTTTACCAAAAGAGTAGTTAATGCTTGGAACAGACTTCAAACAGACAGTCAACAGTAAATGTAAACAGGTTTGGGATAAACATACACTATATTACCAAAAGTAATGGGACATCTGCATTTACACACACATGAACTTTAAAGGCATCCCAGTCTTAGTCCATAGGGTTCAATATTGAGTTGGCCCAACTCAATAATTATGCATCACATACTAGCACATTATGTGAAACTTACCTGAAAATGAAGCCCTCCAGCACCATGCTGTCACTACTGAAAGGACTTCCATCTTCACCCGGTCTTCCTTCTGGTTTTGCGGACTCTGGCTGTGTGAGTGGCCAGAGCTGCGATGATGTCACTCCCACGCATGTGCAGGAGCCGCCGCTTATGGCACAGAACTCTAAAGGAACAGCCTGGGTGACGGTTCTTTCAGAGCGCAGAGCAGTGATTTCACTGGCTGCATGTACAGTAAATATCTCCTAAACTGTGCACATTTAACGCAGTATATTTCAGTGCGTTACTGCTTGATAAACGCAGTGCGTTGGTGTATGTTTAATGCAATATATTTCAGTGCGTTGGTGCACATTTACCTCAGTATATTGCAGTGTCTTAATGCATGTTTAATGCAATATATTTCAGTGCGTTGGTGCACGTTTACTGCAGTATATTGCAGGGTGTTAGTGCACGTTTAACTCAGTATATTTCAGTGTATTAGTGCATGTTTAACGCAGAATATTTGTGTTACTGCACGTTTAATGCAGTATATTTCAGTGCATTAGTGCACGTTCAACGCAGTATATTTCAGTGTGTTAGGGCACATTTAAAGTAGTGTATTTCAGTGCGTTAATGCACGTTTAACACAGTATATTTCAGTGCACATTTAACGCAGTGTATTTCAGTGCATTACTGCTTGATAAACGCAGTACATTTCAGTGCATTGGTTCATGTTTAACGCAATATATTTCAGTGCGTTGGTGCACATTTACCTCAGTATATTGCAGTGTCTTAATGAATGTTTAACGCAGTATATTTCAATGCATTGGTGCATGTTTACTGCAGTATATTTCAGTGCGTTAGGGCATGTTTAACACAGTATATTTCAGTGTGTTGGTGCACATTTACCTCAGTATATTGCGGTGTCTTAATGAATGTTTAACGCAGTAAATTTCAGTGCATTGGTGCATGTTTACTGCAGTATATTTCAGTGCGTTAGGGCATGTTTAAAGCAGTATATTTCAGTGTGTTGGTGCACATTTACCTCAGTATATTGCAGTGTCTTAATGAATGTTTAACGCAGTAAATTTCAGTGCATTGGTGCACGTTTACTGCAGTATATTTCAGTGCGTTAGGGCATGTTTAAAACAGTATATTTCAGTGTGTTACTGCTCGATAAACGCCGTATATTTCAGTGTGTTAATGCACGTTCAATGCAGTATATTTCAGTGCGTTGGTGCATGTTTACTGCAGCATATTGCAGTGTCTTAATGCATGTCTAGCGCAGCATATTTTAGTGCGTTAGGGCACATTTAACGCAGTGAATTTCAGTGCGTTACTGCACGTTTAACGCAGTATATTTCAGTGCATTAGGGTATGTTTAACGCAGTATATTCCAGTGCATTACTGCTCGAAAAACGCAGTATACTTCAGTGCGTTGGTGCATGTTTAGCGCAGTATATTTCAGTGCGTTGGTGCACGTTTACTGCAGTATATTGCAGGGCGTTAGTGTACGTTTAACGCAGTTTATTTCAGTGTGTTAGTGCGCGTTTAACGCAGCATATTTCAGTCCATTAGGGCATGTCTAACACAGTGAATTTCAGTGCGTTGCTGCACATTTAACGCAGTATATTTTAGTGCATTAGGGTATGTTTAACGCAGTATATTTCAGTGCATTACTGCTCGATAAACGCAGTATATTTCAGTGCATTGGTGCACGGTTACTGCAGTATATTGCAGTGTCTTAATGCATGTTTAACGCAGTATATTTTAGTGCGTTGATGCACGTTTAACGCAGTATATTGCAGGTTGTTAGTGCATATTTAACACAGTATATTTCAGTGCATTACTGCACGCTCAACGCAGTATATTTCACTGCGTTGGTGCACGTTTATCACAGTATATTGCAGGGCGCTAGTACACGTTTAACGCAGTATATTTCAGTGCAGTGCATATCAGTGCGTTAGTGAACCTTTAACACAGCATATTTCAGTGTGTTATTGCACGTTTAACGCAGTATATTTCTGTGCGTTACTGCACATTTAACGCAGTGTACTTAAGTGCATTACTGCACGTTCAATGCAGTATATTTCACTGCGTTGGTGCACGTTTAACACAGCACATTTCAGTGCATTAGTGCATGTTTAATGCAGTATATTTCAGTGCATTACTGCATGTTTAACACAGTATATTTCAGTGCATTAGGGCATGTTTAATGCATTAAATTTCAGTGCGTTACTGCACGTTTAACGCAGTATATTTCAGCGCGCATTTAACACAGTATGTTTTAGTGTGTTACTGTATGTTTAACACAGTATATTTCAGTGCCTTAGTGCACATTTAACGCAGTATATTTCTGTACGTTGGTGCACGTTTAAGGCAGTATATTTCAGTGCGTTGGTGCACGTTTACTGCAGTATATTGCAGGTTGTTAGTGCACATTTAATGCAGTATATTTCAGTGCATTAGGGCACGTTTTAATGCAGTAAATTTTGGTGTTTTACTGCATGTTTAATGAAGTATATTTCAGTGTGTTGGTGCATGTTCAACACAGTACATTTCAGTGCGTTAGGGCACGTTTAAAGCAGTATATTTCAGTGCATTAGGGCATGTTTAACACAGTATATTTCAGTGCATTAGTGCACATTTAATGCAGTATATTTCTGCGCGTTGGTGCACATTCAAGGCAATATATTTTAGCGCATTAGGACACGTTTTAACGCAGTGAATGTCAGTGCTTTACTGCACATTTAATGCAGTATTTTTCAGTGCGTTAGTGCATGTTCCATACACAGTATATTTCAGTGCATTGGTGCACGTTTACCGCAGTATATTGCAGGGCTTTAGTGCACGTTTAACGCAGTATATTTCAGTGCATTAGGGCATGTTCAACACAGTATATTTCAGTGCATTAGTGCACATTTTACGCAGGATATTTCTGCACGTTAGTGCATGTTTAAGACAGTATATTTTAGTGCGTTACTGCACATTTAACTCAGTATATTTTAGTGCATGTTTAACGCAGTATATTTCAGCGCAGTATATTTCAGCGCATTAGTGCTCGTTTACCACAGTACCACTTTTTTAGATACACGTTGCTAGTACCAGGTGGGACCCCTTTTGCCTTTCAAACCCCCTAATTCTTTGTGGCTAAAGTTGGGTGAATGGTTTGAGCTGAACATTGGCTGTTCGCTCCTTCTGTCAATTCTATTGTTAGTGTAAAATTACAGTTTAATGTGAATCTATTGATAGTGCAGTGTGAGTATAGTTTGATCTTTCATTTTTATTTTAGTGTTAGTTTATTTTGTCAGAGCAGGGTTCCTGCAGTATATTTCAGTGCATTACTGCACGTTTAATGCAGTATATTTCACTGTGTTAGTGCACGTGTAACACAGTATATTTAAGTGCATTACTGCACATTTAACACAGTACATTTCAGTCTGTTAGGGCACATTTAACGCAGAATATTTTAGTGTTACTGCACATTTAACGCAGTATATTTCAGTGCATTAGTGCACATTTAAGGCAATAGATTTCAGTGCGTTACTGCCGGTTTAGTGCAGTTTATTTCAGTGCGTTATTGGATGTTCAACGCAGTGTATTTCAGTGTGTTAGTGCACGCATTATATTTCAGTGCATTGGTGCATGTTTAACGCAGTACATTTCACTGCGTTGGTGCACGTTTACTGCAGTATATTGCAGGACGTTGGTGCACATTTAACGCAGTATATTTCAGTGTGTTAGGGCATGTTTAACGCAGTGAATTTGAGTGCGTTACTGCACATTTAACACAGTATTTTTCAGTGGAATAGTGCACATTTAACACAGCATATTTCAGTGCGTTACTGCTCGATAAACGCAGTATATTTTAGTGCATTGGTGCACGGTTAGTGCAGTATATCGCAGTGTCTTAATGCATGTTTAACGCAGTATATTTAAGTGCGATGGTGCACATTTACCGCAGTATATTGCAGGTTGTTGGTGCATGTTTACCGCAGTATATTGCAGGTTGTTAGTGCACGTTTAACACAGTATATTTCTGCACGTTAGTGCACAATTATGGCAGTATATTTTAGTGTGTTACTGCACATTTAACTCAGTATATTTTAGTGCGCTAGTGCGCGTTTAACGCAGTACATTTCAGTGCGTAGGTGCACGTTTAACAGTATATTTCAGTGCATTAGTGCTCGTTTACCACAGTACCACTTTATTAGGTACACATTGCTAGTACTGGGTGGGACCCGCCTTTTGACCTGCCTTCATTCTTTTTGGCTAAAATTGGGCGAACGGTTTGGGCTGAATATCGGCTGTTCGCTTTTTCGTCGATTCTATTGTCAGTGTAAAATTACAGTTTAATGTGAATCTATTGATAGTGCAGTGTGAGTATAGTTTGACTTTTCATTTTTACTTTAGTGTCAATTTAGTTTGAATCTAGTGATAGTGCAGTGTGAGTGTAGTTTGACCATTCATTTTAACTTTAGTGTTAGTTTATTTTGTCAGGGCAGTTTCCTGCAGTATATTTCAGTACATTACTGCATGTTTAACGTAGTATATTTCAGTGCGTTAGTGCACGTTTAACGCAGAATATTTCAGTGCATTACTGCACATTTAACGCAGTACATTTCAGTACATTAGGGCACATTTAACACAGAATATTTTAGTGTTACTGCACGTTTAACGGAGTATATTTCAGTGCGTTAGTGCACATTTAAGGCAGTATATTTCAGTGCATTAGTGCACATTCAATGCAGCATATTTCACTGCGACAGGACACATTTAACGCAGTATATTTCAGTGCGTTACTGCATGTTTAACACTAGTGCATTAGTGCACGTTCAATGCAGCATATTTCACTGCGACAGGACACATTTAACACAGTACATTTCAGTGCGTCAGGGCACGTTTAACGCAATATATTTCAGTGCATTAGTGCACGTTTAGCGCAGTATATTTAAGTGCGTTAGTGCACATTTAACACAGTATATTGCAGGTTGTTGGTGCACGTTTACTGCAGTATATTGCAGGTTGTTAGTGCACGTTTAACGCAGTATATTTCAGTGCGTTAGTGTGCATTTCACGCAGTATATTTCTGCGCGTTAGTGCACAATTATGGCAGTATATTTTACTGTGTTACTGCACATTTAACTCAGTATATTTTAGTGCGCTAGTGCACGTTTAACGCAGTACATTTCAGTGCGTAGGTGCACGTTTAACAGTGTATTTCAGTGTAGTATATTAGTGCTCGTCTACCACAGTATCACTTTATTAGGTACATGTTGCTAGTACTGGGTGGGACCTGCCTTTTGAACTGCCTTAATTCTTTTTGGCTAAAGTTGGGCGAACGGTTTGGGCTGAATATTGGTTGTTCACTCGTTCGTCGATTCTATTGTCATTGTAAAATTACAGTTTAATGTGAATCTATTGATAGTGCAATGTGAGTATAGTTTGACTTTTCATTTTTACTTTAGTGTCAGTTTAGTTTGAATCTAGTGATAGTGCAGTGTGAGTGTAGTTTGACCATTCATTTTAACTTTAGTGTTAGTTTATTTTGTCAGGGCAGGTTTTCTGCAGTATATTTCAGTGCATTACTGCATGTTTAACGTAGTATATTTCAGTGCGTTAGTGCACGTTTAACGCAGAATATTTCAGTGCATTACTGCACATTTAACGCAGTACATTTCAGTACGTTAGGGCACATTTAACACAGAATATTTTAGTGTTACTGCACGTTTAATGGAGTATATTTCAGTGCGTTAGTGCACATTTAAGGCAGTATATTTCAGTGCATTAGTGCACGTTCAATGCAGCATATTTCACTGCGACAGGACACATTTAACACAGTATATTTCAGTGCGTCAGGGTACGTTTAACGCAATATATTTCAGTGCATTAGTGCACGTTTAGCGCAGTATATTCGAGTGCGTTACTGCTCGATAAACACAGTATATTTCAGTGCGTTGGGGCATGTTTAACGCAGTATATTGCAGGTTGTTAGTGCACGTTTAGCGCAGTATATTTCAGTGCGTTACTGCACGTTTAATGCAGCAAATTTCACTGCGACAGGACACATTTAACGCAGTATATTTCAGTGCGTTACTGAATGTTTGACACAGTATATTTTAGTGCGTTAGGGCACGATTAACGCAATATATTTCAGTGCATTAGTGCACGTTTAACGCAGTATATTTAAGTGCGTTAGTGCACATTTAACGCAGTATATTGGAGGTTGTTGGTGCGCGTTTACCGCAGTATATTGCAGGTTGTTAGTGCACGTTTAAATCAGTATATTTCAGTGCGTTAGTGCGCATTTAACGCAGTCTATTTCTGCGCGTTAGTGCAGAATTATGGCAGTATATTTTAGTATATTTTAGTGTGTTACTGCACATTTAACTCAGTATATTTTAGTGCGCTAGTGCACATTTAACGCAGTACACTTCAGTGCGTAGGTGCACGTTTAACAGTGTATTTCAGTGTAGTATATTTCAGCACATTAGTGCTCGTCTACCACAGTATCACTTTGCTAGTACTGGGTGGGACCTGCCTTTTGAACTGCCTTAATTCTTTTGGCTAAAGTTGGGCGAACGGTTTGGGCTGAATATTGGCTGTTCATTCGTTCGACGATTCTATTGTCATTGTAAAATTACAGTTTAATGTGAATCTATTGATAGTGCAATGTGAGTATAGTTTGACTTTTCATTTTTACTTTAGTGCCAGTTTAGTTTGAATCTAGTGATAGTGCAGTGTGAGTGTAGTTTGACCATTTATTTTAACTTTAGTGTTAGTTTATTTTGTCAGGGCAGGTTTTCTGCAGTATATTTCAGTGCATTACTGCATGTTTAACGTAGTATATTTCAGTGCATTAGTGCACGTGTAACGCAGAATATTTCAGTGCAGTACTGCACATTCAACGCAGTATATTTCAGTACGTTAGGGCACATTTAACACAGAATATTTTAGTGTTACTGCACGTTTAACGGAGTATATTTCAGTGCGTTAGTGCACATTTAAGGCAGTATATTTCAGTGCATTAGTGCACGTTCAATGCAGCATATTTCACTGCGACAGGACACATTTATCACAGTATATTTCAGTGCGTCAGGGCACGTTTAACGCAATATATTTCAGTGCATTAGTGCACGTTTAGCGCAGTATATTTAAGTGCGTTACTGCTCGATAAACGCAGTATATTTCAGTGCGTTGGTGCATGTTTAACGCAGAATATTGCAGGTTGTTAGTGCACGTTTAGCGCAGTATATTTCAGTGCGTTACTGCACGTTTAATGCAGCATATTTCACTGCGACAGGACACATTTAACACAGTATATTTCAGTGCATTACTGAATGTTTAACACAGTATATTTCAGTGCATTAGGGCACGTTTAACGCAATATATTTCAGTGCATTAGTGCACGTTTAGCGCAGTATATTTAGGTGCGCTACTGCTCGATAAACGCAGTATATTTCAGTGTGTTGGTGCATGTTTAATGCAGTATATTTCAGTGCGTTGGTGCACTTTAACGCAGTATATTTCAGCACGTTAGGGCATGTATAACGCAGTGAATTTTAGTGTGTTACAGCTCGATAAATGCTGTATATTTCAGTGCATTGGTGCACGGTTACAGCAGTATATTGCAGTGCATTACTGCACGTTTAATGCAGTAAATTTCAGTGCGCGTTTAACGCAGTATATTTTCCTGTGTTACTGGATGTTTAACGCAGTATATTTCTGTGCGTTGGTGCACATTTAAGGCAGTATATTTTAGTACATTACTGCACATTTAACTCAGTATATTTTAGTGTGCTAGTGCACGTTTAACGCAGTATATTTCAGTGCAGTATATTTCAGAGCATTAGTGCTTGTTTACCACAGTACCACTTTATTAGGTACATGTTGCTAGTACTGGGTACTGGGTGGGTCCCTTTTGCCTTTGATCTGCCTTAGTTTAACACAGTATAATTCAGGGCATTAGTGCACATTTTTAACACAGTATATTTCAATGCATTAGGGCATCTTTAATGCAGTATATTTTCGTGTAATACTGCAGTTTAATGCAGTATATTTCAGTGTGTTAGTGCACAGTTAACACAGTATATTTCAGTGAATTAGTGCACAGTTAACGCAGTATATTTCAGTGTGTTAATGCACAGTTAACGCAGTATATTTCAGTGAACTAGTGCACGGTTAATGCAGTATATTTCAGTGTGTTACTGCTCAATGAACGCTGTATATTTCAGTGCGTTACTGCTCAATGAACGCAGTATATTTCAGTGCATTGGTGCATGTTTAATTCAGTATATTGCAGTGTGTTAATGCAGTGTATCAGTCAGGGTCCTTGACCAGAGACGAGAAGTTACGAATAAACTTCCGATAACAGTTGGCAAAGCCCAGGAAACTCTGCAGAGGAAGTAAACCCACAGGTCGAGGCCAGTGTAGGACTGCCGAAAGTTTCTCTGGATCCATCGAAAAACCAGCAGTGGAAAAGCCATAGCCCAGGAATTGAACCTGTTCACGATGGAACACGCACTTCTCCAGTTTACAATAGAGATTGTTCTCTCTTAGTTTCTGAAGCACACAACAGACATCTGTGTGGTGGCTCTCCAGGGACTTGGAAAATATGAGGATTTTATCGAGATGAACCACCACACATAACTGCATCAAATCTCGGAGGACATCGTTAATAAATTCCTGGAACACTGCCGGGGCATTACGAAGGCCAAAAGGCATTATGAGGTACGCATAATGGCCTGTTCTAGTATTAAACACAGTTTTCCACTCATCGCCCTCCTTAATCCTCACGAGATTGTATGCCCCTCTCAAATCAAGCTTCGTGAAAACCGTTGCTCCCTTGAGGTGGTCAAATAACTCTGTAATCAAAGGAATTGGATAGGCATTCTTATTCGTGAAACGATTGAGACCCCTATAATCAATACAAGGTCTCAGTTCACCGCTTTTCTTCTTCACAAAGAAGAAACCAGCACCAGCAGGAGACAAGGATTTGTGGATGAAACCTCGAGAAAATGCGTCTGCAACATACTTCTCCATAGCCTTATCCTCCAAGACTGACAAAGGGTAAACCCGGCCACGAGATGGTATGGCACTAGGTTGAAAGTCAATTGCGCAATCATACGGCTGGTGTGGAGGCAAACTACCGGCTTGACCTTTGTCAAAGACCTTGCTAAAATTTCGGTACTCCTCCGGCAGGGAGGAGAGTGAAGAGGTCACAGGACCTTGGCTACCTTCTGGAAGTGTGCCCCAGAGTCGATTAGAGCCTGTATCTCAATGGACAACTCAGCCCAAGCAAGGTTGACCAAAACCAGGGGCTTATCCTTCTGAATAACTAGGGACGAAACAGTGCCACCTAAGGTCTGTCCGTGACAGGACCTCAAGGTTCGGGCGTTCCCTGGATGGATAGGACAAGACTTCAAAAAGTGACCTGCCTGGCCACAGAGGCACAATCTCTCCCTCCTCCTAAAGGTTCGCTCATCCACAGAGAAACGTGTGAAGCCCAAGTGCATTGGTTCATCTTCACTGACCGACTCGGTACCAGGAGGCATGGGAGGTGAGAGAGGCACGGGTGGGACTGCAGAGCTCGGAGGCAAATGTACAGGAGGCTTCCGCAAGCGCTCCTTAAAAGAGAGTCTTTCTCTGAGTCTGGAGTCAATGAGGATGGCAAACATGATCAACTTCTCCAGCTCAGTGGGTATATCTCAGGCTGCTATCTCATCCTTGATGGAATCCGAGAGACCATGAGAAAAAGCAGCCATGAGGGCTTCATTGTTCCAAGCGACCTCTGCTGCCAGAGTACGAAATTCAATGGCGTAGTCGGCAACAGTTCTCATACTCTGTTTGATGGACATGAGGCACTTGGCAACAGAAATGGAGCGTGCAGGAACGTCAAATACCCTTTTAAAGGAGGCCACAAACTCAGAGTAACTCAAGACAACAGGTTTTTGCATCTCCCATAGAGGGTTTGCCCAGGCCAAGGCTCTCTCAGAAAGTAAAGATATCACAAAACTTACTTTGCTTCTGTCTGTGGGAAACGCCTGGGACAGCATCTCAAAGTATATCTCAACCTGTTTGAGATACCCTCTGCATTGAACTGGATCACCCCCAAATCACTATGGAAGCAGAGCGGAACCAGACATACCTCTTATAGAGGTAATACTCGAGGTGGGTGCCTGCAAGGGAGCAGCAGCAGGGATGGCCTGCAACTCAGTTTGTACCGGAGCAGCCATAGCGGGAGATTCCAGGTGAGCCGTGCGACTCAGGAGCATTTGTAATGCTATGGCAAACTGATCCATGCAGTGATCTTGCTCATCCAATCTGGAAAAAAATATTACCAACAAGTGGATTGACTGTATCTCCTGAATTCATGGCCTTCGCCTACTGTCAGAAACCATGAAATCAGACCGAGACAGAAGTACAGTTAAATCACACTTGTTTAATAATAAAAGTAAAAAGAACAAACATAGTCAAAACATAGCCAAAGTTCAGTAACCGGAACTGATAGTCAGCCAAGCAGAAGTCAGGGATCAATGTAGTGGAACAGCAAGCAGGATCTGGAGCCAGAAGGGTTGTCAGCAAAGCCGACTTTAAACAGGAATGCAGGCGATAGTTTCTTGTGATGTGACCAAAGCGAAGGCAGAGCTCCTTTGGACTGGACAGCTTAAGTATGCAGGACTGACGAACAGGATCATCAACAGCTGGGTAATTGTGGAGAGATATGGGAGCTGGCAATTAGCCGACAGCTGAGAGGCCAGCTCAGAGAAGAAAGGGCTGAGCCCAGCCCTGACAATATTTCTGTGCGTTAGTGCACGTTTAAGGCAGTATTTTTCAGTGCGTTACTGCACATTTAATGCAGTATATTTTAGTGCATTAGTGCATGCTTAATGCAGTAAATTTCAGTGCATTGGTGCACGTTTACTGCAGTATATTGCAGGGCGTTTTAGTACACGTTTAACACAGTATATTTCACTGCTGTGACAGAGATAGGCTCTGTCGCTATAAGTTTATAGGAAAAGGTGACCCAGGAGTCTCATTAAGGGTTCATGCAAGGTTCAGAACTAGCATCTCTCACCAGGTTCTGTCATTCTGAATCAGAACATTCAATCCTGGGTCCAGGTTTTTGGTCATTATATAGTCAGGTCTGAGAATTGCTCAGGGCTCTCATTTTGGAGACAGCTTCCAGTTTGGAGACGGAAGGTCTCACCCGGGGTCAGGGGGCCCCAGCCAGAAGCTACGAGACAGAGGTCTCACCGAGGGGTCAGAGGGCCCAGCCAGAAGACACGAGACAGCAGGTCTCGGTCCCAGGAGTCAGGTCAGCTCCTATCAAGGGTGTCGGGAGAACCCCAATTCTTAGGCCAGAGGTATGCCACGGAGCAGGGCACAGTGACTGAAGGCTAGAGAGCCAAGTGTTCTGAGAGAGCTGAATGACACAGTCAAAAGGCTGGTAAGAGGAATAGCCATGCTGCCAACATGTAAGCCAGGTGGCTTGGTATTTTAGTTTAGTTCATGTTATGTGGAAGAATCCCCTGCGTGGGCAACTGATGTATAAGTGGACTTTTCTTCTTTTAAATAAAAGTGAGAGCTACCACGCCCTTAAAATACAGTTTTGGACTGGCGTATTCACTGGAAATGCACCTACCGCTTGAGTTTGATCACCCCAATCTTACACTGCGTAGGTGCACATTTAACTTAGTATTAGTACAATTACAGCTCTCTCTACAGATGGCGCTGTGATTGGCCAAGCATGCGGGTCATAGTGCATGCTTGCCCAATCATCAGCCAGCAATGCACTGTGATGCCGCAGTGAATTATGGGTCGTGATGTGCCACACGAATTTGAACATGGGTTCGACTCAAACACGAAGCTCATCCCTACTCATGAGAATATATGATTAGCTTGCAAAATAGTAAGATACTTGGTGCACAATCAAATATTCATGTTCCCAAATTGGGAGTGATACACACTGAAAATGAACGCAGTGAAAATGACATAATGAATCAAAGTAATTGAAAAAATGTGATATAAAGTCCAAAATAGTCCTCAAAATCTTCTGAATGGAAATAACTTTCAATCGTACAAAACACCAGTAGTGCAAAAGCTTAAAAAGTGCTCTCCTCCACCTCAATATCCTAGCCGCTCACCTCAAATTCTGACCCTTGTTTCACCAGCAGGTCAGAAATAGCAGGTTCCCTCTCAGGGATACAAACTGGTCAGCTGAACATGGAGCTCCTAAATTGTCCGTGCTGTCACAGGCTGATAATATGGATAGAATGGATATCAGCCAGTAAACACTCCCTCAGTAGGATCCGGTACACATAGGAATTTAAAAAAGCAAATCTAGTGCTCTCTCTATACCAAAAGGTTTATTTCATCAAAACATTAAAACGTTACTCACAAACGCAGCACTTAAGCAGTGCGGACTCAGGATGCATAAAAGAATGGCAAGATGCTCGCGGGATGACGTCACGGGAATCGCAGTGGTGTTTACTGGCTGATATCCATTCTATCCATATTATCAGCCTGTGGCAGCACGGAGGAATTAGGGGTGCCATGTTCAGCTGACCCGTTTGTATCCCTGAGAGGGAACCTGGGGTCAGAATTTGAGGTGAACGGCTAGGATATTGAGGTGGAGGATAGCACTTTTTAAGCTTTTGCACTACTGGTGTTTTGTACGATTGAAAGTCATTTCCGTTCAGAAGATTTTGAGGACTATTTTGGACTTTATATCACATTTTTTCAATTACTTTGATTTATTATGTCATTTTTACTGCGTTCATTTTCAGTGTGTATCATTCCCAATTTGGGAACACGAATATTTGATTGTTCACCAAGTATCTTGCTATTTTGCAAGCTAATCATATATTCTCATGAGGTTTTTTCTGTGGCAACTTTGGTATTTAGGCAGCGCAACACTGTTTTGTTATATATTTAGTGTCAGTTTAGTGTGGATCTAATGATAGTGCAGTTTGACCATTCATTTTTACTTTAGTGTCATTTTATTTTGTCAGGGCAGGTTACCTGCAGTATATTTCAGTGCAATAGTGCACGTTTTTAATGCAGTATATTTCAGTGTATTAGGGCACCTTTAACGCAGTATATTTCAGTGTGTTACTGCATGATTAATGCAGTATATTTCAGTGCGTTACTGCACAGTTAATGCTGTATATTTCAGTGCATTAGTGCACGTTTAACGCAGAATATTTTAGTGTGTTACTGCATGTTTAACGCAGTATATTTCAGCGCGTTAGTGCACATTTAATGCAGTATATTTCAGTGCGTTAGTGCACATTTAAGGCAGTATATTCCAATGCGTTACTGCACGTTTTACGCGGTATATTTCAGTGCGTTACTGCATGTTTAACACAGTATATTTCAGTGCGTTGAGGTGCGTTTAACAGTATATTTCAGTGCGTAACTGCACGTTTAACACAGTATATTTCAGTGCGTTAGTGCGCGTTTAACGCAGTATATTTTAGTGTGTTACTGCACGTTTAATGCAGTTTATTTCAGTGCCTTAGTGCACATTTAACGCAGTATATTTCTGTGCGTTAGTGCACGTTTAAGGCAGTATTTTTCAGTGTGTTACTGCACATTTAACGCACTACATTTTAGTGTGTTAGTGCACGTTTAACACAGTATATTTCAGTGTATTGGTGCACGTTTACCGCAGTATAGACATGTGCATTCAGTTTAGTTCCGAATCGAAATTCGGACGAAATTTTCATTATTCGGACATTCGGATGCATCCGAAATACCAAATTACAATACTAACGAATTTAAACGAATCCGAAATGTTTCGAATCGAAAACCCACGGACGAAATTCGAATCGAATTCGAAACCAAATTCGAAATATATTCAATTCGAAAACAAATTCGAAATCTATTCGACTCGAATTCAAAAACAAATTTGAATGGAATTAGAAAAAATATAAATTGATTTCTAAAAAACAATACAATAAAATAGAATATAACATAATAAAACAACAAACAACAAACAACAAAACAAAATAGAATAGAATACGATAGAATTTAATAAAATACAACAGAATATGACCATCTTCTGAAATTCGAATTTCGAATAGTATAAATTTGAATTCGAAAATAGATTGGAAAATAACAATTTATATATATTTATATATATATATATATATATATATATATATATATATATATATTCGAATTCATTCTATATGAAATTCGAATTTCGGAAAATGGTTATATATATATATATATATATATATATATATAAAATATTTATATATATAACCATCTTTTGAAATTCGAATTTCATATAGAATGATTTCAAATTCGAGTAGAAAAGAAAATAGACTAGAAAAACAATAGAACAGAATAGAATAAAATATAATATATATGAGATTCTTTTCTGTTCTATTGTTTTTCTATTCTAATCTTTTCTATTCGAATTTGAATTCATTCTATATGAATTTTGAATTTCAAAAGATGCTTATTTATATAAATGATATATAAAATCATTTTCGGAAATTCAAATTTCATATAGAATGAAATTGAATTTAAATAGAATAGAAAATATTATCTTAGAAAAACAATAGATTAGATCGGAAAAAAAATATATATATATATATATATGAAAACAAACAGTGTATAACAAGGCCTAAATACACCACTCAGCGCTAGAGAACACAAAAAACTTAATCACAGCATAAATAAGAAATGACATAAAAAATTAAATGAATAATAAGTAGATAAATAAATAAATAGCGACCAACACCCCTAAATAAGCACTTCAAAGGTAATGGTATAAGCAGCTGTTTAAAACCAAAAAAATATCTGTAAACAAAAGTATAGTAACATACATTGATATACAAGGAGTAGTTATATACTGAAACAGCGCTAATGTTGAGCAAAATTAAATAATTGCGTGGCCAACTACACACAAAACAATGTCCATATAGGTGATAAAGTGATAGAAGTGGTTCAGAGGTAGTTCAAGGCAGATCATAAAGTTGTCACAGCATGCACCATCCACCGATTAATCCACTCCACCAGATGTGAACACACTCCCCTCAGGGGGTTAAACTCACCAGAGATAAGTAAATCACAAGCCTCCAAATACCAAATCTCCTGGGATAAACACATACGCTTTTCTCCAAGTGATGAATAGAAGGATTCCAAAACAATAAAAACAAAGGAGAGCGCACATAGCGTAATTCCATTTATTGTTAAAACAAATCCATCATAATAAATTCCCCCATCACTAACTACGTACTAGATATATGCAGTCAACAAGCAAACTTTTGTTTACATATATATATATATATATATATATATATATATATATATATATAAACCATTTTCTGAAATTCGAATTTCATATAGAATGAAATCGAATTTGAATATAAAAGATTAGAATAGATTAGAAAATAATAGAAAAAAAATCATAGAAAAACAATAGAACGGATCAGGAAAAAAAAATTATATACATATATACATATCTATATATATATATATATCTATATATATATATCTATATCTATATCTATATATATATATATATATATATATAAAACCTGGTCCCGACATTCGAATTTCATATAGGATGAATTTGAAAAGAAAAGAAAATAGACTAGAAAAACAATAGAACAGTATAGAATAAAATATAATATATATATATATGAGATTCTTTTCTGTTCTATTGTTTTTCTATTCTAATCTTTTCTATTAGAATTTGAATTCATACAAGAAAAGCAGCGCTGTGACAAAAAAAAGTTATATATGATATAACCAAAACAAATATGTGAAATATTAGGCCCAAATTTGAGGTAGGCTCCAAAGTTCATAAAGGTGCATAAACAAGGTGAACCGTCCTATCCAAAATCGATCATAGATGGTGGATAAAAAAGGAAACGTAGATAGGTGGAAATCAATTAAATCAATAAGTCCTTCACCGCACCACTGTGATAATGTTAAAATACGCGCTTACCAAACGGCAAGCTTGAAAGAGCTTGCGACCTTAACCCGGTCGGGGCCTTTCAGGGTGGAACCATCAAGGGAAAACACGCCACCTTTGCTTGGATTAAGCACGCTGTTCTTCCAATCGTCACTCTGTGGAGATGTGACCCCTGACTAGGGATAAACCTCGAGAGAGGTATACCAAAGGAAGAAGGAAAGCAACATAGCGTAATCCTGCTTTCACTTTTTATTAAAACCAAAAGAAATTGCACTTACATTCTGAAGGTAAACAAAAAACATATGAGCCGGCCGGCTAGGAAGCGAACGCCCGTCCTGTAGACTGTAGACGGTAGATGCAGCACGTCAGCACGCCCGATGTACGTTTCGTCACACTCTGACGTCGTCTGGGGCACGGGCGACGCACTGACGTGTCGCATTAATATAGTAAAACACCATAACCAGACCTCGTACTGAGGACGGGACCGGAAATCACCTTGCGTTCCACCAGTTAGGGGCGGATGGCACAGAAACGCCATCTTGGATGTGGGAATGTACATAACATCCTGTGCCCATTTCAGATATAGACAAAGGCGGACCAACTTTTATACCTAGGTATAAAACAACATCACACATAGGTTGATCCCTACTGACGGGAAAGGCAGAATTAAAATTGATTTATTAAGATTAAGATTTGATAAGATTAAAAATGGGTTAAAATTAATATTTGAATGGCATCCTTAACAGTATGGCCATTAGTGAGAATAAAGGGGGATAGTTGAATAACCCCTTTAGAACGTATACCACGTGAAATGGCCAGGAAGTCATTCACTGGATGTACAGGGGCGTCCCAGAGCCATTCTTAGCTGTGTTAAATTCAAACAGGCACATGAAACGAAACGCACACCATACTCCGTTACGACATTTTTGGTGATTAATCCTAGGGGAAAGGAAGGTGATTTCTTCCCAAATGTAGGAAGCAGTAAATACACCATGGCATAGGTCATATATCAAATGGCAAACCGAAATAAAATACATTGGACATTTGAATAGTCCCGAACTTAGGATACCAAATCTACGCAAATACTAATGGGGCACATACCTCATTAGGCAGATCTAGGTTACCCAATGGGGCGTCTACCCTCCCAGGAGTAATATATATCTGGTAATGGCCATTTTTCGAGCATAGGGGATATTCGTCAAAGGTATTCAGGGACTCTAGAAAGATGGGGACTGTGTACAGAATTCTGAGAATTGATTATTACTCATGAATTATCGATGAGGGCATTAGTGTAAGTATCAATATTAAGCCCATAGGGGGCATAGCACTTGATTTTATGTATCCAGAGCATCTCAAGTTTTGAGATGCTCCTAATCAAAGAGCTGCCCCTCCAATGGGGCCGATATCTATCGATTCCTAAAAAGAGTGTTTTGGAGGGGTCTTTATTATGTGTGGTCAAGTAGTGCTTAGAGACAGAATGCTTCGGAAAGCCTTTCAGGATATTTGTGATATGTTCATTTAAACGAACGGAGAGTGGTCGCCTAGTCCTACCCACATACTGTAGGCCGCAGGGGCACTGCAGTAGGTAAACGACCCCCTCCGTTGTACAGGTAATGAAGGGCCTAATATCGTGTTCCTCGTGGGTACTGTTAGAGGTGAATTTCTGAGTTCGCCTGGATGTCGCAGAATTAAGCCTACAAACACGACATCTACCACATTTATAGTACCCCTTCAAATTATCAAAAAGGCCCTGAGTGCCTCTAGTGGGTGGATCAAGAACATTAGGGGCCAATCTATTCCTAAGTGACGATGCCCCTTTGAAAATCACTTGTGGTTTGTCTGGAATGACAGTTCTCAGGACCGGATCGTTCCCCAAAAGGTGCCAATGTTTATTGAGTAGGCTTTTAATATTACTATGCTGTATTGAGTAGGTGGTGATAAAGGGGAGAGTGACAGAATTTTCTCTGGGGGGTGCTTTTTGATTTAATAACTGTTCCCTGTCAATACCCTTAACGACATCCAAGGTTTGGGTTAGAAATTCCCTATTATACCCTTTTTCAACAAAGCGGTTCATCAGGACTCCGGTCTGTTGCAAGAACTGTGAGTTATCAGTACAATTACGTTTGAGTCGTAGAAATTGACTCTTGGGAACAGACCGGAGCCAGGAACTGTGGTGGCAGCTATTCAAAGGAATATACGAATTGCGGTCTGTTTTCTTAAAGTAGGTGGAGGTTACAAACCGGTCCCCTTGTATATCAATATTGAGGTCTAAAAAATGGATATTGGACTGGCTGGCTTCAAAATTAAGCACAATGCCCCTATTATTGGAATTAAGTTCCTCCATAAAGAGGTCAAGGTCACTGCGATCGCCATCCCACAGGAGGAGGATGTCGTCAATGTACCTAGCCCACAGTTTTAGCTGGGGCCTCTGGCAAACATGGACGACATCCTCCTCCCACAGGGCCATAAACAGGTTTGCGAGACTGGGGGCATACTTAGCCCCCATCGCAACTCCACGGTCCTGTCGGTAGAAACATTTATTGAACCAAAAGTAATTATGTGACGCAGCGTACCTTAAGAGTACCAGAATAAAATTGATTTGCTCATCGTACAAACCGGAGTCCCTTCTTAGGTAATACTCAACCGCATAGAAACCCAACTCGTGGGGGATAATCGTGTATAGGGACGAAACGTCCGCCGTCACCATCCACATGTTGGGAGTGGGAGTACAGTTGGCCAGTATGTTAATGGTGTGTTTAGAATCCCTAATGAGGGAAGGCATTTTGCTCACCAGGGGTTGTAGGAAAAAATCTATATACCTGCCCACCCGGGACGTGAGGGAATCAATCCCACTTACAATAGGACGTCCCGGGGGGCAGGTGGGATGTTTATGCACTTTAGGCAGATAATATATTACAGGAGTCCGAGGGGCTTTAGGTATCAGATAGGCCTTCTCTTTCTTATTAAGGATTCCTTGAGTGTAGCCCCAGTCAACCAACTTCCTCAATTCCCTAAGATAAGGAATTTTGGGGTCAGAATCCAAAGGAGTATAGGTCTCCCTATCACCCAGGATCTTGAACATTTCTTGGAGGTAGTCACCTCTGTTGAGAACCACAATCCCTCCCCCTTTATCTGCGGGTCTAATAACTAACTCTTTGTTGTTACAAAGGGAATCGAGTCCAATGTGAAGGTCCCGATCGAACTTAACCTTTTTAATAGGCATTGTGTCAAGATCCCTCAAAAGCACCTCCTTAAAAACCTTAACAGAGGGCGCCATAGCCCCTGGGGGGTTAAATAAGGAGGCATTGGCCAATCCGGAATGTTGGTAATCATCGGAAAACACATTCCTCTCCTGAATGGGGTTGGAAAGCAGGTATCTCTTAATGTTAATTTTACTCCTGGGAGGGTAGACGCCCCATTGGGTAACCTAGATCTGCCTAATGAGGTATGTGCCCCATTAGTATTTGCGTAGATTTGGTATCCTAAGTTCGGGACTATTCAAATGTCCAATGTATTTTATTTCGGTTTGCCATTTGATATATGACCTATGCCATGGTGTATTTACTGCTTCCTACATTTGGGAAGAAATCACCTTCCTTTCCCCTAGGATTAATCACCAAAAATGTCGTAACGGAGTATGGTGTGCGTTTCGTTTCATGTGCCTGTTTGAATTTAACACAGCTAAGAATGGCTCTGGGACGCCCCTGTACATCCAGTGAATGACTTCCTGTCCTTATGAGCCATTTCACGTGGTATACGTTCTAAAGGGGTTATTCAACTATCCCCCTTTATTCTCACTAATGGCCATACTGTTAAGGATGCCATTCAAATATTAATTTTAACCCATTTTTAATCTTATCAAATCTTAATCTTATTAAATCAATTTTAATTCTGCCTTTCCCGTCAGTAGGGATCAACCTATGTGTGATGTTGTTTTATACCTAGGTATAAAAGTTGGTCCGCCTTTGTCTATATCTGAAACGGGCACAGGATGTTATGTACATTCCCACATCCAAGATGGCGTTTCTGTGCCATCCGCCCCTAACTGGTGGAACGCAAGGTGATTTCCGGTCCCGTCCTCAGTACGAGGTCTGGTTATGGTGTTTTACTATATTAATGCTGACGTGCTGCATCTACCGTCTACAGTCTACAGGACGGGCGTTCGCTTCCTAGCCGGCCGGCTCATATGTTTTTTGTTTACCTTCCGAATGTAAGTGCAATTTCTTTTGGTTTTAATAAAAAGTGAAAGCAGGATTACGCTATGTTGCTTTCCTTCTTCCTTTGGTATACCTCTCTCGAGGTTTATCCCTAGTCAGGGGTCACATCTCCACAGAGTGACGATTGGAAGAACAGCGTGCTTAATCCAAGCAAAGGTGGCGTGTTTTCCCTTGATGGTTCCACCCTGAAAGGCCCCGACCGGGTTAAGGTCGCAAGTTCTTTCAAGCTTGCCGTTTGGTAAGCGCGCATTTTAACATTATCACAGTGGTGCGGTGAAGGACTTATTGATTTAATTGATTTCCACCTATCTACGTTTCCTTTTTTATCCACCATCTATGATCGATTTTGGATAGGACGGTTCACCTTGTTTATGCACTTTTATGAACTTTGGAGCCTATCTCAAATTTGGGCCTAATATTTCACATATTTGTTTTGGTTATATCATATATAACTTTTTTTTGTCACAGCGCTGCTTTTCTTGTATGTATTATGTTATGTGTGTATCCCACTTTTTAGCGGCTGCTCTTATGTTTGATTTTGATCATTGATTTGCCACTTTTTGATTGTTTTCAATTTTTGTTTTTTCAGTATGCCTCTATGCACCAATTAATTTATGGTATAGCGTGGTGATTTGCCTTTTCCTATTACCTATTTGATACTCCCACACCGCTGCTTTTATTTGTTCACGCAATTTTGTTGTCACTTAACAATAGTTCCAATTAAGATGGACATTTTTGAATATAGGACCTCCAAGAAGGTTAACACTAGTGGGGTATTTGAACCCTATAAAAATGAAGAAGGGGACCTCAATGGCCTCTTCACCAGGTTAAAAAATCTCACTATTTCTGAAATTCATAATAAAATGGGATGTCGCCTATCTAGAGACCTATGTCAAGTCTAACATGGTACCCCGTAGCCTGAGGTGGGAGGTTAGCCCTCAGAAAGGGGACATCCATCTTGAGGAATGGTATAAATATTTCAACGAGGCAGGTGTCGCTCTCCTTAGATTCCTCATTGAAAGGAAGATACAAAAACTATCTAGATTAGATGAAGAGATCAAATCCCTTCGAGATAAAGTTATCCCCCTCCAGAATACCCCTGAATACAAAGATAAATCACAAACTTTGTTAAATGTATTAGAAAAGGAAGATAGGGAACAGGCCTATAAGAAAAAGAAGAAATTCAACAGGGATCTGGCTGACTACCAGGGTGGGATTGTGTTCGAGTGGCAAAAGAAATTGTTGACAGTCAATGGGGACAATTCCGCTACAGATAACAACACTATGGAAGTTACTACCTCCATTATTCCCAATGAGGTTAAGGGACCTATTTCCAACACTGTGCAAAGGACTAAAGATACCAATGCACGGGGCCCCCGCCAATCACCTCGGAGACAATATAATTACAACAAGGGAGGACCACCACCACCCCCCTATTACCAATCAGGACCCCCACGACGTTTCCCCAAATCCACCACTGAGAGTAGAGGTGGTCGGCATCAAAATGCCCCTTATACTAATTCCAATTATCATTGGAATCCCCCCAATACACAATGGGAATCTAACCCCAATCGGGGTTGGGGTTCCTATGCCCCATATGCGCCACAGGGTGTGGGACCCAACCCCAGACGGGGTCCCCCACCCCGTGTGGAGAAATACCCCACTGGGAGACCTTTAGGAGGTCCCCCTCCTCATATGAACTATTCTAACAACCATGAAGAAAGATATTCCCATATGACAGGAGGTCCAGTGATCAATCCATCGGGTGGCTCCAATACTGATGAATACTTTGGGTATGGTGGTATTACCCAGAATCGTTTCTTCCCTCTACGTGACCTTGATGGTCCCTTGGAAGGGGACACCAACCCAATGGGTTCCCCTTATCCAGCCGATGGAGGAACCCCTGGGCCATCGTCATACTATGCCAATGATAGGATGGGACCCCCTTATTATCCAGGTCCTTTGGGCCCTAACCCTCATGAGTGGGGTTTTCACAGGCCAGGCCAGGGTACCAAAAGACTGGCAGAACAAGGAGAGGGACCCGAGGGGGCAGACGCTCTAGAGCAAAAAAGAAAAAAGCTCTAGCTGGGACAGGGAATTTTAATTTAAGCACCGTGGCTCTTAGTCAGGAAGAAAAACTGGTGCTTGATAGGGGCCTAAAGTTCGCACCACCTAGGAAACTAAACAAGTTCGAAACCTATATGGACATTCACAAATTTATTTGTAAAATTAACATTAAGAGATACCTGCTTTCCAACCCCATTCAGGAGAGGAATGTGTTTTCCGATGATTACCAACATTCCGGATTGGCCAATGCTTCCTTATTTAACCCCCCAGGGGCTATGGCGCCCTCTGTTAAGGTTTTTAAGGAGGTGCTTTTGAGGGATCTTGACACAATGCCTATTAAAAAGGTTAAGTTCGATCGGGACCTTCACATTGGACTCGATTCCCTTTGTAACAACAAAGAGTTAGTTATTAGACCCGCGGATAAAGGGGGAGGGATTGTGGTTCTCAACAGAGGTGACTACCTCCAAGAAATGTTCAAGATCCTGGGTGATAGGGAGACCTATACTCCTTTGGATTCTGACCCCAAAATTCCTTATCTTAGGGAATTGAGGAAGTTGGTTGACTGGGGCTACACTCAAGGAATCCTTAATAAGAAAGAGAAGGCCTATCTGATACCTAAAGCCCCTCGGACTCCTGTAATATATTATCTGCCTAAAGTGCATAAACATCCCACCTGCCCCCCGGGACGTCCTATTGTAAGTGGGATTGATTCCCTCACGTCCCGGGTGGGCAGGTATATAGATTTTTTCCTACAACCCCTGGTGAGCAAAATGCCTTCCCTCATTAGGGATTCTAAACACACCATTAACATACTGGCCAACTGTACTCCCACTCCCAACATGTGGATGGTGACGGCGAACGTTTCGTCCCTATACACGATTATCCCCCACGAGTTGGGTTTCTATGCGGTTGAGTATTACCTAAGAAGGGACTCCGGTTTGTACGATGAGCAAATCAATTTTATTCTGGTACTCTTAAGGTACGCTGCGTCACATAATTACTTTTGGTTCAATAAATGTTTCTACCGACAGGACCGTGGAGTTGCGATGGGGGCTAAGTATGCCCCCAGTCTCGCAAACCTGTTTATGGCCCTGTGGGAGGAGGATGTCGTCCATGTTTGCCAGAGGCCCCAGCTAAAACTGTGGGCTAGGTACATTGACGACATCCTCCTCCTGTGGGATGGCGATCGCAGTGACCTTGACCTCTTTATGGAGGAACTTAATTCCAATAATAGGGGCATTGTGCTTAATTTTGAAGCCAGCCAGTCCAATATCCATTTTTTGGACCTCAATATTGATTTACAAGGGGACCGGTTTGTAACCTCCACCTACTTTAAGAAAACAGACCGCAATTCGTATATACCTTTGAATAGCTGCCACCACAGTTCCTGGCTCCGGTCTGTTCCCAAGAGTCAATTTCTACGACTCAAACGTAATTGTACTGATAACTCACAGTTCTTGCAACAGACCGGAGTCCTGATGAACCGCTTTGTTGAAAAAGGGTATAATAGGGAATTTCTAACCCAAACCTTGGATGTCGTTAAGGGTATTGACAGGGAACAGTTATTAAATCAAAAAGCACCCCCCAGAGAAAATTCTGTCACTCTCCCCTTTATCACCACCTACTCAATACAGCATAGTAATATTAAAAGCCTACTCAATAAACATTGGCACCTTTTGGGGAACGATCCGGTCCTGAGAACTGTCATTCCAGACAAACCACAAGTGATTTTCAAAGGGGCATCGTCACTTAGGAATAGATTGGCCCCTAATGTTCTTGATCCACCCACTAGAGGCACTCAGGGCCTTTTTGATAATTTGAAGGGGTACTATAAATGTGGTAGATGTCGTGTTTGTAGGCTTAATTCTGCGACATCCAGGCGAACTCAGAAATTCACCTCTAACAGTACCCACGAGGAACACGATATTAGGCCCTTCATTACCTGTACAACGGAGGGGGTCGTTTACCTACTGCAGTGCCCCTGCGGCCTACAGTATGTGGGTAGGACTAGGCGACCACTCTCCGTTCGTTTAAATGAACATATCACAAATATCCTGAATGGCTTTCCGAAGCATTCTGTCTCTAAGCACTACTTGACCACACATAATAAAGACCCCTCCAAAACACTCTTTTTAGGAATCGATAGATATCGGCCCCATTGGAGGGGCAGCTCTTTGGTTAGGAGCATCTCAAAACTTGAGATGCTCTGGATACATAAAATCAAGTGCTATGCCCCCTATGGGCTTAATATTGATACTGACACTAATGCCTTCATCGATAATTCATGAGTAATAATCAATTCTCAGAATTCTGTACACAGTCCCCATCTTTCTAGAGTCCCTGAATACCTTTGACGAATATCCCCTATGCTCGAAAAATGGCCATTACCAGATATATATTACTCCTGGGAGGGTAGACGCCCCATTGGGTAACCTAGATCTGCCTAATGAGGTATGTGCCCCATTAGTATTTGCGTAGATTTGGTATCCTAAGTTCGGGACTATTCAAATGTCCAATGTATTTTATTTCGGTTTGCCATTTGATATATGACCTATGCCATGGTGTATTTACTGCTTCCTACATTTGGGAAGAAATCACCTTCCTTTCCCCTAGGATTAATCACCAAAAATGTTGTAACGGAGTATGGTGTGCGTTTCGTTTCATGTGCCTGTTTGAATTTAACACAGCTAAGAATGGCTCTGGGACGCCCCTGTACATCCAGTGAATGACTTCCTGTCCTTATGAGCCATTTCACGTGGTATACGTTCTAAAGGGGTTATTCAACTATCCCCCTTTATTCTCACTAATGGCCGTACTGTTAAGGATGCCATTCAAATATTAATTTTAACCCATTTTTAATCTTATCAAATCTTAATCTTATTAAATCAATTTTAATTCTGCCTTTCCCGTCAGTAGGGATCAACCTATGTGTGATGTTGTTTTATACCTAGGTATAAAAGTTGGTCCGCCTTTGTCTATATCTGAAACGGGCACAGGATGTTATGTACATTCCCACATCCAAGATGGCGTTTCTGTGCCATCCGCCCCTAACTGGTGGAACGCAAGGTGATTTCCGGTCCCGTCCTCAGTACGAGGTCTGGTTATAGTGTTTTACTATATTAATGCGACACGTCAGTGCGTCGCCCGTGCCCCAGACGACGTCAGAGTGTGACGAAACGTACATCGGGCGTGCTGACGTGCTGCATCTACCGTCTACAGTCTACAGGACGGGCGTTCGCTTCCTAGCCGGCCGGCTCATATGTTTTTTGTTTACCTTCCGAATGTAAGTGCAATTTCTTTTGGTTTTAATAAAAAGTGAAAGCAGGATTACGCTATGTTGCTTTCCTTCTTCCTTTGGTATACCTCTCTCGAGGTTTATCCCTAGTCAGGGGTCACATCTCCACAGAGTGACGATTGGAAGAACAGCGTGCTTAATCCAAGCAAAGGTGGCGTGTTTTCCCTTGATGGTTCCACCCTGAAAGGCCCCGACCGGGTTAAGGTCGCAAGCTCTTTCAAGCTTGCCGTTTGGTAAGCGCGCATTTTAACATTATCACAGTGGTGCGGTGAAGGACTTATTGATTTAATTGATTTCCACCTATCTACGTTTCCTTTTTTATCCACCATCTATGATCGATTTTGGATAGGACAGTTCACCTTGTTTATGCACCTTTATGAACTTTGGAGCCTATCTCAAATTTGGGCCTAATATTTCACATATTTGTTTTGGTTATATCATATATAACTTTTTTTTGTCACAGCGCTGCTTTTCTTGTATGTATTATGTTATGTGTGTATCCCACTTTTTAGCGGCTGCTCTTATGTTTGATTTTGATCATTGATTTGCCACTTTTTGATTGTTTTAAATTTTTGTTTTTTTAGTATGCCTCTATGCACCAATTAATTTATGGTATAGCGCGGTGATTTGCCTTTTCCTATTACCTATTTGATACTCCCACACCGCTGCTTTTATTTGTTCACGCAATTTTGTTGTCACTTAACAATAGTTCCAATTAAGATGGACATTTTTGAATATAGGACCTCCAAGAAGGTTAACACTAGTGGGGTATTTGAACCCTATAAAAATGAAGAAGTGGACCTCAATGGCCTCTTCACCAGGTTAAAAAATCTCACTATTTCTGAAATTCATACTAAATGGGATGTCGCCTATCTAGAGACCTATGTCAAGTCTAACATGGTACCCCGTAGCCTGAGGTGGGAGGTTAGCCCTCAGAAAGGGGACATCCCTCTTGAGGAATGGTATAAATATTTCAAAGAGGCAGGTGTCGCTCTCCTTAGATTCCTCATTGAAAGGAAGATACAAAAACTATCTAGATTAGATGAAGAGATCAAATCCCTTCGAGATAAAGTTATCCCCCTCCAGGATACCCCTGAATACAAAGATAAATCACAAACTTTGTTAAATGTATTAGAAAAGGAAGATAGGGAACAGGCCTATAAGAAAAAGAAGAAATTCAACAGGGATCTGGCTGACTACCAGGGTGGGATTGTGTTCGAGTGGCAAAAGAAATTGTTGACAGTCAATGGGGACAATTCCGCTACAGATAACAACACTATGGAAGTTACTACCTCCATTATTCCCAATGAGGTTAAGGAACCTATTTCCAACACTGTGCAAAGGACTAAAGATACCAATGCACGGGGCCCCCGCCAATCACCTCGGAGACAATATAATTACAACAAGGGAGGACCACCACCACCCCCCTATTACCAATCAGGACCCCCACGACGTTTCCCCAAATCCACCACTGAGAGTAGAGGTGGTCGGCATCAAAATGCCCCTTATACTAATTCCAATTATCATTGGAATCCCCCCAATACACAATGGGAATCTAACCCCAATCGGGGTTGGGGTTCCTATGCCCCATATGCGCCACAGGGTGTGGGACCCAACCCCAGACGGGGTCCCCCACCCCGTGTGGAGAATTACCCCACTGGGAGACCTTTAGGAGGTCCCCCTCCTCATATGAACTATTCTAACAACCATGAAGAAAGATATTCCCATATGACAGGAGGTCCAGTGATCAATCCATCGGGTGGCTCCAATACTGATGAATACTTTGGGTATGGTGGTATTACCCAGAATCGTTTCTTCCCTCTACGTGACCTTGATGGTCCCTCGGAAGGGGACACCAACCCATTGGGTTCCCCTTATCCAGCCGATGGAGGAACCCCTGGGCCATCGTCATACTATGCCAATGATAGGATGGGACCCCCTTATTATCCAGGTCCTTTGGGCCCTAACCCTCATGAGTGGGGTTTTCACAGGCCAGGCCAGGGTACCAAAAGACTGGCAGAACAAGGAGAGGGACCCGAGGGGGCAGACGCTCTAGAGCAAAAAAGAAAAAAGCTCTAGCTGGGACAGGGAATTTTAATTTAAGCACCGTGGCTCTTAGTCAGGAAGAAAAACTGGTGCTTGATAGGGGCCTAAAGTTCGCACCACCTAGGAAACTAAACAAGTTCGAAACCTATATGGACATTCACAAATTTATTCGTAAAATTAACATTAAGAGATACCTGCTTTCCAACCCCATTCAGGAGAGGAATGTGTTTTCCGATGATTACCAACATTCCGGATTGGCCAATGCCTCCTTATTTAACCCCCCAGGGGCTATGGCGCCCTCTGTTAAGGTTTTTAAGGAGGTGCTTTTGAGGGATCTTGACACAATGCCTATTAAAAAGGTTAAGTTCGATCGGGACCTTCACATTGGACTCGATTCCCTTTGTAACAACAAAGAGTTAGTTATTAGACCCACGGATAAAGGGGGAGGGATTGTGGTTCTCAACAGAGGTGACTACCTCCAAGAAATGTTCAAGATCCTGGGTGATAGGGAGACCTATACTCCTTTGGATTCTGACCCCAAAATTCCTTATCTTAGGGAATAGAGGAAGTTGGTTGACTGGGGCTACACTCAAGGAATCCTTAATAAGAAAGAGAAGGCCTATCTGATACCTAAAGCCCCTCGGACTCCTGTAATATATTATCTGCCTAAAGTGCATAAACATCCCACCTGCCCCCCGGGACGTCCTATTGTAAGTGGGATTGATTCCCTCACCTCCCGGGTGGGCAGGTATATAGATTTTTTCCTACAACCCCTGGTGAGCAAAATGCCTTCCCTCATTAGGGATTCTAAACACACCATTAACATACTGGCCAACTGTACTCCCACTCCCAACATGTGGATGGTGACTGGCGGACGTTTCGTCCCTATACACGATTATCCCCCACGAGTTGGGTTTCTATGCGGTTGAGTACTACCTAAGAAGGGACTCCGGTTTGTACGATGAGCAAATCAATTTTATTCTGGTACTCTTAAGGTACGCTGCGTCACATAATTACTTTTGGTTCAATAAATGTTTCTACCGACAGGACCGTGGAGTTGCGATGGGGGCTAAGTATGCCCCCAGTCTCGCAAACCTGTTTATGGCCCTGTGGGAGGAGGATGTCGTCCATGTTTGCCAGAGGCCCCAGCTAAAACTGTGGGCTAGGTACATTGACGACATCCTCCTCCTGTGGGATGGCGATCGCAGTGACCTTGACCTCTTTATGGAGGAACTTAATTCCAATAATAGGGGCATTGTGCTTAATTTTGAAGTCAGCCAGTCCAATATCCATTTTTTGGACCTCAATATTGATATACAAGGGGACCGGTTTGTAACCTCCACCTACTTTAAGAAAACAGACCGCAATTCGTATATTCCTTTGAATAGCTGCCACCACAGTTCCTGGCTCCGGTCTGTTCCCAAGAGTCAATTTCTACGACTCAAACGTAATTGTACTGATAACTCACAGTTCTTGCAACAGACCGGAGTCCTGATGAACCGCTTTGTTGAAAAAGGGTATAATAGGGAATTTCTAACCCAAACCTTGGATGTCGTTAAGGGTATTGACAGGGAACAGTTATTAAATCAAAAAGCACCCCCCAGAGAAAATTCTGTCACTCTCCCCTTTATCACCACCTACTCAATACAGCATAGTAATATTAAAAGCCTACTCAATAAACATTGGCACCTTTTGGGGAACGATCCGGTCCTGAGAACTGTCATTCCAGACAAACCACAAGTGATTTTCAAAGGGGCATCGTCACTTAGGAATAGATTGGCCCCTAATGTTCTTGATCCACCCACTAGAGGCACTCAGGGCCTTTTTGATAATTTGAAGGGGTACTATAAATGTGGTAGATGTCGTGTTTGTAGGCTTAATTCTGCGACATCCAGGCGAACTCAGAAATTCACCTCTAACAGTACCCACGAGGAACACGATATTAGGCCCTTCATTACCTGTACAACGGAGGGGGTCGTTTACCTACTGCAGTGCCCCTGCGGCCTACAGTATGTGGGTAGGACTAGGCGACCACTCTCCGTTCGTTTAAATGAACATATCACAAATATCCTGAATGGCTTTCCGAAGCATTCTGTCTCTAAGCACTACTTGACCACACATAATAAAGACCCCTCCAAAACACTCTTTTTAGGAATCGATAGATATCGGCCCCATTGGAGGGGCAGCTCTTTGGTTAGGAGCATCTCAAAACTTGAGATGCTCTGGATACATAAAATCAAGTGCTATGCCCCCTATGGGCTTAATATTGATACTGACACTAATGCCTTCATCGATAATTCATGAGTAATAATCAATTCTCAGAATTCTGTACACAGTCCCCATCTTTCTAGAGTCCCTGAATACCTTTGACGAATATCCCCTATGCTCGAAAAATGGCCATTACCAGATATATATTACTCCTGGGAGGGTAGACGCCCCATTGGGTAACCTAGATCTGCCTAATGAGGTATGTGCCCCATTAGTATTTGCGTAGATTTGGTTTCCTAAGTTCGGGACTATTCAAATGTCCAATGTATTTTATTTCGGTTTGCCATTTGATATATGACCTATGCCATGGTGTATTTACTGCTTCCTACATTTGGGAAGAAATCACCTTCCTTTCCCCTAGGATTAATCACCAAAAATGTCGTAACGGAGTATGGTGTGCGTTTCGTTTCATGTGCCTGTTTGAATTTAACACAGCTAAGAATGGCTCTGGGACGCCCCTGTACATCCAGTGAATGACTTCCTGTCCTTATGAGCCATTTCACGTGATATACGTTCTAAAGGGGTTATTCAACTATCCCCCTTTATTCTCACTAATGGCCATACTGTTAAGGATGCCATTCAAATATTAATTTTAACCCATTTTTAATCTTATCAAATCTTAATCTTATTAAATCAATTTTAATTCTGCCTTTCCCGTCAGTAGGGATCAACCTATGTGTGATGTTGTTTTATACCTAGGTATAAAAGTTGGTCCGCCTTTGTCTATATCTGAAACGGGCACAGGATGTTATGTACATTCCCACATCCAAGATGGCGTTTCTGTGCCATCCGCCCCTAACTGGTGGAACGCAAGGTGATTTCCGGTCCCGTCCTCAGTACGAGGTCTGGTTATGGTGTTTTACTATATTAATGCGACACGTCAGTGCGTCGCCCGTGCCCCAGATGACGTCAGAGTGTGACGAAACGTACGTCGGGCGTGCTGACGTGCTGACGTGCTGCATCTACCGTCTACAGTCTACAGGACGGGCGTTCGCTTCCTAGCCGGCCGGCTCATATGTTTTTTGTTTACCTTCCGAATGTAAGTGCAATTTCTTTTGGTTTTAATAAAAAGTGAAAGCAGGATTACGCTATGTTGCTTTCCTTCTTCCTTTGGTATACCTCTCTCGAGGTTTATCCCTAGTCAGGGGTCACATCTCCACAGAGTGACGATTGGAAGAACAGCGTGCTTAATCCAAGCAAAGGTGGCGTGTTTTCCCTTGATGGTTCCACCCTGAAAGGCCCCGACCAGGTTAAGGTCGCAAGCTCTTTCAAGCTTGCCGTTTGGTAAGCGCGCATTTTAACATTATCACAGTGGTGCGGTGAAGGACTTATTGATTTAATTGATTTCCACCTATCTACGTTTCCTTTTTTATCCACCATCTATGATCGATTTTGGATAGGACGGTTCACCTTGTTTATGCACCTTTATGAACTTTGGAGCCTATCTCAAATTTGGGCCTAATATTTCACATATTTGTTTTGGTTATATCATATATAACTTTTTTTTGTCACAGCGCTGCTTTTCTTGTATGTATTATGTTATGTGTGTATCCCACTTTTTAGCGGCTGCTCTTATGTTTGATTTTGATCATTGATTTGCCACTTTTTGATTGTTTTCAATTTTTGTTTTTTCAGTATGCCTCTATGCACCAATTAATTTATGGTATAGCGCGGTGATTTGCCTTTTCCTAGAATTTGAATTCCTTCTATATGAATTTCGAATTTCAAAAGATGGTTTTATATATATATAAATAACCATTTTCCGAAATTTGGATTTCATATAGAATGAATTCGAATTCGAATAGAAAAGATTAGAATAGAAAAACAATAGAACAGAAAAGAATCTAATATATATATTATATTTTATTCTATACTGTTCTATTGTTTTTCTAGTCTATTTTCTTTACTATTCTAATCTTTTCCATTTAAATTTGAATTTATTCTATATGAATTTCAAGTTTCAGAAGATAATATATATATATATATATAAAATACACACATATATAAATATGTAATATTTATATATATAGCCATCTTCTGAAATTTGAAATTCATATAGAATGAATTCAAATTTGAATAGAAAAAATTTAATAGAATAGAATAGAGTAACAATAGAACAGAATAGAATAAAAAATAATATATATATATATATATATATATATATATATATATATATATATATATATATATATTTATTATTATTATTTTTTTGTAAACGCTATAACTTTTGCGCAAAGCAATCAATAAACGCTTATTGCGATTTTTTTTTACCAAAAATATGTAGAAGAATACGTATCGGCCTAAACTGAGGAAAAAAAATGTTTTTTTATATATTTTTGGGGGATATTTATTATAGCAAAATCTAAAAAATAATGCGTTTTTTTCAAAATTGTCGCTCTTATTTTGTTTATAGCGCAAAAAATAAAAACCGCAGGGGTGATCAAATACCGCCAAAAGAAAGCTCTATTTATGGGAAAAAAAAGGACTTCAATTTTGTTTGGGAGCCACGTCGCACAACCGCGCAATTGTCAGTTAAAGCGATGCAGTGCTGAATCGCAAAAAGTGCTCTGGTCAGGAAGGGGGTAAATTCTTCCGGGGCTGAAGTGGTTAAAGACTTGTAGTTTTATTAGCTGTTTTTTTTTTTTTGACAGGGGCACAGTTTCAGTGCTTGCCATAGGTGCCATTTTCACTAGATACGCCTCTGGGAGACACAGAGAGAGAGAGAATGTAATCATTTTTATTTACCAATGACGGATGCAGTCTGGGGTGCGCCCAATCCTTCTCACAGCTTTTACTGCCATGGTGACGCGAAACCATGGAGCGTTCTTCTGGCTTGCTGAAGAGGAATATTATCTGAATATTATCAAATTCAAAAATAGAAGGATTTTCGAATGCGATTGAAATATTATCGAATACGATTGAAATAATTTCTAATACAGTTGAAATATTATCAAATTCGGTAGAAATATTTTCAAATGCGATTGAAATATTATCGAATATGATTGAAATAATTTCTAATACAGTTGAAATAATTTCGAATGCTGTTGAAATATTTTCGAATGCGGTTGAAATAATATCGAATTCGGTTGAAATATTTTCGAATTCGACCGATTTTCGAATTCGGTCAAAAACGAAACTGATTTGAAAAACGAATATAATGAATTTAACGAATCTAACTAAGCTAAATTAATTAAATAACGAATTAAAACGAAACAAAACTAATTTTTTCATCTTGCACATGCCTACCGCAGTATATTGCAGGTCATTATTGCACGTTTAACGCAGTATATTTCTGTGCGTAGGTGCACATTTAATGCAGTATATTTCAGTGCAGTATATTTCAGTGCGTTAATGCTCATTTACCACAGTATATTGCAGAGCATCAGTGCAGTTTTACTGCAGTATATTGTAGCGCGTCAGTGGAGTGTGTCTGTGTAGTGAGTACTCAAGTTAAAGTGCACCAAACACTACTTTCCATTGATTAAAGTGCATCCACACACACATTTTCACATCTTTATTACATTTTGTTAATAAGCGTCCCCCCATCATGTCTGGGAGGCCAACAAGGAGAGGCAGATGTTCCCATGGCACTATAAGGGGGCCAGCAGCGTATGTGTCCACAGGCAAAGGTGGACATGGTCCATTCTGAGGCAGGGCATAATTTCCTCTGTTTAATGATGTTGCCCGTGCTATCCAGCCACAGCATGCAGAGGAGGTGGTGGACTGGCTTACTTAAACCCTCCTCATCCACCTCATCCTCCATCACCCAAGAAGAGACTAGTGCGCAGTCCACTGCAGCTGCCAGAGTGTTTTATTCTTCCTCCCTGTCCACAGCTACTCAGCATCACCCACTTGCTCTTTGATGATGCACAGCCATTACTTGATTCAGATCTTGGTTTTGAGGTTGAGGAAGGTAGGATCGTGAGCCTACAGAGAGGGAGGAACACTGGTAAACAACAAAGTGGCAGTCATGTTCCCCCAGATGCAGCTTATTGCCAAGTTGTCTCCAATGATAATGAGAATGGAGGGGATGATGATGATGAGGTCACTGATGTGGCTTGGGTTCCAGATAGAGCAGAAGAGAAAAGTAAACGTGAGACACAACCCCAAAGGGGCAGCCATCATGCAGGAGTAGAGAGCAGCCCTCCTATTTCACCAAATTATTGGGCTGTTCTCTCTCAGCCCACTTCCCACAGCTCAGCTGTTTTGGCCTTTTTTTTAGCACGTGTGCAGCCACTTTTCATGTTTGCAAACTTTTCCTCAAACACATCAAGTGTGGCAAAAACACCAGCCATTTGGGTACCACATGCTTGACGAGGCATTTAACCTCCCACCACTCAGCCCATTGGCAAGAACACCTGAAAGCCACACAAAAGGGATGCAATTCTGCTCCTCCTCACCTTTCCGGTCCACCCCGCTATACCTCGTGACCTCTCAGCAGCCTCCACTGACAGGGATGATGGTGTAGCACAGGGTATCCCAGGTCCTTGCAGCACATCTGCCAGTAGCACACCACCAGATGTAGACTATAGCACGCAAATTTCTCTGCCCCATCTGCTGCAGTGCAAAAAAATACTATCACTGCCACCCACATGCCCAGCGTCTAAATTCAAGCTAGTCAAAGCTGCTGGCTTTACAACTCCTGCCTTTCTGTCTGGTAATTCTGCCCATGTTCCCCCAGCCCCCTGTCTGTAAATTGGCAGAATGTGCTGTACCACAATGGCAGGTTCCCAGTCACTATTTATTTTCCAGCTCTCTACCATCACGTGAAAGGCAATATTGTGGCATCATTAGGCAAGGCAATCTGCCACAAGGTCCACATTACTGCTGACACCTGGTCCAGCAAGCATGGTCAGAGACGATATATATTTTGTTCACAGCACACTGGGTAACTCTGTCCTTGGAAGGATGCAGGACAGGGTTCAGTGCTGCAGCTTGCTGTGCCGCCACATCTCCATACAGCTAGTGGTGTTAATGGAAGATTTGTCAGCTCCATCCCCTCCTCCTCTTCCTCCTCCTCCTCCTCCATGCCCTCCTCTGCTGAATTTTCCTATGAACCACAAGTACCCTTTAAGCGTTCAAGGGGCTATTCAATGTGCCAGGCTAAAAGGTGTCATGCAGAGCATCAGCTGGTCTGTCTAGGGAACCCCACTGGAGCAGAGATTCTTGCAGCTCTGAAGGGGCAGGCCCAGAAGGGGTTCACACTATGCCAGCTGGAGCCAGGAATGGTGGTGTGTGATAATGGCACAAACCTCCTGTCTGCCCTTAGACAGGGAAAGTTGACACGTGCCATGCCTGGCACATGTCCACAATTTGGTGGTGCAGCATTTCTTAAATAGGTATCAGGGTTGGAAGATGTGTTGAAGCAGGCCAGAAGAGTCTGTAGCCATTCCAGGTGGTCATACACAGCCAGTGCTCGGTTGGCTGAAATTCAGCAGGAATTTCACCTGCCCGTAAACTGCCCTGTTTTGTGACATGCCCACCAGGTGGAACTCAACTTTGGCAATGCTGCAGTGGCTGCACATGCAGCAGTGGGCCGTCAACAAGAACCTGTGTGAGTATGGCACGATGAATGGCTCAGGCCGGCTCTGCTTTTTTTTCCCATGCCAATGGCTGCTGATAAAGGATGCTGCACTGTACTGTCACCATTTGAGGAGGCCACAATAATGCATGCATCAGTGACACAATCCCTGTTGTGTTCCTGCTGGTGCAGACTCTGTGTAGCGTTATGGACGGGGCACTCGAGGCAGAGCAGCGAGAGGGAGGGAAGAGGAGGACTTCCTTTCCTCTCAAGGCCCGCTTTATGTAGCCACCATTCTTGCTATGCCAACAAACAATCAAACAGGTGTACCTAATATAGTAGCCGTGAGTGTATATAGGCATATATAACAGTCTGTGCCATGGCCTTTTTTCTGTACAGTTCTTAAAAGCTTTCCATCCAGTTCTTTAATTGAAATGACATGCCATGCATTTTGACCTTTAAATTCCGGTTCACACTTTCTTTGCGGATTTCGCACTGCAAATCACACCCTGTTCATGCAAATCACTGCGGGTGTGCTTGTCAAGTTAACAACACCTCAAAATCGTTTTGCAAAATGTAGTGTGACTTGCAGAATCGTATTGCATGGGTGTGAAAACCCATGCAATCCGATACTGGTGCGGCCAAAAAAGGGGTTCTTCATGATTTTGGTGCGAATTCGATGCAATTTGCCACACAGAATTATGACTCAAATCGCACTGCTGAGGAATCGCATAAGATTTGAACAGAAATGTGGTGCAATTCCTGTTCAAAACTGCATGCGGTTCCCGCACCACATAGTGTGAACCGGCACTAAGGGAGGCTGCCTTATAGGGTCTACATGGAGCCACCCTGATGTTCCCACTCCTGCTGAATGTGTTGATGCTTTGTGAGCTGATGCATGAGTCATCAGCAAAGCATCTTTGAAGCCACTGCTGTACCAAGTCCAGTGACTTGACAGTGCACCCAACTGGAAGTATAGAATAGCACCTATTTATTTAAGGTACCCATATAGCGCTGTCAATTTATGCAGCGCTCCACACATACATCGCACACTCACATCGGTCCCTACCCTCGAGGAGTCCACAATCCAAGGTCCCCAATTCACATTCATATACTAGGCCAATTTTGGACAGAAGCCAATTAACCTACCAGCATGTCTTTGGAGTGTGGGAGGAAACCGGAGTACCTGGAGGAAACCCATGCAGGCACAGGGAGAACATGTAAACTCCAGGCAGGTAGTGTCGTGGTTGGGATTTGATTTACTGCTAGGCGAGAGTGTTACCCACTACATCACTGTGCTGCCCAAATACTACTTTAACCACTCAAGGTATCCAGCACATGTATTGTGATCTGGGGTAGCTGTGGAATGACCGCTAGCCAGTTTGGTAAAAGCAAAACGGGTAATTTATTTGAATCATGGATAAACAAAAAGACAGCTTACTTCAGCCAAAGTCAACAAACAGTCCGAATCCTGGTATCACAAAACTCAACCACAGGCTCATTCGGTCCCATAGAGGGGTTAGGCTCCTCCATAGTAAGGATGCCAGGAAGGCCACATGGGGGGTTAGCAGCCCACATTTCAGCTTGTCTGGGAGCCCACACTTGCCACACAGCTTGTGAGTCTCTTTCACTCACTTCCCTGACCCCTTCAGGACCAAAGTCGTGGTAGTTAGGGTTTGAAGGCTCTTTCCACCCAAGTCTCTTTCAACCTTTGAAATCCTGGGTCCCTAATACAATTTTAGCAATCCAGAGAGTACTGGAAATCAGTCCTCTTCGGCCAAACTTAACCCGGGACACCTCACCCACATGGGTGAAAACCCCAGAGTACCGCAATGTCTCTACAACTGTCCCCCACAAGCCAAATATTGGGGAAATGTACCTGCCACCCAGGACACATTCCCGGTGTCCTGTACAGTATATTTCTATTTTGTAGAGATTATAATTTTTGCGCAAACCAATCAATATACACGAATTGGGATTTTTTTTTTACCAAAAAATATGTAGTAGAATACATGTTGGTCTAAATTGATGCAGAGATTTGATTTTTTACATTTATTTATTAGGTATGTTTTATAGCAGAAAGTAAAAAAATAATGTGTTTTTTTTTTTTTTTCAAAATTGTCAAAACCACAGAGGTGATTAAATACCACCAAACAAAAACTTTATTTGTGGGAAAAAAAGACAAAAATTGTATTTAGGTACAGTGTCGTACGACCGCGCAATTTTTAGTTAAAGTAAGTAAGCTTTAACCGCTTCAGATCCGGGCCATTGCCAAATGACGGCAACAGCGCGGATCTAAATTGCCGGGACTATGTCTATTGACGTCGTCCCGTGCACGAGCGGCCTGCGCGCCCCCTGCAGGGCGCGCGCGGCGCGCTCGGTGATCAGCGAGTCTATGAGACTCGCCTGATCACAGATCAGAGTAAGGGGTCGGTCCCGACCCCTTACCACATGATCAGCTGTCAGCCAATGACAGCTGATCATGTGATGTAAACAGAGCCGGTAATCGGCTATTTTTCCTCCTCGCGCTGACAGCGTGAGGAGGAAAAAAGAAACCCGATCACCGGCGGCCGTGATGGGGACATCAGTCCCGATCACGGCGCTCTTCTGATACAGAGCAATAGGCAGCAGTGCCGCCTATCAGTGCCCACCAGCGTCACCCATCAGTGCCCACAGTGCCATCAATCAGTGCCCACAGTGCCATCAGTCAGTGCCCACAGTGCCACCCATCAGTGCCCACAGTGCCACCCATCAGCACCCACATCAGTGCCACCCATCAGCACCCACATCAGTGCAACCTATCAGTGCCCATCAGTGTCACCTACCAGTGCCCATAAGTGCCCATCAGTGCCGCCCATCACTGCCCATCAGTGCCGCCCATCACTGCCCATCAGTGCCACCCATCAGTGCCCCGCATCAGTGCTGCCCACCAGTGCCCCCCATCAGTGGTACCTATCAGTGCCCATCTGTGCCACCTATCCGTGCCACCCATCCGTGCCACCCATCAGCACCCATCAGTGGCCATCAGTGCCGCCTTATCTGTGCCCATCAGTACCGCCTTATCTGTGCCTATCAGTGCGGCCTTAACTGTGCCTATCAGTGCTGCCTTAACTGTGCCTATCCGTGCCCATCAGTGCAGCCTATCAGTGCCCACCAGTGCCGCCTCATCAGCGCATATCAATGAAGGATAAAAATTACCTGTTTGCAAAATTTTATAACAAACTATTAAACATGATTTTTTTTTTTTTCAAAAATGTCCATCTTTTTTTGTTTGTTTAGTAAAAAATAAAAACCCCAGCTGTGATTAAATACCACCAAAAGAAAGCTCTATTTGTGGGAAAAAAATGATAAAAATTTCATTAGGGTGCAGTGTAGCGTGACCGCGCAATTGTCATTCAAAGTGCGACAACGCTGAAAGCTGAAAATTGGTCTGGGCAGGAGGGGGTTTAAGTGCCCAGTAAGCAAGTGGTTAAAGTAGTTATATATTCTTAACAAGCAGTAAAACCCCATTCACACTTGTGCGGCTTGTTACATAGTAGGTGAGTTTGAAAAAAGACACAAGTCCATAAAGTCCAACCTATGTGTGTGATTATATGTCAGTATTACATTGTATATCCCTGTATGTTGCAGTTGTTCAGGTCCTAATCTAATCATTTTTTGAAACTATCGATGCCCCCCGCTGAGACTACTGCCTGTGGAAGGGAATTCCACATCCTTGCCGCTCTTACAGTAAAGAACCCTCTAGGTGATTTAAGGTTAAACCTCTTTTCTTCTAATTTTAGTGATTGGCCACGTGTCTTGTCAAACTCCCTTCCGTGAAAAAGTTTTATCCCCATTGTGGGGTCACCAGTACGGTATTTATAAATTTAAATATTCCCTCTCAAGTGTCTCTTCTCCAGAGAGAATAAGTTCAGTGCTCGCAACCTTTCCCCATAACTAATATCCTCCAGACCCTTTATTAGCTTAGTTGCCCTTCTTTGTACTCACTCCATTTCCAGTACATCCTTCCTGAGGACTGATGCACAGAACTGGACAGCATACTCTAGGTGCGGCTGGAGTTGATCTCCTTTTTAATGCATGCCAAAATTCTGTTTGCTTTGTTAGCAGCAGCTTGGCATTGCATGCCATTGCTGATCCTTTCATCTACTAGGATCCCCAGGTCCTTTTCCATCTTATATTCCCCCAGAGATTCTCCCCCCAATGTATAGATTGCATTCATATTTTTGCCACCCAAATGCATTATTTTACATTTTTCTACATTAAACCTCATTTGACATGTAGTTGCCCACCCCATTAATTTGTTCATATCTTTTTGCAAGGTTTCCACATCCTGCGGAGAAGTTATTGCCCTGCTTAGCTTAGTATCATCCGCAAATACAGAGATTGAACTGTTTAACCCATCTTCTAGGTCATTAATTAACAAAATAAATAGGATTGGTCCCAGCACAGAACCCTGGGGGACCCCACTACCCACCTCTGACCATTCCGAGTACTCCGCATTTATCACCACCCTCTGAACTCGCCCTTGTAGCCAGTTTTCAATCCATGTACTCACCCTATGGTCCATGCCAACAGACTTTTTTTTGTACAGTAAACGTTTATGGGGAACTGTGTCAAATGCTTTTGCAAAATCCAGATACACTACGTCTATGGGCCTTCCTTTATCTAGATGGCAACTCATCTCCTCATAGAAGGTTAATAGATTGGTTTGGCAAGAACGATTCTTCATTAATCCATGCTGATTACTGCTAATGATACCGTTCTCATTACTAAAATCTTGTATATAGTCCCTTATCATCCCCTCCAAGAGCTTGTATACTATTGATGTTAGGCTAACTGGTCTGTAATTTCCAGGGATGTATTTTGGGCCCTTGATGCTTTGGACATCGAAGTGGCATGACATGTCGGTCCCCATGTTTTCCAATTCTAACGATTCATATATGTGCAACCTAAAGTTGTAGCGACTTCAAAGTAGTTCATGCACTTCTTTGGTCTGATATTCATGCAACTTGAGGGCCACAGACTTTAATGTTAACCCCAAAAGTTGGATGAAAGTTGTACCTGAATGTTTTACATGCTATAGTGGACTTTGCAGAGGGACAACAAGTCACATCCAAGTTGCACCCATCCAAAACTGCATCAAAGTTGCACTCCAAAGTTGTGCAACTTTGTCATACAAGTGTGAACAGAGCTTAAAAGAGCATTTTTTTAAACAAGGCACCCCAGAACTCTCTAGCTGCATTTACTGTGAAAAAATGAATCCTCAAAGTTCAGAACATAGACACTAAAATTTGGTTTCAGTCGGTTTCTACCAATAACTGATGGGTTTTTTTTTTAGTTTTTCTTTGTGTGGGAAAGAGGAAAGTCAGATTCCTATTGGGGTCTGTGCCTGTTTTAGGAGTTTCCTCTTACGTTCAATAACAGGATTCCAGAGAGACAAGAACCAGTGGGAAAGAGTAAGCAATAAAAAGAAAATAAATCTTATTTAACAAAGTGTAGAAGGATTACATTTTTATTATTTTTTTTTTTACTGTCTATGGGTGCCTATCCATACCCCTAATCCCCCATTCTGGTGTCGCAGGGACAGGAAGTGAAGTAAAAGCTTCCCATTGGGTCCCAAGCTGCAATTCTAATTCTTCCCCACTCTCATGTCGAAAGTGAAGAGGTTACTAACCATGCAAAAATTCTCGTTTGGGATTGGGCGAGCCTGGAGGACGATGCAGGGCCTATACCGATCAAACTTACACCTTGGATAGCATGGTCCGAATGTCCTACGCAACTTAAAAATCATGCAACAATAGGAGCCACATTAAAAGTAGTACAGAAAATCAATAAAAACTCAAATTTGATCTCCTCACCAGGACCGTTGACCCAAATGCACAATAATCCTGAGTTTCCACCAGGCCAAAAAGTATGGATAGTGCAGATGAGAAATGAGACAAAGCCTTTATTGGCAATGCATTGCTTTGAAAGGCATAGAGAGAAAACGCTACAAGAATTTCAACAGATTAGCGGTCAAGAAACATTATCTTATTGGAAATACTGCAAATTCATAGCTTTGTCTCAAATCCCATTAAACGCACCCTTTATATTAAGCCCTTGTCTTCACTAGATGTGGTTTGTTTAGCTGCCGAAAACATGGAGAAAACGATTTCTCTGGCATATGCCTGGTTACAATGTCCAGGAAACAAATAAACACAAAAGGTTTTGGGAAAATGCGTTGAATACCACCTTTAGCGATGACCAATGGCTCCACGCTTGCATATTCGCACACAAATGCTCGATTAGCACACAACATCAAGAGACCTCATACAAACTTTTGACAAACTGGTACAATACCCCATCTAAAATACACAAATGGTTTCCCATGGTATCAAATTTATGTTGGAGATGCGGTGAGGCAGAAGGCTCAGCATGCCACATATGGTGGGACTGTGACCTGATACGTCATTTTGGCAAAAAGTTTGTGAAACAATTAAACAAATTACAAAGACTTCAATTCCGCTAACGGCAGCTTGCTGTTTATTAAATATTTCAAAGGGTACAATGAAAAGATACAAAAGTTCACTAACAAGATTCCTCCTTACTGCTGCAAAAGTATCGATACCCAGATATTGAAAAACCACAAAAATACCCACTATTAAAGAGTGGCTTCTCAACATACATGACATATATGGCATGGAAGAAATCAGAGCCATAGCGCACAAAAACATAGAGAAATGTAATACTTTATGGAGAGTATGGGTGATTTATAAATACTCTGACGAATACAAGACCCTAACTAATAACTATTACATGAATAATAAGAAAATTTGCAATCTTATGGTAGTTCTAGAACATAGGTTTCTTTTCTTCTTTCTCTAGAGTTCGTTTCCATTTCTATATTTCTCTACTACACATAAATGGTCACGTTAAGTGTTTATGATAGGCATAACAGTGTACCGCTGCAGTATACTTTTTGTTCGTTTTGGTTCTTTTTCGGAGCACAATACAGAAAAATGAGAAATAGAACACAATTGATTGATTCAACCAGTTTATTATCTCCTGCATACAAAATATACAATGAACAAATTTAAATGGTAGGTTTATTTGATTGGTAGTTTGGCAAGGTGCTATGCTACTATGTTTGTTGTATGTTTGAAGTGTATGGTTGCAATGCAATAACTGTTCTTCTTTTCAATAAAATTTTAGTGTGGAAAAAAAAATTCTCGTTTGGTAGAATACAACTTCAGAAGTGATGTAATGTGTTGACTAGATTTGTATGTGTTCTTTTGTTTCTGAGCATGCGTAGTCTTGCTCTTGCAATTTTTTTTGTACAAAAACTACTAATTAAATGAAAATCGGACATTGAGGTTGTGTACGACAAAAATTTTATAGTCTGCATATCCAGCTTTTGTCTGACGAAAAACCAGAATCAGCTGTCGAAAGCACCGTACTAAAGATGCGAAAATCGGTAAATTTTACTTCTATTTTCGTATCGTACGTACAGACCTTAAGACAACAGTTTGGGCTGAAGTTAAGCTTTAATGTTATCTACTATTCCCATTTAATATCAAATGCTTAGCATTTCCAGCACTGTAGATTACTTAAAATTCAAGCCATTTGATGTTCAGCAAATGTAATTTTAGAGCACAAAATTGATTTTAATATGTAAACATCAGTACTTTTGAAGTGCAACATCAATATTGCAAATTGTCTTGCCTGTTTTTGTCACAATAACTGTCATACCTAATAGAAGTCAAGAATGAGCAGAAAGCAGCTACTGTCTTAGGAGGGAAATTGAAATGTTGAAACTTGCTAAAGGCATTTAGAAAAGGTACACTGTCGAATCATAATGTACAGTAGTATTCATTTGAGGTACTCAAATGACCCTTTAACAATACCATGAACCATATTTGAGTCAAAATTTGCCTTATAAGTTAAAGAATATGTTAACCCAATATTTCATATTCCTGATATGTGCCTGCCGTACCCTGGACTAGTATTAAAAAGTATCCTGATCTCTTTGTATTGCTTCCTTCATGTGAAATCCCGGATGTTCCTGCCAGTCCCTCTGCTTTCCTATTAAAAACTGACCATACTAGGCATGAGATCCTAGTCAGTTTTTTTAGCTGCGCTGGGAACACAGCCTTCTCTCCACCAATGATTAGACCTGTGCTGACATACCTCCTTTGCACAGCCATTTAACAGAAAAAGACCAGTGTGCTGCTGTTTTTGCACCCCTAGGTATTTATAATATTTTGCCTTACATTTCTATTTTAAACTGAAAGGGTTGTTTTACAAGGTGAGGATTTACATAAAAGTTGTGTTTTTTCCTTACCAGTATATTTTCATGTGAATAATATATGCAGGTATTATTTGTTCTCCTGAGTTTGACCACTCATTCTCCAATGATGCAAAGGTGCAATTCCTTTGTCATTTTTCTTCAGAGTCGCCTTATCACAGCAAATGTTTTTATCACCACAGTCCCTATTTCCAACACCAACTATGTTGTACAAAACTTTAGAAAAAGACACACCTTGGGGCAGAGATAATACAGTAAGTTACAGGCATTGCTGCATTGCACTGAATAATGTGCCGCAAACAAATCTCAAAAACACACATTACTTTTTTTTAAATGAAACTTCCATTAAATGTGCTTCTCTTCACACAGAATACAGATGGCTAACAGATGGCTAACACTTTGTCTGAGCCTACCTTAAGTACTTACGACTGTAAACAGAAAAGTGGTGGAACCTTATTTCGACTGTGCCTTTAAATAAACTGCACGGTAGAAATGCCTTTCAGGTGGTCAGTACACCTATAAATGCCTGTGAAGCCAGCTGTCCTTGGATGTCTCAGTTCATAGAAGCTGTGTACAGAGCCAATCCAAGCAGCTCTCTACCTTAGTATCACTGTGTTGATCATAGAGACCAATCACAACGATCACACATGTTTTTACAGTGTTTACATATGTGAGTTATCCCCTTTCTCTCACAATAGACGGAGGGGAGGATCTGATCACTGTACAGATCATGGCAGCAGCAGATGAAAGAAAAATGTTTATCCCTTCCTATCCCCCTCCTCTCCTATACATCTGATCTCCATGCTGTTCTTAACCTCTTCACCCCGGTGCCTCCCAGCACTTTAAGAGGTTTAGGATGCCGGGAGGTGGGGTTTAAGATCTAACCAAAAGCTTCCAATCGGTTCTTGCGATTGGGAGATTTCGGATCACGTTACCGTCGTGACAGCCAATCATGGTGGTCACATGATCTGAAAACTCCCAATCGTAAGAACCGATGGGAAGCTTTTGGTTAGGCGCCGGTAACTGCCCCGGGAGTGCGCAGGGCACACGCTCTCGGCACAGCTGTATTGACCGCAATTTACGCAAATATGCATACGGCTTGTGCTAAGGGGTTAATTACCTGTGTATTAACCCTTCACTTCCCTTATCATGCACATCTGCACATGAAACAGCAACAGGCTGCCTATAATGTCAGGAGAGGATAATCTTTCTGCATTCTGTTGTGCTTTTATTACAATGACTGCTCAAGCCTTGAAGAAGGGTTTTTTACCTTAAATTCATCAGCTACATTTGATACTCTTAACCATTAAATGTTTCAAAAAGTCCTGTAAGTGAGATGAACTTTTGTACCAGGCACTCCTTCGTACACATACAAAAATGTAGTAGATTTAGATGGACTTGACTAACAAATTGAAGCTGAACTCGGCTAACACTTTATACACAGTTACAGCAGTTTTTTTTCTTTTTGGAATAAAGGTTGTACATAAATAAATGAAAGCTGATCATCGTAAGCACAGTCAGTGCTCTCAGTGTTAAATGGTTTGTCTCAAACCTCTAACTGCCACTTTTGATGGACAGCTTAGTCTGGTAAATTGGGTTGAAATTAACAGACTTACTGGCTGGATCAACAGGGAAAGCCTACAAAAAGAAAATGAATACAGCCACCACATTGAAATATTGTTGAGGGTGATTAAATACCACCAAAAGAGGAGGGTGTGTGTCCTGGTCATGGAGCTGTGTGGATGCTGGTCTAGTGAGCTGAGCTCCGGGCAGATCAGGCAGATCCACTACACCTGCTAGCCATTTGAGGAGTGTTGGGGAGAGTAAAACTATATGCCTGCACGGAGGAGATCTAAGGCGGGTGCCGGCGTTTCTCAGCAGCAGCGGGACCTACAGGGATATCTTTTAACTACAGCGCCGACTGAGTCTACCATGATCCCCCTAGACATGGCCTTGCCAAAGTCTGCACCGAAAATAAAACAAAAGAAAGGAGTAAGAAGCAAAAGAAGGAGAATCCATGCTGAAAAGCCCTGCTACGTGGAGCACACAGAGCAGAGATCTCTCTCCCCATTCTCCACTCCTGCATGGCCGCTCTTCTGCAATGTATATCTAATGTTCTGTCTGGGGTGGGTGGCCTGCCTGTGACCTCTGGGGCCAAGGTCAATTTGCAAATTCCCCTCGTATTGATTTGCTAATAGGGCTCTATGTCCATTTGTAAAATAGTGTCCTGGAACACCCGAGGTCTGAACTCAAAAATGAAACGATCACTGGTGTTTCAGTTCCTGCAGCGACAGTCTCCCCATATCTGTATACTCCAGGAGCCTCAACTGATTGGAGGGAGACTTTTGAGTCTTAGGAGGCCCTGGGTGGGCCACTCATATCACTCCACCTTTTCTAATCTCTCGCGAGGTGTTAGTATATTGATTCGCAAGTCTTTGCCCTTTAGGCTGTTGGCATTAGAGGTAGATCCTGGGGGTCGCTATGTCATCATTCATAACAATATAATGAATCTGGAAGTTGTTATTGTGGGATTGAATGTGCCCCCTCCTGCATCGGTTTAATTCCTCTACCAGTTAGTGTCCAGACTTATGCCACTGATAATATACTGATATTTGGGGAATTCAACATGGTTCCGGACTCTGGGATGGACAGACTATCCCAGACATCTGGCTCTGCTACTGAATTGATGGCCTGGGCAGAAGCCTTTAATTTCATGGATGTCTGGTGGTTGAGACACCCCCAGCTGAGGGCATACACCTGCCCCTCTGCTACCTACAAGACATTCTCCAAGATTGATCTGGTGTACTCCGGGGGGGTCTGTCCTCTCCAGGATTCGGGACATTACTATAATGCCTAGGGGTATCACTGACCATGCTCTAGTCTCCCTACAGCTCGGTTGTCATGCTCTCTGTCGGAACGCCTCTGGCGTCTCTCTAGGTTCTGGTTATCTGACTTGAGGGTGGACATGCCATGCAAAGCTTACATGATCACGCTCTGCAACTCGCAGGATCATTCTATCCCTATTCCTGTCACCTGGGTTGCATTTAAAGCCTGTATGAGGGGCAGTTTTCAAGAGCATATTGGGAGGGTCCGAAGGGGGGCTCGCAAGGAGCTTCAAAAGGCTGATGTTAAGGCTGCGGCCTTGGAGGCTGTTTATGTTAGGGATCATAATCCCTAGGTCTATTCTTCGTTTCAGGCAGCCCTGAGGGATGTGTCCCTCATCTGTATCTTCACTACCAAAATACACCTGTTCCACCAGAGTCAAAGGATATTTCAACAAGGGGAGAGGAGTTGTCGTCTGTTGGCCTGGAGCACTCGTCTCCTGTGTCTATCTCTCGAATTGAGTCCTCCTCTGGGGATATCCTAACAGACCCTATGCAGATTAACGCCCGGTTTGCCTCATACTATCAGGAGCTATATAGCTCCAGGGTGCTGTATACCGAAGGGGAAATGCATGAGTACCTAGACCAGGTGGATTCACCATGTCTTACAGACTCCTCGAGAGAGAGGCTAGACAGTCCCCTGATCCTCAAAGAGATTCAAATGGTGGTTAAGTCTCTGCAGGGTGGAAAGACGCCGGGCCTGGATGGGTACCCGGAGGAATTTTTTAAACAGTATGCAGACGCCCTCCTACCACCTACCGTGAGGTGCTTATGAAAGCCCTAGAGGGTCGTGAACTCCCCCTGTCTAGGTCTGAAGCAGTGGTAGTAGTCCTCCATAAGCCTGACAAAAATCCTGAATTGTGTTCCTCCTACCGGCAAATATCTCTCTCTTGCTAAAGTATTTGCCGGCAGATTGAATTCTGTAATCACAGTTTTAATTCACCCAGACCTATCTGGGTTCATGCCATGCAGAGGCACAGATATAAACATACGCAGACTGATGACACATATGGACAGGGCTACGGAGGACAGTCTGGAGGCAGTGGTATCCCTGGATGCCGAGAAATCTTTTGACTCGGTTGAATGGGAGTTCCATTGGGCTGTCCTTCGAAAATTTATGTTTGGACCCGTCTTTATCAAATGGTTGTGCCTGATGTATGCCTCTCCCAGGGCTCGGGTGCGTACTAACAACTCACTATCCCTGGTCTTTCCACTGGGTAGGGGTACCATACAGGGGTGCCTGCTCTCACCGGGGTTGTTTGCACTGGCAGTGGAACCCTTGGCCTTGCGGATACGAGCTGAATCTGTGGTCAAGGGAATTCATGTGGGGGTAGTCAAGGAGAAAATATCCTTATATGCAGAAGACCCTATCCTGTATTTGAGTGATGTCTCCTCTTCCCTCCCAGTGGCCTTACAGATAATCGATGTGTTTGGGTCTTATTCGGGAATTAGGGTGAACTGGGATAAATCCCTCATTTATGCCTTGAATTCTTTCCAGCCTAGACCACCTATGCAGAGCCTGCTAGTCTGGGTGGACAACTTTAAATACCTGGGGATACATATGGGCGGGCCGGTCACTAGGTATATGGACCTAATATTTAAGAGAAAAAGACATGGGAGAGATATATGCGCTGCACACCCCGAAGCAATATTGGTAAAGAATGGACAGTTTCCCTGGTGGGGCTTTAGACAGCAATATCTTGAAAACAAGAATAATAGAGAATGTGTAACCAGTAAGTGCATTTATTGAACCATAAATAAATGTCATGTTGTAATTCAATTGGCATTATAACATAGAAGAGCTGGCCAAGTGGTACAATACATATTCCACAATATAAAATCGACACATCTTTACACAAAATTATATACAGTCATACATATCCGGGCTGCTGATGGTATAAATCCCTGACGCGTTTCGACCTATGTACGGTCATCATCAGGGGGATAGTTGGTTCTATAAAATACATTGAACATCTTCAAAACTTAAGAACATGTCATCATAAATCTCATTGTAAAGTTGAAATGGCAATATATTTACCACTGAAAAGTAGAGGGAGTAATCCTTTGGCCAGAACTGTTAGAATCCGTAAATGGATCCAGGGGCCCCATATTCGCCCCTGCCTCCCCAGAGCGCATGAGTCCAGCCCAAGGGGCCTACAAGGAGCCACATTGATGACCTCCAGGGGAAGGGGGAGTCCGCACCTGCGACAAACACCCAATGAGTCATAATAATTCTCAGCACATTTGGCAAGAGTATGAATTGTATAAAATAACGTATATCAACAGGAACTGTCCAAGTAAGTTTGACAATATATGGTCCTCCTGGATAGATTCCTGGGATTCTTTACAACTGGAGACAACTCCACCCAGCCCAGAAGCGGACCCTTAGTTTCATCTCCTACACTGGGCAGGGTGGACCATGGTCCGATTGTCGTCTGCCCCTCCCTTACCATTCTTTCCTTCCACCCTCTGCATATCCTCCCTGCCCAGCCCCCCCCGCCCTCCCCTCCCCATTGCCATCTCAGCTATACCCTGACCCCCCCCCCTTCTTCACCCCTGGCACTGGTTTGCTACTCTCTGGATACATTTGTGTAAAATTGGGCTGAACCACCTATTTCTCCTAGAACTATTAGCGATAGTGCCGTTTTAAAGGATGCAGATATCGAGGGGTGAATATGTGGGGATATAGAGGGATGGATGTAGCTGTTGGTGGCATCTGGGTGGGTTGAGGTGACTAAATGATATCTAGTTTACGGAAAGGGAACCAGAACGAGCTGGGTAAAATACCCTCTACACCAGAATAATGGCATTGCCAATATGAGCAGTCCCCACCATCTGAATGAAGTAGTGAAATAAAGATCGATTCACCGCGAGATCACTTTTATCAGTGGCGGGAGAAGGGCCCGCCCCCTCCCGTCGCGATCCGGTGCCCTCCGCCGCATACCAAAGCCGTCGGCAGCGGCGGAGGCAATTGCGTCTGTCCCCTGGGCTGACATGGAGTCGAGTGATGGGAAGATGGCCCCCACCCGTCTCCATACTGCAGGGCGGAAGCGACGTCAAAACGTCACTTACGCTGATACATCTTAAAGGCACATTTTTTCAATGTCATTTTTTCCAATGACAACCTTTTTTTTTTTTTTTTATTGCATTTAACTCAAAATATGAGATCTGGGGACTTTTTGACCCCAGATCTCATATTTAAGAGGACCTGTCATGCTTTATTCTATTACAAGGGATGTTTACATTCCTTTTAATAGGAATAAAAGTGACCCAATATTTTTTTTTTAAAGTGTAAAAATAAATAAAATCAAGTAAAACAAATAAGGAAAAAACATTTTTTAAATGCTCTGTCCCGACGAGCTCGCGCGCAGAAGTGAACGCATACGTGAGTAGCGCCCGCATATGAAAACGGTGCTCAAACCACACATGTGAGGTATCGCCGCGATCAGTAGAGCGAGCGCAATAATTCTAGCTCTAGAGCTCCTCTGTAATGCAAAACATGCAACCTGAGGGTAAAAGTTTGACGCCATTCCACGAGCGGGCGCAATTTTAAAGCATGACATGTTGGGTATCAATTTACTCTGCATAATATTATTATCGTTCACCATACAGTATAAAAAAAATTGGGCTAACTTTACTGTTGTCTTATTTTTTTATTCAAAAAAGTGAATTTTTTCCAAAAAAGTGCGCTTGTAAGACTGCTGCGCAAATACGGTGTGAAAAAAAGTATTGCAATGACCACCATTTTATTCTCTAGGGTGTTAGAAAAAAAACAATATATAATGTTTGGGGGTTCTAAGTAATTTTCTAGCAAAAAAAAAACCTGTTTTAAACATGTAAACACCAAAATCTCAAAACGAGGCTGGTCTTTAAGTGGTTAAGAGGGGATGTGTGCGAGTGCATGTGTGGTTTTTGTATGTCCCTTTTTTTTTTTCCTCTCTTCTCTTCCTCTCAGGCCTTTCAGATTAAGGATGAAATAAGGTAGTAACTACGGCTCCAATGCATTTGGATTGTCTTGGATTGTCTTGACTGGGAAGAGTGGGTTGGGCACACTGTGATCTCTCCATCTCTCTTCCCCCTCTGTGTAATGTAGATAAGCCTAGTGAAGATTGCAAATGGGGTTGAAAAAAGGTTTTTTAAATACAGCTTATCTGTAAAATCCTTTTCTTGAGAGTACATCACGGGACACAGAGTATTCATTACATAGTGGGTTAGATAGGCACCATCGGTGATTGGACACTGGTTAACCCCAATTAAGGAGAATTCCTCCCCTATATAACCCCTCCCATATGGGGAGGACCTCAGTTTTGTAGCAAAGCAATAGGTAACCACGTAAAACCCATAGAAGGACGGGAGCTCTGTGTCCCGTGATGTACTCTCAAGAAAAGGATTTTACAGGTAAGCTGTATTTAAAAATCCTATTTTCCTGATCATACATCACGGGACATAGAGTATTCATTACATAGTGGGATGTCTCAAAGCAATGCTCATTTGAGGGGAGGGAGACACAGATCAGAAAATATAGACCGCAAACGAACCAGAGGAACTAAACTGCAGCCTGCAGTACACTGCGCCCGAAGGCGGTATCCTCTTGCCCTCTTACATCCACCTGATAGAATCTGGTGAATGTATGGACTGAAGACCAAGTCGCAGCCTTACAGATCTGAGCCATGGAGGCCTGGAGATGCACTGCCCAAGAAGCACTAACAGCCCTATTTGTGTGTGCTTTCACATGAAAAGGAGGAGTCTTCCTCTTTATATCACAAGCCTGAAAAATAACCTGTCTAATCCATCTAGAAAGAGTGGATTTCGACGCTGCTTGGCCTTTCTTATTGCCATCTGGGAGAATAAACAAACAATCAGTTTTCCGTATCTGAGCGGTTGCCTGCAGATAGACACTGACTGCTCTAACCACATCAAGAGTGTGCAAAGATTCTTCCTCCGCGGACTGCGGATCTGGAAAAAAGGATGGTAGGATTACATCTTGATTCAAATGGAATCCTGAAACTACCTTAGGTAAGAAGGAACGATTAGGACGCATAACAATCCTCTCCTTGTGAATAATTAAATATGGCTCTTTACAAGAAAAAGCTGCCAATTCTGATACTCACCTAGCAGAGGATATGGCTATCAAGAAGACTAATTTCTTAGTCAAAAGCGCTAAAGGAGCCAGGTGCAGTGGCTCAAAGGGTTGTTCCTGTAAAGCCGACAACACCAAATTCAAATCCCATGGGCATACTGGAGGTTTGACTGGCGGATTCAACCGCAGTGCCCCCTGAATAAAGGCCCGGACCAGGGAATGTGAAGCAATTGGCTTCTGAAAAAATACAGACAAAGCCGAAATTTGGACTTTGATAGTGCTCAAAGCCAATCTCATTTCTAGGCCTGACTGAAGAAAGGTCAAGATTCTGCTAATCATATACCTTCTAGGATGCCATCCCCTGGGTTCACACCAGGAAACACATGCCTTCCAGATTTTGTAGTAAATAAGCCTGGAGGGCGGCTTTCTGGCATTGACCAGAGTGGAAGGACTGACTCCGAGAGCCCACGGTCTTTTAAAATGTGGGTTTCAGCAGCCAAGCCGTCAAATTTAGACTTCGAAAAGCAGGGTGGCAAATCGGACCCTGTGTGAGCAGATCTGGCCAGAATGGGAGGACCCAAGGCCTGCCCACTGCCATCTTTACGATCTCTGCATACCAAGGTCGTCTGGGCCAAGCCGGGGCTACTAAAAGGACCGACTTTGCTTCCCTTTTGACCCTTCCCAGGAACCACCGAAGAAGTAGGTTCGGAGGGAAGGCATACATTAGATTGTACTGATCCCATGAGATTGTCAGAGCATCTGACCCCTGAGCAAGTACATCCCTTGTTCTGGACACAAATTTGTCCAGCTTCCTGTTGAATCTGGACGCGAATAGATCCACATCTGGTGTTCCCCACCTTTGACATATGGTTTGGAATATGTTGGGGTGTAGGGACCATTCTCCTGGGCATAAATGCCAGTGGCTTAAGAAATCCGCTTGCCAATTTTCCACTCCTGGGATGAATACTGCAGACAGGCAGGGAACATGGCTTTCTGCCCATGCAAGAATGCGATTCACCTCCCTTTGGGCATCCAGACTTCTGGTGCCTCCTTGGTGATTGATGTAAGCCACAGCTGTGGCATTGTCGGATTGTATCCGAATAGGATGGCCCTGTAGCCTGTAAGACCAGTCCATGAGGGCCAAGTAAATTGCCAGAATTTCTAGAATATTGATGGGCAAGCGTCTCTCGGTTGCAGACCATCTTCCCTGCATGCATGTTTCTTCCAGAAATGCTCCCCAGCCTGTCAGACTGGCATCTGTGGTTACGATCTTCCATTGCAGTGGAAGAAAGGCTTTGCCTTTCAAAAGATTTTTGGTTCGTAACCACCAATTGAGGCTTTTGCGTATCCTTGGGGATAGGCACATCGGAAGATCCAAGGCATGAGTCTTTTTGTTCCAAGCTGCGAGAATGTTTCTCTGCAGGGGCCTTGAGTGAAACTGGGCATATGGAACAGCCTCGAAAGTGGCAACCATCTTTCCTAACAGTCTCATGCATAGCCAAATGGATGGACTCTTTTTGCTTAATACTTAGCGGACTAGAGCTCTTACGGCCTTGACCTTTGGCTCTGGTAGAAACACCCTGCCTTGAGCGGTGTCTATGATCCTGCCTAGATACTCCAACCTTGTTGAAGGTTGCAAAGAAGACTTTTCTAGATTTATTATCCAGCCTAGTCTTTCCAAATGTCTTACTGTCTTGAAGACAGCTCGGTTCAGGTGTGCCACCGATTGCTCTATGAGTAGCAAATTGTCTAGATAAGCTACCACAGTTATGCCCTGAGCACTTAGATTTGCTAGGAGAGGGTCTAGAATTTTTGTAAAAATTTGAGGAGCTGTAGCGAGACTGAAAGGAAGAGCCACAAACTGGAAATGGCGCTGGTCTACCGCGAACCTTAGATATCTTTGGTGAGTGGGAAAAATCTGCACATGAAGATATGCATCCTTGATATCTATTGATGCCATAAATTCTACCCCCTGCAGGGTGGAGACCACCGAATGAATTGACTGCATTCGGAAGGATCGAATGTGTAAAAACTGATTCAGATTCTTTAGATCTAGGATGGGTCTGACATCTCCATTTGGCTTTGGAACGGTGAAGAGATTTGAGTAGAACCCTGAATCCTGATCTTTTGGGTTCATTTCTACTATCACTCCCTGGGATAGTAAGCGATCTAAGGCCAGTAGCAGCGGTTCTCGCTTTACTGGATCTTTGGGAACTCTTGACCTTAGGAAACGAGCTGGTGGAAGCTCTAAGCACTCTATTTTGTAACTTAGAGATACTGAAGAGACCACCCACTTGTCTTGAACCTCTTCCCGCAAGGCTCCTGAAAACTGTAGGAGCCTTCCCCCCACTCTGCCGAGTGGGGGCGCCCCTTCACAGGATAAAATTATCTAGGTCATCCCCAAATAGGCGTTACCCTTTGAATGGGAAGCCAGCTAAATATCTTTTGCATGAAAGCGCTGCTGCCCAACTTTTAAGCCAAAGGGACCTGCGCATGTGTACCAACAGGAGAGGCAAACGAGATGCTTGCTGGGCAGAATCCAGAATGGCATCAATCATAAAACACAGCACCTGTGGAAGGTCTGCATAGTTCTCCACTTCCTCACTGGGAAGGAGGCCAAGCATCTGCTTAACCTGTTCCTTGAGGAATTGACACAAACCCACAGTTGCGACTGTAGGTTGGATTACAGCACCAGCCATGGAGAAGGAGGCTTTTAATAAAGTTTCCAGCTTTTTATCAGTTGGATCTTTAAACACCTGAGCATTGTCCAAGGGGCAGGTCAGGTTTTTATTCACACAAGAGACAGCTGCATCCACGGATGGGACCTCCCACTTCTTGGTGAAGCTTTCCTCCAGAGGATAAAGCATAGAAAACCTTTTAGGAGGAGTAAACAGTTTATCGGGATGCCCCCAGTCCTCATACAACAATTTATCCATTGAAGGATGAATTGGAAAGGAAAAGGCAGTCTGTGGGATCATTCTGACCCCCAGGGAAGAAACAGAGGATGTAGCGGCCTCAGCAGAGGGCATTTTAAATGTGGAATGCACTAGTTCAGTATAATACTTGACCTGCTTTTTGAGTGCCTGAGAGGAAGAAGCTCTCTCCTCTTCCTCTGAATCCTCAGACTGCTCTTGATCCCTATCTCTGGATAGGGATCTCTCCTCATTGTCAGAAGATTCATCTGAAAGAGAAAGTGCAGCAGAGGGAGGGGATCTACCCCTTTTTCTGCTATCTTTTAAGGAAGCTGAAATAAAATTAATAATTCTTCCCTCAATACCCTTGAATGTAGCCCTAAGGGAATCCTCTGTGACATACGCTGGGGCTGTAACATTAGGAGAGGCTGCAAAACCTGACAGGGGCATTGATTCATCCTGCGAGGCTGGCTCCAGTCTTGCAGGGGGGGTGGTAATCTGCAGGCATTTTTAGGACCCCTAGACACAAGCGGTGACTTTCTTGTGCCTTTGTTACCTCCCCCGAGACCCTCTTATGAGGAGACATAGTCCCAAGCTACAAAGCAGTGGTACTAGTACATATGCAATCACTGTTGTGCTAAAAGTCTCACAATATACATATATGCTTAATACTGCACAACCTGATGCCGAGTAGGTGCCTTAGGTTAGCCTGGATCCGACCACTTAGGATGCTCACTGCCCACACTCTGTGTCCATCTGTTTACAGAGCTCTGAACGCTCTGGGCTTTTAAATTAGCCACCTGGCGTCTGCACACCTGCAGTGGAGGAAGTGAGCGGATTGGACACCAGCTTCACTGAGTGTGTATCTGAAAAGCACGTAAGTTTGCTCCTTACTCCCTCTAGTGGTGGAAATCAGGTAAGACATGCAACTACTCATTGAAGAAAATCCATATGTAATATAAATATATATATAGGATTAACCTCTCTTACCTGTCCCCGCCGCAGGAACTGCTGAGAACAGATGTTTCCAGCCTTCACCCATCACGGTGGGTAGCATTGTGCCAACCTTCAGGGTTTTTTGGGTTCCTACTCTTACCTGGACCTGTAAAAGACTCTGCCAGAAACTTTCGTGCCACTGTTTTAATAGTACACCAAGCCTGGATTTCTCAGAGTCCTCCAAAGAGAGACTTACAGGCAAAACCTCGCTTCTTCGGATGAAGAGGCCCGCGTACCATACCATCTTGGGAGTCAAAATATCGGCCCGAGATATGGATCCAGTCAGCATAGCCCTTTAAGCCCCCGCAGGGACCAAACTGGAGCTTTCTTCACAGCACATGTTTTACGTGACCAACCACCTTAGACACTGGTGAAAAAACTGAGGTCCTCCCCGTATGGGAGGGGTTATATAGGGGAGGAATTCTCCTTAATTAGGGTTAACCAGTGTCCAATCACCGATGGTGCCTATCTAACCCACTATGTAATGAATACTCTGTGTCCCGTGATGTATGATCAAGAAACTGTCTTCGCATGCTCTTATTATATAATCAAGGTCAGTCTGTCTGGTTTGGCCCACACTGTCCATGTTGCTCCGTGACCAGACACATTCCACTAATTAGTATATACCCATAAGCCCCTGGTGGAATAGGGTTGTTTTGGTGCTTGACACCTCTAGGGGGGTTTTTTTTCTCCTCTTTTTCCGGTGCTGCTGCAAAGAAAGATATGGTTAATATTGTCTTTTCTCTATCCATATTAGGGGCTTGAGAATCCTTGAGAAACTGACCCAAGTTCTCAGGGAATGTGGCCAGATGCGGGTGGACACTGCGTTTCTTCAAGAAACGCACTTTACCTCTACAAGATAACTTTCACTAAAAAATGCAAGATACCCTATCTCTTATCATAGTTGCTCAGATAATCCTAAATCTCGAGGGGTTTCCATTGTGATGGCCAGAACCCTGCCATGGAAATTGGAGGACTAGCTATCTGACCCTCAGAGCAGTAACTTTTTGTGCGCGGCAAAGTTGGTGATCAGGCCAGAACACTTGCCAACGTATATTTTCCTAATATATCCCAGCTTACTTTTCTCTAGACCTGTATGGAGGATCTTACACAATTTGCCGAGGGGAAGATCATCATGGGTAGAGACTTTAATATGGCATTGAACCCCCTAATAGGCTCTTCCCGTGATTCTTCACATCTTTCATACTCCTATTTAAGGAGAATTAAACAATGTCTGCCCGAAGCTCAGCTTGTAGACATATGGCATCTCCAACATCACAATGTAAGAGACTATACTTACCACTCCCCTGTACACCAATGTTATTCTAGGGTTGATTTTTTTTATCTCTCGTGTACTTGTAGAGGATGTGGCAACAAGGACTAGAGAACCAATGATTATGTCAGACCATGCTCTCATTACTTTGTCTTTTCCTATCGCTACACAACCTCTCCAGAACAGACGGTGGCATCTTAAAGAAAGTATTTTGCATGAGAAAGGGAACACCTTGAAAAATTGAACTCATTAATAACACGTATACATCGTATCGAAACTCAGCATAAGAAATCACAAGTAAAGCAATCAATGGTAGAACTGGCAATTTTTCGGGAACAGGTCGACTCTATCATGATATCTAGAATCAAAATGAAGATGCTATACAGTAGGCGCCTATGTTATGAATTTGGAAATAAAACAGGTAGACTTCTCGCATGCTCTATACAAGCTCCATCCACACAAACCCTTATTCAGATTGCACATACAGAGAATCGAAAAGCTACTAAATCTGTAGATATAGCAAACTGCTTTAACGACTTCAGTCCCGGAAGATTTGGCTGCTCAATGACCAGGCCATTTTTAGCGATATGGCACTGTGTCGATTTAACTGACAATTGTGAGGTCATGCAACGCTGTTCCCAAGCAAAATTCATGTCCTTTTTTTTCCCACATAAAGCTTTCTTTTGGTGGTATTTGATCACCTCTGCGGTTATTATTTTTTGCACTATAAACAAAAGAAGAGCAAAAATTTTGAAAAAAAAAAACACTATCTTTTACTTTTGCTATAATAAATATCCCAAATTAAAAAAAAAAAACGTTTTCCTCAGTTTAGGCCGATATGTATTCTTCTACATATTTTTGGTAAAAAAAAAATCTCAATAAGCGAATATTGGCTTGCGCGTCTACACAATAGGGAATATATTTATGGTATTTTTATTATAATTTTTTTTTTATTTACTAGTAATGGCGGTGATATGCAATTTTTATTGGGACTGCGATATTGCAGCAGACAAATTGGACACTTTTGACACATTTATGGAACCATTGACAATTATACAGCGATCAGTGCTATAAAAATGCACTGATTACTGTATAAATGTCACTGGCAGGGAAGGGGTTAAAACTAAGGGTGATCAAGGGGTTATAAACAAAAAAGTCAGTGCTACTACCCATACATCACATAGAAAACAGAGATCCCAGGTGCTCGATCCACAGTCGCTGGCTGAGTAGGGAAATGAGGAAAAGATGATCCGCACTCTGGTGATTGCTCTTAAGAAGTATAATATTTATTGACAAGCCACAGTGACCAAACGCAAATAAGAACAGTTGACATGTTTCAGCCTATAAGGCCTTAGTCATAACCACCATCAAGGGGTTAACTCTGTTCCCTAGTGTGTGTTCTAACTGTGGGGGGTGGGACTGACTAGGGAAGGAGAGAGATCGGTGTTCATACTTGGTATGAACACACGATCTGTCTCCTCTCCCCTGAGAAAACCGGGATCTGTGTGTTTACACACACAGATCCCGATTCTCGCTCTGTCACGAGCGATCGCGGGTGCCCGGCAGTCATCGCGCCCACGCACGCCCCCTAGTGGTTGAAAGTCGAATTGACGTATAGTTACGTCGTTTCGCCCAGGGGAGCCAACCTGCTGCAGTACAACTGCTGCGGCTGGTTGCGAAGGGGTTAAAGGTTATTACTCAGCTTTATATAACCTGCCAGACCAAATGTATCACCTGGCACCTACCCAAAGAGAAGATCTTATAAGTAAATATATTGCAGACTCCGCCCTTCCAAAACGTACAAGCGATGAAAAAACAGCACTTAATAAACCTATATCAGAGAAAGAATTTATCAAGGCCTTAAAGAGCTTGCCTGTGGGTAAGGCCCCGGGCCCGATGGGTTCACTTTCATTTTATTATAAAACATTTAGTCAAACTTTAGCCCCTAAATTTGTATTGGCATTCAATTCAATACTACAGGGCAACTCTTTTCCGAAGGACACCTCACAAGTGCATATTACCGTACTTTTGAAATCCGATAAAGATCCCTCTCTCTGTGCCAGCTACAGACCAATTTCACTTCTTAATACAGATTTAAAACTGTTTACAAAGATATTGGCAATAAGACTTCTTCCGTATTTGGAAAGAATTATCCATGTGGACCAGTCAGGTTTTGTACCTGGCAGAGAGGTGAGGGATAATATTACCAGAGCCCTTAATGTTATACATCTCTGCAACTCTACCAAACTTCCTGCAATGCTTCTCTCCACAGGTGCCAAGAAAGCATTTTATAGGGTGAGTTTGAGATTTACGAGGAATTCCCTTCAATATATAGGAATTGGGACAAATGCAATTAAATAGATAGAAGCCCTAAATGATTACCCAGAAGCAGCAGTCAAAGCTAACCGGGTATTATCTGCCAATTTTACATTGACAAACGGTACGCGCCAGGGTTGCCCATTATCACTAGTTCTGTTTATACTAACATTGGAATCTCTGTTGAGACATATTAGATGTAGCCCAGATATATCAGGTGTACAGGTTGGGAAGACATCCCCTAAAGTAGCTGCATTTGCAGACAACCTACTGTTTATTACCAACCCAAGAATTATCCTTACCTAACTTGATCAGAGAATTTGATTGTTACTCACAACTATCAAACTATAAAATTATTCTAGCAAAATCTGAGGCAATGAATCTAACAATTGCAGAAGCTAGAATTACTGTTTTAGAACTAAATTTCCAGTTTAAATGGGCAACAGAAAGACTTAAGTATCTGGGAATATACCTCACGCGCTCTATAACAAACACGTTCAAATATAATTTCCCCCAATTGCTTGCTAATATTAGGAATGACCTTAGGCGATGGGAAAAATTGTATTCTAAAAATGAATGTACTGCCCCGGTTACTGTATCTTTTCCAAACTCTTCCGGTGACAGTCCCAATCAATTTTTTAAGACAAATTAGGAGAGAGTTCATACAATTTCTATGGGCTGATTGCTCACCTAGGATCAAGGCAGATAGATATACTTATCCTGCCAAAAAAAGCGGGGTTATAGGATTTCCAGACCCAATTCGATACTACCAGGCAGTACATCTATCCAAAATTCTGGATTGGTGTAATCTTACGAGCGTAAAGAACTGGATACCTATTGAACAATCTATCATGCCCATCCCCCTCAAGGCCATCCTGTGATTGAGCAAAAATTGCCCAAACCAAGTAAAGGAACACCCTATTGTAGGCACTACATATAAAATTGCCAGTTCGATCAAACCGAGAATAATAAATTATCTACGGATGACAAATATGACACCAGTGATTGGGAACCCAGATTTTCTACCGGGGATATAGGATCCTAAACTCCTCCAATTTATTAAAATTAACAAGTTTTGAATACAACACTTTAGGGACCCGGGAGAATGGAAATCTATAACTGAAATCCAATTAATGCCTACACCAGCCCTTCCACTATGGCAGGCAATCCATATAAGACAATACCTTAGATCACTATCATTCGACCCAATGACAGCAGACACGCCCACAACTTTTGAGCAACTATGTATGTCTGGAGAAACTGGTAGGCGGTGTCTCTCCAGGGCATATGCAGAATTGACTGCCCCTTCAGAAAATTACACCCCACCTTATATTGCCCCATGGGAAAGAGACTTAAACACAACAGTCTCTGTTGAACAGAGAGATTTTATGTTCTATTTTGTACATAAATCATCCATATCCTCTAGAATACAAGAATCAGGATATAGGTTGATGACTAGGTGGTATAGATCACCAGAGAAACTGCATCGTATGTTTCAAAATGCAGACCCTACCTGCTGGCCTTGTGGAAAAGACGCTCTTCCATATATTCTAGACATACCATGAAATACGCCCCTTTTGGCAAAATATATGTGTGAAGGGAGTCACTTTTGGGCACAGGGTGACTGAGAAAATATATCTTGGATTACTTTAAATGTGACAGTAATATTTATCCACAATATCTCCCAGGACTATTCTTCGTTTGTTTAATTCTGAACTCAACGTGTTGGTTGAGAGAGCTGATCACATTGGCCTCTGGAGCTGGGTAGGAGCCAGACAGTTTACTCCTACTTTGATTTGTTGCCTGCTGAGCTGGGGAGGGGGGGAGATCACTGTTTGTATTGTTATTTGTAATATGCTCCTGAGAAGGTGTCCTGTGTTTATACTAATGTGTGAAGCTCGGTGAAAACAAGTCTGACCTGTAGTGAAATCCTGATTAATCATACAATGCCCAGTAGGGCACGGAGTCACATCGGCTGCTTTAAAGGGTTAGCTAATTAGTTCATGTTAATTCTGTTTCTGGTTACAGTTGCATTGTTAGAGTAATATGAGCAGGAGGGGGGACCTCCTCTTCTACTGTATATAAAACTGTATTCTGGTTCTAATAATAAAGAGTCTAATTCCTGTTTGACCCTCCGTACACATCCTCATCTCGTACTTGGGGAGGAAGAATTATTCCTATGGGTTTCTTGTTCAGCTGATTGGAGTGTTTAGTAGCTGCCTTTGTGTTCGGAAATGGAATGTCCTAAATGGCTTTAACCCCTTTCACACTTGGGGTGTTGTTACGATTGGTGGAAAGCAGCGGGATGATTCTCACAGCCCAAAAGGACAGCTACAAGAAGACACAGGCCAATGGAAGCACAGTATGAACGGCTAAAGCGCTCTACCCTCAAGGACTTACTGGAGAACCGTAAAAAGAGGGACATTATCGCAGAACTAGTCAAAATGGATGGAGCCGAAAGACCCAACATAAGGAAAGGCCCCGCGTAACAGACAGGACACCCGAAGAGGCAAGTTTTGATCGGGCTGTTAAAATAAGACTGGCACATTATGGCCCTTACCCTACAGCGGAGATCATAGACCGAGTTATAGCGGCTGTGGAGGCAAATTGGCTACAGCAAAGAGGTGCTGCAGTAGCAGGAGTCACAGCAGCACCAACTGAAAGGAGAAAGATACATTTTGCTGCTTTTAAAAATTTCATCGAAACAGAAGGGGAGATTGATGGGTACCTTGCCAATTTGAACTGCAATGTGCCCTACACATTGTGCCCACAGAGGAATGGGTTACCATTTTGTCTGGGAAATTGTCCAGCCTGGGCCAGTGAAGTGTTCAGGGCAATCCCAGACGAGGAAGTTATGAAGTATGGGCTGGTAAAGAAGCATTTTTGGCCAGGTATGCCGTCACACCGGAGGCATACCGGAGGCGGTTCCGAGAGACGAGCAAGCAGACTGGAGACTCATATACCAAGTGGGCATTCCGCCTACACCGCACGGCATCCCACTGGGTCGCTGGATGCCAAGCAGTATCTGGGGAAGAGGTATTGCAGCTGTTCCTGCTGGAGCACTTCTTTGACAAGCTGTCCCCAGAAGTCAGAGAGTGGGTCCGGGACCGAAAACCTTTCACCTTGCCTGAAGCAGCTCACCTGGCGGATGAATACACAGACGCCCTCAAACTGGATAACCCTGTGGTCAAGACAACAGCTCGGGTGGATTATCGATCAGCGGCACCCCCTCCAGCTGGCGCCTACCAACCACAGTCGTACCGCCCTACAGCACCACCTCCAGTGGCCACTTATTCTCAGCAGCCCAGGTTCAACTCCCAGGACTACTCACAACCCATCAGGTGTTTTGGGTGTAAACAGCTAGGGCACAAAAAGCCAGAATGTCTGTTGAATGCAGCCAGGCAGTCCCAGTCTTAGAGAAAGCCAGCAGGGGGTAATCCCCACACATCCATGCCTGCAGCTCACTCAGCCAACCAGGACAACAGGCAGAAACACAGGCAGACTGTCCGGGTTGGTGGAAAGTTAGCCAATGGCCTACGTGATACTGGCGCCACCATGACCCTACTACAGAAGAACCTAATCCCAGAGAGCCAACACACCAGAGACACTGTAGCCCTAAGGGTAGCAGGAGGCACCGTTTTCCGGCTACCCATTGCCTGTGTTCACCTGGATTGGGGGGTTGGTTCTGGACACATGAAAGGGGGGGTTGATGAAGGATTTGCCAACGGATGTACTACTGGGGAATGATTTGGCCCCCGTAGTTTCTGCTTATGCCCCGATGGGCCCCGCTGAAGCCAAGCCAGTGACTACCCGTGCCCAGACCTGTGCTGTTGGAACCGACCCGCTTGCTGCTGAGACCCAGGTAAGACTATCTTCCCCGACATGTACCTTAGATCAGGCTCCCCTAGGCTGGGATGCCCCAGGGGCATTCGGGAAGGAAACCCGGGAGAACCCGGCCTTACACAAGTATAAGGCTAAGGCAGATACTCAGGAAAGGGGAATAGATGGGGAGCTTTATGAATGGGTGGGGGATAGATTGTATAGGATCCCTAAGCCATCACCGAGAAGTAAAGCCCCTTCTCAGAAACGACAGCTGGTAGTACCTAAGAAATACCAGCTGGAGATTCTGCAAATCAGGCATGAGGTACCACTAGCAGGACATCTAGGGTCCCGTCGCACAGCCCATAGAATTACACAGAATTTCTTCTGGCCCAATTTTAACCAGGATGTGAGACAGTACTGCAAAACGTGTGACACATGTCAACAGGTGGGTAAACGGGGGGACCACCCTAAGGCCAGACTTATGTCCATGCCTATTATTTGGGAGCCCTTTTATCGCATAGTCGTTGTCATTGTGGGTCCCTTGGCCAGGCCTAGTCCATTCGGGAAGAAGTATATTCTCACTGTGGTGGACTATGCCACCCGTTACCCAGAGGCAGTAGCTATGTCCAACATTGAAGCAGAGACAGTAGCTGATGCCCTGGTTAAGATATTTACTAGAGTGGGGTTCCCTAAGGAGATTCTCTCTGACCAGGGAACCCAGTTTATCGCTGTGCTCACCCAGCATTTGTGGAAGGTGTGCAATATTAAGCCCTTGCTGAGCTCACCTTGCCACCCCCAGACTAATGGTCTCTGCGAGTGCTTTAACAGGACTCTCAAGCAAATGCTGAGGACCTTTTTGGATGATTGCAGAGACTGGGAGAGGTTCCTGCCTCACCTGTTATTTGCGTACAGAGAGGTACCCCGCGGACCCCTCGATCTCATTAGAGGACACTGGGAGGGAGAGACAGAGCAGGAGGGGACCCCCATAGTGCCCTATGTTCTGGAACTCAGGGACCGCATGGAACAACTGTCTCTGATGGTAAGGGAGAATCTCCAGGTCGGCCCAGGGGAGACAGAAGAGATGGTACGATCGGGGGGCCTGACAGCGTATCTTCCAGGTTGGGCAGAAGGTCTTAGTACTCAAGCCTGTGAAGACCGACAAGATGCAGGCATCTTGGCAGGGCCCGTATAAAGTAGTAGCCCAGGTATGTGATACTACCTATGTTATTGCCAGCTATGCAGTTGAAAGAATCCAGCAAACCTTTCATGTGAACATGCTGAAGGAGTATCAGGGACGGCAGGAGGATGTTGCAGTATGTGCCCCTGCTGCGGACGACTCCGAAAGTTTACCCCTCCCTAACTTACTAGAGAAAGACCCCCAGACTGACCTCATTAGCCTTGTACAGCTAGGGGACCGGTTAAGCCCCACAAAGAAGGAACAGGCTAAGCGGCTTCTGTGGGAGAAACAAGCGACTTTCTCCCAAAAACCGGGCTACACGACCCTGGCTGTGCATAAGGTAGAGCCCCCCTACTGTATCCCTGAAGCAGTCCGAGAAGAAATGCAGAAGGAGATACAGGAGATGATTCAGTTAGGAGTCATTGAGCCCTCTGATAGCCCTTGGGCCTCGCCTGTAGTCCTGGTGCCTAAGAAAGACAAAACTACCCGGTTCTGCATGGACTATAGGCAATGGCGTCCCTAGGGGGGCCAGGGGGGGCCCTGACACCCCCCCCCCCCGCAATACTATGCTGTGCGCCACCATGTGCCCCCCATTAAAAGTAAAAATTTTTTTTTTTTACAAAAAATCAATGTCTAATGCCGCGTACACACGGTCGGACTTTTTGTCTACAAAAGTCCGACGGACGCCGACGGACAAAATACGGCTGACAATCCGATCGTGTGTGGGCTTCCCCGGACTTTCAGCAGACTTTTCCAGCCGCAAATCTGACGGACTTTAGATTTGAAACATGCTTCAAATCTTTACGTCATAACTACGCCGGACCCAGAAATCCGCTCGTCTGTATGCTAGTCCGACGGACAAAAACCCACGCTAGGGCAGCTATTGGCTATTGGCTATCAACTTCCTTATTTTAGTCCGGTGTACATCATCACGTACGAATCCGTCTGACTTTTGTGTGATCGTATGTAGGCAAGTCCGTTCGTTAGAAAGTCTGCCGCAAGTCCGCCAAAAGTCCGTTGAAAGTCTGTCGGACGGGCTGTCGGACTTTTGTAGCCGAAAAGTCCGACCGTGTGTACGCGGCATAAGAGGGAGAGAGTCCCCAGTCAGTCAGTGATTCCTCCCCCCTCCCTCTGCTTGCTGACACTGCATAATGCGAGCGCTCACACAACCACGGCCGCCCGATCTGCTTGAATGAGGAGTTTATCAAGGAAGAAGGGGGGGTGCCCGAAGGCTCTCACCAATCCGTGATATTAGCTGAGATGAAGAAGGTATCTGGATTACCTTCCTTCAAAGATGCTGCAGTCAGCGTGTGGATGAGTCCTTAATACGTCCTTGTGTACTTTTTTCGGCAATCTGTCAGGCAAGAGCTAGACGCTGGACATCCGGTCGGACGTGGATACGCCAAGTCAGGAGGCCCATAAGTGAGTGTGGAGCAGGCTTGTCCAGTCAATTCATGTGGGAGAGGTGTTGCGCTGCTCACTTGTTGGAACACATTGTGGAGCGCAAGGCGCGTGATGTAGGCAGCACTATCTCTGCCCAGCGCTCCACCATGCGTTCCAACATGGATTGATTGGACAAGGCTGCCCAACACTCACTTACAAGCCCTACTAATGGACATGCCAGGTGTAGAGCACAGTACCACAGACTATTAGAATTCCCATACCTTTTCAATACCGGATTAGTTACTCTGAGCAGCTCCGATCCTTCCATAAGCTGGTTATGCATGGGTGCGTGTGTGGGGCCCCAAGACTGGCACCATATTGTGCCAACGTTGTCATTTTTTGCATGTGTTTTTATCTGGGTGTGCTGGGGGGATGTCTCCACCATAATAGTGCTATTCTACCTATAGTGGACCAATCTCACTGTTGATTTTTCAAAAAAGATTTTCTAATCTTTGATACGCTGTGGTTGATCCTCCTAATTGCTATCTCTTTGGAGACATCTCTTTGTTTCGCCATCGCTTTTTATGTATTGACTTCAAATAGCAGTGGAGGTATCCTGTCCACTGGACGAATCGGGGACAATCAACCATATATACTATTACCGATACTTCCATAACTTGGAAAGTGGGTCTAATGTTTGATTTTATCTTCATACGCTAACTCATTTTAAAACCTTTTTCTATTTGGTTGACTAGGTAAAGAAGGAAATTATTTAATTGTTACTTAGGATATATAGTCTGTTTTTTTAATTCTATGTATTACATTGAGCCTGGGAATGTCCAATAGGCGGTGTTTTGTATTTCAAACCTTTAAAATTAAATAAAGATAAAATTTTAAATATGGTGAAGAAAGGAAGCGCCACCTGAGTGCAGCATTAGTAGATACTTTTAATGACACAAACTTAAAAAACACTTACAAGAGACATGATTAAAAAAGGCTCATCTGTAGGTAGATAGTCCTGGTGAGTTCCTCGAGCTCCAGTCTGGATGTTGTATCAGCGGTGTAAGGCTTCCCCTGCAGCCTTACACCGCTGACACAACATCCAGACTGGAGCTCGAGGAACTCACCAGGACTATCTACCTACAGATGAGCCTTTTTTATTCATGTCGCTTGTAAGTGTTTTTTAACTTTGTGTCATTAAAAGTATCTACTAATGCTGCACTCAGGTGGCGCTTCCTTTCTTCACCCTCTTTTGCATGTCACAGAGCCAGCTCTCTGAGGATAGCAGCCGCCTCCTAGATCCACTGCTCCACCAACCCACTCCATATACTTTGAACTGTCACATTCTTATTAACCCTTGGACTGCCAACCTTTTAGTCATGTAACCCATTTTACATGCTCCGAACTGTCAGACCCTTATTAACCCCTGGGCTGCCAACATTTTAGCCATGGACTATACGCCTGGCCAACCTGATTAATTCTGATTATTGTATGCTGTATATGCGCTTGAAGTTATCATTACTTTTAAAATTTTAAATATTGTTGAGCTGCAGTTAAAGGTGGCCCTTTAACTGGGTCGCTGTTTACAGAAGTTGAATAAATCGTTAAGGAAGGCTCAGACAAAGGGTTAGCACTCTGTCCATATTCGGTGTGCAGAGAAGCAAATTAAATGAACGATTCATTTTTCAAAATGTTATCCTTTATCCTGAAGCTGTTTGTGCCAGCTCAGTCACTGTGTTGGGAGTGCACAATAGTTGTCTTTCAGCACAGAGACCTCCGCCACCATGGACGCAAATTTGTAGTGTGTGGGTGTTAAGGACCCACTGGCCTACCCTGCCTGCTGCCATACATATGCCTTACATGGTTGCAAGAGGTTAAAGAAATTCTTCATTATACCAGTGGTAAACTACTTAGCAACTAGCCACTGTTGAGTAAACATATAGGCAGATGCAGTGTACTTTCCCCACTGCAGGTGGCATTCTTCTGCAGTGGCACTGTTTTTGGAGAGGAAGTCAAGAGTAACAGGGTTCCTCTATGGTTTCTTGGGTCACCAGGGAAGCTGTCCTGTTGGATGCTGATGCCCTATGTGACTTTAGCAGCCTCCTTGGGTCAAGCAGAGCCTATTTAAGGTGCTGGTTCCCAGGTTCGGCATGCATTTGCGAATTGGTAGAGTAGCAACAGGTAGCCTGCCTGTTAGGGTTAGTACTAGTGGTAAGGGAAGAGTTCCTGATGAGGGAAAGCATAGGGTTGCAACTTCCTTGGGCATCATCCCAGCCAGGCCGCACTCTGATCCCTTTACAGACGCTGTCAATTTAGCTAATGCCTGCTCTCTTCACATTACTGGAAACTGTGAGTGCAGCTGATTGGGCAGCCTTCCCTCCGGGTTTGTTGTGAACTGTTGCTTTGCTATTTCAATACAAATTTTCCATTGCACCTGACTGTGTGAATTGTTGCTGCTGCATCATGCTGCACCCCACCTACAAACACCTCAGTAAGTATGCAATGTACAACACAGCTTACAGGGTACTGACACACCATATAAAGTGCAGAGATCAGGACTATGCAACCTACAACACTGCATATTGAAAGCAGAGGTCAGGTGTATGTAACATCCAACATAGCACATAGGGTGCAGGAGTCAGAACTCTGAAATAAATCATGGCCTACATAGTGAATAGGTCAGGACTATATAACCTACAACAAAGAAATGCGCAGCCTATTGCATTAGGGTGTGCACCCCAAAGCTCAAACACACATTCCTTTCTCTGCAGCCTCAGCTGCACTTGACAGCAAATGAATGGGAAGTGCTCTGTGCTGAGCGTCTTCCTGTTCATTCACAAACTGAAGCATAGTGAACACAGTTTTCTGTGCTTCAGTTATGAATGAACACAGTGAGTGAGGGTGTTCATTTAGAAAAAGAAGGTGCCGGTAAATTACATATTTACTAGCCTCTTCCCTCAAGCTCCGCCCTGAAACATCCCCGCAGCAGCTGGGCCAAGAGGAGAGAAGGGAAGCCAGCAGCACTGCGGGGCATGGGGAGGTGGGAGCCAATAGGGGGGAAGCCCAGGCAAATGGGGGAATCAGCACTGCCATAGTGATTAGGGTGTGCCCACACCTGGCACACCCCCTGCACACCCCCTGTGCACGCCTATGACCTATGACATAGCATATACAGTGCATCGATCAGGACTATGTGACATGCAGCAAAGTATAAAGAGTGCATGGGAAAGCAGTATGTGGAAAATGCTGACGCAGTTAGCACAGTGATATAAAAAGCCAGCAAGTGAACTCCACTTGCAATCAAAATATCACTTTGGGAAGGAATAATTCCTCCTACGTCTTCTTGTTCAATTTGTGCCTAAACCAGTGGTGGGACTACCAGGGTCGCAAAAGTCGCACTTTCGACTGAGCCCTGTGTACTGCCACTGTGGAGGGGGGCCCCAAGACAGGAGCTTGCTGCAGAACATGGGATCGGTTCACACTGCTGCAACCCCAAAGTTGTGAGACTTGCTTGCGACTTCCTTGCAACTTGCTTGTGATATCATTGAGACTTCTTTGCAACTTTTGTGATTTAACATTGCAGTCTATGGCACTCAAATCGCATCAAAGTCACATAAAAATAAAGGGCCCCGCAATGGGAGTGTAGGGCCCCGGGATCAGTGGGAAGGGCCTTAGGTTCGGAGAGAAAGGCCCCAAGACAAAAGGAAAGAGTTTTAGTTGAAGTTATGTCTCTGTGTTTAAAATAAAAACATTTGTACTCCCAGAATACATGTCAAGCAATATGGTCACTGCCTTGGATGACTAAAATAATGCAGTATATGCAAATAAACCTAACCTAAATAGAAACACCCTGGAATTACAGTGTTAGTTTATTGTATGCTTGGTGTTGACTGAGTATATTTTATTGCATTCAGTTGCCAAGTACAATTTGTAGGATGAAGGATGAAATGTTTTCTTTTTTAATGGCTCTGAAAATCCCACCAACTGACAAAGCTGTATGTTAGGAAATGGGACATTCTGACTTTCTGTCATTTTGATTATTTCACAGACAGTCACCTGTGGATGACTCTCCAAGGACAAAGTGTTTCAATGTTCAGAAATACAGTATTAACAAAAGACTCTCAGCATAAGAACAGAGAAGCTGAAAACTGCACTTGTTTATTCAAGAAGAAAACCCAAGCGTATTATATACTTAAACCTAGACCATTTACATTCCTAGAATTGAAAATAATAGATCCTGGGACTTCACGTATCTAGCACATACAGTGGTACTCATAAGTTTACATATCCTGGCAGAATTTATGATTTCTTGGCCATTTTTCAGAGAATATGAATAACACAAAAACTTTTCTTTCACTCATGGTTAGTGTTTGGCTGAAGCCATTTATTATCAATCAACTTTGTTTACTCTTTTTAAATCATAATGGCAACAGAAACTACCCAAATGACCCTGATCAAAAGTTTACATACCCCAGTTCTTAATACCGTGTATTGCCCCCTTTAACATCAATGACAGTTTGAAGTCTTTTTTGGTATTTGCGAATAAGTCTCTTTATCTTCTCAGATGATAATGCTGCCCATTCCTCTTGGCAAAAAGCCTCCAGTTCCTGTAAATTCTTGGGTTGTCTTGCATGAACTGCACGTTTGAGATCTCCCCAGAGTGGCTCAATGATATTGAGGTCAGGAGACTATAATGGCCACTCCAGAACCTTCACTTTAGTCTGCTGTAGCCAATGACAGGTCGACCTGGCCTTGTGTTTTGGATCATTGTCATGTTGGAATGTCTAAGTACTCCCCATGTGCAGTTTCCTGGCTGATGAATGCAAATGTTCCTCCAGTATTTTTGATAACATACTGCATTCATCTTGCCATCAATGTTGACCAAATTTCCTGCGCCTTTGTAGCTCACACATCCCCAAAACATCAGCGATCCGCCTCTGTACCTTTCATCATAGGCCTTGTTGACTCCTCTATAGTAAAAAAGCAAGGTTAGATACAGCGCTGCGCTAAAAAATGGGAAGAATAGCAGCCAACACACCTATAGACTTAAGGTAAAAGACAATAAAACAAAAAAGTGTAGTGCTATGAACCCCAAAACAAATTAAAAATGAATCGTAAGTTATGTATGTGTGAACAGTATGTGAAAACAATATCACCACCTTAAGATGTATCTGTAGGATACAAAGATAGAAATTGTAAAAATATACTATAATATAATATATAATATTGTGCTATGAATCAGAACATTAAATATGTATATGTGAACAGTATGTGAAAAGGTGTCACCACCTTAAGACAAAACAAAACAATATTAGATTTTCAAAAAACTTGTGAAAAATATTAATTATTAATATGGATATTAATATTAAAAATAAATAAAATAAAATTAGAAGACCATAAAAAGTCCAATAGGTCTAGCACCATAAAAAGTTCATGGATAAAGATGTTCTAAAATACAAAAGTCCACAATGTTGATTGTAGAAAAAAGGTGAAGGAAAAACCACCACCAGGGGTCTATGGAGGTTTAACACTGAAAATGATAGATCAATAGCTCCCCAAATTTTACAGTAAAGAGGATCAACTGGATCTGGCAGGTAAGTGAACTATAGAAAAACCATGTGTGAACAAAAGATCTATAAGTGGTGCAGGGGCCGTCACCGGAGGCATCAAGAGGCTTACCGGAACTTAATGACTTGAAAAGACATACGTCATACAAGTCAGAAAGGCTTAGTGACCAACCGGTCTGGATAATACGTCTCTTCAGATGTCCTCAATATGTAGCAGAAGGGAAAATGGCAATACAAGCCATACGAGTGTTCATATGCCATGCGAGAAGTGAAAAAAACTCACATAGCGTGATAACATTTAAACACTGGTTTATTAAAATAATGTAAATAAACTCACATGTTAGAAGATCATAAAAAGCTTGAGTAACAAGTAGCAGTAATCGTGAGGGGTCCACCCGACATGTTTCAGCTAAGGAGCCGTCATCTGGGCCCCAGATGACGGTTCCTTAGCTGTATTGTAAGCAGGATACTTTGTGGCATTTGTGTAGTAATGGCTTTCTTCTGGGGACTCGACTATGCAGCCCATCTTTCTTCAAGTGCCTCCTTATTGTGCATCTTGAAACAGCCACACCACATGTTTTCAGAGAGTCCTGTATTTCACCTGAAGTTATTTGTGGGTTTTTCTTTCCATCCCGAACAATTTTCCTGGCAGTTGTGGCTGAAATTTTAGTTGGTCTACCTGACCGTGGTCCGGTTTCTACAGAACCCTTCATTTTCAAGTTCTTGATTAGAGTTTGAACACCGCTGATTGGCATTCTCAATTCCTTGGATATCTTTTTATATCCCTTTCCTGTTTTATACAGTTCAACTACCTTTTCCCGCAGATCATTTCACAATTCTTTTGCTTTCCCCATGGCTCAGAATCCAGAAATGTCAGTGCAGCACTGGATGAAAGATGTAAGGGTCCGTCAGGAGTCCAGAAATTCATTGACTTTTTATACACACACACTAATTACAAGCAAACAGATCACAGGTGAGGATGGTTACCTTTAATAGCCATTCAAACCCCTTTGTGTCAACTTGTGTGCATGTTATCAGGCCAAAATCACCAGGGTATGTAAACTTTTGTTCAGGGTCATTTGGGTAGTTTCTGTTGCCATTATGATTTAAAAAGAGTAAACAAGATTGATAATAAATGGCTTCAGCCAAACACTAACCATGAGTGAAAAAAATGTTTTCGTGTTATCATTCCTATTCTCTGAAAAATGGCCAAGAAATCATAAATTCCGCCGGGGTATGTAAACTTATGAGCACAACTGTACTTCAAACAGGAGAGATAAGGTTCCAGACCTAATAAAATGGTCAGTTTCCTTTGGGAGGGGGTCTCTAATGTAATCACAGGGATTTTTTTTGCGGTTTGGGGTAACGTGGTGGTGTAATGCATCAATGAAGTTTGAATGATTTTACATTGTAATATGTGGCATCTATGACTTTTCCCTTGTTTACCAGTTTACAGTTGTCTTGCTCTGGGCTGTATTAAGGTGACAAAGCTGTGTGTCCTGCAGACCATGCTGTTCATCACACTCCAATGTGTGTCTGTTCTTTGATTTATGGTGAATGTGGCTGCTTCTGTCATCAGAAAATAAGTAAAACAAGTATTTTAAAAAAAATCCCATTTCTGGATGACTGGGATCTAAAGAGACGTATCTAAATAAAGACAGATAGATACATCGATACATACATAAGTACAGTGCCTTGCAAATATTCACCCCCTTGGATTTTTACCTATTTAGTTACATTACAGCCTTTAGTTCAATGTCTTTTTAATCTGAATTATATAGTACCTTGCAAAAGTATTCACCCCCCCCCCCCCCTTGACATTTTTCGTGTTTTGTTGCCTCACAACCTGGAATTAACATGGATTGTTTGAGGATTTGCATCATTTAATTTACAGAACATGCCCACAACTTTGAAGATTTTTTTTTGTGAAGCAAACAACAAATGGGACAAAATAACAGAAAAAGTCAATGTGCATAACTATTCACCCCCCTAAAGTCAATACTTTGTAGAGCCACCTTTTGAGGCTATCACATCTCCAAATCCCTTTGGATAAGTCTCTATGAGCTTGCCACATCTTACCACTGGGATTTTTACCTATTCCTCTTTGAAAAACTGCTCCAGCTCCTTCAAGTTGGATGGTTTGCGCTTGTGAACAGCAATCTTTAAGTCTGACCACAGATTTTCTATTGGATTGAGGTCTGGGCTTTGACTAGGCCATTCCAACATATTTACATGTTTCCCCTTAAATCACTCAAGTGTTGCTTTAGCAGCGTGTTTGGGATCATTGTCCTGCTCAAGAATATCCCTGTATTTAGCACCATCCATTTTTCCCTCAACTCTGACCAGTTTCCCAGCCCCAACTGCTGAAAAACATCCCCACAGCATGATGCTGCGACCACCATATTTCACTGTGGGGATGGTGTTCTTTGGGTGATGTGATGTGTTGGGTTTGCGCAGACATAGCATTTTCTTTGATGGCCAAAAAGTTCAATTCAGTTCAAGTCTCGTCAGACCAGAGCACCTTCCTCCATACATTTTGGGAGTCTCCCACATGCCTTTTTGCAAACTCAAAATGTGCCATTTTGTTTTTTGCTGAAAGTAATGGCTTTCTTTTGGCCACTCTGTCATAAAACCCAACTCTATATGCAGAGTATGGCTTATTGTCGTCCTATGTACAGATACTCCAGTCTCTGCTGTGGAACTCTGCAGCTCCTCCAGGGTTGCCTTAGGTCTCTGTGCTGCCTCTCTGATTAATGCCCTCCTTGCCTGGTGCTTGAGGTTTGCCGTCTCTTGGCAGGTTTGCTGTTGTGCCATCTTATTTCCATTTGGTTATGATAGATTTGATGGTGCTCCTAGGGATCATCAAAGATTTAGGTATTTTATTATAACCTAACCCGGACTTGTACTTCTGAACAACATTGTCCCTTACTTGTTTGGAGAGTTCCTTGGCCTTCATGGCAGTGTTTGGTTAGTGGTGCCTATTGCTTAGGTTTTGCAGCCTCTGGGACCTTTCAAAAAGGTGTGTATATGTAAAAACAGATCACATGACACTTGGATTGCACCCAGGTGGACATCATTTCACTAATTATGTGACTTTTGAAGGTAATTGGTTGCACCAGAGCTTTTTATGGACTTTATAACAAAGGGGGTGAATACATACGTGCATGCCAATTATCAGTTTTTCATTTCTGGAAAATTTTTATCTATATAGAGCACCAGATTTTGTACTCTCCAGCTTTGGTAAATAAACCCCAAAGTGTCTGTGCTTTTATAACTACTGATTTTCGACTGATAGTCACTTTAAAATGTGAAAAGGAGCCTAAAGCCCCATCTGCTGGCCAAAAAGTAAAATGCTCCTCCTCTGTGCTCCTCTTCAGAAGATTTCACCTCACTTTTTGTCCCAATGACAAATGTTTTTTGAAAATTTGGGGTTTTAGTGAAACAAGGATTGGTGATAAAGCATCAGTGGAAAGGAGAAAAGTTTTTCCCATATTAACTCTTACAGGAGAGAATTTCCCTTCCTATGGGGTAGATTTCATCTCACTTCCTGTTGTCTCCTTCCGTTTGCAAGTAGGAGTCGTTTGTAAGTTGGATGTTTGAAAGTAGGGGCCTGCCCTATATACTCAGCAGAAATTTGGGCCTTAGGTGTTGTTGTGGCCTCAACACTGTAAGCCCTCACAAGGCCCTGCTGTGAAATATTATATCAAGAATTGTAATTACATGCCCCTGTTGAACAGGGGCTGAAAAATTGGGCCTTTGGTGGTGGTGTTGGTGCCGGTGCCACAACACTGTAAGTCCTCACAGTTAATCTTGGTGGGCGCAGAAACGTGCCCTGCTGTGAAATATTCAATCAAGAATTGTAATTACATGTCCCTGTTGAACAGGGCCAGAAAAATTGGGCCTTTGGTGGTGGTGGTGCTGGTGGCACAACACTGTAAGTCCTCACAGTTAATCTTGGTGGGTGCAGAAACGGGCCCTGCTGTGAAATATTCGATCAAGAATTGTAATTACATGCCCCTGTTGAACAGGGGCTGAAAAATTGGGCCTTTGGTGGTGGTGTTGGTGCCACAACACTGTAAGTCCTCACAGTTAATCTTGGTGGGCGCAGAAACGGGCCCTGCTGTGAAATATTAGATCAAGAATTCTAATTACATGTCCCTGTTGAACAGGGGCTGAAAAATTGGGCCTTAGGCACTGGTGCCACAACACTGCAACCCCTCACAGATACTCTAGTTGGAACGCAGGAACGAGCCCTGCTGCAAAAGAATTGCATCAAAAATTGTAATTACACGCCCCTGTTAAACAGGGGCTGAAAAATTGGGCCTTAGGCATTGGTGCTGGTGCCACAACACTGCAACCCCTCACAGGTACTCTAGTTGGAATGCAGGAACGAGCCCTGCTGCAAAGTATTGCATCAAAAATTGTAATTACACGCCCCTGTTAAACAGGGGCAGAAAAATTGGGCCTTAGTCACTGGTGCTGGTGCCACAACACTGCAACCCCTCACAGATGCTCTAGTTGGAGCGCAGGAACTAGCCCAGCTGCAAAGAATTGCATAAAAAATTGTAATTACATGCCCTTCTTAAACAGGGGCTTAAAAATTGGGCCTTAGGCACTGGTGGCGGCGCCCAGAACCAAAAATGTTCTTACAAGCTATCAGCATGATCATTGAGGAGGAAGAGGATAATTACTCAGCATAACAGGATAGTCACTCAGCATCAGCATAGGCAGTCTTTGAAGGGATCTGACATTTCAAAAAAAATTATTCGGTTACATCAGCATCAGGTGCTTAGTAGCTGGTGGTGATCCAAGACTGATTCATTTTTATGAAGGTCAGTCGATCGACCAAGTCGGTGGACAGACACACCCTGTGATCGGTTACAAAGCCTCCAGCAGCACTGAATGTGCGTTGCAGGACAGGCCAGTAGCTCAATTGCATACTGTGCAAGCTCTGGCCAGTGATCCATCCTCAAGACCCAGTAACCCAGAGGATTTTCGGTGGGAAAGGTGTCCAAGTCAGATCTTGCCCCTAGGTATTCCTGCACCATGTAAAACAGACGCTGGCGATGGTTGCTGGAACCGATCATACCTTGGGGCTGCGGACTAAAAAATTGTCTGAACGCATCGGTCAGACGGCCACCTTCTCCACCGCTCCTTCTTTGACTGACCAAAGCCTCAGCAACACGTTGTCCAGAAACAGGAGTTTGTAACCTCCCAGTCTCTGGGAACGCGTTGCACAGACCTTTCTGCAAGGCCTCCCAAAGATGTTTCATCCTCTGCTCCCTCTGCGACAGCAAGATAAGGTCCGCAACCTTACCCTTGTAATGTGGATCAAGGAGGGTTGCCAGCCAGTATTGGTCCTTCTCCTTGATACCACGAATACGAGGATCCTTACGCAGGCTTTGCAGGATCAGGGAGGCCATGCAGCGTAGGTTTGCTGAGGCATTCGGTCCGGAGTCCTCTGGGTCACTAAGGACGACATAGGTCCGCAGCCACCTCCTCCCAGCCATGTACAAGTCCATGTGTTTCTTGGGACTGATCCCTGATGCTGACTGCCAGGCTCCGCCTCCATACTGACACAATTCTCCTCCTCTTTCTCCTCCTCCTCCTTGTCCTCTTCCTGTGTGATCGGCGGGCACGCAGGAACACTGTCTGGATAAAGGGGGCCTTGAGAGCTAAGGAAGTCCTCCTCTTCCTGCCTCTGTTCTGCCTCAATTGCCCTGTCCATTATTCCACGCAGCGTGTGCTCCAACAGGTGGACAAGGGGGACAGTGTCACTGGTGCATGCACTGTCACAGCTTACTATCCTCCTGGCCTCCTCAAATGGTGACAAGACAGTGCATGCATCCCTGATCATGGCCCACTAGCGTGGGGAAAAAAAAACAAGCTCCCCCTGACCCTGTCCTGGTGCCATAGTCGCACAGGTACTCATTGATGGCCCTCTGCTGCATGTGCAGCCTCTGCAGCATGGCCAATGTTGAGTTCCACCTGGTGGGCATGTCACAGATTAGGCGGTTCTTGGGCAGGTTAAACTCCTTTTGGAGGTCTGCCAGCCGAGCACTGGCATTATATGACCGGTGGAAATGCACACAGACTTTCCTGGCTTGCCTCAGGACATCCTGTAAGCCCGGGTACCTGCCCAAGAACCGCTGCACCACCAAGTTAAGGACGTGAGCCAAACAGGGCACATGGGTCAGTTGTCCCTGTCGGAGGGCGGAGAGGAGGTTGGTGCCATTGTCGCAAACCACCATTCCTGCCTTAAGTTGGCATGGCGTCAACCACCTCTGAAACTGCCCCTGCGGAGCTGACAGAACCTCTGCCCCAGTCTGGCTCCTGTCCCCCAAGCACACCAGTTCAAGCACCGCATGGCATCTTTTGGCCTGCGTACTTGCGTAGACCCTTGAATGCCTACGGAGCACCGCTGGTTCCGAGGACAAAGCACAGGAAGAGGCCATGGAGGAAGAAGAAGAGGAGGGGTGGAGGAGAGAGGTGTGTCACAATCATTAGTAGTGGAATTTTGAAAGCGTGGTGGCGGATCAACCTCAAACACTACTGCATCTTGTCCTGCATCCTTCCCAGCTGCCAGCAGAGTGACCCAATGCACCGTGAAACTTAGGTAACGTCCCTGTCCATGCCTGCTGGACCATGAGTCAGCAGTAATATGCACCTTACCACTGACCGCCTTGTCCAGCGAGGCCAAGACATTGCCTTCCACATGCCGGTAGAGAGCCGGAATCGCCTTCCGTGAGAAAAAGTGGCGTTTGGGTACCTGCCACTGAGGAACCGCACATTCCACAAACTCACGGAAGGGGGCAGAGTCTACCAACTGAAAAGGTAGCAGTTGAAGTGCTAGCAATTTTGCCAAGCTAGCATTTAACCGCTGGGCATGTGGATGGCTGGGAGCGAACTTCTTTCGGCGGTGCAGCAGCTGGGGCAGGGAAATTTGCCTGGTACAATCTGACGTTGGTGTACCGAAAGCAGATTGCCCACAAGTACTTGGCTGTGACACACCTAATTCTACACCTTCATTCCTCTCAGTGCAGGTCCCAGAGAGGACTGAAGGTATAGTGGGGTTGGAGATCTCAGCTGATGAGGAGCAAGGAGAGGTCCTCTTTGTTCTTTGGTGTGGGTCTTTTAGATATGCTTGCCAATGAACCTGCATGGCAGGTCAACATATGTCTGGTCAAGCATGTGGTGCCCAAGCGGGAGATGTTTTGGCCACGCGAGATACGCTTGAGACATATGTTGCAAATAGCAGCGGTGCGATCTGATGCACTCGTCTCAAAAAAGGCCCACACCAAAGAACTTTTGGAATAACGCGCAGAGACAGCAGCGCCCTGCACACGCGGAGCTTTGCAGTGTGATGCAGTCAGTGTGCTGCCCTTAGGCTGGCCCCTGGAGGGCATCCTGCCTCGTTGGTGATGTGCCTTCTCCTCCTCCTCATCTCTCCTATCAGGCACCCATGTTGAGTCAGTGACCTCATCATCCCCTCCCTCCTCATCACTGAAGCAAACATGGCAGTATGGTGCAGCAGGGGGAGCATGACTGCCAGATTGCTGTCCTTCTTGGGCACCCCCTCTGTCTGTGCTCACGTTACTGCCTTCATCTAGCTCAGTATCATCATCAGAGCCTTCTAAACACTGGGCATCCTCCTGGAGCATGTACCCAACACTGTGGACAAACAGTTCGAGGGACTCCTCAGGAGAACATGGTGGGGCTAGGGAAGGAGTCACTGATGCCATTGAGCCGAATGAAGAGGCCGCGTTGGCAGCTGCTTTGCCAGACAAAGTACCCTGAGCATGAGTGAGGGAGGATGAGGAGGATGAGGAGGGCTTGGTCATCCACTTGACCAAGTCTTCCGCATGTTGTGGCTCAACACAGCCAGCTGCCGAAAAAAAGGCCAAGCGTGTCCCACGGCCACGTGCTGATGAGGATGCATCGTCTCCACGACCAGCACCGTTGCCTCTAGACACAGAGCCTGCTTGCCCTCTTTTATTGACTTGTGACTGTCTGCCTCTCCTTGTTGGCCTTCCAGACATACTAATGGCCTGTAGCTGCACTAAGCTGGGATATATATATATATATATATATATATATATATATATATATATATACTGTTACTGCAGCTAGCAAAATCAACTGCCTGCCTACAGTATGAGAACACCATCAACCTTCTACAGGTAGCTTTAGCTGAACACTGTGCAGAGGTCGCACTACACTAACGTGTAAATAATTTAGCTGCCTGCGGTAGTGATAGGATCAGGAAAACACCACCAACCTTCTACAGGTAGCTTTAGCTGAACACTGTGCAGAGGTCGCACTACACTAACGTGTAAATACTTTAGCTGCCTGCGGTAGTGATAGGATCAGGAAAACACCACCAACCTTCTACAGGTAGATTTAGCTGAACAGCGCAGAGGTGGCACTACACTAACCTGTAAATACTTTAGCTGCCTGCGGTAGTGATAGGATCAGGAAAACACCACCAACCTTCTACAGGTAGCTTTAGCTGAACACTGTGCAGAGGTCGCACTATACTAAGGTGTAAATACTTTAGCTGCCTGCGGTAGTGATAGGATCAGGAAAACACCACCAACCTTTTACAGGTAGCTTTTGCTGAACACTGTGCAGAGGTCGCACTACACTAACGTGTAAATACTTTAGCTGCCTTCGGTAGTGATAGGATCAGGAAAACACCACCAACCTTCTGCAGGTAGCTTTAGCTGAACACTGTGCAAAGGTCGCACTACACTAACTTGTAGCTTTATCTGAACACTGTGAGGAGGATGCACTACACTAACTTGTAGCTTTAGCTGAACACTGTGCAGAGGTCGCACTACACTAACTTGTAGCTTTAGCTGAACACTGTGAGGCGGACGCACTACACTAACTTGTAGCTTTAGATGAACACTGTTCAGAGGACGCACTACACTAACTTGTAGCTTTAGCTGAACACTGTGCAGAGGTCGCACTATACTAACTTGTAGTTTTAGCTGAACACTGTTCAGAGGACGCACTACACTAACTTGTAGCTTTAGCTGAACACTGTGCAGAGGTCACACTAAACTAACCTGTAGCTTTAGCTGAACACTGTAAGGAGGACGCACTACACTAACTTGTAGCGTTAGATGAACATTGTTCAGAGGACGCACTACACTAACTTGTAGCTTTAGATGAACACTGTTCAGAGGACGCACTACACTAACTTGTAGCTTTAGCTGAACAATGTGCAGAGGTCGCACTACTGTCAGGGAAGACCAGCCAGTACTCAAGATGGCCGAAGGAGAAGTCGACCTGTGACCTCAGCCTGTCAGGGAAGACTAGCCAGTACTCAAGATGGCCGAAGGAGAGGTCGACCTGTGACCTCAGCCTGTCAGGGAAGACCAGCCAGTACTCAAGATGGCCGACGGATAAGTCGATCTGTGACCTCAGCCTCTGTCAGAACACCTTTGGTTCACCTGTGTGCACATTACCAAGAGGCTATTTAAACTTGGTCTGTGCTTGCATCCAGTGCTGTCCATTCTACAGCGTTCCCGTGTGTTCCTGCCTGCTTTACCAATGATACCAGCACCTGTTTACCGACCCGGCTTGCCTCTGACTCTGCTACCTGCTGCCTGCATCTGACCCAGCTTGTTCTGACTCCGCATCTGCCTGCTCCTTCTACTACCACGCTGCCAGCCCGTTGCCGACCCTGCCTGCATCCAGACTACGCACCTGCCTCCGCTTCTGCTCCTGACGTTCCCGCCAGTGTTTGACCCGGCTTGCCCGACCTGCATCTTCCGCTCATTGGAGAACCCTGCTCCAGCACCGTGCCACCTGCCGCTGTTCTACATTACAGTGAAGACGAACTGTTTGGCACTTGTGCGACTCTGCACTTCTGCTCCTCCTGTCTACTCTATCAGGGGGCCAGAATCAGAGGAGCAAGAGAGGCCGTTCCCTGCATATCAGGCTCTACCGTCAGGTACGTGACAGTAACGGACAGCCATGTCTGAGCCTGCGCAGGGACCCTCTCCTATGGATGAACTTTGCCAGCACCTAGCCTGCTTGGCACAAGCCGTCAAAGACCTACAGCAGGGCTACACTCAGCTAGAGGGACGCCTACAGACCCTGATGGGCGCTGCAACTTCGCAGGGTCCACCTTCAGCATCAGCCTCCTCTCAGGGATCTTCTCCTGCTCCTGCCGTAGTCATGCACCCACCTGAGCCCAGGGTACCTACCCCAGACTGGTTCCTGGGTGAACGCAGCAAGTTTAGAGCACATTCTCCTTAGAAGCTACCAAGGTCGGCTTTGTAATCTCCCTGCTACAAGGGGAGCCACAGTCCTGGGCCCACCGCCATCTGGAACAGAAGGCCGAATGCTTATCCGACTTAACCTCTTTCTTCAGTGCCATGGCCCAGCTGTACGAAGATCCTCAGCAGACAGCTTCAGCCGAAGCGGGCCTTCATGCACTTCAACAGGGTCGTAGGGCGGTGGAAGACTACGTCTCTGAATTTCGACGATGGGCATTTGACACAAACTGGAACGACGCCGCCCTACGATACCAATTTCGTATGGGCCTCTCCGAACCACTCAAAGATGAGTTAGCGAGGGTAGGGGTACCCCCTACCTTTGAAACTCTGAATGATCTATCCATCCAGATCGATCGCCGGCTGAGAGAACGAAGACTAGAGAGAGCGTCCACTCCATCCCGTCCAGTGTGGATGTTACCTTGAGTACCCAGCTCGTCCTATCCCGCTCCACCTGCTCCAGCCACTCCGGCTCCTGACGCCCCGGAACCTATGCAACTCGGCCTGCTGCGGCCCTCTCTTACTGTTGAAGAACGACAACGCCGCCGCCAACAGAACTTATGCTTATACTGCGGGGGATCCGGACATTACGTGAGGTCCTGCCCAGTGAAACCTCGTAAGTCTCTCTTCACTACTTCTGCCTCGCTAACCCCAAGCTCGCTTAGCAACTCCGCTCACTTTACTATTCTCATTTCTCTACAGCTGCCAGGAAGGACTCTTCAGACTACCGCCATAATTGATTCTGGAGCCTGCAGCTGCTTTGTGGACTTGTCCTTTGCTGCCGAACATCATATCCCCCTGCAGCCTAAAGCACAGAAACTCTCGGTTCACTTTGCCGATGGTTCCACCATTAAGTCCGGAGCAGTCACTCGCGAAACCATTCCTCTGCTGACCATCATGCCCCAGGACCACCGAGAACTGCTATGATTAGACACCATCGCTTCCCCTCTGTTCCCAGTTATCCTCAGTATACCTTGGTTGAAGGCCCACCATCCCCATATCGACTGGTCTAAAGGAAGCATTAACTTTGTCTCCTCTTTCTGCACTAGCACTGCCTACAGACCTCCTGTGATGTTCCCGCTCTGCTGTATCTAGATACGGACTCTGAAACCAGTCAGCTTGTGCCTACAGCCTACCACAGCTTCCTAGACGTGTTTAGTAAGAAGGGGGCAGAGATCCTCCCACCTCATCGGCCCTATGACTGCCCTATAGAGCTACTCCCCGGAGCCGAAGTTCCCTTTGGGAGGATTTTCCCTCTGCCTGAAAGCGAGCTGGTGGCACTGAAGGACTATATTAATGACAATCTCAGGAAAGGCTTCATCCGCTCTTCCACGTCTCCAGCTGGGGCGGGGATTTTCTTCGTCCAGAAGAAGGATCAGTCGTTAAGGCCCTGTGTGGACTACCCTGAACTTAACAAGGTGACGGTGAAAAACTGTTGCCCACTTCCATTAGTTCCCGAACTTTTTCAAATACTTGGTTCCGCTACCATATTTACAAAATTGGATCTTTGGGGCGCCTATAATTTGGTGCGCATTCGGGAGGGAGACGAGTGGAAGACTGCTTTCCGCACACGATTTGGGCATTTTGAGTATCTCGTGATGCCCTTTGGGCTCTGCAACTCTCCAACTCTCCGGCTACCTTCCAGCATTTCATTAATGATGTTCTCAGACACTTCCTGGACTTATTTGTCATTGTATACCTTGATGATATGCTATTTTTTTCTTCCTCCCTAGAACACCACCGCAGACACGTGAGAAGTGTATTAACCCGCCTTCGACAACACGGATTATATGCCAAACCCGAGAAGTGCGAGTTTGAACGCCAGAGTATCCAATTTCTGGGGCTGATCATTTCCACCAAAGGTGGAATGGATGGAGATGGATCCCCAGAAGGTAACGGCTATCCTGGACTGGCCTACTCCATGTGGCAAGAAAGGTATTCAACGTTTCATAGGCTTTGCAAACTTTTATCGAAAATTTATTCGGGGGTTCTCAGCAATCATTGCCCCCATTACACAGCTTACCAAACAGGGGTCCCGATTCCGCTGGTCTCCAGAGGCTCAGTCGGCCTTTGAAACGCTGAAGAGGTTTTTCACATCCGCACCAGTCTTGAAGCACCCAGACTCGGCCTTACCATATGTCTTAGAAGTGGATGCCTCGGAAACTGCGGTGGGAGCTATCTTGCCCCGAAGACAGGGCCCCAAGGCCCTGTTGCACCCAGTCGCGTTCTTCTCGCGTAAACTGTCTAGCGCGGAGAAGAATTATGACGTTGGGGATCGCGAACTTTTAGCAATTAAGGCAGCATTAGAAGAATGGAGATATCTTCTCGAGGGAGCAGCACATCCAATCTTAATCTACGCAGATCACAGGAATCTCGAATATCTAAGAACAGCAAAGAGATTGAGACCTCGCCAGGCCAGGTGGGCACTTTTCTTTTCGAGATTTACCTTCCATCTGACATACAGACCTGGATCCAAGAACATAAAGCCGGATGCGCTATCACGCATGTTTAGCAAATCCCAAGACATCTCTCCCCCAGACACGATCCTGTCCTTGGGAAATTTCCTTCTCCTACAAGGGGACCTAATGACGCAGATTAAACAAGCCTCTGTGAGGAGTTCTACACCATCTGGGATCACTTTACGGACACAGGAAGGGCTACTCTGGTACGAGGATAAGGTCTTCGTGCCGGAGGATCTACGAACTGCCACGTTGAGCATGTGCCACGACCACGCGCTGGCAGGACACTTTGAGGTCAGCAAGACGCTGAATTGGTGCAGCGAACCTTCTGGTGGCCGGGGGTGGCAAGAGACTGTAGGAGATATGTGGAATCGTGCACCACCTGCATCCGTAATAAGAACAGCAAATCCAGGGCCTGGGGTCTGTTGAAGCCATTACCTGTCCCGAACAGACCATGGAGAATGATTTCAATTGACTTCATTGTGGAACTGCCCACATCCAAGGGATACAGTACTATCTTTGTAATAGTTGATCGATTGTCCAAGATGGCCCATTTCATTCCTATGAAGGGCACCCCTTCTGCACAAGAGATGGCACGGATCTTCATCAGGGAGGTTATAAGACTCCATGGGGTTCCGGCTAACATCGTCTCAGACAGAGGGGTCCAGTTCACCTCCAGATTCTGGAGATCCTTGTGTGAATCCTTGGGTATTGAAATTTCATTCTCTTCAGCCTATCATCCGCAGACTAATGGTCAGACAGAAAGGACCAACCAGACACTGGAACAATATCTGCGTTGCTTCTCCTCCTTTTCACAAGACAATTGGGTGTCCTTACTTCCCTTAGCCGAGTTTGCCTATAATAATTCTTCTCATTCAGCCACGAAACAATCTCCCTTCTTCGCGAACTACGGTTTTCACCCGTCCTTTCTGTTTAATAACATTCCGGAATGCCCGGTACCCGCTGTACTTGAAACATTGGATTTCTTTAGATCCAACAACAAGCTGCTACAAGAGACGATAGCCAAGACTCAAGCTTATACCAAACAGATCTTCGATAAGAAGAGAAGAGGGGAGGACCTGATCCTGAACCCAGGGGACCAAGTCTGGTTAGCCACAACAAATCTGAAACTAACCTGTCCTTCAAGGAAATTAGGCCCCAGATTCGTGGTACTGTTTCCTGTAAAGAGACGAATTAATGATGTTGGCTATGAGCTGGAGTTACCGGAGACCTTCAGGATCCACCCGGTGTTTCATATAACCTTACTGAGGCCCGCCTCTCTCTACTGACGGCGCTGTGATTGGCCAAGCATGCGGGTCATAGTGCATGCTTGGCCAATCATCAGCCAGCAATGCACTGGGATGCCGCATTGAATTATGGGCCGTGATGCGCCACACGAATTTGGCGCGAACGGCCCATATCGTTCGCAATTCGACGAACGGTCAAACAGACGATGTTCGAGTTGAACATGGGTTCGACTCGAACACAAAGCTCATCCCTACTTACCTCTAATGCCCCGTACATGGAAAATGTACGATCGGAACGTGTTGTCGGAAATCCCGACCGTGTGTGGGCTCCATCGGACATTTTCCATCAGATTTTCCGACACACAAAGTTTGAGAGCAGGATATAAAATTTTCTGACAACAAAATCCGTTGTCGGAAATTCCGATCGTGTGTACACAAATCCGACGGACAAAGCGCCACGCATGCTCAGAATAAATAAAGAGATGAAAGCTATTGGCCACTGCCCCGTTTATAGTCCCGACGTACGTGTTTTACGTCACCGCGTTCAGAACGATCGGATTTTCCGACAACTTTGTGTGACCGTGTGTATGCAAGACAAGTTTGAGCCAACATCCGTCGGAAAAAATCCTAGGATTTTGTTGTCGGAATGTCCGAACAAAGTCCGACCGTGTGTACGGGGCATTAGGGTGCCTTCCTTCAAAGATGACAGGTCTCCCCTGTTGCTTTTATGGGTTTCATTGCACTCTTTTTTTGGCCATTGGATGGCCACTGATGACGTAACTCCTGCACATGCACACAACAATGACATCATACCTGACACCAAGCTCTGTTCTCAGTGCGCTAAGAGTGAGGCAGGATATAGACAGTTTAAAGAGGAACTGCAGTCTGCTCACATAATTTGTAATAAAAACATCTTTGCCATTCTGAATCTTCCCTCCAAACACTTTGCATATTATTTTATATATACTGTGATTCTGTACTTGCCAAATATGCTGCAGAAATCTCCCTCCACTGAGTCTGGCTATAATCCTTTTAACTGTGGGCAGCTGAAGCTGCTGCCTGTTCACTTCCTGTGTTTACACAGACACACAGAGGCACACCTCCAGCTCTGCAGCTCTCATTGGCCCTCTTATGACTCATCCCCACTCCCTTCCTGGCAAACTCTCACGTAAGTGAGAGAGAAAGATGTGCATGATATCATAAGCCTAGGCTTATTACCAGACAAACAGGAAGTGGGCTGTATAAGGTATTTACTGGCAGAAAAAAAATGTTTTACTATCCAAAGTTAAAACAACAAGGGCAGAAGATTTTGGAAAGTTGAAAAAATGACTGAAGGTCCGCTTTAACACAATATACATGTAAAGAGAAATTTAAAGGAGCATGTGACAAAGTTGTTTTTTGGCAAAAGGAACTCTACATGTTTTATTTCTACAAGACCACAACTCCTTGAAGTTTTTCCATAGTGGGACTTTGGATGTGTCGATCATCCCAGGATCGAAGGTTCATTTGCTTTTTCTTCACCTTGAGGGCCAGAGGGAGAGCAGTATATAGATATTCACAAGTGCCAAAACATGCGTATATCAGTTCATTTTGTCACATATAGTTTCATAACCAAAACGGGCATTGGTAGTCTATATATTATGTATGTGATTCTAAAGTGGCCCTTTTCATTTGTGAAGGGGTAAGCTCATCATAGCACATGCTGCCCAATATTTTGTGAAATACAGTTGGCGAATTTCCCTTTGAATTACTGCAAATTGCTATTTTTTTGTTCCGAACTGAAGCCTGTGTGTCTCCAATAAATATACCAGCTCATATTTGATATTTTCTCTAATTCTTACATTGAATGCTTCAGTATTTAATATTTGTTAGGTATTCATCTAGATGGCTAGTGAAATAGATATTCTTCAACACACCAAATTGCAGAGTATTGAGATTTTACTAATTTCCTAGGTTTGTGTACTTTATTGAAAAATGTTTGGAATCACTCATCATGTGTTTATTATATGTGAGACACATGCCATACAATGGTAAGATATTTCCAAAAGCACTCTTATCTAAAAATGACTTTAGTTTTTTTTTTTTTTTACCCTTTTCCTTTCTTTTTTTTTTGTTTGTTTTTAGTCCTGTGCTGCCACCTTGTGGCCACATATTACTGTTACTAATTCATAAACTTCAAAGACTAAAAATAGTAAGTAATATTACCTGCAGATATTTCTTATTTTTACTGTGTTTTCTAATTACTGTATTTTAGCTATATTTTTGTATTCACTAGTCCATTGTTTCTGCACCTTTTTTCAATCATGGCACCCTTTAAAATTATGGACAATGTCAAGGCACCCCATTGTAAAATGTAAAAAGCTATTCTAACGCCCTGTACACACGGTCGGATTTTCCAATGGAAAAAGTGCGATCGAATTGTGTTGTCAGAAATTCCGATCGGAATTTCCGACACACAAAGTCTGAGAGCAGGATATAAAACTTTCCGACAACAAAATCCGATCGTTTAAATTCCGATCGTGTGTACACAAATCTGATGCACAAAGTGCCATGCATGCTCAGAATAAATTAAGAGACTAAATCTATTGGCTACTGCCCCGTTTATAGTCCCGACGTACATGTTTTATGTCACCGCGTTCAGAGCGATCGGATTTTCCGACAACTTTGTGCGACCGTGTGTATGCAAGGCAAGTTTGGCCCAAAATCCATCGGAAAAAATCTGATGGATTTTGTTGTCGGAATGTCCGATCAGTGTCCGATCGTGTGTACAGGACATAATAATTTTACATAATGCATTAACATCCACACACGTAGGACACCCAACATTAGAGGGGTTTTATACTTCCAATACACTTTTCCATACTGTTACCGACTAGTATTCCATTGTTTCTCTTCCTCAGTTTTTCTCCATCACTCAGCTAATGTGTCCCCAGAACTGATAGATAGGGGCGGTTGAGAATCAAACAAGGATGCTGTGTGGGTGACCAACATCCTACTTATCAACTGATGGTGTGATTGCTTGTTACGATGCTGGCAGCTAGAAGGTCGTAATGATGCATAATGAAAACCTGTGACTTTGTGTAACTAATAGGCAGGCTTCATCCACCCACTGACTTGTATACAATTTTGGGGCAATGTTTAGGCATCTTGCCAAGGCACCCCTGAAAAGACTTCAAGGCACCCCAGGGTGCCTATGCACCCTGGTTGAAATAGGCTGCACTAATCCTTGCAAGATAGCTTGTTACAGCTATATATGAGTGGTTTTGTTCTATGAGCAGTAAGAGAAGGGTAGTCATAAAAAAGGTAATATCATGTAGTACAGATGATGTGGACATCTTAAAGTGGAACTCCAGATAATGCTGGCTAGTTCAGGGTTTTCAGTTCATGTACTCTCTATCTAGTATTTTTGTAATAGACCTAGTCACTGCATATGGTGGACTTATATACTCCTGTTGCCACAACATCATCAATACTAGAGATAAGAAGTAAAGTGAAGGACCAGAAGCTTTGAGCTAATGGCATTGCTACACAGTTTGAGGAGAGCCATATTTCAGATAGAACAAATCAAAGATAAGAATCAAGCCCTATGCACACCCAGGGGAGGAGGAGGCAGCATAAAAAATGCCTAAAGCTGTGTGTTACAAAATGCGTTTAGGCGTGTCAAGCATTTGGGTGTTCATTAGATACATTGGCCAGAATATTAATTTATTCTGGCCATTGGAGTGAATAAATGCTCAAATGCGCCTAGCATTTAGGTTCTTTTACACACGTTTAGGTGCATCTAGCATTTTTTCCGCCACAACACTCGTCTCCTGAACGTGCAAGTGATGGGGGGTTTTCTCTGCCTCTAAACGCTCCTGCCTCTAAATGCCTGTAAATGTCTGTGTGCAAGGAAACGAAAGCTAACATAGAGGGGTGTTTAGAGGCAGAAAAAATCAAGTCAAATGCCTCTAACAGTCGCGTTTTTCTAGGTCTAAATAACACTTTATACTTCCCTCCCACAGACAAATCCTGAAAATTTCCTTTAAAGATAAAATCCATCTTTTGCAAAAATAAATAAATAAATAAGTAAATGAATGCACCTGTATCAAATGTGATATGCATTGCAACAAAGATCAGTGGGTTCTGGGTGCAATGTTCTGGCTCCTGCAGACTCTCTCTGTAGCCGCTGGTCCGTACCAAGATATCGACCTTCAGTTAAGGAGGTGGAAGTAATGTGATGTCAACCTACTTGTGCTCCATTGAGAATTACAAGCCCCTCTGCTGCAATGGCAGGCGGGACTTGTAGTTATGTCATTCATGTATATGAATGATGCAGCTGTGTGGGATGAGCCAGCAGGGAAAAAAACCCCAGCATGGTGATGTGAGGGTGTGGGGTCTGCGGACTACAAATATGTAGATTACCCTCAAGTATTCTGGGGTGGCAAGAAAATGTACCACTTGCCAGCTGGGGCAATTTTAACATTTGTCACATACAAATCAGCTTTTTAATTTTTTGTTTTGCTAGAAAATTATTTAGAACCCCTAAACAGTATATATATTCTGAAAGCAGAGGTCCTGGAGAATAAAAAGGTGGTTGCTGAAATTTTTTATGTTGCACGATTTTTGCACAGACATTTACCAAATGCAAATTTTCAGTAAAAGAATACACTTATATATGAATTTTAGTAAAATATAAAACTCTCACTCATGTTTGCAGCAACATTTCACATGTGTGGTGCAATGTACAGTATGTACTGTTTATATATGCGTGCAGGGCCTCCATGTGCATTTGCATATGGATGTTAGCACAGGGGGACAGGGATTTTTTTTTTTAATTTATATTTTTTACACTTTTTACATTTATTTTTTTTATTCAACTTTATTGCTATTACAAGAGGTAAACAACACCCGCTGTGATAGCTTGGGCAGTGACAGACACTCTTTATTGAGAAATCAGCGGTCTATAAGATCTGTTTGATCAACTGCTTCCCTGACTGTACTGAACTGGAAGCTGGAAGTGATGAAATCCTTGTCACTACCAGCATCATTTGTGATGAAGGAGATGGCGTGCACAGCCGACCCAACCACTTACAGTGGTCCTGGGTTCCCTGGTGGAATGGAAGAGCTTGTACTAAAAACTATACCAGGATCAGCTGCACCAAGGATCCTGGTATAAACAATTGATCCTAAGGCCATATATACATCCTAAGGATGGCAAGTGGTTAAATAAAATATACAAAAATGTTAAATATTGGATTCATCCCTGCCCCTACCCAGTCTAGACCAGAAAGTTATATTTAGTAAATAATGACCAGAGCTGGCACAAGAAATGGGCCAACAGATTGGCTCCCTTTTATATGTAGCGGGTGTCTCTCTATAACCCGTGATCCCGCCAAGCTGGCCAGAACAATGTACACAGGCTTTCCAGGTTGAGTTAGGGAGAGCTGCCTGCCAGCAGTTGTAAGGGGGATTTTTCACTACCCTACTTCTTCCTGTTTTCACTGACTGAGTTAATGTAATGTGAGCTGACACACACACAGAGCTGTGCATTCAGCAGCCTCTCTTGTGCCACTATTGGCCAGAAGAAGAAAACCAATTAAAGGCACAGGTACAACAGCCAATGGGAGAGACTGTACTGAACTGCAGGGAGAGCTGCAATGGATTCTGGGACATGCAGTTCCCACACAAAACGGCCCCATATACTGGTATACAGGGAGAAATACAAATCCCAGCAGGCTTTGCTGACAGGAAAGAAAAACACTCCATTTTGTGTCCTGGGGTAAAAGTTTGGTCAGCCTTGAGGGAGGGAAGAGACCAGACCTGAGGAAGAGGTGCTGTCTCTCAGATGATCTCCCTGCACGATTCAGGCCTCCGCCACAAGTTGGGACATCCAGCCTGAGAGAGGGTGATCCCCGGTGAATATTGAGGCGCATCTCCACCAATGGTGAAGCGTTCCAGTGTGAGGGGACTGGTCAGATCACCATAAAAGCCAGCTTGTTCCAGGATGTTTGTTTGGGCCCTGATTGCAGGATTTGGTGAGGGCATTTCATTGCACTACAGAAAGAGTTATTTAAACACTGTATACAAACATCATTGCTGGTAGTCATCTTGCTGACACTTGTAGTACTACAGGGACAAATGGTAAGGCTACCCATTTCTGGGACATTGTATACAGACATCATTGTCCTCTCACCTTGTTGAACAAAACCCTGTCTGTTTCACCTGATAATCTGGGCCAGTTATATTGTTTGCCCCGCTACCCAGGAGTTAAAGTGCACCAACAAAAGTGGCTAGCTGAAGACACCAAATCTTATCAAAAAGGACTGAAACTGTTAGGGCCATACAGATCTACACACATATTCAGGGCTCTGTATATACAATGGGTTTGTGTGGGACAGTTTATCCAGACATCTCAAGTCTCCTGCAAATCGCGGGAGACTCCCGCATTTGGATGCTGGCTCACGGACATCCAGGAGCGCCGGGTGATCTCCCGGATGAGCCTGTCACTCAGAAAGGCAGAGCAGCCCAAGGGGCGGAATGTTACTGAGCTGACACGCTGCCGCTTCCCTTCCCAGTGTTATCAAATAGACAGCAGCCCTGGCTTCCCTCTAGACGTGCACTTCTCCCTTCCTGCCACATGACGGCTGCTTGTATATGCAGGTGAATTGGAATGTGATTTTAGAGCATCCCCAGTTTGCTCTACCCAAGGCTGACCGTTCTTCATGTCCTACCTACACCTAAGGTATGCCAATGTTTGCTAATGTATATTGCAAATAAAAGTTTTCAGTAGATTATGCCAAAAGTCTTTATAATATTTGATGTTACAATAGCAGTCCTAGCAGATTCCTCTGTGAAGAGCTGATTGCTGGTGATATGGCAGGAGAACTTGCCATAATATGACCTTATACATTTTATTGCAAATTTAATTTGAAGCTCCATGTTCCAGCACTTAGTTTTACACTCTCCCTTCTCTCTGATGCAGACGGTACTCATTCAAAAAACATTTAGTGTGCTTTCACACTGAGGCGTTGGGGGCGTCGAGGTAAAGTGCTGCCATTTTTAGTGGTGCTTTCCCGTCGTTTTAGCGGCGATATTCGGCCACTAGCGGGGTGTTTTTAATCCCTGCTAGCAGCCGAAAAAGGGTTAAAACTGCCCACAAAGCACCGCTGCAGCGGCACTTTCCCGGTGGTTTGGCGGCGCTGCCCATTGATTTCAATGGGCAGGGGCGCTTTAGGAGCGGTGTATACACCGCTTCTAAAGCGCTGCAAAGATGCTGCTTGCAGGACTTTTTTTTTTACTGTCCTGCAAGCGCACAGCTCCAGTGTGAAAGCATTCAGGCTTTCACACTGGAGTAAGAGGAGAGGCACTTTACAAGCGCTATTTTTAGCACTGTAGCGCCTGTAAAGCGCCTCAGTGTGAAAGCAGCCTTACTAGTAAAAAAGAAAAATAAGAGACACAGAATGCCTATGTATGTCAAAAACGGCAAACTTTAATTGGTACAGGCTGCATTTAATTGGGGGGAGGGGGCCAGCGCGTCACTTCCCTGAAATGAGTTTGCCACCTCCCTGAAATTAGTTTTTACAGGTTGGGATGTCTGGTTTATCTATAAAGTTAAGCCATTACTTGCCGACTATGTGTGTAAGGCTGGGCCTGTGGTGTCAGGGGACAGTAGAGAGGGGCCTAACACATAGGGAGTCATTCCTCTACTCTCCTCCTGTCTGGACTGATAGAGCCAATCTGAGTAAAGGTAACCAATCTAATTTAAAGTGTCATATTGTGCTTTCTTTACTATTAAAGTGTGCCTCTGTTCTTGGGGACATTCTCAGGCTTGGAATTCCCTGAAAGCAGCTTGAATATAGGATTGAGAACTCCATTGCTCTTAAATCTCAGTTATTGATCTCTAGTTGATTACTTGACTATATACTGTTACTGTTTGTTATTCTTCCACGGAAATATTGCAGTAAAGACAATTTCTGTGCTTTATAAATAACGTGTGTGTTTCTCATTGGTCAGTGCGCTTACACTATTGCCAGGTGTGCCAGAGGGGGCTGAGGCTGTTATTAGGGTTGAGAGGCAGAGTAACAGACTGAACAAACAAAAGCAAATCCTTCCCTACATATATTTGTATGCATGATAAAGTCTTTGAAAAAGCATGGAGAGCAGTGCAGAACATGTAAGAACTTTTACCTTGTTGTCACAATGTTAATAAAGATTTACAGCAACATGCAGTGAGTGCAGGCATCCTTCCAATGTTGGCTGTGAACAGGCCAGACAGACCTGCACCTGGGGCATGCCAAGGCTGATGTCCAGACTGACCTGGATTGGCATTGGATTTTTGTTTGTCTAATTTGGTGCACCTAAAGTGAAATAGATGACAGGAAATGCTATATCCAACATCTGTAGATGGGGCACCCTAATTCATTTGGGAATGCATCTCCTTCTATTGTTTCCTCTCATAACACCAACTGTGAATATAGCCCTGCCTAAACATCAAATAACTGATTTCATTTCTAGATATTCATTACATTGTGGTGAATAGCAGATCTTTTTGTTTAATGAAACTCTGTATAGAGAGAAAGAGGTAGCGCCCCATTTACATCTATGAGGTGCATTGATGTGCAGGGCGGCATCATACTACCCTTCATATAAAACACTAAAAAACGTTGGTTTTGCAAAACACTGGTTTTTATACCGTCAAACTATTGCTTTAAGGTTTCTTTTTTAAACATGTATAAAAAAAATTGAATGCACCAGAACATACAAAAAAGTGCATTCTCCATTTTTAGCAAAGCAGTGCACCATGCTACCTTACCTTGTATTGCGGCATGCTGCAGAACGATTGGCACCCCAGTGCCCCACAAAAGTGTCAATCCAGCTAAAGCAAAAGAAGCTTGGCAGCCAGGCAACTAGCATTTCAATTCAAGCATGACAATGCCATCCTGCAGGTTTCGTTAAGTACAGTCTTATTTCAAGTTTTGCTGGTCCTTTAAACTGGACTTATAAAAATGTACATTTTAGTAACACACAATAGGGAAAAAAATAAAAAGCAAATTTCTGTCAAACTGGCGCATAAGTAAAGGCATCAAATAGGCCAAGTCTGCATTCCCCTCAGGTCTGCACGCCGTGAGTCACAGCTGAGGTACTCTGGCCTATTCTGCCTGGCTGCTTTACCACAGGCATTAACGGCTGTTCAGCCCATCTGTGAGGCCCAGAGAGCAACATCTGTTTTTTAAGAAATGGATACCTTCCATGCAGCGAAGGTGTACTTTTATCATATAACTAACTGTTTTATTATCCTATAAATGATAGTATGGCATTCATTTAGGAGAGGGAAGATTTGGCTTCTATGGTCACCGGGGCAGCTGCGGTTATGCGACAGTGACTAAACTGGATGGATTTGTGTCACTAGTCTGTTTTTTGGCAAGTTTGGATGAAAGCTAAAAATAACTGGTAGCTCGAATTGCCTTTTACCGCCCTTCATATAAAAGATGGTTCTAAAAAGCTGTACCCATTTTGTTTTCACAAAACACCAGGTTTTATACCTCTAAACTAGTGCTTTCAGGTTTCTATTTTAATATGTATATAAAGTATTTAATTTGCACACCATGATACTGGTGTTACAGGGGATTAAAGTAGTAAATACTGAGCAATGTTTAGCTTTTGAAAGCTCATATGAGCATTCCTATTAAAAAAATATCATAATACATTCAATAATGCCACCAGAGACTGTTGTTCAAAAGTACTTTAAAATTTTGTTTGTTTTTAACGTTCAATTTTTAATGAATAGAATTTCACAAACATATTCATAAATTTTTCTTTTTTTTCATCACTACAGTTGAAAATGATAGCTGATTTGACCTCATTAAAATTATAAAATGGAACAGACGTCCCAAAATTATTTTTTCTGACGCCAACATGGCAGCATACTAGTGATAGAGCTCCGCCTCTTGACCACTCCCTCAGGACCAGTGAATAGCATAAAAAAAAGACTAGTTAGCCGCCCCCCCATTCTTCTTTTTTCCTCATACCTCCACGCACCTGTGATATGTCCCCACCTCTGCCTCGGCACACTGTCTGTCTGGGTTCAGCCTCTCCCAGTGCGAAGTCCCAATGCTTGGGCTACTAAATGCATTGAATAGTCTGGGAGCCTCTTCTATGGGTCTTGATGGGGCCCTGCAGTGTTTCCTCTTTAGGAACGAAATCTGCCATAAGTGTCTGCGGGCTGAGGATTAGGGGTGCCAGCTTGTTCATTCCTTCTCTCTTTTTTTTGGTCCCTTATACCATGCAGGGCTGCCTTTCCCTTTTTCTCTTGTCTGTCTCCTCATATCCTTTATATGTGTTCTCTCTTGCCTTGGTCTGTCTCTCATGTGTATGCATCCCATGTCTCCGTTTATAGTAATATCTGATTTCCTTCTTGCTTGCCTATGTGGGGGTAGGCCCAGCTGCCTGTGGCATCCCCTGCCTCCCCTGCCTCCCTACAGGGTGAGAGTGGCCGCCAGGTGCTGTTTTTCTTGGTTGGGGGCACCCTGTATGATGACATTGGTCCAAGCTGGTGGAGCATGCGAGCTGGCCAGCAGGAATGCCGACCGCCATCTTGCTTGTGGGCAAAAGCTGCCCTCTTGCCAGCAGTGAGGGCTAAGGTCCTGGAGGAGACCTCTCGCTCTCTGCGACAATCTGGGGGGGCTTGCTTCTTTTGATGCCTGGTGGAACAAGGCCTCCTTTACCTAGATCTGGATCATCCTTCCTTTGGTTTCTTGGACAGCCGGCTTCCCTTAGGCATATATATGGTGTATATATATATATATAAAATGTGTGTGTATGTGTGTGTGTGTATATATATATATATATATATATTTTTTTTTTTTTTTTGGGCACAGTGGTGTAGTGGATAGCACTAGCAGTAAGAAGGGTCGCTGGTTTGAATCCCAACCACGACACTACCTGCCTGGAGTTTGCATGTTCTCCCTGTGCCTGCGTGGGTTTCCTCCGGGTACTCCGGTTTCCTCCTACACTCCAAAGACATGCTGGTAGGTTAATTGGATCCTGTCTAAATTGTCCCTAGTATGTATGAATGTGAGTTAGGGACCTTAGATTGTAAGCTCCTTGAGGGTAGGGACTGATGTGAATGTACAATGTATATGTAAAGCGCTGCGTAAATTGACAGCGCTATATAAGTACCTGAAATAAATAAATAATAAATTATATATATATATATATATATATATATATATATATATATATATTGTGTGTACATGTATATATATTGTGTGTGTATATATATTTATATGTATGTGTGCGTATATATATATATATATATATATATATATATATATATATATATATATATATATGTTCTAAACAATAAAAATAAACTTTTTTTATTTCTGGTTTGTTATGGATGCATATTCTTTTCCTCACTCTTTCATGTCTAAGGCCCTTCTCTCGCTAGTACTATTTTCCTATTTGTCTTCAGGCCATGAGTCAGTCACCACTTATGCAAAAAGACCCTCAAATTCAAAGGTGCGGGACCACCATATTGGTAAGTTTTCAGGAAAAGAGTGCCTCCTTATGCGGATTGCTTTGATGCTTTTCAGCCCCGCATGCTTAAGCTCTCAGAGGTCAAGAGCCAGGGAAGGTGGACTTTCTTCAGAGGAGCGCAGCCTGAGATGCCGCTCCCACTCAATGGAAAGGTTCCAAGGAAGATGTATTATCGGCTCTTCCCCAAAGCAACACCAGCACCCCAGCAAAAGTGTTGCAGAATCTGTGGTGCAGTGCTTATATTAAATGGGCTGGTGAGTAAAGACTACCTAGAGAAGTTCGCAGTTTACAGGTAACACCCAAATATAATTTTCTTTTATCAATAAGGGTGGCTCAAGATTCTATTTTGAATTAATTTCAGCTACCCCAGCCAGGCATCCAAGTTGCCATTTAAAGCACTAGAAGAGCAACCTGGCACCTTGGCAGGTGGCACTCAATCTCTCAGTTTGGTTACCCTGGCGAGTGAGCAGCCTGCAGACAATAGTAGCTCCTCTTCATTAGGGGAAGATCCGAAGCTGCTTGGTTTTCACGGTTACCTACGCAGAACCATGTATCTAGGCAATCAAGCAGGCCATTACAGGGGTAAAATTCATATACAGTTGTGCTCAAAAGTTTGCATACCCTGGCAGAAATTGTGAAATTTTGTCATTAATATTGAAAATATGACTGATCATGCCAAAAAACTTTTATTTAAGGATAGAAATCACATGAAGCCATTTATTATCACATAGTTTTTTGGATCCTTTTTAAATCACAATGATAACAGAAATCACCCAAATGGCCCCGATAAAAAGTTTACATACTCTGGAACGTTTGACCTTGGTACAGACACAGAAGGTGGCACACACAGGTTAAAATGGCAATTAAAGGTTCATTTCCCACATTTGTGGCTTTTTAAATCACAATTAGTGTCTGTGTATAAATGGTCAATGAGTTTGTTAGCTCTCACATAGATGCACTAAGCAGGCTAGACACTGAGCCATGAGGAGGTAGAAAAGAACAGTTAAACGACCTGCATAACAAGGTAATGAAACTATACAAAGCTGGAAAAGGGTATAAAAATATATCCAAAGCCTTGAATATGCCAGTCAGTACTGTTCAATCACTTAATAAGAAGTGGAAATTTTGGGGATCTCTTGATACCAAGCCAAGGTCAGGAAGATTAAGAAAGATTTCAGCCAACTGCCACAGGAACTGTTCGGGATACAAAGAAAAACCAACAGGTAAACTCAGAAGAAATACAGGCTGCTCTGGAAAAAGATGGTGTGGTGGTTTTTAAGGAGCACAATACGATAATACTTGAACAAAAAAGAGCTGCATGGTCGAGTTGCCAGAAAGAAGCTTTTACTGTACAATTTCCGGGGGGGGGGGGGGGCAATGGACCTAACCAGGGGCCCAGCCAGGGGAATGCTATACTCGGTCACGGCTAAGGTGGCCCTATGTTTGAAACCTCGGGCTGTGTTTGCTTCCTCAGAGCAAAAAAGTGGTGTAGCAAACCTTATGACGGAAAATCTCTGTTTGGTAGGAAATTGGAGACAGCCATATTAAGCCACCTTTCCCACCACCCATACGTAAAAAACCTTGGACACACCACAGGTATCCTGTAAGTACTTTAGATGAGAACATGCTCAGACCCTTGAGATAAGAACCAGAATTGGCGTGCTTTGTGGATATCTGGACAGTATGTTGTGCAGATTCTTGTGTGAAAATATCAGGCACACAGGGTCTTTTTGGGAGATTCCTTACTGCTCCTCCTCCAGATCATTTCTCTCCCACTAAGCTGTCAGTTTCACCAGAAAAGCAGGTGGGCTGCTACAGTACTTAGACACTTCTGACCCAGGGGGTCATCCTCCCGGTACCATTCACAGAAAAGTATAAAGGTCGTCTATTCAACCCTGTTGGTAGTTTGCAGGGGATGGTGGCTAGCATCCAGTTGTAGGAGTCCATTCAAGCAGTGCAGCCAGCATCTTCAGGATACCTACCCTCACATCCTAAAATTTTGTTTTTCTTTCTTGCTCTAATCAGAGATCTGGGACAACTGCTGGCACACCAAAAGATCTTCATTTACACCCTGCAGAGATATGGCTGGGTTATCAACTTAAAAAAAAAGAGAGAGCCAACTCTCTCTAACAGTTAGTGTACCCATGGGTGCTCTGAATATTCCTCTGTTTTGTTTCCATCAGAGAGAGCGGTGACAGTCAGGAGGAGAATTCTGAGGACAGAAACCTCTGCTTGTTTGACGGCTTCTCAATGCCTCAGTCTTTTGGGGCACAATGTCATCATGCAGTACATCCCTTGGGTGTACTGGTGCCTGCACCAGTTTTCAGCTGGGATTCTTAACTCAATGGATGAAACAGAATCTTGCACAGTTGATAGTGTCACTCAGTTGAGTAGGAGTCTGCGGTGGTGGCCAAACAGATAGACCTTGAGGGAGTCACGTTCCATTAAATCAGATTGCTGTTATGAATCATTTCGTCAAGACAGTCTGGAAGGCGCACTGCAAGGGACTGTCTTTTCAAGGCAAGTGGAGATTCCCAACCAAAGGGGATGGTCTCAAATGTGCTGGAAGTTCAAGCAGCCTTTTTTATTGCCTTGCTAAACAGAATCTAGGGAAGACCAGTCTCTCTGCAGTTGGACAAAACTGTTGGACAGTTGCCTATTTTCAGCACCAATGAGGAACTTGCAGTAATATTCTATTGAGAGAGGTGAAACTCATAATGTCTGGGGCAGAAAATTACCTACAAATTCTGAAAGCAGTTCATCTCCCAAGGAATTTAAACACAGGCAGACCGACTACCATGCAAGCTTCTCAGATGCATCATCAAACCAGAGTTGGTGCAAAATACCTTCCAATGGCAAATTCCTCTTTGGTAGTAAGATACAGATGGTTATTTCAAGAGTGTCAGGGGGCAAATTTGGCCTGCTCTCGCAGGACAAGAAAGATAGAAGGTCAAAGCCTTTCCCCAGCAGGTGCCATTTCTCCAGGTAGAGAGATTCCAGATTCACCCGTTAAGCCAGGGCATCATGCAGCGGTTGGGGGGGACACAGGCAACCTTCTTCAGAGCATAGGAGCAAGGCTGGTGCACTTTGCGGGCCTCCGGTTAGAAAATTGCACAGATTTCTGGGTGAAAACAACAGACAGACCTCTTTGCTTCTTACAGCAATCACAAACTTGGGAGATGTCTAAAGCCTTGTACACACGATCGGATTGTTGGCCAACAAAACAGTGGACTTTTGTCCGAAGGGCGTTGACCCAAACTTGTCTTGCATACAGACGGCACACAATTGTTGGCCAACAATCACGAACGTAGTGACGTACTACATGGTTTTTCAGCTCTTTAATGCCACCCTTTGGGCTCCTTGTAATTTCGTGTTAGTAGAAGTTTGAGTGTTGATTTGCGCTTTTCATTTCGCGCTTTTCAGTTTCTGAACGGCCGTTCGTCAACCAAACATGTTACGGAATCAAAGGAGATAATGTGTTATTTATTATTGGCCTTGAAGTTATTGCTTTGACATTATTTATTTTGGTTGAATAATGATTTGATTTGGTATATTTTCTATATTTTTGGATGCATAGAATGCACTTTTTGGTTAAGTTCTATTGGCAGATAGCATGTCTATTTTTAGTTGTTTTCATTTTTTTTAATGCACAATAAAAAAATTGTGGAGAATAATACTTGACTGTGTTTTACTTCAAATGACAGTTTGGGAGTAGGCAGTTACATTTAAAAAAATACAATGTATATTTTATTGTATCTTTGATCTTAAAAACTACAGGATAAGTGCGCATGCGCGGGACTTCCGGAGAGTTGCATTAGCTGGGAGCTCCAACCCGCTCCGGACCTACACAGACCCCTGAGCTCCAGATCCAATCGGAACCCCTCACCGCTACCCCCCCCCGATTACCGGAACCTGCTGTGCATCGGCCCATATGACGGGAGACCACCTGGTAAAGAGGTCAGTCACAAGCTCCAGTTCGGCCTTGCAAACCTCCCAAGATGGCGGCCGTGGCCCCCTCAGGCAGATACATAAAGGAACAGGACTCCATAGCTGATCCTCCTCCAGCTCCTCTGCCGGACGATACTACTCCCAACACCCCTCTACATAGCATCCACCATTACGGGATCTCCCCAGCCTCCACAGCTTCACTTTTTAGCAGGACAGTGGCAGGCCGCCTCATCCAGTCCCCTCAGATGGACTCCCCCATCAGTCAAGCAGGCTCCCTGCTGGCTTCTCCTATATTTCACAGCCACCCAGCTGACATGCATCAGCTCCTGCTTAGCTTCTCTGAAATGCTGGCTGCAGGGCTGGCACAAAATGCATCCCAGATCACATCATCCATTAAGGCTGACCTACAAAGCCTCGGCTCACACATGGATGCCATAGAACTAGCAGTGGACACCGCAACCGCACGCACTAATCAGAATACTGCATGTATTCAAATGCTACAAGATCAACTGGACACCGCTCTGGCCAAAATCGATTGATTTGGAGAATAGGAGCAGAAGATACAACTTTCGCATAAGAGGTATCCCAGAGTCGGTTACAGATGTGCAGGGCACTGTGAAAGCATTCCTTAAAGTGGTGTTCCACCCCAAAAAAAAAATACATGAATGTGCCTAAAAAAAAATTTAAAAAAACATTTGTTGCTAGGGGGTCCCTCGTAGTCTGCCTCTTTCAGTGCCTGGGCTGATGACATAACCTCCCCTCGGCACAGGAAGGGCTCAGCTCTGCTCCCTCCCTCTTGTCAATCACCTGGGACCCATTACAGGTCCCAGATGACTGTGCGGCCAATCACAGTGCGCAGCGCCGCTCGTGCATGCGCAGTGGGTGCCTGGCTGTGAAGCCACAGTCCGGCGCCCACAGTTGCAATGCCGGCGCTGCCTGGCAACTTGCACAATATGAATATGAATACAACTAAAAGTGGAAAATATCGCTATATATATGTGACTAAACAAATTGCATTTAGTGAAAAATTATTAAATAATATGTGATGAAAAAATTGTGTTTCTGTTTAGAAACAGAAACCATAGGCACTCAAAAAATATTATTAATATATATATATACCTCAACATAGGCAATCCAAAAGGTATTAATAGTATATATACCTCAATAAATGAAAATAAACAAACCAATGTGAATAAATAATGAAATAAATTCAGGATGGATATAAATGTTCATTCAGAAAAAGACCCAATCAGCAATGATAGCAGACTTCCAACTCCTCATCCAAAGGATTGCATAAAGTCACCTGAAATGCTGCAGTAGATATAGAGAGATGGGATGAAGCTTGGGCTGCTGACACTAAGATATAACCTTGGGAGCCACGGGCATCATATTCCACCCAAAAAACAAAATAAGATATGGTGTAATACTGTGGGATAAAGGATCAATTGCGCATAATGGCGCTACTCACGGAATGAAGATGCAAAACAGGCATTCAGAGTTGGTCAGTGACCACCGCTATATCAGCGTGCGCTTCACTGACTACAGGAAACAGCGTCACTGGTTTTCAGACGTGAGCCGGATATTGCGTTGATGCATTTCGCCCCTGCTCCAGGGCGTCATCAAAGCAGTATTTGTAGCTGCTGACTTTTAATTTTTTTTTTTTTTGGAACCCCACTTTAAGGACATCATACCGGATATCCCAAACCACAGGCTTGAACTAGACAGAGCCCATAGGGCCTTATAAGCTCCCCACCAAGATGGTCTCCCCAGGGACATTGTTGTCAAGCCCCATTATTATTCCGTTAAGGAAGAGGTCATAAAAAAGTCACGAAACCTGGAATACCTGTCCATACAAGGAACTTAAATTCAAATATTCGCAGATATTTCCCCAGCCACTATCCAGAAACGGAGAACTCTCAAGCCCCTGCTGGCAATACTTTCCCAAAAAATTATCAAGTACAGATGGTCCTTTCCATTCTGCCTGCAATTTCAGCACAAGGATAAATCATATGGTTTCACAAGCTTCCAAGAAGGCGAACGACTGCTCCTCCAACTTGGATTCATCTCACAAGACTTATTTCCCCAGGAGATGCCAGGTCGTCCACACACCTCCAAGAGGCCTCCTCCAAGCAGCCCCGTCGCTCCACTATGGAACAAGCAGCAATCAAAGAGGCACCGTGACTCTGGGCCACCAAGATGAGCCCCTCCGAAGAGTGACCCTATGGAATCTCTCTTATCTTCTTGGATGGTCATTACTTCCTAATGGGTTAGGACTTCTATACATCCAGTCGGAATCCGAGCAGACTGTCTTTCAAGTAGTTAGGTGCCTTCTGAGATATGGCCTCAGTCACTGACCTGTGTGAGACAGGGCAGTGCCCGGGGTTGGGTGGCTGAACTAGGTGTTCTTACCCGGTAACGAACACCTCCTCTATTCCATACCCTACCCCCCCTCCCCATTCCCCCTCCCCCAGTTAATAATACTTTACTGGTGTTTGCTAATTGCAAGTTAATATTCTGTTACATTTATGGTTCTCAGGAATGTTTCTAGTTATCATTCAATAATATATCTCCTGATGTTTATTTTAGGGTCCCACTTTCCCAGCCCTCCACTAGGGGCCGGGTAACCGGAGCGGGACCGCATGTTACTCCATCTGTTGTACCCTAAGGAGTTGTCCTCCTACGGTTGCACTAGGTATGCAACCCTTATTTGGGTTGCCTTTACACCGACCCCTATATCGTAGGGTGTTGGAGCAGGGCTAGGCTGGCCAGCCCTGTATCACTGAAGTCCGGGATTTTCTCTCTCCTGTCTGTTCTACTTTCCTATCTTCTCCTTCTCTTCTAGTCCACATTCAATGTTGCTTTAACGGTTTTCCTTTTACACCCCTATCAGGTGGCCACACGGACAGTTCCTCCGTGCATTCAGGCAGGGGCTTGAGGCTCTATTGGATACCTCTGAATCAAACTTTGTCCAGCACCGAACCAGGTACATGCCATTCACATATGTTCGCATCCCCCTCTTCGTATCCATGGCTGACTCCAATCCCTCTTTGACATACCTCAAAGTAGCTTCCCACAACACACAAGGCCTAAACTCCCCAATCAAAAGGCGTAAAGCTTTCCATAATTATCACTCCACAGGGGCATTGAAATTCTTCTCCTCCAGGAGACACACTTCCCTAAAAGCTATTCCCCATCATTCTTACACCAAAACTATCCTACCTTCTTTCTTGCCAACGCTGATGTCAAAAAGAGGGGGGTGGCTGTTCTTATATCTAAACGAACCTCATTCACGCACTCCCAAACCATTAGAGATGTAGATGGAAGATATATCTTAGTTAAAGCACAGATAAATGGGGCATTGTATACACAAATATTGTACTATGCTCCCAACCGAGGGAAAGTATTCTTCTTCTCCTCTATGTGTGCTGCGTTGTCCCCCACCTCGAAGGGAAGGTGATTATTGGAGGAGACTCAAACATCGCCTTTGATTGCCTCCTGGATAAATCATGACTTCCCCACCTACGGAGGCCCCCCAAACAAAGCCTACGGATTGCGCGGCTCCTTCACTCCCTAGGCCTAATAGACTCATGGAGAGAACATAACCCCTCCACAAATGATTACACCCATTTCTCAGCCCCGCACAAGACATATTCCAGAACAGATCACATTTTTTTATCCATTCCTCAGGTATCCACCTGACCTCCGGTGCCACTATCAGTGCAATCAGTGCAATTACCTGGTCGGACAACTCGTTGGTCACTATCACTATCACTATAATGGCGTCTTAATGAATCCCTCCTTTACAACCACATACACTGTACCCTGATTGAAAAAGATCTCAGGGAATTTTTTTGTATTAATGACTCAGAGGAGATCTCCCCGAGCTAGATTTGAGGGGAACATAAAGCAGTTGTGAGGGGCAAATCATCCAGCTAGCTTCCCGTCTGAAGAGGGAACGGCAGATGGATCTAGTCACCCTAGAAAAGACTTTTCAGTCCTTTAGTAAAGCTCATAAACGCAAACCTATGCCTGATTCTCTTGCTAGCCTGGAAGCTGCCAGAAAAAAAACTGAATCTGGCCCTCACTTCCAGCGCTGAAAAACACCTACGATGGAAAAAAGACCGATTCTATCTCCACACAGACAAAGTAGGCCACCAACTAGCATCAAAATATCTCCTAAACATAGGACCTATACTTTTCCCAAAATTAGATCTTTATCTGGCTCCTTGACCCAGAACCCTGAACGGATCCTTGAGATCCTTCATTCATTTTACTCTAACCTATACTCTGGGACTGATCCCAACACTTAAACCAAACTGAATGCCTTCCTGAATGACATACCCCTACCCAAAATATCTGATTCACACAGGGCCGTCATGGAATCCCCAAAAACTGAAGCTGAGGTTCGGGCGGTCATCAAAGGTCTCAAAAAGGGGTCGGCTCCTGGGCCGGATAGCTTCTCTTCACATTACTACAAAACTTTTATAGAGGTCCTCTCTCCTTACCTGGTCCGACTCTTCAATTCTCTTAGACAAGGCTCCCCCCTAGAACCGGAGGCAAATTTAGCATACATTTCTGTAATCCCCAAACCAGGCAAGGATTCGAGCGAAGTATGTAACTATAGACCAATCTCTCTCATCAATAATGACATGAAGATTATGATAAAAATGTTATCCTATAGATTAGCATCTTTTGTAGGAAGCTATTTTCACAGAGAACTGGTTGGGTTTATCCCGGGGCGACAGGGGTTGGATAAGGTAAGGAGAGCAGTGGATGTTATCTCCCTTCCCAATTCGGGCTGGGACGGAGGTCCTCCTCAGGAGGGTTTTCTTCTATCCATAGACCTTCAAAAGGCCTTTGACACTGTGACCTGGCCCTACCTATTTACAATACTAGAGAAATGGGGATTTGGGACCAGCTTCCTTAATATTTTAAAAGCCTTATACTCCCTTCAAAAAGCCCAGGTTAGACTTCAAGGGCACCTCTCGGACCCGTTCCTAATCACAAAGGGTACTGGACAGGGTTGCCCCCTGTCCCCTCTCCTGCTTGCAATAGCAATAGAGACACTAGAAATTGCCATTAGAGGTCACCTGGACATCCATGGAGTCAAATGCGGTCAATTATCCCACAAATGTGCGCTTTTTGCAGATGATGTCCTACTTTTCATCCCTTCCCCTCTCATTTCCACCCCTAACATTCATCAACTTCTAAACAAATTTGGACAGGTTTCAGGCCTAATAGTCAACATGTCGAAATCAGTCGCCCCCAACATATCGACTCCCCAGACATTATTAGAAAGATTGAAAAAACACTTTCCATTCACCTAGAGTGATAATTCCATACCATATCTTGGCATACATCTAACGCACAATATTAATCGGCTATATAACAGGAACTACCCTCCCATGTATAAAAAGCTTAAAGAGTACCTGGAACAATGGTCGTTGTATAAGATGTCATGGCTGGGGAGAGCAAATGCGATTAAAATGACCCTATTACCAAGAATCCTCTACCTTTTCCGCTCCCTACCCATACCAGTTACTAAACTTCATATAGACAACCTCCAATCGGCCATAATCTATTTATTTGGGGGAAAACAAACCACCGCCTAACAAAAACAGTCCTCTTCAGACAGAGAAAGAAGGGGGGATTAGGGCTACCTAACCTCTGGTGGTATTACCAGGTGGCCCAGCTTAGCCAAATTTCAATTGTTTACTCTAAGAACTCTAAACCAGACTGGGTAGGGATGGAACGTCAAGCTGTTCTGAACTATACCACTGACTTCTTGCTCTGGCGACCATCCAGAAGTAGGCCCCCAATTCTCTCCCCTACTCTATCCCACTCAGTAGCGTTGTGTGACTCTATATGTAATAGGAACCTTCTAACATCTGAATGGCATCCCTTGGCCCACATGTTTCACAACCCCCAGTTCCCTTCTGGGATGGACATTAAGGCCTTCCAAGGGAGGCTAGATAAAGGCCTTTACCATATAGGACACTTCTTCAACTCAAATGGACCTCTCACGCTAAGCTTTTGTACCTCAAAACTAGAAATGCCCTCCTCTGAGAAATTTTGCTTCCACTAAATATCCCACTTCCTACACTCCATACTAGCTCAACATTCACGCCCCATATCTGTCACCCCGTATGAATAATGGTGCTCGTCAGCCACAGATACTAAGGGGGGAATTTCCCTGATTTACTCGGCCCTAGCTGAACCGTCAGGGAAAGCCTCATACATGCTGAGCTGGGAACGTGACCTTGACATTGACTGGGACCTGGATATTTGGCACTCCCACATATCTAGCGCCTACAAGGGGATGCTAAATATATCTTTAATCAAGGCCAATCTCAAGGTCATGTCCAGCTGATACCTGGTGCCCACACGCCTAGCAAAATATTACCCGCAATCCTTACCTTTTTGCTTCAGGGGATGTGGTCACCTGGGAACTGTCCTACACACATGGTGGCAATGCCCCCAAATTAGAGGCTATTGGAATAAAGTATTTAACTTGATTCGGAGGACCACAGGGATTGCGGTCAACCAAGACAATAGCCTTCCTCAATCATAGGATTCCTCAAATTCCCAAAACCACCCGGATTCTTATTAATTTTATTCTCCTTGGAGCCAAGATCACAATGGCATGGGCCTGAAAATCTCCCTCAGTCTCCTTCTTTACAACTAAGTGAAGCGCACTACCCCCGTAGGAGCTGCTGGGTAGTTCGTTCTTTCCTGAAGTGTGTTCCGGTTACCCCCTTTCCCTCACAGAATTGACACGACAGACAGTCCATGAACATTTAAACTTTAGAACTCTATTTAGCTTCTGGTGTTTCATTGCTGTATTGCATTGAAGAGCCACTCTGAATAACTCCCAAAGATTTAGGCAATGAAAATACATCACTCAATCCAGAATATGTAAAGCCATTTCTTGATAGAACTTCCATCTTGCACTGGTTCCAAATGTGTAATGCATCTTTCCTTCCTCCTGTTAGTCACTATTTCCTGACTGCACAGCACTTCTAATTTAATCTTCAAGGACGATACTCTGATTAAAATCCAAGAGATGTGACTTTTTTGTATTACTCCAGGGTGTTAGTTCTTTAAGGCCCACTTCTATTCCTTTTCCTGGACCCGCACTCTAACCCCTTTAAAGTCTCTTAGAAGCACTGTTCCCCTGGGTGACACTCACATGTGTTACCGAGCGACCAGCCATGATTCCACAGAAGATCCTCTCCCAGTCCTTGTGTCTGTCAGTAGTAGCTATCTCCATGTAAACTCTCCTGCCGTCTCTTCTCTACATGCACATTCCCCCTCCCCCGCAGGGGAGAGCTCCAAAGCTGTACCAATCTCTACATTCTTCCTATCTGGATCTCCAAACTCCCACAGACCAACCCCAAGAAGCATGTGACCTTGCCTTTTAAAGAAGTCCCGCCTCTGCCCAAGCAAATTAATGACTGGTCCAGAGGGGTCCCCAGGAAACTACCTGTCACTCTATTCCTGTATTCCTCCCACTTTCCAGATCAGGTCATGGGAAATAAAGGAAACTACACAGGCAGAGTGTAGGTGGCCACACCTTCCTCTACTCTATTCAACCTCCTATGCCAATCAAACCCACCAGCTTACATAACAGGGTAAAACACTGGTAGTTTAGCCTAACTTTAAACCTAACTATCTAATCTAGCACACACCTAAGTAGGTGGGCGCTACATAAGCAAAAAATCTCTTGGATTTTGTCCCAAGAGAGAATTTCCAATACCATACGCGACACCTTAGAGACCTTCAAATGCGTTTGGGAACCCTGGGCCCGTTACATTGGGGTCTCCTTATAGATGTGAGGCCTTTCTGTAGTACTTGGGACCGACGAGCAATCGGGCTCCATGCCCTCCTCCTGATCTCCGTGTGGCCATCACTACAACCCCCCTCCCCCTCTCTTTTCTCTCTCTCTCTGCTGCTTCTCTCTTTCCTTTACCTCTCAATCTCTTATGTCTACTCCTGTTCTTAGTACTCAGACAAGCCTCTGCAGGCAGTCATTACTATTATAATGGCGATATATCCTCTCTCCTTTTACTTCTCAATGTTATGATGCAGTCTTAGTTTTGAGTTTATACATATAGTAATTATTGAGTATGGCCTCAAGTTAAAGATTAATATACAACAAATAAAAGTGCCATCATCCAAATTTTAGATGAAAGAAATGAGGGAGTGGAGGTGCGAGAGCAATTGCTGCCACTGGCCTACGTATGTCCACGCCTGAAAAATTAGATTTTGGACTATCTCGGCACTTGATAATTAATAACGATTGATTAATCATAAAAATGTATAAATTTTAATGCGTACAATACAAAAATATACAGACAATATATATTAAAAACAACAGTTTGTATACACCACAATTAACAAGTTACTGATGGGTAGGGATGAGCCGAACACCCCCCTGTTCGGTTTCCACCAGAACATGCGAACAGGAAAAAAGATTGTTCGGACATGCGAACACCGTTAAAGTCTATGGGACACGAACATGAATAATCAAAAGTGCTAATTTTAAAGGCTTATATGCAAGTTATTGTCATAAAAAGTGTTTGGGGACCTGGGTCCTGCCACAGGGGACATGGATCAATGCAAAAAAAAGTTTTAAAAACGGCTGTTTTTTCAGGAGCAGTGATTTTAATAATGCTTAAAGTCAAACAATAAAAGTGTAATATCCCTTTAAATTTCGTAGCTGGGGGGTGTCTATAGTATGCCTGTAAAGGGGCACATGTTTCCCGTGTTTAGAACAGTCTGACAGCAAAATGACATTTCAAAAAAAAAGTCATTTAAAACTACTCGCGGCTATTGCATTGTCGGTCCGACAATACAAACAAAAGTTCATTGATAAAAACGGCATGGGAATTCCCCACAGGGGAACCCCGAACCAAAATTAAAAAAAAAAAATGATGTGGGGGTCCCCCTAAATTCCAGCAGGTCTGGTATGGATATTAAGGGGAACCCCGGACAAATTTTTTTTTTTTAAATGACGTGGTGGAACCCCTAAATTCCATACCAGGCGGAAGGGTCTGGTATGGATTTTAAGGGGAACCCCGCGCCAAAATTTTTTAAAAAAACGGCGTGGGGTCCCCCCAAAAATCCATACCAGACCCTTATCCGAGCACGCAACCTGGCAGTCCGCAGGAAAAGAGGGGGCGACGAGAGAGCGCCCCCCCTCCTGAACTGTACCAGGCCACATGCCCTCAACATTGGGAGGGTGCTTTGGGGTAGCCCCCAAAACACCTTGTCCCCATGTTGATGAGGACAAGGGCCTCATTCCCACAACCCTGGCCGGTGGTTGTGGGGGTCTGCGGGCGGGGGGCTTATCGGAATCTGGAAGCCCCCTTTAACAAGGAGACCCCCAGATCCCGGCCCCCCCTGTGTGAAATGGTAAGGGGGTACCCCTACCGTTTCACTAAAAAACTGTCAAAAATGTTAAAAATGACAAGAGACAGTTTTTGACAACTCCTTTATTTAAATGCTTCTTCTTTCTTCTATCTTCCTTCATCATCTTCTTATTCTTCTGGTTCTTCCTCCGGTGTTCTCGTCCAGCACCTCCTCCGCGGCGTCTTCTATCTTCTTCTCCTCGGGCCGCTCCGCACCCATGGCATGGGGGGAGGCTCCCGCTCTTCTCTTCATCTTCTTCTCTTCTTCATCTTATTTTCTTCTTCATCTTCTTCTCTTCTTCTCTTCTTCATCTTCTTCTCCAGGCCGGGGCGCACCCATGCTGGCATGGAGGGAGGCTCCAGCTGTGTGGCGCGTCTCCTCTTCTGAGGGTTCTTAAATAATGGGGGACGGGGCCACCTGGTGACCCCGCCCCCCTCTGACGCACAGTGACTTGACGGGACTTCCCTGTGACGTCACGGGGAATGCCACAGAGAAGTCCCGTCATGTCCCGTGCGTCTGAGGGGGGCGGGGTCACCGGGGGGCCCCGCCCCCCATTATTTAAGAACCGTCAGAAGAGGAGACGCATCACACAGCGGGAGCCTCACACCATGCCAGCAAGGTTGTGGAGCGGCCCAGAGAAGAAGATGAAGAAGAGAAGAAGAGAAGAAGATGAAGAGGAAGATGAAGAAGAGAAGAAGATGAAGAGAAGAGCGGGAGCCTCCCCCCATGCCATGGGTGCGGAGCGGCCCGAGGAGAAGAAGATAGAAGGCCCCGCGGAAGAGATGCTGTACGAGAACACCGGAGGAAGAACCAGAAGAGCCAGAAGAAGAAGAAGAAGATGAAGGAAGATAGAAGAAATAAGAAAGAAGAAAGAAGAAGCATTTAAATAAAGGAATTGTCAAAAACTGTCTCTTGTCATTTTTAACATTTTTGACAGTTTTTTAGTGAAATGGTAGGGGTAAGTACCCCCTTACCATTTCACACAGGGAGGGGCCGGGATCTGGGGGTCCCCTTGTTAAAGGGGGCTTCCAGATTCCGATAAGACCCCCACCCGCAGACCCCCACAACCACCGGCCAGGGTTGTGGGGATGAGGCCCTTGTCCTCATCAACATGGGGACAAGGTGTTTTGGGGGGCTACCCCAAAGCACCCTCCCAATGTTGAGGGCATGTGGCCTGGTACAGTTCAGGGGGGAGCGCTCTCTCGTCCCCCCCTCTTTTCCTGCGGCCTGTCAGGTTGTGTGCTCAGATAAGGGTCTGGTATGGATTTTTGGGGGGACCCCCCGTTTTTTTTTTTTTTTTTGGCGCGGGGTTCCCCGTAAAATGCATACCAGACTCAAGGGTCTGGTATGGAATTTAGGGGGACCCCCACATCATTTTTTGTTTTTTTTAAATTTTGGTTCGGGGTTCCCCTGTGGGGAATTCCCATGCCGTTTTTATCAATGAACTTCTATGTGTATTGTCGGACCGGCAATGCAATAGCCGCGAGTAGTTTTAAATGACTTTTTTCCTTTGAAATGTCATTTTGCTGTCAGACTGTTCTAAACACGGGAAACACGCGCCCCTTTACAGGCATACTATAGACACCCCCCAGCTACAAAATTTAAAGGGATATTACACTTTTATTGTTTGACTTTAAGCATTATTAAAATCACTGCTCCTGAAAAAACGGCCGTTTTTAAAACTTTTTTTTGCATTGATCCATGTCCCCTGGGGCAGGACCCAGGTCCCCAAACACTTTTTATGACAATAACTTGCATATAAGCCTTTAAAATTAGCACTTTTGATTTCTCCCATAGACTAGCGAACTAGCGAAAGCCGATGTTCGAGTCGAACATGAGTTCGACTCGAACTCGAAGCTCATCCCTACTGACGGGTTCCCCCGTGAAGTTTCTGTTGGAGAGGGGTATACATAAGGTTCCTCAACCGGTTTCGCGGTAGAAAACTGCTTCTTCAGGAGGGGTGGTCTATAAAAAATTAATATATTTATAGCAACATAGAAAATGCAGCAAACAAATTTAAAACAGCATAATACATTCAATAATATCAAGGGAGAAGGCCAGCTCACCCACTCACGGAACCAGTAAAACGATAGGACCCAAACAATTCCCCCCACGGTGGACACGGGGGATTGTAGAAACAGAATCTGGTTAGAGGATAATAGAGATTAAGAATATGGAAGCTAAATATGTTTTGAGATGCACACCCAGGTGTAATGGGGTAGTGAGCTGAGTAAGAAAGTGATGAGGTGAGGGTGGATACGTGTGAGGGGGACAGGGCAAATGGAGGGGGGGTGAAGGATGGTGGGGAGTGAAATGAGAGGATATGGAGGGGGACAGGGACAAGGGGATGGAAGGGGGAGGAAGTGGAAAGGGGAAAAAGGAGAGGGAAAAGAAGGGGGGAGGAAAAGGGGGGAAAAAAGGGGGGAGAGGGAAGGAGAAGGCAGGACAGGGAAAAGGGGGGGTGGGGAAGGAGGACAGAAGGGGGGAGTTAGGGACAACCAAGGAGGGGAGGGAGGGGGGGGAGAGGGGGAAGGGGGGAGAGAAGGGGGGAGAGAAGGGGGGGGAAGAAAGGAGGGAGGGGAAGGGGACAGGGAAAGGACGGAGGAGAGGGAGGTGCCACAAGGATAACCACAAAACATCCGATTCATCAAAAGATATATATAAATGGAAACACTATAACTCACCAGGCTATTAAGCTGACCAACCATAAATGCATGGGCTGAATATACCAAAACACGGTGTATAACGGTAGCAGTAAAGTAAGGGTTACTCCCAAAATCAAACAATTGCCACTTAATGTCTAGGGATGCAGCGGAGCTGACACTTGATGTATAAGATCCCAGAGTGACACTGTAGTCTGTAAGATACGATGATAATTAAAGTAAAAAAACTGAAGGTTAGAGGCCAGAGAGGGTGAGGGAGAGAGAGGTAGGGGAGGAGAGGACACCAACCTCAAAGCACACCAACCTTCAGATATGACCATCCACCGTGACAGTCCAGCGGGAAGAGTCTGTTAATGCTCACACAGTGGTCTGCCATAGACCACTATATGAGCTTCCCAACCCTGTTGGCATCAGATAACGCCGCTGTAGGCGGCGTCTGACGTCACAGGGTCTGTTTACCCACACTGCGCAGGTGCACCAGTCGCGCTGATACAGCCTGAAGACCGGAGGGTCCAGGCAAGTGCAGTGCAAGCAGGAATAAGAGCATCCTGCCAGGGTAAAAACGTGTCCTCCAGGGGGAGAAGGGACAAGGATACCTGCAGAGCCTGATAAACCGCTGAAGAGAGGGGCACAGCGTGTCTCCTTAACAGCAAAACATTATAATGTGAAGTAGAAAAAACATAATGATAAAAGACTGTATATAATGAATATATGAACTTCTGGGAATGTAACACCCAGATTGTCACTAATCCTAACACAAATATTGGGTTTAATCACATAAATGAAGTGACACTAGACGATCTACATTAATTAAGGTATCATACCTGTTCAAACTTCATAATGTTGACGAAAAATAAGTGGGTAAGAGAATAGGTGGAAGGGGGGGCAGGAAGAAGAGGGGGGAAGAGGGGGGGGGGGGGGAGGACAAAGGGGGAAGGGAAGAAAGGGGGGGAAGGGGTTAGGAAAGGGAGGGAGGGGGAAAAAAAAGAGGGAGGGGGGCGCAGGGGTGGGAAGAAGGGGGCAGGGAGAGGAAACAGGGGAAGGGGGGACGGGCAGTGGGGGGAAAAGGAAAAAGGGGAAGGGGGTGTGGATTGAGAGGGGAAAAGGGGGAAGGGAAAAGAGGAGGAAAGGGGGGGAAGAAAAGGGGTAAAGGTAGCTAAAACAATTCATAAAAAGGGTTTGTACGACACCATCTCGTTGAGGCCAGGGGGGAGGGTGGCATTGAGCCGCTCTATCCATAATGTTTCCCTCTGCAGCATTATACGGTCCCAATCGCCCCCCTGGGGTTTGGTTGCACCACCTCAAGGACTAAAAATTGGAAAACAGAGGTATCATATCTATGATAAAGTCCAATATGTCTACCAATAGTAGTAAGTTTACCACTCTCAGAATAATAGATGGTCACCAATCCTCTGCCTGAATTCTCGAATGGTCTTTCCAACGTAAAAGGCCTTGCAGGTACATAACACAAATAAATGACCGCCCTGGTGCCACAGTCTGCAAAAGTCCGTGGGGTAAAAATTTCCCCATTGGGTAAAACAAACTGTTTCCCCTCGCGAACCCAGAGGCAACGGGGACAATCACCACATCTATATGTGCCATTGGGTCCTCTCCAAGGAGGCTTAGCAGATGTGTAATACAGGTCAGTCGGTCCCATAGGGAACATGCCTTGCGGAACACCAATTTAGTAGGCCGCACGTGTTTGCCTAAAATGTGGTGTTCAGCGAGTAGGTGCCAGTTGTTGGATAGAATAGTTCTGAGTACATTATGGTGAGCTGAATATGTGGTAATAAACCTTACAGGATCATTAGAGGAGGAGGGTTTGGGACGATTAAATAACACAGAGTTTCTGGAGCGTGAAGGTCAGTGGGAGAGTATCCTCGCAGTAGGAGTCGTTCACGTAGCGCCTTGGCCTGAATCCCAAAATCACTTTCAAGCGTACAATTTCTGCGCAACCGCAAGTATTGTGTGTATGATAGACAACGCAACAGTGATTTGGGGTGAGCACTGGTGGCGTATAGCAAGGTATTGCCAGCTGTCGGCTTGCGGTAAAGATCAGTACCCAGGGTGCCATCTTGTTGTTTGATAATATTGAGATCTAAAAACGAGATCTGATCAGTATCAATTTTGAAGGTGAATTTTAGGTTGAGGTCATTATCGTCTAACTTGTGGAGGAAGTCCAAAAGTTTGTCCTTGGACCCGGTCCATACCAAAAATAGATCATCTATGAAGCGATACCACAACAGGGTGTCGTCAAGAAAGTCTGCATACCTGTCATCCGAGTGGACGTGTCTCTCCCAACCACCTAGGTAGAGATTTTTGAATAAGCTGGGGCACATGATGTCCCCATGGCAACTCCGTGGGTCTGCAAAAACAACTGGTCGTTGAAGGTGAAATCATTTTTGTCAAAATAAACTGTAGTAGTGCAAGGATAAAATGGTTAAGAGGCCATGTGGTGGTATATTGTTCGAATAGAAAGGATCCAGCCATCCGTACACCCCGCTCGTGGGGGATACTAGAGTATAGAGCCTCAATATCAACTGCCACGAGCAGGGCGTCAGGAGGGATCTGGATCCCCTCTAGACTTTGCAACAGGTCTGCGGTATCCCTGATGTATGAAGGAAGGCTGCGTACATGAGGCATCAAAAATGCATCGACAAACTTACTTGCGTTGTCAGTTAAGGAACCTATCCCCGAAACTATAGGTCTCCCTGGAGGGGTCTAAAAATTTTTGTGAGTTTTTGGGAGGGAATAAAAGGTGGGGACACGAGGGAACTTGGGGACCAGGAACTCAAGATTATCCTTGTCAATGAGGCCTGAAAAAAAAGCCAGTGCAAAGGATCTGGAGTTCCTGGGCAAAGGATGACACATTAGATTGAGAAATGGGTTGATACCAATTATGATTGTTAAGAATTGGTATTGATTATGCGTCATTAGGACGATGTTGCCGCCTTTGTTTGACTGTTTGATGACAACATCAGAGCGCCTTTGCAAAGATTTGAATGCTTTAATTTGGCTGTGATCAAGGTTTGGGGAAAAGTCAGGCCAATGCTGCTTTTTTTTCCAAATAACATTTTATTATAATATTTGTATTACAAGCATACATAATATGTAGAAAATGGCAAAAGAAAAAGAAGGAACATATAACGGAGTGCACGTATATAACAAATCCCTTCATTTTTCCCTGTTATATTGCTCAAAACTGTTTGAGTTATTAGGGTACTCGGGGTATAGAGATAGGGAAAGGAAGAAAAGGAAATGAAGGAGGGGGGGGGGGGGAAGGTTGTTATAGAGGAAACTTATGTACTTATCATGGTGGATCCTCTCGAAGATGCCACAGCTCCCATACTTTATTGTGTGCTTCCAGCCTGTCCTGAATTCTGGCCGTCATCTTCTCCATCATCTCCACATCTTTGATTCTGGCGTATAAAGCTTCAGAAGTAGGGGGGAGGGTTTTTTTCCAGTATAAGGCGATAAGACATCTTGCCGCTGTAAGTATGTGGCGCATTCGTTTTTTGTAGGGTGTGGGAATCTTTAGTTGTAGGACTCCTAAGAGGAATGACTTGGGGATCATGGGGATCTGTACCTCCAGAAGGCCCGCCAACAATTGCTGAACCGCAGTCCAGAAAGGAGTAATCAGTGGACAGCTCCAAAAGAGGTGGAGGAGGGTCCCTCTTTCTTTTTGACATCGCCAACAGCGATCAGAGCTAGAAGGGTATATGGAGTGGAGGATGTCTGGGGTCATATACCAGTAGAGGAGGATTTTATAGGTGTTTTCCTTATATAGAGTACAGAGGGAACTTTTGGCTGTCTGGGTCCATATCGTCTGCCATTGCTCCATGGGTAGTTCCTCATTGAGGGCTTTTTCCCATTTGATCATATAGGCATGTTTACCTTTAGTTTCCAGTGGGTAGGCATTTATTATTTTGTACATATCAGAGATTAAGCCCTTCTGGGCCGTGCCCCCCAGGATTAGGTTTTCAAAAGACGTTGGAGGGGAGAATTGTAGGTCAGGCGATATGGACAAGGCATAGTGTCGTATTTGCAGGTAACTGTAGAAAGCTGTATGTGGCAGGTCATGTTTAGTCTGAAGGTCAGAGTAGGACAATAGCCTGCGGGATCTAGGATCTACTAGGTGTCCATAGTGAAAAAGGTTCCGTGACGACCATGGATGAGACATCTGGTGGGTGAGACTATCTGGAATTTTGGGGTTGCAGACAAAGGACATTAGAACTGATTTTTCTGAGGACAGCTCATGTAAGCGGGATAGTTTGATCCACAATTGACGAAGCTGGGACATAGTTCCCAATAACCGCCCAGGGGGGACCTCTGCCCTCGTGTTCCATAGTAAGCTATTTGGGTGGATTGGGGCTATCCAAATTTTTTCAATTTCTGTCCATCTATTATAGGACTTTTGATTGAACCATGAGGTTATTGCTCGTAATTGGGTGGCTTGATAATATTTAATGAGGTTGGGGAAGGCAAGGCCTCCATCTGAGTGCGCCGCCATCATCACCGATTGGGGAATTCTATGGCGTTTATAATTCCAGGTGAATTTAAAAAGGTCTGATTGAAGTTTACTCAGATGGTTGCGGGGGACAGGGATGGGTAGTGTTTGGAAGAGGTAAAGTAATTTTGGGAGGATTGTCATCTTAATCGATGCGATCCGACCTAGCAGGGAGATATGGTGTCTCTTCCAGGATGTAAGCAGGGCTCTGATGGAACGGAAAAGGGGAGGAAAGTTTTCTTGGTATAGTGTGTTAAATTTTGTGGTGATGTTTACCCCTAAGTACTTCAGTGATGTGGTTTTCCAATGGTATGTGAAATTTGCCATCAGATGTGTTATTTCCGTTTCCGAGATATTAATTGGAAGGGCCTCTGACTTAGAAGTATTAATTTTATAGCCCGACAGGGCTCCGTATTTGTCGAGTTCTGCATGTAGATTTGGAAGGGAAATTCTGGGTTGGGTTAGGGTGAGAATCACATCAGCGAATAGTGAGATCTTAAACTCCCGGCCCCTGACTGAGATTCCTCGAATATCCTGGTTGCCTCGAATAGAGGCCGCCAGGGGTTCGACACAGAGTGCGAATAGTAGGGGTGATAGTGGGCATCCCTGGCGGGTGCTATTTGTTATTGAGAAGGTGGGGGAAAGAGCAAAAGGAGTTCTAACCTGTGATGTGGGATTGGAATAGAGATGTTTTATGGCTCTTAGGAATGGTCCCTGGAACCCTGCATGTTGTAATGTGGCGAACAGGAAGGGTCACCCAAGTCTGTCAAAGACCTTTTCGACATCCAGACTAAGTAGCAAAGACGCCGATTTTCGCCCTGTTCGCCACATCCACCAGGTCAATCACCTTCCTGGTATTATCTCCTGCCTGTCTAAGGGGGACAAAGCCCACCTGGTCTTTATGAATAAGGGAGGGGAGGATCATGTTCAGTCGGATTGATAATAGTTTAGTAAAGATTTTTAGGTCTGAATTCAGTAGGGCGATGGGTCTATAGTTAGCACATAGGGTAGGGTCTTTGTCTGGTTTGGGGATCAAAGTAATAAATGATCGTTGCATGTCTGAAGGGATGGGGGAGTCTCGGTAAAAGGCGTTAAAAAGTTTGCACATATGTGGTAAGAGAATGGGAAGAAAAGCCTTATAATATCCGTAAGGTAGTCCGTCCGGCCCTGGGGCTTTGTGGGATGGGAGGGTCTTAATGGTCTGTTCTATTTCCTCCTCGGTGATCGGCATGTTTAGAGTTGTCAGGTCAGAGGTTAGGAGCTGTGAGACTCCACTCTGTGTTAGGTAACGTTGCATGCGCTGGAGAAGGTCTGGAGGAGTGGGATTACTGGGAATATTAGGATTATTGTACAGGTCTTGGTAATAGTCTGCAACCAATGCTGCTTTTTAAGGTCTCTAATGGTGGCTTAAAGGAATGCCCAAATCTCAGGGCAGGTATTTAAGTCTGGAAATCTGCATGAACGTAGTCGTTAGGTAGTGATACACTATTGGAGGTGGAAGTGTGACAAAGTGCAATGGAGTGGGTGCTCTGAGAAGGAGCACCATGAGATGAGGTCCTCTGAGAGGGGGTGCTCTGAGAGGAGGTACTCTGAGAATGAGTGCCCTGAGAAGGGCCAGGGTCCTCAATAGCTCCCTCATCATAGAGGAGCATGAGGTCACAGAGCGCCCGGAACTCCTCCATGCTGAAATGTCTGGTACGCTCCGTGAGCTCACGCCCTAAGTTTAAATTGGTGCAGTCAGTGTCAAAAATGAACCTGAAAGTGAGATTGCGTGCGAATAGATACAAGTCCTGGATCGTCTCAGTGACTTTGAGAGCATCCAGGGGACAAAAACCTAAACCTAGTTGAAGCAACGAGGTTTCCTCGTCAGTCAACTGGTAGGGGGTGAGGTTTATAATGTTGAGGTTGGTGTCATGTTGGGAATGTTGTGTGGAAGTTGTCTGGGTTTTAGTACGTACGTGTCTAGGTTCCCCTGCTGTTTCTTCAGGTATAAAAAAAATAGGTCTTCATTGACCTTGGTGTATTTACTTGTCATTAGGGCTGAACTGAGAACTTTCGGAATAGTACAGTGTAGAGTAGAGTGGCCCACAGCCCCTTCCAGCGAGGTAGTGGTATCTGATGGAGTTTGTGTAGGAAGTGCACGTGCAGATTTGGGAACTTTGGGGCCTTTTTTGTCCTTCTTAGGGTTGGCTGGTGGAGTACCACCGCCAAAACGTAATCTTTTCCGTGAGGAATTGGTTGCTGGTGTAACAGTTGAACGGGCATTACTTTGAAGGGAAAAAGTTGATGATAGAGACGAATCAGATTCGGCTTCCAAGGCGGGGGTTTCTCGTGGCACTAGCCCGAGGGAAACCCCTCCTGCCTAGGTTCCTCCCAGACCATCGGTAGGCATAGCTTCCTAGGAGAGGACCCAATGGCACATTTAGATGTGGTGATTGTCCCGGTTGCCCCTGGGTTCGTGAGGGGAAACAGTTTCTTTTACCCAATGGGGAAATTTTTACCCCACGGACTTTTGCAGACTGTGGCACCAGGGGGGTAATTTATTTGATGTTATGTACCTGCAAGGCCTTTTACGTTGGAAAGACCATTCGAGAATTCAGGCAGAGGATTGGTGACCATCTTTATTATTGTGAGAGTGGTAAACTTACTACTATTGGTAGACATATTGGACTTTATCATAGATATGATACCTCTGTTGTCCAATTTTTAGTCCTTGAGGTGGTGCAACCAAACCCCAGGGGGGCGATTGGGACCGTATAATCCTGCAGAGGGAAACATTATGGATAGAGCGGCTCAATGCCACCCTCCCCCCTGGCCTCAACGAGATGGTGTCATACAAACCCTTTTTGTGAATTGTTTTAGCTACCTTTACCCCTTTTCTTTCCCCCTTTTCCTCCTCTTTTCCCTTCCCCCTTTTCCCCTCTCAATCCACACCCCCTTCCCCTTTCCCCCCCCACTGCCCGTCCCCCCTTCCTCTGTTTCCTCTCCCTGCCCCCTTCTTTCCACCCCCCACCCCTGCGCCCCCCCTTCCCCCCCTCCCCCTTTTTTTTCCCCCTCCCTCCCTTTCCTACCCCCCTTCCCCCCCTTTCTTCCCTTCCCCTTTGTCCTCCCCTCCCCCCTCTTCTTCCCGCCCCCCCTTCTTCCCGCCCCCCCCTTCTACCTATTCTCCTCTTACCCACTTATTTTCTTCAACATTATGAAGTTTGAACAGGTATGATCGTCTAGTGTCACTTCATTTATGTGATTGAACCCAATATTTGTGTTAGGATTAGTGACAATCTGGGTGTTACATTCCCAGAAGTTCACATATTCATCATATACAGTCTTTTATCATTATGTTTTTTCTACTTCACATTATAATGTTTTGCTGTTAAGGAGACCCACTGTGCCCCTCTCTTCAGCGGTTTATCAGGCTCTGCAGGTATCCTTGTCCCTTCTCCCCCTGGAGGACACGTGTTTACTCTGGCAGGATGCTCTTATTCCTGCTTGCACTGCACTTGCCTGGACCCTCCAGTCTTTAAGCTGTAGCAGCGCGCGCTCGTGCACCTGCGCAGTGCGGGTAAACAGACCCTGTGACGTCAGATGCCGCCTACGGCGGCATTATCTGTCGCCGACAGTGGTCTATGGCAGACCACTGTGTGAGCATTAACAGACTCTTCCCGCTAGGCTGTCACAGTGTATGGTCATATTTGAAGGTTGGTGTGCTTTGAGAGCGGTGTGGGATGTGTTTTCTCCCTCCCCACATCCCCTACTGCCGTCCTTACTCCCTTCCTCTCCTCCCCTCCCCTGCCTCTCTCTCCCTCACCCTCTCTGGCCTCTAACCTTCAGTGTTTTGACTTTAATTATCATTGTATCTTACAGACTACAGTGTCACTCTGGGATCTTATACATCAAGTGTCAGCTCCGCTGCATCCCTAGACATTAAGTGGCAATTGTTTGATTTTGGGAGTGACCCTTACTTTACTGCTACCGTTATACACCGTGTTTTGGTATATTCAGCCCATGCGTTTATGGTTGTCAGCTTAATAGCCTGGTGAGTTATAGTGTTTCCATTTATATATATATATATCTTTTGATGAATCGGATGTTTTGTGGTTATCCTTGTGGCACCTCCCTCTCCTCCGTCCTTTCCCTGTCCCCTTCCTCTCCCTCCTTTCTTTTCCCCCCCTTCTCTCCGCCCTTCCCACTCTTTCCCCCACCTCCTCCCCTCCTTGCTCGTCCCTAACTCTCCCCTCCTGTCCTCCTTCCCCACCCCCCCCCTTTTCCCTGTCCTGCCTTCTCCTTCCCTTTCCCTCCTTCCCCCCCGCCCCTTCTTTTCCCTCTCCTTTTTCCCCTTCCCACTTCCTCCCCCTTCCATCCCCTTGTCCCTGCCCCCCTCCATATCCTCCCATTCCACTCCCCACCATCCTTCACCCCCCTCCCTTCGCCCTGTCCCCCTCACACGTATCCACCCTCACGTCATCACTTTCTTACTCAGCTCACTACCCCATTACACCTGGGTGTGCACCTCAAAACATCTTTAGCTTCCATATTCTTAATCTCTATTATCCTCTAACCAGATTCTGTTTCTACAATCCCCCGTGTCCGCCGTGGGGGGAATTGTTTGGGTCCTGTCGTTTTACTGGTTCCGTTTGAGTGGGTGAGCTGGTCTTCTCCCTTGATATTATTGAATGTATTATGCTGTTTTAAATTTGTTTGTTGCATTTTCTATGTTGCTATAAATATATTAATTGTTTTATAGACCACCCCTCCTGAAAAAGCAGTTTTCTACCACGAAACTGGTTGAGGAACCTTATGTATACCCCTCTCCAACAGAAACTTTATGGGGGAACCCATCAGTAACTTGTTAATTGTGGCGTATACAAACTGTTGTTTTTAATATATATTGTCTGTATATTTTTGTATTGTACGCATTAAAATTTATACATTTTTATGATAAATCAATCGTTATTATCAAGTGCCGAGATAGTCCAAAATGCAATTTTTCAGGCGTGGACGTATGTAGGCCAGTGGCAGCAATTGCTCTTGCACCTCCACTCCCTCATTTCTTTCATCTTGAGTTTCTACATGTTCTATCATCCTTTGACAGGACACACTACCTTGGACAATTACGACCTTAAACCAAAAAAAGTTGACCCAACAGGTCGTTAAAGGTCTCCTTGAGATTCTCTTGTATTTTTCTTAGTAGATTTAATGGATTGGGGCTGAGGGGCTCGGCTGCCCACGGCACAGCTTGCTCCCATACGGGGTGCGGTGAGCAGTAGGGTGACTCGCTGATAATAAGAAATGCTTTCCACTTGATACTGTTTCTCAATCACATTTCCAGAAGATCACACAGGAAAGTTACACGAACTGGGCGTGTTCAGAACTTTGAGGAAGTACCTGTCCACAATTGCTGCTTTCAGATCATCTAATGAGCCTTTTGTCGTTCCAGCTGTGAATCACCAAGGAAAAGAGACTACTGCCTGGACTCTAGCAGGCTTGGTTGTGCCGGGGGGGGGGGGGGTTCTTCTGTTATGATTTGAATTAGATAAGATTTTTGGTTTTGTCAAGCAGTACCCACCCAGTCGGCTGGTTATTTATCACTAGTATGCTACCATGTTGGCGTCAGGAAAATGGAAAATTGTATCAAATACTTACCGTAATTTTCCTTTCCTGCTGCCAAACCATGTTAGCATACGGGCTCGCCCTGTATGTTTCGGTATGTGGCTTGTTACAAAGAATGGGGGGGCGGCTAACTAGACCTAGACCTTTTTTTATGCTATTTACTGGTCCAGAGGGCGTGGTCAAGAGGCGGAGCTCTATCACTAGTATGCTGCCATGGTTTGGCTTCAGGAAAATTACAGTAAGTATTTGATACAATTTTCAGGGGCTTTTTCCCTACTAAAATTCTACTTGTGCCCAGCTTAATGTACTGTGTCTTATTATAAAAGAAAAGAAGAAACGCAGCGTTGGGCGGAGCCAGAGGACCTGACGTCACCACACTCTCAGCTGATCGGCTACGGCTTTGGCTGTGTTTTTTAATTGCAACAGTGTTTTGCCCTGCCAATGCTTTGATGTCAGTTCATGGATTAAAGCATTTTAAACTACTGCACAATGAAGCGCCTCTTTTTATTTTAAAATACACTATCTCCTGGTACGAGCAGTCTTGCTGGAGCAGTGAACGGAGGAGATTGTTCCTGATTGCCGCCACTGAAATTTGAACATCTGACGTGGAGGGAAGCCTGTCTCCACTCAAAGATCAGCTGTTCCTGACACCGAAGGGAATCTGTTCAAGCTCGCACAATCTCCGTAATAGGGATCCATCAATTCTGGTAAGCAGCCCCCTTTTTCCTGTTTTTTACTGGCTTAGAAGATTCAGAGAAGATTTAATGAAGACATAATGAGGAATTACACCTCCGGTTTATGATACCATCAATTCCCATATAAACTATACATTCTTATCCACCTATATTCACAATACAATTTCGTTTAAATCTGGGTAGTGCACTAAGTTTTTCTTTTATATTGCATAAACCTCATGTTCAAGGTTTTTTAGTTGCAGCACTCAGGACTATTAATGTTTCATATATTTGCATTCTTTGTGTTTTTTCATGTATTTTTAAATAGATTTTCACCAAGTGAATTTTCACATTGTTTTGTCACCACTGGGGGTAGCGCGGAACTTTTACCATATACTGTGTCTTATTAAAGCAGAGCTCCACCCAAAATATAAAGTTCTACTTTAAGGACTCGTCCCTCGCTCCTCTTGAAGAATTGGCACTTTTGAGGAACTTTCTGTTCCGACTGCCTAGGCCAGTGATGGCGAACCTTGGCACCCCAGATATTTTGGAACTACATTTCCCATGATGCTCAACTACACTGCAGAGTGCATGAGCATTAGTTGTAGGTGTTGTCCATGCCAGTTCCACGACCATGATACATTTTTCCCCTCTTGTGCTTCTTCTCATTTTTTTTTTGAGAGAAAGGACTTTCACCACAGGGTTTTTGATTTTTTTTTTTTGCTAAATGAAAAAAGATAAAAAAAACGTTTATTTTTTTTAGTTTCTGTTATAAAATTTAGCAAAAATTGAAAATTTTTCTTCACTGATCAGTGCCCTGATTATCAGTGTAAACAAAGTATTGACAGCCTTGCCGGGTATCAGCAATCCTTTCCTCAAACAGACAGGGAAAGTCTGTTTACATGTGGTCAGCTGTGATTGGACACAGCTGATCACATGGTAAAGGGCCACTCTAATTGGCCCTTTAGCACGATCTGTAATCAGCTGTGTCCAAAGGACACAGTGGTTACAGAGCATGCTGGAGGCGGGGTACTGGGAAGGACATCCATGGACATCCTCCCAGAACTGAATGACTGCACTGTTGGCTATAGTGTGGTCAGGAACAAATTAACGCTTTGCCATCTTTTTAAATAAAAATAACATTTTTATCCTGGATTGTTGACCTCCTGCAGCCACTTCTTGGCTACATGCCCTCCAGTGATGGTTGTGTGTATTTGTGAGAGGAAATTGCAGAGCTACTTGTCCTGTAAAACTGCAAGTACATTAGTGTAGCAGTGTTCCTGTAGGAGCCGCTGAGTGTTGTGGTCCACCTCTCACCCTGCCCAGCCCGGCAGTCCATGTGCTTGTTTTTGTTTGTTCTAAAATTCCCTTAAAACAATTAATTGGCATGAGCTATGTACGCTCCCTGTACATACTACTACTTCTCCTGCAGCACTTTCCTTGCTCGTAGACTTTTCCTCTTCCTTCCGCCTGCACATCTCTTAACTCCCAGGAGCAGCTAGCACATTTAAAGTTAGGCCTGACACTGACCCAGCCAGGCTTTAGCAACTGCCCTTTGCAGGCAGGGACTGCGGGCCCCTATAGTGTAGAAAAAAAAAAAAAAAGAAAGTCTCTAGAGGGAGGTCTTAGTGATTCTGCCTGTGAGTCACCAGCTGCTAACTCTGAGCCACTCCCAGCGCCAACAAACCAAAACAAACAGGCCTGGCTGCCAGTCAGGCCTGCCTAAATTTAACTACTCTACAGAACAAAAATCCTATTCTAGCACCTACCTAAGTAGAGGGTGCTACACTAGTTCTGTATGAATGCTGGCCAAATCGAATGTTCCTAGGATATTTTCTCTCCAAGTCAGATGTGCTTCATCCATGAGAATAGCAGAAATCAAAGAAATACTTCATTGCGGCCACTAGATGGAGGTGATGAGCATAAATAATGGTTTTCTACAATCTTAGGGCACCATCTAGTGGCCATAATGCTGTATTTTCCTGATTCACTCTATTGCATATGAATGAATAGCGTTCTATGTGGTGAGAAAAAAAACCCAGTAACAATCAGTTTTGCCACCATTCTTACAGACAGAATGTACATGCAATTTACAAGATGACTAGCTCTCCAAGGATTTCATAAAATACATCCATAAAAGGGTATGTTGAACTTCCCTTATTTGCTACCTTTAGCCTAGGTTCACATTGATGCGATTTGACATATGGCGCCGCACCGATTCCCAAAAGTAGTTTCTGTTCTACTTTTGGTGACTTTGGGGTGCGATTTGTATAGACATCTGTGCTGGAACCCGCTCAGATGTCTCTGAAATCGCCCCCAAATTTGGACTGACATGCTGGAATAAAATCGTGCGAGTTCAGCTGAACTTGCATGATATCAATCCCGCTGTCAGTGTGAACCTGGGCGGACTCTGTTAAATACATCATTGGAAGCATTTCGTTATATATGTTTGATTAATGCAAACAAAAAATGAGTTAATCATGTCAGAATATCCTCTGTCTATTTAGCCCTCCTAGTTCTTATACTGTCACTCCACTGATTGGTGCTTGCCTCTGGGTCCCAAGCCAAGCGGCCTGCTGCATTGTGAACACAGGAAGTCACTGGCTTGGCACAGATGCCATTCAGAGAACACTTTGCATTTTCTCAATGAATGCAAAGCAATCTCCGATTGGACAAGCTGGAGATTAAGGTTGTGATGTCACCGCTGTGCCTCTCTACCACCTTCAAGGAGGCCCATATACTGTGAATATGCCATTTTGTGAAGCATGTCTAGACTTCAGGTGCTGCATGCAGGAAGCCCATTGAAGACTATTAGGATGTAGCGGATGCACATACTCATCCTAATGTAACAGGCGTGTGGGTGAGAGTGAGTGGCCTTGAACACAGATAGTTTGCGTTTGGGGCCACTTACACCTGTCACATTAGGACAAGCAGTTGTGTCCGTGCAGCTGCTGCATCCTAACGGAATTCAATAGACTGCAAGGAAACAGCCTGTTCACAGTATATGGGCCTTAGCACCCATGGGAACATGGCCTAATGGTGACTTAGTAGCACAGTTTAAAAGATAAAATGGCCAAAGCTTTTTTTAGCCATACTTCTCTTTTGGGTCAGCGTAATTACTTAATTACTTGTGAACTCCTGTGATCCAGAATCAGCTGACAGTGTCAACTGATGTCACAGAGCTGTTCCAGGCTCTAGAAGAATGCAAACAATGTCAGCAGGGGCGTGGATAAGGTGGGGTCAGGGGTGTTCAAACCCCCCCCCCCCCCAAAGCATCCTGGCAAAATGCCCAGACAGTGTCCCTACTGTTTAGCCTCAGCATTAGCACAGTAGTAGCAATCAGAGTTTCGGAGTGCAGCAGCCAACACGCCTTCCATTGTGCCCAGTCCCCTCAGTTTATTAAGGGTCCCCCTGAAAAGCATGAAATTACTGCGAGGTCTCAGATGCCGGCAATTGACAGTGCACAGTTGAGGGAAATCCTAGACTCCTCCTCGAGGTATCATATGACACAGCCGAAGGGAGACTGGGGATGCAGACGTTTTCCTACTTCTGTGCTGAATCTGAGGTCTGGTAAGTGGGGAGGCATCAATTTTCTGTTTTAGAAATGAGGAAGTCTAGGGGAGTTGCTTTTGGTGGGGGGTTAAGTGGAAAGGGGGGTGGGTTTGCTTTTAGAGAAGGGGGGGGAGTTTCTTGTAGAGAAGTTTACAGGCGATGGTTAATGGCAGGGATTTGCTTCTGGGAGGGAGTTTGGATGAAGGGAGATTTTCTTCATAATTAGGAATCTTTGCTGGGTGAGAAGGTATTGACTGAGGGAGATATTTTTGCTTTGGTGGTCGGTTTAGAGACAGGGGGTTTAATTTTTGGAGGATATTTGAGGAAGGGAGATATTTTACAGTGGAAATCTTTGCTTGGGGAGAGAGGGTTTTTTTTTTCTAATTATACTTACCTAGGTGGATGGAGCATCTGTCCCCAGTTGCTTCTAAGCCCAACAACAGAGCGATCAAAGACCGCTGATTACTCAGTTCTCAGCCTTCATTGAGCAAAGAGTGGTGACTGTCCGTCCCTGGCTCTGCCCCCACCCCCTCCCCAAGCTCACTGGAATACCAGGCTGTGGAGGAGGCAGGAGCGGCTGGCTCAGGGTCTCTGTGGCTCACTGAGAGGCTGAGCGAGCTGCTGGTCCAGGCATCTGGGTGAATCCTGACTTTAAAGTTAGGATCTTTCCACAGCCGGGACCTGCTGAGAGATGTCAGCTGACAGCAGGCTATAGCTGGCTGTCAGATAAAAATGGGTCACAAAAGTGCAGAATGAATTACGCTGCATCCCAGGACAAGTACAACCAAGCGGTATGCTGTCCCTTGAGAGCGCATGCACCAGTGACATCACTGGCTGCTTTGCATGTGAATATCTCCTAAACACCATATATTTAGGAGATATTCCCTATACCTACAGATAAGTGTTATTATAGGCTTACTTGTAGGTACAAGTTCAAAAGCTAGCTGGGTTTGCTACAGTTTAAGACTGAATAAAAGCCAACCATATTGACCAGGTGGAAGGGCATCATCCTGTGGTAGACAGTGCACAATATTTATTTTTTCATCTCTTAAAACATTTCATAAAATTTCTTAGAACACTTTTTTAAGGTTTAAATAAATCACTGAATTTACTGCCCACCACAATATGTTGCCCCTTGCACCTGCTCAACTTGCACAGAAAGGTTAGCTAAAATCCAGTATTGGGTCTCATTTATACATCCTACATGACCATGGTACAGCAAGTATACTGCAAATACCTGCACCCAGGATCAGATGTTCCAATCTCAGCTCAGCCTGTACACCAGAGTGATGGGCTGAAATGAGCCAAGGCTGTCTGCTGCTGTAAACATGTATCCACATGTTACATCCAGTGGTTACCTGCAGGTAGGGATACATTTTTGCCCTTGGATAAAATCTCTCTGCATCCAGGGTCAGAAATTCGTCCCTAACAGCAGGTAACCACTGTGATCCACGGTTTGTTAGTGTGTCCCTCAGGCTCAATCAATGTGGGGAGTAATGTAGATGATACCAAATGTGCTGCAAGAGTGCCTGCAAGGGATGGAGCTCATCCCAGCTCCTGTATAGAGGTCGACCGATATATCGGCCGGCCGATATATCGGCCGATATTTGGCGTTATTTACTTAATCGGCATCGGCCGATTGTGCTGATAAAAAAGGCCGATTGTAACTTCAGCCGTGACTTGCAAATGACTTCTGTAATAGAAGTTAATGCAAGTTGCCTTAAGTTATCTGTGAAGTTTTCTTCTCTCCCCCTCTGGGCAGCCTGCCAAATCTGATAAGAAGATACATTTGTATCTCTTTCAGGTTCTTTTTATCAATAGACTGAACTCCGTGGAGAAGTTTTCAGTTTAACCATTTAAAGACTAAATCTTTTCTGACACTTGTTGCTTACAAGTAAAAATCCTGTATTTTCTGCTAGAAAATCACTTAGAACCCCCAAACATTATATATATTTTTTTAGCAGAGACCCTAGGGAAAAAATTGGTGATTGTTGCAATATTTTATGTCACACGATATTTGCGCAGCGGTCTTTCAAACGCAATTTAAAAAAAAAAAAATACAGTGATGAATTAAAAAAAAAAAACCTAAGCAGTAAAGTTAGCCCATTTTTTTTCGTCCAAAAGTTTTGATTACCTGTTTTTGTGTATTTAATATTTAAGATAGTTTTTTTTTTTTTTTTTCGTTTTCTAAATTATACATACAAGTGAACTGATTGGAGGTTTGTTTTGTTTAATGTTTAAATGAAAAAAAATTTCTGTATTACTTAAGGTTGCTTTCACACTGGAGCAGGCATGCGTTGATGGTAAAACGCTGCTAGTTTTAGCGGCGCTTTACCGTCATTTTAGAGGCGCTATTAGGCTGCTAGCGGGGCGCTTATAACCCAGCTAGCGGCCGAGGAAGGGGTTAAATGCGCCCCTGAAGCGCCGCTGCCAAAACGCTTTTCAGGCGCTTCGGCAGCGGTGCACATTCATTTCAATGGGCAGGAGTGGTGGAGGAGCGGTATTGCACCGCTCCAAAGATGCCGTTTGCAGGACTTTTTTTTACATCCTGCCAGCGCATCGCCTCAGTGTGAAAGCACTCGGGATATCACACTGAGACTGCAGGGGAGCCGTTTTACAGGCACTTTACAGGCGCTATTTTTAGCCCAAAAGCGCCTGAAAAACGCCCCAGTGTGAAAGGGGTCTAACTGTTAGATTTTATGAGATGAAGGGAAAAAAGAAAAAAAAAAAAAAATCGGCCAAATATATCGGCCCAAAAAAATCGGCATCACATATCGGCCATCGGCCACCGCGATTTCTAAATATCGGCATCGGCCAGAGAAAAACCCATATCGGTCGACCTCTACTCCTGTAGTCACTGAAGGGAAGAGAGGAAAAAAATCCCTGGTGCCACACATCCACGGAGTCCTCTGGTAATGTAGTAGTGATGGGAGAGACCTCAGCCTGGGTTCCCGCCAGGCCACACCCCAACGTGTTTTGCTTTGTCCCCCGGAGTTTAAACATGGGGACCACTGGATGTACAAATACATGTTAACAGCAGTGGCTCTTTCCAGCCCATCACTCAGGTGAACAGGCTGAGCAGCTGACAAAAACTGGAACATCTGGGATCCTGGCTGTAGGTATTCATAGTATATTTGCCATTCCATGGCCATTTAGGACATATCCATGAGATATAAAGCCTGGTTCACACGGCAAGTTTTTTTTTTTAGTTCAACCCAGCAGGCTGAAGGGAGAAAAAAAAAAAAAAAACTAGGGAGCTTAGGAGGAGCTCGCTGTACTAATGAGTACACTACCGCACCACAACTACGTGCATTGCGTTCTATTTAGTTGAATGGGGATCATTTTTACTGCATTGCAAAGTCTCATGGCCCCACTCTGCTTTTACATGTTTTTACCATACCTCCCCCAACATAAAAGTGTAAATGATGCCTTTAAGTTTGAAAGACCTGAATCCCCCCCAAGGAAAAAAAATTATCTACGGCCCTGAATGTCAGGATCCACCCAGATACCTATATAGCAGCTGGCACTAGGCCAGTGTGCAGTCTGTTTTGTTTTATGGCTTTACTGTAACCAGACTTCCCCAGTCTTAAGAGGGCAGCAAGGTGAGGCATGTCCAGTAAAGCCATGTGTATTTGCTATCAGTTTGGAATCTCATATTAAATAGTTTTGGTAAATCTAAAGTTGATTGTATGAAGATTGTACAGTCAGAGTGTAAAGTGTATGGTGACCCTTAGGCCCCGTTACATTTTTAACACGTTTTTAATAGCGCGTTTTTGGAGCAATACCATTTATTTGAAAGGGTCTCCCTCAGCCCCAAGAACGTGCTAAAGAAGCTCATGTACCAAATTATGCGCCGAGCAAAGCACATTTTGCACTGGGCGTTTGCGCAAAACATGCAACTGCTACCCACAGTTGGGGTGCTATGAAGAAATAATGGCACTGCAAGAAAATTGCACAGATGTGAACAGGGCCTGCTACAAAGTTGCAAGTGTGACATTGTTCTTATGGAAAAGATTATATAAATAAAGCTGAACTTTTAATTTATAATTTTTAAATTAAAATTATACATTCCCTTTAAGATCACATGTACTACCTTCCTTTCTTTTTTGAAAACCACCACAACCACCACCTTGCTTCAGGTGTCATGCAAGGACAGCATTTACTTGCTGAACTAAGATGCCAGATCCGTAGGTTGTCACCAAGGCTGGTATTCAACTAGGTCAGTCTATGTTCATTTCTATTGGAGGATGGGAACTTGAGTAGTTTACAGAAGAAAGACAACATTGTTTTCTGCTAATAATTCAGATCATTAAGCGACAAAGGACATTGGATTTCTGGCAGGTACTGAAAACACAAACAAATGCAGCCACCAATTCTATGGACTGATTGGCTGCAATATATTACATTTTTGTCCTGGGTTTAGATACACAGTTCACCTTTAACAGAAAAATGTCTATGCAGATAAGGGCCATCCGTAGATAAAAACAAACTGAGCAGCTTTGACTAAAGTTGAATAATGCTCTTGCTATAGGTGTAGACCACTTACATACCTCATGAAGCCCGACTGGAAAAACTCCCAGGATGTTGCCAATACAAGCCCAGCTGTTACTGTTCACCTTCGCCATTACAGAAGTGAGCTCTTTCTCTGATTTAAATCCCCTCACGTGCTCTTTATCTCCCCTGATGCTGTAGCTTTGAGCTGTGTTTGAGAGCTCACTTCTGTGAGTGTGGAGGTGAGCAGTAATGACTAGGCCTCTCTTGGCAACATCCTGAGGATGTTCCAATCAGGCCATATGAGGTACCTAATTGCCCTACACCTATAGCAAGGCCTTTATTCAACTTTAGTCAAAGCTGCATGGTTTGTTTTTATCTATAAATGCCCCTTGTCTGCATAGGCACGTTTCTTATAAAAGTGAACTAACCCTTTAAACAAGCAAAGCAAACATGCCTGAAAACCACTAGTCTGCAAGAGTTGGGCCTCAGCCTGCTCATTTATTCAATAGTCAATTGCAGCCAAAATGAGCATTAAACAGTGTAAAACCACACTGCCTACTTATATTGGTATTCTTTAACCACTTCCGGACCGGCTCACGCCGATATACGTCGGCACTTTGAAGAGAGATATCGTTGTTATGGCAGCAGATAGCTACCATAACCATGGTATCTTCTTCAGTGAGCAGTCTGGTTTGAGATAAAAGTGGTCTCTGCGGCGGATTCGCTGCAAGATCACTTTTATCGGCGGCGGAAGAGTGCCCCTCCTGCCGCTCTCCGGTGCCCTTTGCCGCTTACCAGAGCCGTCAATAGCGGCGGAGGTGATCGGGTCCTCTCCCAGGCTTGGTAAAGAGACGAGTGAGGGGAAGGTGGCCCCCACCCGTCTCCATACCATTGCAGAACATTGCAAAACATAACTTCCGCCCATAGATATTAAAGCAACATTTTTTTATTTTATTTTTTTTTAAATGACATTTTATTTTTTATTGCATTTTAGTGTACATATGAGATCTGAGGTCTTTTTGACCCCAGATCTAATATTTAAAAAGGGCCTGTCATGCTTTTTATCTATTACAAGGGATGTTTACACCTCATTAAAAACAAAAAAAAATTTTAAACGTTCCCCGTCCCGCCTAGCTTGCATGCAGAAGCGAACGCATACGTGAGCATTGCATATGAAAAAGGTGTTCAAACCACACATGTGAGGTATCGTCGCATTCGGTAGAGCAATAGTTCTAACCCTAGACCTCCTCTGTAACTCAAAACATGCAACCTGTAGAATGTTTTAATCGTCCCCTATGGAGATTTTTTAGGATAAAAGTTTGGCGCCATTCCACGAGCGGGCGCAATTTTGAAGTGCGACATGTTGGGTATTAATTTAACATTATATTTCACAATATAAAAACTTTACTGTTGTCTTATTTTTTTAATTCAAAAAAGTGCATTTTTTCCCCCAAAAAAGTGCACTTTTAAGACCGCTGTGCAAATACGGTGTGACAGAAAGTTAATTATATATATATAACACACACACAGGGAACGGAAAGTATTCAGACCCCCTTAAATTTTTCACTTAGTTATATTGCAGCCATTTGCTAAAATCATTTAAATTCATTTTTTTTCCTCATTAATGTACACACAGCACCCCATATTGACAGAAAAACACAGAATTGTTGACATTTTTGCAGATTTATAAAAAAAGAAAAACTGAAATATCACATGGTCTAAGTATTCAGACCCTTTGCTCAGTATTTAGTAGAAGCACCCTTTTGATCTAATACAGCCATGAGTCTTTCTGGGAAAGATGCAACAAGTTTTTCCACACCTGGATTTAGGGATCCTCTACCATTCCTCCTTGCAGATCCTCTCCAGTTCTGTCAGGTTGGATGGTAAACGTTGGGGGACAGCCATTTTTAGGTCTCTCCAGAGATGCTCAATTGGGTTTAAGTCAGGGCTCTGGCTGGGCCATTCAAGAACAGTCACGGAGTTGTTGTGAAGTCACTCCTTCCTTATCTTAGCTGTGTGCTTATGGTCATTGTCTTGTTGGAAGGTAAACCTTCGGCCCAGTCTGTGGTCCTGAGCACTCTGGAGAAGGTTTTCGTCCAGGATATCCCTGTACTTGGCCACATTCATCTTTCCCTCGATTGCAACCAGTCGTCCTGTCCCTGCAGCTGAAAAACACCCCCACAACATGATGCTGCCACCACCATGCTTCACTGTTGGGACTCTATTGGACAGGTGGATGAGTAGTGTCTGGTTTTTTTCCACACACAGCGCTTAGAATTAAGGCCAAAAAGTTCTATCTTGGTCTCATCAGACCAGAGAATCTTATTTCTTACCATCTTGGAGTCCTTCAGGTGTTTTTTTTTAGCAAACTCTAGGGCTTTCATGTGTCTTGCACTGAGGAGAGGCTTCCGTCGGGCCACTCTGCCATAAAGCCCCGACTGGTGGAGGGCTGCAGTGATGGTTGACTTTCTACAACTTTCTCCCATCCCCCGACTGCATCTCTGGAGCTCAGCCACAGTGATCTTTGGGTTCTTCTTTACCTCTCTCACCAAGGCTCTTCACACCGATAGCTCAGTTTGGCCGGACGGCCAGCTCTAGGAAGGGTTCTGGTCGCCCCAAACGTCTTCCATTTAAGGATTATGGAGGCCACTGTGCTCTTAGGAACCTTAAATGCAGCAGAAATTTTTTCATAACCTTGGCCAGCTCTGTGCCTTGCCACAATTCTGTCTATGAGCTCTTCAGGCAGTTCCTTTGACCTCATGATTCTCATTTGCTCTGACATGCACTGTGAGCTGTAAGGTCTTATATAGACAGGTGTGTCAAGTCCAATCAGTATAATCAAAACACAGCTGGACTCAAATGAAGGTGTAGAAGCATCTCAAGGATGATCAGAAGAAATGGACAGCACCTGAGTTAAATATATAAGTGTCACAGCAAAGGGTCTGAATACTTAGGACCATGTGATATTTCGTTTTTTCTTCCTAATAAATCTGCAAAAATGTTAACAATTCTGTGTTTTTCTGTCAATATGGGGTGCTGTGTGTACATTAATGAGGAAAAAAAATGAACTTAAACAATTTTAGCAAATGGCTGCAATATAACAGAGTTTGGGGGATAAGTAATTTTCTAGCAAAAAAAATAATTTTTTTAACACCAAATCTCAGAAAGAGGCTCGGTCCTAAAGTGGTTAATGAAATAAAGCTTAAAGTGGTTGAAAACCCTTACATATACCCAGTGAAGGGACTATCCTCTGTGATACACAGTGACTAAACAAATCCTTCTACATACAGTAAGTTGTATCTGTCTATCTGCAGTCTTCTCTACATCCGATCAAAGTCCAGAATTTATAAAGCTTGTCTGAGAGTTTTAAAAAAGGGGCGGAGAGCTGAAGTTACACTCTGTAGAGCTCATTGAGGAGACCACTTAGAGCCGATTGGATGGAAGGGACATAGCTCACAGGAACAGAGCTGAGACCGTCAATCAGCAGGAGGTCCCTCCCCTGTCACCATTTTTTTCTTGGTGTCAGAAAAAGTTGTCAGAGTCGATTCATGCCGATAGCAGAGAAACAAATAGCAGCAAACAGAAATCACAGTTTTAATTGAGACAAGTTCACACTATACAGGGATATGCTTGTTCATATTTCATGTCTGAGGTTTACAACCACTTTAACTCTAGGTAGAGATAAAAGACACAAGTAATTGAGACATTGTGTGCAAGTGCCTGAATTTGATTTGGCATCATCTTGTAATTATTTAAATATAAGGTCAACTGACCTCTCACTGCCTGGTTTCTAAAGTGTCAATCACAGCCAGACAGCTAATGAGGAGAGAAGGGGGGGTGCCAAGCTGAGCCTTCATGTCTGAATGGACACGCAGAGCAGTGGCTCGGGAGCGTGTCAGCTTGGGTGCCCCCATTGCAAGCTGCTTGCTCTGGGGGCACTCGGCAGGAGGGAGGGGCCAGGGGCGCCGGTGGGGGACCTGAAAAGAGGAGGATAGGGGCTGCTCTGTGCAAAACCACTACACAGAAGAGGTAAGTATAACATGTTTGCTAATTTTTTTTCTTTTAAGTTTTTGCCTTTAATATCACTTTGAGGGTTACATCAAGAGTGTTGATCAGCTTCAAGTAGGAGGCTATTTATACTACAGTGAGGATGATGGTGTGACATGCTGATGAGCTAAACTTCCACTGAATGTCCAGGTTAACATGTTCCATCAAACACAAAATGGTAAAGAAAATACTGTAACACATAATCTAACTTCCATAATAAACCAATTAAAAAAACAAGACAGGCTTTATTACAAGATCTGGTTTTATTTTAAATATTTGAGAACCTAGACAACAGAGCTTAAAACATAAGATGGAGAATGCTTTAGGGTATAACTTTGATGTTTACCAGTACATTTAGCACAGAGTTCCCTTGTTCTGGAACCTAATGGTGGTTGTAATGAAAATGCATAACACAATGTTGTTAAAGGATCCATTCGTTCATAGTCAAGATCGTAACCATGTATAGGTGGGTTGGACTCACATCTCTTGGCTTCCAATATTTTTCCTACACTCTAGCTGCAAGATCTTCTTTCTAGAGTTCCAGGTTCCTCCCCCTCCCAACCTCAGAGTCTCACTCCTCCTACTGCATTTTCATGGTATAAAATGAAAGTCTGACATGGAAGAGGAGATTTGATACAGTGACAGTTACAGTGGAGGCTTTGAGCTGACAAAATATCTCCAGAAATATGAGAAGCTAGTTTGTGATTCAATCTACTGGCATGTACAGGAACTCTTAACACATTTTGTTGAGTGGGTTTAATGAAAGAAAAGGCCAAAAAAAAATAATTTTCTTAATTATGGTAATGCATCTCTGTATTTACCATATTTTGCAAACCCCTTTTCCATTTATTCAACCACGTACACCAAGGTATCTCCAATGTCCGCCTTTAGACCATTATCTGCTATGTGCACTCTCTTCTCATTAAGGTCAATGTGGAAGGCAGCTTGTGGGGAGATGACAGTTTTACCAGCTTCTTCTTTTCCCAGTACTGGAACACGACGAGGACCAAGCACTGGGTCATCATACCTCATAAGCTTCACCTTTGCAACATCTACAAAGAATTAGAGTAAGAACACTTGTTTGTTTAAATCCATGCAACAACATATTGAAAATTTCACACGCAAAGAAATAGTAACTTTCATCGTACACACTCATCCAGTCATTGAAGCATTGCATTACAGAAGTTTCGTGTAAACTACACAGAACCGAATGATAAATGGGTACAGTGTAAGAGGGCAACGTGTAAGGTTGACTTAAAGGGCAACTGTATACAACTAGGTGAGACAGACTCAGCAAGGGAAGTGGCTGTATTCATTAAAGGGTGACTTGTAGCAAAGGTACAATTGCTGTTTAAAAAGAAACTTCAGTCCTCTCTTTATTGGCTCCGTCCCTCCCCTCCGGACACCATTATGGCCATGTGCAGAATTCCCAAAGGGTTCTGCCCTGCCTTCCAGTCCTAACAGCATTCTTCAGCACATTTGTGCACATGGAGGAGATTTCCTATGCATGATCAAAGATGGCAAAGGTTTAGAACTTCCGAAACTGCCATCTTTGCACATGCACAGAGAAACCTGTGCGTGCACAGGTGTGCCACAGGGCTCACTCAGGAACCAAATCTCTGTGGCACATCAGCTCACGTACAAGCGGGCTGGGGGGGAAGCTCATGCTTGCCTAGCCACTTCCGGACTGCCCATCGGCGTTTTACGTGATGACTTTGAAAGAGGATATCGTTGTTATGGTAGCAGCTAGCTGCCATAACCCTGGTATCCTCCTTTTCAGTGGGCACTCCGCTACAAGATAAAAGTAGTCTCTGCAGGGGATTCACGAGATCACTTTTAACAGCGGCAGGAGAGGGCCCCCCCCCCCCCCCGGCGATCCGGTGCCCTCCGCCGCTTATCGGAGCTGCCGGAGGCAATCACGTCTGTCCCCTTGCTGGGTGTGGAGACGAGTGAGGGGAAGATGGCCCCCACCCGTCTCCATATCACTGCAGGGTGGAAGCGACGTCAAAATGTCACTTCCGCCCATAGCTCTTATAAGGCCATTTTTTTTTCATTTTTTTAAATGACACAAATTTTTTTTTTTTTTTATTGCATTTTAATGTAAATATGAGATCTGAGGTGTTTTTGACCCCAGATCTCATATTTAAGAGGTCCTGTCATGCTTTTTTCTATTTCTAGGGATGTTTACATTCCTTGTAATAGGAATAAAAGTAACACATTTAAAAAAAAAAAAAAAAAAAAAAAAAAAACAGAGTAAAAATGTCAAAAATAAAAGGTAAAATAAATAAGAAAAGAAAAAAAATTTAAACGTGCCCTGTTCCGACGAGCTCGCATGCAGAAGCGAACGCATACGTGACTAGTGTCCGCATATGAAAACGGTATTCAAACCACACATGTGAGGTATCACCGCGATCGGTAGAGCAATAATTCTAGCCCCAGACCTCCTCTAACTTAAAACATGCAACCTGTAGAATTTTTTAAATGTCACCTATGGAGATTTTTAAGGCTAAATGTTTGTCGCCATTCCACGAGCGGGCGCAATTTTGAAGCGTGACATGTTGGGTATCAATTTACTCGGCGTAACATTATCTTTCACAATCTAAAAAAAAATTGGGCTAACTTTACTGTTGTCTTATTTTTAATTCAAAAAAGTGTATTTTTTTTTTTTTAAAAAAGTACGCTTGTAAAACCACTGCGCAAATACGGTGTGACAGAAAGTATTGCAACGACTGCCATTTTATTCTCTAGGGTGTTAGAAAAAAAAAATGTATAATTTTGGGGGGTAATTTTCTAGCAAAAAAAAAAAAATGTTTTTAACTTGTAAACAACAAATCTCAGAAAGAGGCTCGGTCTTTAAGTGGCTAGGTAAAAAATGTGGAAGTGCTGCTTTACAGCATGAAAAAATGTCAAAAACAACTATAAATCTAATTGGGAGGGAGGGGGAGGCAGGGCAATATGGCATTTACATAAGGGTTAAGGTCCATTTTTGGTTTACTTTTCCTAAATAGTCTACATCCTTCATAAGTGTAAAGAAATAGTAAAAAAAAGTTTCCCATACCCTTCTTTATGGCAGCATAGTGTTTTCTCTAAAACTACAGTTCCCTTTTAGGTCTATCTGACTTTGCCCTTTTTTCCTTGCATACGATCAATTTTAGATGCTTCACTGAAATTCTTTTTGGCATGTTACAAATGCACATCATTAAATCCCAAGAAAAAGTATCTATTGCTGCAGGAGGGTTACAATGTAATTGTGAGCCAGTCTATCTTAAACTTTAAAAAAATTCTAATAATGTGCAGAGAATTAAACACATTCTGTATGATCTTTGCAAATTACTAGGCCCCATATTAAGCACTACACAGAGCTTTCCCAGGATCTCAGGGGTGTTTGGTCATTATGCATGGTAATAAGATGGTTACGGAAAGTCGTTGTCTTCTGCCTTTGCAATTCTGATCATAAAAAACTGTATTCCACTCAGGCTGTAATAATTGCTCATTAAATCCATCCTTACTGCAAGTGATTTGTAGAGATCCTCTGAGACTCATAAAGAACACTCTTCCCAGCTCATCACTCTATTGCCCCCTTTCTGTCTGGAAGTTACCTTTGATCCCCCGATCAGTCTTCATTAGGCGCCTTATTACCGAGTCTCTGCTGTCTCCCTGCCGGATCTCAATTTTCATGGAAAAGTGGCCATTTGAGGGCTGGGGGTTCACTAGATATACAGGCACTCCAGGCTACAAAACATAACGAGCACACAGTACAATATAAAACATAGAAATAACAAGTGATACGCAAAAATAAAAAAGTGATTTTTTTTTTTTCCTGTGATACATTACCCAATATCAGTAAATACAATACAGTGACAACTAAAGGCAGGTGTTCAGTAATTCAAATACTAAACCCATGATGCATAGCAGGCAGGCTCGTGTTCCTATCCACCATGATGATCAGCACTGCAGGTCCCACAAAGAGCAAATATTGACTGCCGTGACAGAAGGACCAGCCGAGGGGTCAGGTCACTCCAGTACAGTTGTCACAGCTGATCCCATCACAGCAGGGAACTGCATGTGCTTGATGGCAATGCTCGGGGGACTACTATCTTTATCCAGTCTGTCACACAGGACTGCAGTTGATTGAAGAGAAAAAAAAATACATCAACTGGAAAAAAAAAAAAATCAGAAAGCAAGAAGGAAAAAACAAATAGGTCCTAACACCTAAGCCCTAGGTAAAAAACTGAGCTGTGTGCTGCAGTTAGAGGGTATAGCCACCAGCAGGGGACCACCCTTTGGGTGTATTTTTATTTTGGTTGCAACATGTGTCCTGGCAACAACAAACCCATCCATTATGGTTTCAATGAATGGAAGAAAAACTGACTTTTCCAAAAGTAGACACTTGTGTACTGCTAGGTAAGCCACAGACACCCCCATGACACAGGGCTTGGGCCTCTTGATTGGCTGCTTGACCACTAAACACTACATTGTAGGTGGTCAAGAGGGAGCATGCATGTGTGCACCATACCTAAAAGTGCCATTTTGTTTATAGGGTCAGTGATTGAATTGTTACGGTTCACAGGCTTGTTACTGGAAAGTTGTGACACCAGTGGGTATCTTCTATTTAACACTGGAGGTATTTTGGGTTTCATCTGCTGATGAGACAATTTTGCATCAAAATTTGAAAAATGTCAAAAGGAAGAATGGTGCGTTTCATAAAAAGCAATCAACTTCCTTGTTTAATTTTTCCAGTGCTAATTATGGAAATGCAGTTTTCTTGTCTGAAACAACTATAGTAGAATGAGACTCCAAGCATAGTGTATGAACAGCAAGGGAGATAAAGCTTTACTTAATATACTTAAAGCTCAACTTCAGGAATGTTTAGCTCTTAGTCACAGCTCTCAAAATATATGCCTAATAAAACTGTTTTATTAATTTAGTGATCAGACACTTATTTTTGCAGGTATACAACATAATATTGCTGTGAGGTAATTACTCTTTGCTAAATTCAATACTGGTCCTCCTGTGCTGGTGGGAGGATAAAACCAGGCAGCCCATGTCCAACCTGCTTGATTACAAGTTACATTTCAATTGATTTCATTGGCAGCACTTTTTATTATGTGAGCAAGTTAGAATTTCTTCGGCATTGATTTTACAGTTTGACCAATATCCTGGAATAATGGTTGGTGCAACGATTGTCTACTCTTTTTTTTTTTTTTGTTTCATTGCGTTGAAAATAGGAATTTAGAGAAATATAAAACTCCTCATCCCTCCAAGGCAGCCAAACAAAACACAGATCCAAGCTGCTTCTGGCTTAATTTTTCACAGAGGAGAAGGAGGAACAGATGTTTCGCCTTGTCCTTTTTTGCACAACCGACCCAACTGCTTACAGTGGTCTTGGGCTCCCTGGTGGAATGGCGAAGTCTGGAAACAGCAGCAGGTTGAGGAGCCCCCTTCCGAGCACTGTAAATGTGATCGTATGGCTTTAAAGCCGCTCTGATCACTTTTACTAGAAAGCCAGTCACTGGCTGAAAAATAGGATACCAGGATCGCGGCTGCAGCTGAAGCCATAAACCTGGTATAACTGCACATTTCCGAGTCTCTTAAAATACTTCCCCTTGGCTGGATGCAGTTAAAGTGTTACTAAACCCAGGACCCTGCATTCACTATATCTGGTCTCTCACAGTACACAGAACACAGAAATACAATTATTTTAGCAAATATAAACTGCTAAATACCTTTTCCCATCAGCAGTATATAGCAGTCTTGTGACTTCCATCAGTGTCAGGCTGAGCACTGGTTAAAGCTTGTAGGAGGAGTTTTCACTCTCCCCTGACTGTCCTATGAGGCATGCCTGCATGACCCCTGACCCTCTGTCTGGACAGTGCTGATTGGCCCTGTGCCGATCAAATGCACCCTCCCAAGAATAATATAAATAATAAAATAAAACAAAACTCTCTAGCAATACACACCAAAGGCTCTGTTCTAGCAGGAGATGGATTGAGGACAGTAAAAGAAGGGGAAGATCAGAGAAGACGGGATTGAACAGCTTTTTTTACACAGAGAATAATCCCCTTAGGTTTTACAGTGAGTATAACAAGCATGCTTTACTGCATATACAGACTGATTTTACTGTTGTGGGATTAGCAACACTTTACTATAAAGTTCTGCAATAGACAATATCTGATTCCTCATCCCCCCCCCCCCCCCCCCCGCTACAGGGCGACTACAATTTTTTCCCTGACGCTTGATATACACCACTGCCATGTAATTGTCTGACTGAATTCAACTTAAATAATCTCCCAGCAGGATGGTCCAACACTGCAGACACAGCCAAATCACCGAAGCTCTAGGACAGTGATGGCGAACCTTGGAACCCCAGATATTTTGGAACTACATTTCCCATAATGTTCATGCATTTTGCAGTGTAGTTGAGCCTCATAGGAAATGTAGTACCAAAACATCTGGGGTGCCAAGGTTCGCTATCACTGCTCTAGGATGTTGATTAGGAGACAAAACTCCCCCGACAACCAAGTCCCTTGCACTGACAGGGTGCCCAGGACTCCTCCCCAGCCTGACAGGCTGGCATCTGTCTTAAGGATGCTCCAAATGATGGGAAAGAAAGACTTCACATTTTTCAAGTTGGATCTCTGAGCCACCAAGCCAGTGATAACCTGGTCCTCAGTGCCGAACAAATCAGTCTATCCATGGACCAGATTAGCTTGTCCCTGGACAAAAGAATGTTGTTTTGTAGAGGTCGGGAGGTAAAGGCAAAGGTACTGCCTCAAAAGGAGGCTTACCATCAGACACAAGACTCATGCAAAAGTGCTGAGTCTCACATTTCCTGGACTTAAGAACTTGAATGGAAGAAACTTGAAGTTTCTCCAATGGCAGTAACACTCTGACCTGTGTTCAGGGCTAGACCCAGATACTCCAGACAATGAGTCAGTTCCAGAGACTAATTTCTGAAGTTTCAGAATCCCCTCGAACTGCTGTAACTTCTGGACAGTCAAAGCCATATGGTCATACAAAGCTTTCTGTTACTGTTCTTTCACCAATAGGTCATCTTAAAGGATAAGTTCACTTAAAAAAAAAAAAAAAAAATTAAAATAAATAAATAAATGCACATTTTTTGCAAGTAAGAATGTGTGCATTTATCGTTTTTTGTTGCAGGAGCCTGTAAAGCATTGTACCAGAAAACATTGGTACCTCGTACGAGGAAGCCAATACATTCTGACAGGAAGACTCAATTAACTACCACAGCGCAAACAGTACCATGATAGTTCATTGAAAACTACAAGCCGACAGTCGCCAAGGATGTGGGGACTTGTAGTTTATTCATATACAGAGCTCTATGTATGAATGACGTGATAACGTGGAAGGTGCCCCACACAACCACCCGGTTTTCAGTAAGTGATAGCTGGTACGTGGGATTTCTTCCACTACTGCTGCCACAGGGAGAACAAGCAGCGAGCGGCAGCTGCAGCAGTGGGAACGTTACATGTTCCACCCTAATAACAGGTGGAACATGTAACATGTTTCCAGGGGTGAACTTATCCTTTAAGTATTCCACAGTGGAGATGGCACAAGAGCACAGAAGGATCAGCACTTGGGTCAGGATCTTGGTAAACACCTGCAGTGCAGATGATGGGATGAAAGGCAGGGCCACAAACTGGTAGTGTAGGGCCATCACAGCAAAATGTAGTAAACAATAGTGCATTAGAAAGATGGAGACATGCAATACACATGCTTGATGTTCACAGAAGCCAGAGAGTATCCCTGTTTAAAGGGTGGCAATGACAGATTTGGTGAATTTAATGCAGCGTTTCAGCGCTTGAATAAAGACATTCAGAGCTTTAAGATCCAAAATGAGGCAAATGCCCCCTTAAAGTTTGGTAATGGTGGAGTAAAACTGCTCTGTCACAAGAATTGAGGCAATAACACTTTGGTTCAGAAGAACCAAGATTGCTCATTGAAGATCTGCTAATCTGTGAGGGGGCACAAGAAGTTTGGAGATGAGAAACCAAGAAAGGGAGATTCAGCAAAACTCCAGTTTGTAACCCTGGGATATCACCTCCTGAACCCAAGCATCAGAGACGCAAGTTGTTCAAGTATCTGTTAAGTTTAACAGCATCCCCACACTCTGGATTATGGATGCACACATTTATGAAGAATAAGATTTGTCTGTGGATTTGGCAGACTGCGTCCAGACTTGGAAGGTCTTGACGAAGAAGTCAAAAGAGCGAAGAAACAAAAGTTTCTTAACAGTCCGGTGGGGCAATAACTTCACAGACCGCTGCTTAGTCACCATTAGCATCCTTGATGATAGTACAATCAAGAGTTGGTCCGAGGAGATGTCTCTCAAAGTAAATCAAACGCTTTTTGCATAAGGGCTCTACAGTCTAGTACTACAACCAAACTGCCCTATGCATGTGTACCGACATAAGACCCATTCAAAAGATTAGGTGGGAAGCTTTCAGCAGTATTTTGCAAACTAAATGTAAGGTTACAGCCACTTGCTTAACAGGTTCAATAATGAAGATATCAACCACAGCAGATCTCTTTCAGGGAATTTTAACCAGTCACAGACATGGTTTCAAGAAATCATAGCAAAAATAATGTGGGGAGTGGGGCCGGCCAGTGAGAACAAAGCTCTAGAAAGGGCTGCCAACTACTTTTTATTTGGGTCCTGAAAGCAGTGTTAAATACAAAGGCAAACTTCATATTGAAGCTTACCAATTCACAGATGTGGTGGCTACATTCATTTTTTTTTTTTTTTTTTAAGGCTTTCTTTCCTCCTTTATTTTCACCTGTTGATCTAGCCAGTAAGTTATAGGGATAACCGCTTTGGATAGGAGTGGGCAATGGCTAGAAGGTAAATAGCAGCTTGTATAGAGGGGCAATAAAACATTGATGTCTAACAATTAGATATACAGTAAAATACAATCAGATGATAAAGAATAATAATAATAATAATAATGATAATATGAGTAATATAAATAATCAAATGATAGAAATGTCCAGGAATAGCGTGGGTGGATGACCAATAGTCCAAGCATAAAAATGGTGGGGGTGTGGGGGAGGTTATAAAGTCTAGGTATTGTAACCTCAGGGGGAGAGATACTGGCAAAACACAGGAGGCAGCATGCTTGAAGGCCAGAAAACACCTTTTTGAGGGAGATAAAAAAGAGAAAGAAGCAGCGCCAACCTAAGTGCAGTATTTAAAATATACACATTTATTACAGTTAGAAATGCACTCACTCAGAGTAGGATATAAACAGGCACATCAGGTAGGGTTAGTCCGGGTGGTAGGCAGCAGGGCCCCACAGGGGATGATCCTAAGTGCTGGGGTGTTATCCTCTTGTCCTGTCTGTCGGCGCCGGTGGTAACCAGTGACTCAGGCTGGGGCAGGAGAGTTACAGCATGGATCCTCTATTTGTGTTTCCCGGGTCCCGGTGACGCTATGGGCACCCCAGCACTTAGGATTATCCCCTGTGGAGCCCTGCTGCCTACCACCCGGACTAACCCTACCTGATGTGCCTGTTTATATCCTACTCTGAGTGAGTGCATTTCTACCTGTCTACAGTTTCTTTGTTTTCTAGTGTCTAAACCCTACAGTAGGCAGCAGTATAACCAGAAGGATAAAAGCTAAGTCCCTTAGTGGGTGGGAAAGAAAGTAAGCGTCTTTTCTTATTTTAAACTAGTAAATCACTGCTGAAAGTGACTTTTGGGCTCTATTCACACTAGTGCGACTTTAGACAAAAAGTCACATGACAAGTAGCAGCCCAATGATTTCAATGGCACCTGTTCCAATCTATGCGACAAAGTTGCTGTGACTTTGAAAATGTTCCTGCACTACTTCTATGCAACTTGAGCGCCAGAATATGTAAAGTCATGCCCGTGTGAACCGAGCCTAAAATTATTTTTACATGTTGTGCAATACAAGAACGCAGTTGATAAGCAAATGTTTGAGCAGCCTGTGATATGTTTTATGAAAAAACAAACTAAGTGGAAAAATGTAGGTAATGAGCTGAGCATTTGTGTCTTTGGAGTAAAGATGTCCCAAAAGACATCTAAAGGTGGTCTGTATCTGTAATAATAACCATGTTCTTAGCCTTTTAGATTGTAAGCAGGGCCTTCTGATTCCAGCTGAATTGTATTGTAGCTGTACTATCTGCCCTCATGTTGTAAAGCACTGCGCAAAGTGTTGGTGCTATATAAATTTTGTAGAGTAATAATAATAATGAGAACAACATCCAATATCAAGGACATCCAATATCAAGGAATAGGATCAGCTTATGTGCTATACAAATACCATATAAGCAAATCAATATGTTGTACTCGAATATGAATATGTAACAAGTGAATATGCCTTTATGTGTACAAGTAAATCCACAAACTATAACCTCAAACAGGTTTAAAACACATTTAAATATGATCTTGTATATTCCCTTTAAGCAGACTCTGAGGCCTACTGTAGAATACACAAGCAGCATAAAAAGCCCAAACAGATGTGGCTAATAATTTCATAAGGGTCTTACAATAACTGCTCAAAAAAGAAAACCCACAACAGTGCGCATTCCACATAAATTCTGAAAACTAGGTAAAGGAAAAAGTCAATACTCATAGATGCAATCTCTTGAAAGCCATTCTAATGGAATTGATATGAGAAAAGAGGGTATAACAAAACTAACAAAGGCAAGCCTGAAAGCAGCCAATTTAAGCACAGAAATTTATGGTAACCTTTATGATGGGTCCCTCTTTTACATACCTCTGTTCTGAAGACAGAAAATGGTTTCCCTGGGCAACACTCTTCTCTAATTTTATCATCTGCTTCCGAAGCAAATTTCACTTCAATCTGGTCCAGCTGGGGAAAATAAAAATCATGCATAAATCATGTTTAGGTCTTTCAAAATGACTAATCAGTTAACACCGGAGAGAACAATTGTGGTTAATGAAGGGACAGAAGATACTGTATATATGGAGGCTGAAACATTTTAGTGCAGAGTAAAATATATATATATATATATATATTAAAATTATGAAACCCAGTGCTAGAGGATTCATACAATTAGTGATTTGAATAATAGGATTTTTGTACTTACCATAAAATCTTTTTCTCGGAGTCAATTAAAAGAACACAAAGTCTTTTAACATTTGGCTAATGCTACAGTCTATAGGAGGACTGAGCACTGGCAAACAAGAAAAAAAAAAACTGTAGGCCAGCCTAGGATAACCCTCCCTCCTACAATAACCCTCCCTCCTACCAGCATGCCTCAGCTTTGTAGTTGAGCAGTACCCAGTGCACGCTCATAGACAAAGGTGTGGGACCTATGTCCTTCAATAGACTCCAAGAAGTGTAAGAGGGACACAGTAAGATTCCATTCACACCAGCCGCTGTGTCATGCAGCAGCTGATGTGTGGTGCAGTTCGGCCAGATCAGCACAGTGTTGATGCACCGATCCCGGCGAATCACACTATTCACTTTTACACTATGAATATCAATGTTATAAACAACCATTTTTTCTGAGTGAAATTCATTCATTCATTGTGTACTATTGTGATTAGCTGTTAGTGGCCACAGCTAATCATATGGTACAGATGGGCTGTGATTGGCCGTTCTTTTATCATGTGATCACTGTGACGAATCACATAGACCATCACAATTGTACACAATAATTGGCATGAATGGAAGCCATCTATCATACACAATTGTCATGTTATCTGTTGTGATTGGTCACAGTGATCACACGGTACAGGCAGCAGCCTGCTACACAGATTTGTCATCCAGTGGACACAACGGGTGACAGATCGCGCCGCAGCACGGTCCATTGGGTGCAATCCTGGGAGATCATATTGCCTCCACCCAGATAGGCGAAGCTCCCATCTGGCCTATAGCAAAATTAGTTAAGCAAAGTTTGGTATCAACAGGGCAGTCAAAGTGTAGAATTCAGCTGGCACCAGATTTAAACCTTTTGATATGGAGGAGGGGGGGGGGGGGTAAATATGATCAGGTCTGTTAGAATATGGAGTGCAGTGGGCTAGTGCCTTTAGCATAAAGATGTGCCTATAGATCCGAAAGTCTATGGACAGAATTACACAGTGGCCAACAATCCTAACTGACCGATCCTAGCAGAAATGGCAATAGTGAGAATAAAATTTTTAGCCAATGCCATGTTGTGACTGGGAGTTCCCTTCTGTTCAATACCAAAGAGAATCATTTCACTTTACCTAGAAACTAAACAACCTTTTAAGCAAGCTGATCATTTTTTTTTTTTTTTATGTATCTGAAGTTTTATAGAGATAAGCAAGTCAGGAAGGAGATGATTCCAAGAATACTAACATCTAGTGAATTGGTTAAGTAGACAAGGTTTTCTAAAAGAACAGCCCGCTCGTCAAATTCCAACTCTAGGTCGAGAACACGAGGTCCTTTCTTTTCAAGGTTCTCCTATAAAGATATACAAAAAGTGAATGATTAATAAAACACTGCCACTCTTACTAAACAAAATGCATATGTGCCATATGGCAAAAGTTCTCTACCATGTTTGCTTCTTTGTATGCAGCAAGAATTATGCCACGTCTTGAATCAGAAATTCGAAAGCCTTAAAGTATACTTCAACAATATAAAATGCTGCAAAAAATATTATAACCACTTGAGCACTACCCTGTAAATAGCCCCCTCCATTACCAGGCCATTCTTCAGTGCTGTGATAGTTTAACTGGCAACTACTTGGCTCTGCATTAGTGTATCCAAACTAATTTTATATCTTTTTTTTTTTTTTAGCTGGACAGAGCTTACATTTGGCGATATTTAATACCCACTTTTTAGTATAGTCTTCACTATATATAAAAAGGCAAAAAAAAAAAAAACACACAATTTTTGAAAAAGTACTTCCCTTACTGTCAGTTAAAAACATATGTTACCCTTATCGTCTGTCCTAAAACATATGAAATAAAAATGCCAGGACAGTACAAACGCCCCCAAACGGTCTCCTCCGCCAATGGGGATTTTGGAAGATTGCAAGAAAACATTTAGAACATCTTCATTGTCTGGGTCTGGATGTCCCTTCTGGGCTAGCTATAGGAGTAACCACCATTCTGACTACCTCTTCAGTGTCACGATAGACAATCAGATCTGGGGGTTCTTCGCTAAGAATAAACCTGCTAGTTCTCTGCTGCCTGGAGTTTCCTTCTTGCAAAGGTGAGAATCTCCTAGGTCTGTTATGTTCCCCATTCTACAGCACCTAGTTCTCAGCCCCTTCTTCTTACACGGTACCACCTGCCTCTCCTTAGGCTATAAAATGTAATCTCTAAACACAGGTGGTTTAGAGCTCATTAGAGATCTGTTACTCAAAAGACCTTCCAATTCTGTGCTTTCATCTGCATTGAACAAAGCTCTAATGCCCATACTATTTGTCCAAAATAAATATAAACTGAGGTCATACTGAACACAATACAAGATTACCTTGATCATGGCAACAAATGGCATTACTCTCTTCATGTATTTCTTCAACTCTGGCAGGCTGTTTAGCTCTGTGGCTATAACTTTGTTGTCTGGTAGACTACCGGCATTTGCCTAGTAAAAAACAAATTGTAAACACATAAAATAAACCATGCTACACTCAAGAATAATTACCAATTAATCATCCTTTAATGGTAAACAATTAACTGAACTACAAAGCTATCAATAATGTCTAATATTTTCAAGTATACAAAGTCAGTTGAACTTTCCATTACATATTAGTGGGCGGTATGCATGGCTACTGTAAGTATAACGTACTTTAGGATTAACATAGATCCATACTGACATACTCTTGATGTTTCGGAAGTTTAAAAACGCCTCTACAGTAACTGATCCAGTAAAATTACCCTTCCGTTCTGCTTTGCAGTAAGATGCCAGATCAAATAACACCCCTACATGGGAGGACTAAGACCTCTTTCACACCGGAGCGCTTTTCAGGCGTTTTAGCGCTAAAAATAGCACCTGAAAAGTGCCTCTCAAGCCACCCCAGCGTGAAAGCCTAAGTGCGCTTGCAAGACAGGAAAAAAAAAAGTCCTGCAAACCATTAAAACTAGCGGCGCTTTACCGCTAACGGACCCGCCGCCCCAGTGTGAAAGGGGTGTAAAGTCACAGAAACATTACATGACATATTAGTACACTACATTTCCTCATTTGCAGAGGTTGCATGGGCGGGGAGTTTTATCCATGTCCCAATAAAGCATGTTTAGCTTTTAGATATTTGTTAAGGTAAAGCTATTATAGATTTACCTTGCGTCAATATTTTAGCTGATATTCTACAGAATAGCAAGCCAAATACAGGATGTTAGTAACCAAACTTTTTTAGACATGTAAATATTATAACTGTAGGGTGAAGCTACCAATTATTCTGCAAGACCACCCTTGGGGAGCTAGAAGGTGCAAGATCAAGACCATTCTCGCTCACAACCCCTTACTGCAAATTGTTTCTATCCTGAACGCAATTCTTCCACATTCAGGAGAGGAAGGTTGAAGCTCACCTAAAAACGCAGCAGCTCCTAAACTCTGCTAAAAGCCTATGTGTACATTGACGCATAGGCTTTTTTGGAGTTGAGTTTAGGAGCTTTAGCAAAAAAAAAAAAAAAAAACACCAAAAGCTCCTAAAATCAAGTTTAGAAGCTGCCAGTGTAGGCTACTGTACATGAAGTGTTAAAGGGATTGTAAAGGCAGAAGGTTTTTTACCTTAATGCATTATCTGCATTAGGGTAAAACCTGTGATCACTCCCTGCCCCAACCCCCCCAATAAATACTAACCTAAACCCGATCTCGATCCAACGCTGTGCCCAGGAGCAGTAATGCTGCTCTCTCTCCCTCCTTACAGGACATGGAGGTAGCAGTAGGAGCTGCCAATTAAATCCTGTGATGAGGATGTCAATAAACGCAGCAGCCTAGCTTCAGGATTGAGGTTGCATGAGTGCCCCCAAAGTGAGCAGAGCAGCTTGCTATTGGAGTACTCAGAAAGGAGGAGGAGCTAGAAGCGCCAGCAGGGGACTCCAAAAGAGGAGGTTTAGGGTTGTACTGTGCAAAACCATTGCACAGCGCAGGTAAGTATAACATGTTTATTATTTAAAAAAACAAATAATCAAACCTTTAGAATCACTAAGGTCCTTGGCAGACTTTGGATTTAATTAATATAGCTTAAGACACAATAGTTTAGTATACATTATTAATTATAAAACTACATTTTACATACGGTATTTCATTTTACTGTACATACAACAGAACATGGGAAATGAAGCTAATTTTACACATCTATGAGACATCAATAATTACCTGGTAGTGCTTGCGGAGAGTTGATAGTGTGATGTGCTGCCATGGAGGGTATGTCTTGGCCACATAGGTTGTGCAATGAGATGGCTTCTGAGGTGGGGTTTTATCTCCTTTCTAAAAACGAAGTGAAAAATCTGTAGGTTGCCTTATTGTGAACTGATAGTTGCCTAGCTATGTCTGATTTATTTTATTTCCGAGGTATAGCAAAAGATGTATTAGGAGTGCTGAGCTCAAAATGGCAAATCAAGTTGTATATCAGATCTCTTATACATGGGGTGTCCTTGAAGGTCCCTGGAGTTGTCTAAGCACAGTGTGAAAGATGACAGCGCAGTAAGTTTGCACTCTCAGCTGGCAACTGCACTGCTGATGAAAGGACTTCCACTTCCTTGCAATAATGTGTCCTGCATAAACTCCCATTACAGCCAGCACCCAACGCCATGATGGAGAACGAGTTTTGAGCCCCCCAAACGTGGCATTCGTTTCTGATATTTTATTGAGCATAGAAAACTCCTACTGGACCTATTACAAATGTGTGGTGCTCTCATCATTGACAATGTGCTTAATTACCTTTGAGGATTTGACCCAGATAAAGCATTACATAAATCAAAGTAGAAGAAAAGTCAAGGGTTCCTTGAATCCTTAAAGTAGAGGAAAAGTCAAAACTTTTTCTGTATATTAGTAACTAACTATATCAGAGACTAAAACGTTTGAAGCCAAAGCATAAGTAACACTGCCAGTCAGCTTGCGTTTTCAGAAGTAGAGGTCAACAATAGTAGCCCATATATTCTCCTTATAATAAGTTTTCTTTATCAAGACATGGAACTGTTGTGTGTACTATGCAAAAGAATCCGAGCATGCTAAACCTATTTGTTCAGCTAAGCACTCACTTAAAAGGTAATTATCAGGTTTAAAAGAGAAGTATGGCTTAAAAAAAAAAAAATATATATATATATATATATATATATATATATATATATATATATATATATATATATATATATTTATACTCACCTAGGTGGATGCAGAACTGATCCGATGCTGTATCTGTCCCCAGTCGCCCCCTGTAGTGAGAACTGAGCGATCAAACACAGCTGATCACTCAGTTCTCTTCCTTTAATCCTAGGACAGAGCCATGACTGTCAGTCAGCGGCTCTTTGCTCTCCCCTCCAGCATTTACTGAAGTGCTCAGCTATAGAGGAGGCTGGAGGTGCTGGCTCAGGCTCTCGTAGGATCACCGAGAGGCTGAGCCAGGTGCCGATCCAGTCCTTTGGGCGGATCCCCACCATATGGTCAGGATCTTTCCAGAGCCTGGACTGGCTCAGTGACTTCAGCCCGCTGTCGGCTAAAAACGGATCACAGGAATACAGAACTGCACTTCTGTGATCCACAGGAGAAGTATCGCTAAAATAGCTTTGGCTATACTTCTCCCTTAAGTTTTTTTTCCCCCACTAAAAGGGAAGAGACCGGGGCTGAATAGTTCTGTCTAGATGGCACCAGTGACTTGTACACGGGAAGATAAGCTACACCACACAGTGCTGGCAAAAAATAAGAACGTGTGCCACTTTTAAGTGACCCTCCTTTGGAGTGTATTGTATTTTTTCAATGTGTAAAGATCTTAAAATGGTTGTAAAGCCACTGTGTGATATTGCTACAATCCACTGTGTTACATTATATGATGTGCCCAGTGAATGTGCATTTTAAAAAACATACAGCTGTATACCTTATTTCATAGCGCCACTCACGTGACTGCTCTGCGCTCTCTTTTTCCGATCTGATAACTACAGCGGGAAGGGCTGAGAACCTCCCGCTGACGTCAGTCAGAAGGAGGGGAGGAGAGGAGAGCGGTCACGTGAGCGCCGCTATGAAATAAGGTATATAGCTGCATAATTTTTAAAAAACGCATACACTTGGCACATCATGTAACACAGTGGATTGCAGCAATATCACACAGTTATGATAGCAGAAGGAGGGGAGGGCAGGCACTGACACTAGCTGAAAGGCAGGGAGGGAGGGGGAGCGAGGGAGCAAGGAGAGACAACGGGATGATGGAGGCACGTAAACTTACTACGTTGATCATGGATCAGCAGCCATGATCAACGTAGTCAGTTTACAGAGAGGGCAGCACCAGGCAGGATCAGCCAGGTATTTTAGATAATACAAGGGTCAAAATTACACAGCACAAGCACTGTGCTGTTATTCATGCTTTAAAGGAGCGTGATCATTTTTTTTTTTTTTTTTTTAGGGTTACAACCACTTTAACATGCTGGCTTCAACCCAACTTTCAGCTTTCTTAGGTTATTGTTACATATTCAACATAAATATGAATTTAAAAGAAATGGAAAATTTAAATGTAGGTGTGCATATGCACCTTACAGTTAACGGAATGTGAATGTCATAACATTTCTGTCCCCCAAACTGGTTGGGTTTTCTCTAATATTTGAATACAATAATTGTATGCACCTATTATTGCTATGATGTACTATTATGCATAACGCATGAACCAAGTGTAAAGGAGCACTAGAAAAGAGCAATAAAATATAGACATACAGGTAATCTACAATGGTTTGGGTAAATGTAATTTCATCATTCTTACATGTGTAAGCGTTTACCATGGTGTAATCAGTTTTCCTAATACTTTTGTAATATATAGTTTTAGCATAAAATAACAGTTGAATTATTTAGTCCTTGCCACATTAAATATTTAAATGCATATAAAGCCTCTGTACATTGACTTTAAAAACAACATCATTGGCTACCTTCCCCTTAGCTGGAGCCAAGTAATTTTTGAGGCGTATTCGCAGGTCATGAGCCGTTTCTGTTAGGTACTGGGATGAACGGATAAGCACTTCATCTGCTGGACCTGCCACAGGCCATGAGGTGTTCATGATGGAATCAGTCTGGAATAAAAGCAGCAAACACAGGACTTTACTTGAGATATTCAGGCTCATCTCTGTTCCTTCAAGTAGTATCAAACCATGGCTTCTTTTATACACCCATTAACATAGCTTTGAGTACTTTTTTAAATTCCTTCCTAAAAGCACAACATGAAAATATGGCAAATAAAACATTAAATACATTCTAAAAGACAATTTGTGTGTGCTGGAATATTGAACCATGCAGTAAGGGCAAAATTTGAGAGGTACTGAGAAGGATGACCTGCATGTAAAAGATCAGTGCCCAGGCATTGCTGTACTAAAGAACAATAGTTTTTTTTTTTACACCTTACCTATAAAATAATTTTCTTAGGGTACATCATGGGACACAGAGCAGCCTAGTAATAACTATGTGGGTTATAGGCCACTTTCAGGTGATGAACACTGGCACACCCTAAACAGGAAGTTGCCTCCCTATATAACCTCTCCTCCTACCAGGAGTATCTCAGTTTTTGTAGCAAAGGATTATACGTATACATATACCCCAGAAAAAGGGGGGGGTGGGCTCTGTGTCCCATGATGTACTCCATCATGGGACATGAAAAGGATTTTACAGGTAAGCTGTAATAAAAATCCTATTTTCTTTATCGTACATCATGGGACACAGAGCAGCACAGTAATTACTATGTGGGACGTCCCATAGCAACGCTATTTGAGGGGAGGGAGACACAACCCGTAGGATGCCAACAGGCTTGAGGACCTATACTGCTGCCTGCAGCACACTATGCCCAAAGGCAATATCCTCATGCCCTTTTTTACATCCACTTAATGAAATCTGGTGACTGTATGGACTGCAGACCAAGTTGCAGCCTTGCAAATCTGAGCCATAGAGGCTTAGTGATGCACTGCCCAAGAAGCACTAACCGCTCTGGTAGAGTGCACTTTGATTTGAAAAGGTGGAATCTTACTCCTTGATCATAAGTCTGAATTATAACTTGCCAAATCCACTTAGCGACAGTGGATTTTGACGCTGCCTGTCCTTTCTTAGGACCCTCTGGCAGTACAAATAAGACATCAGTCTTCCGAATCTGAGCAGTTGTCTTTAACTAGACCTTCACTGCTCTCACATCAAGACAATGTAGTGACTTTTCTTCCCTGGAACATGGTTTTGGAAAAAAAAAAAAACGATGTCAGGATAATGTCTTGGTTCAGGTGGAAACCTGAGACCATTTTTGGCAAAAAAAACCTGGACGAGGGCGCAACACCACTCTGTCCTCATGAATAATCAAGTATGGCTCTTTACAAGAAAGAGCAGCCAACTCCGAAACCCTCCTTGCTGAGGATATAGAAACCAAAAATACCAACTTCCTTGTCAGAAGGACTAAGAGAATATGCTGCATTGGTTCAAATGGCTGTTATTGTAACACTGACAAAACTAAGTTCAAGTCCCAAGGGATCAAAGGAGGTTTGACGGGCAGATTAAGCTGCATCACTCCTTGCATAAAACCCCGGACTAAAGAATGTGTAGCAAGTGGTCTGTGAAATAAGACCGATAAAGCTGAGGCTTTGCCCTTAAAAGTACTCAAGGCCAACTTTATCTCTACCCCTAATTGTAGAAAGGCAAGTATTCTGCCTATGATATACCTCCGAGGGTGCCAACCCTTGGTTTCACACCAGGAAGCATAAGTCCTCCAGACTCTATATTATAAAGTTCTGGAAGCTGGCTTCCTTGCATCAGGGTAGTGATAACTGACCCAGAAAGCCCACGTCTCTTCAGAATATGGTTTTTTTTAGCCAAGCCGTTAAATTTAGAGTTCATAAAGTAGGATGGAATATCGACCCCTGTGAAAGAAGGTCTGGCTGTAGTGGAAGGGTAGTGGAAGGGACCATGGATCCTCCACTGTCATCTTTATGATTTCTGCGTACCATGACCTTCTGGGCCCTGCTGGGGCTACCATAATTACTGCCTTTCTTTCCAGCTTGATCCTGCAAAGAAGTCATGGCAGCAACTGAATAAGGAAAAAAAACTAATTCAGTGAAAACTGACCCCATGGGGTCACCATGCATCTGTCTCGCATGCGAGTGGATCCCTTGTCCTTGACATAAAGTTGACCAACTACATGTTGAACCTGGACACCAAAAGATCTACGTCCGGAATCCCCCATCTTTGTCATATAGCCAGAAAGATTTCGGGGTGAAGGAACCACTCCCCCAGGAAGAACTGCTGGCGACTCACGTAGTCTGCCTGACAATTCTCTATTTCCGGACTGCCGAAGGAATATCCCAAGCTAGAATATGGTCCACCCCTCTCTGAGCTGCGTGAACCTTAGTGCCCCCTTGGCGATTGATATAGGCCACAGTTGTGGCATTTTCGGACTGGATCCTGACAGGACAATCCTGTAACCTGAATGTTCAGGTCCTCACAGCCAGACGCGCTGCCCGAATCTCTAGGATGTTAATGGGCAAGGCTTTTTCGGTTCTGGACCACTGTCCCTGGACAGTTGTCTTTTACAGTACTGCTCCCCAACCTGAAAGGTTGGCATCTGTCGTTATCACTTTTCAGGTATCTGGTATGAAGGTTTTTTCCTTCTGCAGATTCCCAGGTACCGAGCACCAACTGAGGCTCTGGAACACCTTTGGGGAACAGCCGCATTTGGCAAATCTAGAGCTTGAACTGTTTTGTTCCAAGCAGACAGGATGATGTTGTTTTGCAACAGTCTCGAATGGAACTGGCATAGGGAACCACTTCGAATGAAGGCACCATCTTTCCTAACCACCTCATACAAAGGCGAATGGAGGAATCTCTCTTCAACCTGACCATCCACACCAGCTCTTTTATGGTGTTGATCTTTGTCTGAGGCAAGAACACCTTTTTCTGGGCTGCGTCTATGATCAGATTCAAGTACTCCAGCCCTCTCTAGTTTGAGAACTCAACCTGGATTTTTCAGGTATTTGGCTGTAATGCGCATGCTTTGCTCCAAAGGAGCCTCCGACTGGTCTATTAGCATTAGATCGTCTAGTTACGCTTATGCCCTGTGGCCTTAACCTGGCTAGAGGTGGGGCCAGAACTTTTGTAAACACCCGGGGTGCTGTAGCTAGCACCGAAGGGCATAGCTACTGAAAATGCTGCTGCTCTACCTTGAACCGCAGAAACCCATGGTGAGTGGCAAATATAGGGACATGCAGATATGCATCCCTGATGTCGACAGACGCCAGAAGTTTTCCTCCTTATAGGATAGAAACCACTGACCTGATCGACTCCATGCGAAAGGAGCGGATCTTCAGGAACTGATTTAAACTTTATAGATCTAGAATGGGTCTGACATTTCCATTCGGTTTTGGTACCATAAGGAAGTTTGAATTTAACCCCAAACCTTGCTCTTCTGTGGTCTATGATCACCCCCAGAGCCATTAATCAGTCGAAACAGAGATGGTCTTTGGGAACGTTTGACCTCAGGAAATGAGACGGTGGAAAGTCCAGCTTGTACCCCAGAGTTACCGTGGAGATGATCCATCTGTCCTGAATTTCCTCTTGCCAGACCTTTGAAAACTACAGAAGTCTTTCCCCCACCCTGGCGAGGGGGGGCACCTTTTCATAATGAGGCTCTAGGATTTTGCTTTGCGGGTTTCCGGCCCCAGGACTTCTTTTGAGTCTGGGCCTGCCCCTGAGGTTTTCCTCTAGAGTCTGACAGCAGAGGAGAAAGAGCCCGTTTAAATGAAGGGCGTTTATATTTTCTTTTGACTGGCAAGAGAGTACTTTTCCCACTGGAAATCGTTTGGACAAATACATCCAAATCAACCCCAGTCAATCCGCATGAAAAAAGAGAACCCAGTCAGGAGTTTTTTGCATGGTGTTTCGGCTGACTAACTTTTCAACCGCAGGACTCAACGCATGTGTACTAGCACAAGCTTAAGGCGAGACACCTGGTGAAAAGAATCTTTAATGGCGTCTATGGCAAAACATAATGCTTTTGGTAGCTCCGCCAAATCCCGGGCTTGTTGTGCAGGAACCTATTTAAGGGACTGTCTAAATTGGTCCTTTAGGGATTGACAGACGCCTATTGCAGCAACTGCAGGCTGAGTAACGGCACCTGCCAAAGAAAAAGAGCAGGAATTCCAACCTTTTACTGTTGGATCCTTAAGCATTTGTGCAATGTCTACTGGGCAAGTTAGACTTTTGTTCACACTGGAAATCGCAGCGTCAACTGCTGGTACTTTCCATTTTTTGATGAATTTCTCCTCCATGGGATAGAGAACTGAGAATCTCTTAGGAGGGAGAAAAAATGCTTATCCGGGTGATTTCAATGAGCATAAATAAGCTTTTCTAGTAATGCATGGACAGGAAACGCATGCAAAGGCTGTGAAAGTTTTAAGGAACCCAAGGAAGAAATTCAGCTTTCAGCAGAGTCCGTTAAAGGCAGCATGAAAGTAGAATGAACCATCTCCATAAAAGATTGTATCAGCAACTTCTCAGATTGTGAGGCTGAAAAATGTACATCTACCGTTGTTTCCTCTGCAGAGGAATCATCGGTTTGTCTTTCCTCCTGATCGCTTGAGGGTAAAACCTCATCCTGTACCCACTGTTCCCTTAATAAAGGGCCTAAGGTGGGGAGGGGGATCTGACACACTTTCCATCCTGTTGGATGGAGGATGTGATTAAAGCCACTAATCTTCCTTGCAGACCCTGCCGGGTGGAGGAAAAGACATCTTCAGTCACGTATACAGTGGCTGAGATGTAAGAAGCAGCTGCACCACCAATTTGTTCCAATGGCTCACCCTGGCTTGCCATAATTGGTATTTCAGGCGAGGATGACAGTGTGCGACTGGAGTTCCTAGCGCCTGGGGGTGAAACCTTTGGTACCTTTCTGGAAGTTGTGGTGTCTTTTTTGGTACGCATAATCCTAAGCAAAAAAGCAGAGGCACTATTAAATTGCACTAATTGGTGAACTTAGTCATGACAGAATGATGCCGCTACTAAGTTCAGCCTAGTGCTGGGAAAAATGTCCTTTAGGAATGCCACTTGCAGCCCTTACATGCCCCAACGCTCCTGTGTCCCAGGTGTAAGCTGCTTGCTTCCTCCACACTATCAGCCGAGGAGAGACTGCCCCAGCTGATTCTTAAGCCTCTGTGCGTCCTCGTGGACGTTGCACGGCGCCGCGCCTAGGCCCCGCCCTCTTCGTAAACCCGACTCCTCCTTTTCATTTGAAAATTATTCGCGCGTGCGAGGAGGGGGGGGTATTACAAGGGGGGGTACAACCACTGCTGTTTCCCTAACCCTTCTGGTCCCTTCAGGGGGGAGAAAAGCATTTTAGCAGTTCTCTTACCTTGAGAGGAATCCTCCTGCACAAGCTGCTGCGCCACACACAGACTGACACTGAGCTGAAGTGAAGACAACAGATTAAGGTATGTGCATATACTCCCTCTAGTGGTGAATTAAGGCATGACAACATTTTTTCCCTTAAAGAAGAAATCCTAGGTGGACTTTTTAGTTCCTAAGTTTCTTCCCTTACCTTATCCCTGCTGCAGGATTAGGGGATTTAACAGTCAATCCAACCTTCACCCATCATGGCGGGCTGCGTTTAGTAAACCTTCAAGGACCGGGTGCCTTTTTATCGGGGTTCCACTCCCTTGGACCTGCAAAAGCACCCCTCCAGGAAAAGCTGTTAGGTAATGTAGCATGACCAAAGCCCTGGGTCCCGGGGTCCAGCCCTCAAAGAGAGGAGTTACAGGCAAAACCACGAGGCCCAGGTACCATCCACTTTGGCACTTTGGATAGATCCAGTCTGTGGAGGCTATTTATATCCCGCAAGGATCCCTCCTGGAGCTCCTCAGAGCACATCTTCACTCGTGACCAACATCTTAGACACTGGCAAAAAAAAACTGAGATACTCTTGGTAGGAGGAGGGGTTATATAGGGAGGCAAGTTCCTGTTTAGGGTGTGCCAGTGTCCATCACCTGAAGGTGGCCTATAACCCACATAGTAATTACTATGCTGCTTTGTGTCCCATGATGTACGATAAAGAAATAAGGATGAGGCTATAACATATATTAAGGATAAGGCTAGGTTGAAACTTGTGCCATATAGAAGCGCAAGCATTCAAAATCTTGTGCCAAAATGCATGGTAACAAAAGTATAATACATTTTAATGCGGGTTATTTCATAAAAAAGGGTCCTTTACTTCTTTGGTGCGAATTAAGATGCAGTAGGCAGCTCATTCAAGTAAACATGTGTTAAAGAAGAGGCACGAAAATACATACGATTTCTGAATAAAAATACATTGCCCAGAGCGCATATTAAAATATGCATTCACAAGTAAGTACTTAAAAAAGAACTTCACTTAAAAAAATAAAAGTCAGCAGTTACAAATACTTTAATGGATCAAGCTGTTAAGGCAGCCAATAAAATTACATACCTTCCCCAGTAATGACCATATATATTCACACAAATGTGGACAGATAGGAGCCAGCAGGAGAGTCTGGATTTCGATAAACCTGAACACAAGGTCACGGTGCATGCCTTCAATTGCCAGTTCTCGGTATTTATCCTTGGCAGCCTGCAACGAAAAAATTGATCCAGCAAACCATAATGACTTCCGAACTCCCAAATGACCTTTGGTATACAGCATTTTAAAAACAATATGCTGCAATGCTATAGTAAAATTAACTGCTAAATGGCTCCTGCTTGGATGATTAGGATAATTTTTATTAGTACTATTTCTATTACAGATATAAGAATAGTTTGCTGGCCTCACATAACCAAGTGGGTTAAATGAAATTGTACCATCATCCGAATTTATTTAAGATAAGAATTTTTGGGAGTCGGCGATGTCGTGACGTCACAGGGTTGGAGGACACATATACTGCGGCTTTGTTCCGCAGTCTTCATAGGCCAGCGTGGGACCCGGATGGTCCTTATGATCAGATCCAGTCTAAGTAAGTTTTTTTCCCCATTATAGCCTTGCATCCTGCCCACCGCCCTCATTGCAGCCTTAAGTGTGGTTGGAGCAGCATTGCTATCATATTTACTATATTTGACTTTACTTTATAGATTTTGGATCTGGGGTGCTGACTTCTGGCATATACAGGCACATAGCCTGTATTCAAGCATTTACCCACTAATCTCTTTTGAATTACCATCCATTCATTGGTTAATCAGCTGAATTTTTCATCCGGTGTCCCCGTTTTTCACTCATAACACCTGATACAGGTATATATTGGTCTTATGCCGCGTACACACGGTCGGACTTTTCAGCTACAAAAGTCCGACAGCCTGTCCGACAGACTTTCGACGGACTTTTGGCGGACTTTCGACTGACTTTCTAACGAACAGACTTGCCTACACACGATCACACAAAAGTCCGTCGAATTCTTACGTGATGACGTACACCGGACTAAAATAAGGAAGTTCATAGCCAGTAGCCAATAGCTGCCCTAGCGTGGGTTTTTGTCCGTCGGACTAGCATACAGACGAGCGGATTTTTCGACCGGACTCGAGTCCGTCGGAAAGATTTGAAGCATGTTTCAAATCTAAAGTACGTCGGATTTGAGGCTAAAAAAGTCAGTTGAAAGTCCGGAGAAGCCCACACACGATCGGATTACCAGCCAGCTTTAGTCCGTCAGCGCCCGTTGGACTTTTGTAGACGAAAAGTCCGACCGTGTGTACGCGGCTTTAGTCTTCACTTCCTTTATTTACATTTACCTTGTCCTCTGTTTGTCTCGGGTTTCATCATTCACCATTGCATCCACTATTGGTATCTCCACCCCCAGTCTGCACACAAGTAACCCTTTGCACTCTCCCCTTATTATTTCTCCATTTCCTGGTTATTCATTTACCTTTGATACCCTTCACTGTCACCATTCAGTCACGGTTTGCTTTTGGTTCTATTACCACTACCTTCTTATTTACTACTTTTTTGTTTACATCACCTTTTCTGTTTTCAATTTGACCGTTTGTATGGACTCCTTTTTCTGATTTTCTCCACCTTATTTCCAATGGTGTTTTTCGTACCTACCTTTATTCTCTTGACATCCATGTATGTATTTCATATATACCCCTTTATTACCTATGTAGACGTTTGTCTTTTTGCGGCCTTATTTGTGCTCTCCCCCACCGCCGCGAGAGACTCTACCGGGTTGGCCTCAACACGTTATGCGCCTTAACATGGGTAAGCTGCCCTCTACATTTGTTCACAAAATTTCTTTTCCCCGTTTTCCACACCTTGGTATTATCTTTTACACCCTCTTTTAAATCAAATTAAACTATGTATATCTCATTGCATTGTATTTTATTCGCAGACACATTTCCTGATGAAGCGGGTTTCCCGCGAAACTAGTCGAAATTCCATGTCATCTGCGCATATTTTAATATAGTTTGTATTATTATTATTATGTCTTGATTTTTGTATTAATAAAATCTGTTTTTTTACATATACCTCTTCTCTTGCTGTATATCCCGTTCTACTTGTACCGAGATAGTCCGTTTGCACTTTATCCCGGTGAGCTTGGAGTAGGGGTCCCTGCTCCCAAAAATTCTTGACTATTACAGATATGACATATATAAACTACACAGGCGGTTCTAACACACTCTTACTCCAAAATAAAATTATCCAGAGGTTCACGTTACCTGATCTCCTTAGAAAACACTCTAGGGTGAATTAAACAAAAGATAATAAATGATTACCAAATTTGTACTGTGCATGGAAAGACCAGTAGAATGAAAAAAGTACAAGAGAGTTTAGTTCCTGGTGGTCAATAAAGCCCCAAAGCCCAGCATCACAGGTAAAGAAAGTATCTGCTTTGCTACTTACATTGTGTATCTGTTCACAGTTTTATGTATACCACATTCACACCAGGGCAGTTCATGCTCATTTAGATACACTTTAGGTTTTGGAAACCGCTTGCCTTAGATTTGCTGGGAGGGCGTCTATTGACGTCCTCCCGTGATTGTGCTCCCTGTCTGCCCCCTGCGGCACGCTCTGTGATCGCTGAGTCTGCAGGACTCAGCTGATCACAGATAGGGGTAAAGGACCAATCACAGGCCCTTTACCACATGATCAGCTGTCAGCCAATGACAGCTAATCACAGAATGTAAACACAAGCCGGTTATTGGCTTTTCTTTTGAGAGAAGAGAGACGATAAGCGGCTTGTGTTAAAGGGACATTGGCACTGATAATCAGGGCCTGATTATCAGTGCAGTCCCACCGGTGTTGCCAACCAGTGCCCATTAGTGCCGCCAACCAGTGCCACCCATCAGTGCCCAGTGTCACCTATCACTGCCGCCTACCAGTGCCACTTATCAGTGCCCAGTGTGCCCCATCAGTGCCAGCTCATTAGTGCATTTGAGTGCAGCCTCATCAGCGCCCATCAGTGCAGCCTCATCAGCGCCCATCAGGGAAGGAGAAAAATTACCTGTTTGCAAAATTTTATAATAAACAATGAAAAATATTTTTTTTTTTCAAAAAGGTTTGATCTTATTTTGTTTTTTTAGCAAAAAATAAAAAAACCCAGTGGTGATCAAATACCACCAAAAGAAAGCTCTATTTGTGGGAAAAATGATCAAACTTTCATTTGGGTACAGTGTTGCATGACCACCCAATTGTCATTAAAAGTGTTACAGCGATCAAAGTTGAAAATTGGCCTGGGCAGGAAGGGGGTCAAAGTGCCCAGTAGGCAAGTGGTTAATATCCATAATTTATTACTTTAAAAGTTTTTTATCCCAACAAATATATCATAGAAAAAAAGAATCAACACAGAACAAATCACATTGACAAAATAAATTACCAAACTAAATGCAACCTTACATATTAAAAAAACGTTATACATTCTAATCTATCTCATCTCTGAGAAAAAACTACATATATATACTTTTTTACTCTAACAATCCTTAGCTTGTAGTATCTTTTGTATTCTCACAGCTATTTTGCGGATACCTTTTGAAATGTGTGTTTAGAGCTCCCCTATGCTGAAAAGTCAACTGTTCTAATTTCAAATTCAAATTGACTGCCGATATCCATTCTGCCACTTTGATGGATGTTTTAAAATCCACTTTTGTGCAATCAATTTTCTAGCAAGAAATAATGTTCTCCAATGACCCACCAATTTTAGATTAATTTGGTTTTCCAGAACTTCTAGATGGCAAAAATAAGTCTTATTTAATGCTGGCTACAATCATTACCTTAAACAAGAATTTACAGTTTGTAATAAAAAAAAAAGAAAAGAAAAAAAGAAAAAAGTAAAAAACCATTAATCTAATTTACCTTTCCTTTTATCAAAAATTCCACGCTAAAACTTACTATCAAAAAAAAAAAAAAGTAACAGATTCCTCCATCCACAAAAGCGTCTAAATGCTTTAGAGAAAACCCCTTTACTCAAAACCATATATAACCTATGTTCTGGGAACAGAATAGCCTGGCGTTGTATTATATTACCCATTCAATAAATGTTGTAAAACCATTAGCCCAAAGAAAACTGAATCAAAAATATTAAATTACAGCACAGAAGAGAAATTGTTTATATGGAGTTAGATTAATAACACTAATGTCACATACTCAACAACATAGTCTGCAAACTCACCTGAAATTCGAAGAATCCTGTTTTCAGAGCCTCTTTAAACATCATTTTTTCATAATTTTGCTCAGTTTTAAGAATTCCTGCATTGATCTCACTGAAAATATGTAAAATTGTTAAAAAAAATGAGTTCTATAAAAGATTCATATAAAAGCCAGCTCACAGGAAAACAACAGTCTTATATGGGGTCAAGATGTACTGTATATGACTCTATATGATGCTATAACTAATGGTGCAAAAGAACTCAATTGTCATAGCCATGGCTAGCCCTTTCTGTTCTTTTGTTCTTTCTGCTCTTGCTTAAGCAGGAGACAAAAGTTGTTTTTTTTTAATAGAGCTGCAGCAACAGAGCACCAGAGACCATTTTATTCCCCCAAAGTATAAAAAATCTATCTGGTATTCCAGATTAAAAAGGGTTTCTAGTTACCCTTTCACTGCCAGGGCCATTTTTGTGTTTTTAGTTCAACCTTATTATAGTAAAGATTAGATTACACAAAGAACAGAAATAAAGTATATAATCCACAGCGTGACTTCACTGTAAGGTATAGAGGCGTATATAGTACACTATGTGTTGGCAAGTAGAAACAGAACAGCATGCAAGTATGCAAAACTTGGGTAAGTCTACATCCGACTGCTATTGAAGAAGGAATGACATTCAGACAGGCATCTGTTGGCCAGATTTGTGTTTTTTGTAGACATGTTTAAAAAACCATGTTAGGCCTGAAAATTAGTTAAAAGCTGCAAACATTATATATTTTGTCAAAGCAGAGACCGGGAAGAATAAAATGGTGTTAGCTTAATTTTTTTAAAGTCACACAATATTCGCTTAATATTTTATCAAAAATGTATAAACAAATAAATTTATGTTCATTTTAGGGCACAAAATTGCAATATATTACCCAAGATTTTGGTAAAATATAAAAGAGAATGTTTTACCAAATAAATAGATACTCAACATGTCAAGCTTTTAATTGGGGCTGTAAACAGTGATGAACGGTGGTACCCGTTGGTTAACCGTGAAGAATTCTTGTTCTCGCTCCAGCGTGCATGGCGATATGTAACATGTATCGCAAGAAATGCTTTCATATGTGGACACACGTTATGGGTGCGTTTACATTTGTATGTGTGTGGACATGCATTTATATCACACAGGGAACAAAAAGTCCTCTATGCGATATAATATTTTTAAAACATTTTCTCTCCAATGAGAAGTAAGGGGTCTTTTTAGACCCCTGATGTCTTACCTGCCTTCCACTGAAGGTAACGGAGTGCAGACCAGGGAGGGTCACAGAAAGCAATCAGGCAGCTGTATTCTACTAGAGTCAACCTCCCCTCATACCCTATTTTAAAGGGACCATGAGCTGGGTTTTCTACTGGTGCACTGCAGCCTATCAAGTCCGGTATAATGAGCTACAAACAGGAGGGTGTGGTATGCATCCATGTTTACGAGAGGGCTGGGACCCTAAATACATTTTCCTTTTTAAATCATACCTTTCAAACACACGGTCGTTAAATGTATGGCTCGGACCACTTCTTAGACTGTCGAAGTTGGCTAACATTTCTTTAACCCACTCCACCCATGTGTACAGCCGGAGAATGCCAGCATCAGCCATGGCTTCCACAAAGTTGGCATCTTCCACAGTATCTCCAGCATCAGCAAGTGCAAGACGCATGCCTGAAGGACAACAAGCAAAACTTACTATTCACAATACAACTAATACATGTAACATAGTAACAATTGATATGCAAAGGGCGGGTGCATATTATTCAGGCCTTCAGCAGCCAAGACTGGGAAATAATATTCAACTGTCAGAATTCAACACTGACACAGTAATAACAAACAGGCATCAAAGAACCTGTGACTAACATTCATCAGAAGTCCATACTTGTAAAGATGGTGCTCTGAGTGACAAAATAGAAGCATACAGCAAGGCTGGCAAATTTATGGAATGCTGCCTTGGTTAAGCAATATTTCAGAAGTTTTAACTCCACGCTATAGTGTTTTTTGGCTAAATTTGTATTTATAAAAAACTACAATCCAGGAAGTCAGCTGGTTCCAGAAATATGACAAGGAGGTTGAATTCCGCTGTAGTGTTTTTAAATGCAATGCATGTAATGCATGAGTTGAGCTAGGTTCACACTATTGCAAGTTTCCCAGCGGTCATGTTTGTGTAGGCACAATAGGTCATCCATTCGAATGGGCTGTCGTACCTAAAGAAAAAGCAGGTCCCTGTGCCTTTTCCAAAATTGCTGCTGCAGGGAAACTACATAGTTCTATGTGGCTCCCAGCTTGGGAAAATATACTGTGCTTTCCAGTGCGTGCGCGTGCCATTAATGCTTACAGTGGTGTGTGTTTGCTGCAGGAGCAGCTAAGCGTGCCATTTACAAGCAGTCCTGCACCCGCAGAAGTGTGACCCTACCCCTAAGCTGAACTCTAGGTTAAGAAAATATTGTCTAAATATAAGAGGCATTTGTATTTCTACTTTTATCCTGGCGTGCTTTGTGTATTTATTCCAGTTGTGCAGTAATCCAGCATGAAACGTTCCCTCTGTATAAGACCCAACACTATTGTTCTCTTTCCCTGTGCAGGGAACTGGTCTTGTCCCCACCCCCCTGGAGTTTTCTACAGTCAGTCTGTAGTGGGTGGGCCTGCTGGTTCCCCCCCCTCATAGGACATGGCCATGATGATGTCACTACTACTTTAAGAAGGAAATATCTGGGTTTGCAAAGGCAATTAGTGCTCACAAAGTGGATTTATATCATTTAGGGTTACTGTGGAAACATTAAAAAGAAAGTTTTTTTTTGCCAGGAGCTAAACTTTAAAGTAGATGGGTTCCAGCCTACTTAACCTAAGTTATGTATGTTGCAAAGCCCAGCACCATTCTATAAGAAAATTGTATTACGTGATAGGCTAGTTCCTCTACAGTATATATGAACAAATGAAAGATAGATCAGCAAAAATCTATAGTTCCATCCTCCTAGACACACTGAAGCTAATCAGTTGGTGCTATTCCCCATTAATGAATGTACTGCTTAGAAAGGTGATGCCAACTAGGTTAGTGGCAATCCTCTAAGCAGAGGATAACATAATAAGCAGAGCATATACCATGTAGTACTGTGTCTCTCAATGAGCAACAAGAGAAAAAAAATTCCTGCATTTGTATTCATTTAGGTTGAGGCAGAAAATATTAAAATGCACAAACCATCTGCTGAGAACTTGTCAATTGCCTGAGTTAATGTGAGAAAGTTTCCTGTAGACTTGGACATCTGGAAAAGCAATAAAAAGCAAAATTTAAGCGATTTATGTTGCAATTAGATCCATAATATACGATCCAGCAAATATACCATCATACCTTTTCTGAATTCAGTAGAAGATGTCCATTTGCTCTGACAGCTACAGGCCATTTGCCACTAATTTAGGGAAAAGAAACAAAAAACGTAATATTTAAATTAGACTGCAGAAAAACATTTAGTCAAAAAGAGCCATGCATGTCTTAAATCATGTGATAGAATTGTAATAGAATTTACCAGCTGGTTTAAAAAAAAAAAAAAAAAAAAAAAAAAAACACATTCACATTTTTTTTTAGACAAGTGCTGTAAAATAATTTCCAACCTATTTCAAGATCAACTAACAAGCAGACAGCAGCAAAATCTACAAAACAAGACTTCTTAAAAGGGAATGAAGTACTCCAACACAAATATGCAGATCTCCAAAATTATCTGTGGTGAGCAGTTGAAGTTTAATAGTTTCTTGACTAATATTTGACTGTAAAAGGTTTAAAGGGCCTTAATCAACACCATTGCTTAACATCATAGAATTACCAACCTAGAACAAGCAAGCAACTAATAAAGTCTTCGGACACCCAATATGCACATACTTGTTCCAAATCAGTCACTTACCATGTACCGAAGCAGGGACGTAAAAAAAATAAAAAAAATATGACAGCAACTGCAGCCCTGATATTTCTACCTGTATAGGGTCCCATTTAAAACTAAAACTATTTGTGTTAGTTTTGGATAGAGTGGAGAGGGATTACAAAGCGTGTCAGTTTTTATTGCAGTCTGTGACCCTGCTAAGGAGAGTCACCCTCTCTATTTGTCCTGTTTACCATTATTATTGAAAGTAAAAGAAATCCCAAATTTTGGGTTGTCCCCAGAAAAGTAAGAAGGGAAATCTTTCATAGGGGACACTAGTTCTGGTGAGCCCCAAGTATTTTCCTTAATTGGCAAGGGGTTTCCTCTCACTTCCCGTTTGGCTCTGGGTCAAGAAGTGAAGGTAAATCTCCGCAATGGGACACAGATGGGGGAAAAAAAAAAAAAATCTGACAGGTTGCTTTATCCAAAATGAAAAAGAGTAAGTTTTGCCTATAGTTCTACTTTAACCAGTTGCCGACCACCTACCGCAGATATACTGCGGCAGGTCGGCACTATTGCACGAAATTACGTACCTGTACATCGTTTCCTGTAATAGAAACTGGGGGGTCACGTGCTGCGGGAGGTGCGATCGCGCATTGATTGGACAAAGGGGGAGCCAATCAGGAGGTCCGGCAGACCCAATGTCCGCCGGCCACACGCGATCGCTCCGCAGAGAGGCAGAATGGAGGTCTGCCTATGTAAACAAGGCAGATTGCCATTCTGACAGGGGAGAAGAGAGAGATCTTGTGTTCCTGCCAAGCAAGAACACTGATCTCTGTCTTAACCCAGTCAGAGCATCCCCCATAAAGTTAGCAAGCACCCCCTAGGGACACACTTAACCCTTTGGTCGTTAACCCCTTCCCTGCCAGTGTCATTAGTACAGTAACAGTGCATATTTTTAGCACTGCTCACTGTAATAATGTCACTGGTTCCCAAAAAAGTGTCAAAAGTGTCAGTTAGGTGTCCAATTTGTCCGCCACAATGTCGCAGGCCCGCTAAAATTCGCTGATCGCCACCATTACTAGTAAAAAATAAATAAATAAAAATGCCATAAAAATATCCCATAGTTTGTAGACGCGATTACTTTTGCGCAAACCAATCGATATACGCTTATTGGGATTTTTTTTACCAAAAATATGTAGAAGAATACATATTGGCCTAAATCGATTGATTATTTACATTTTTTTATTGGATGTGTTTTCTAGCAGAAAGTAAAAAATATATTTATTTTTTCTTTACAAAATTGTCACTCTTTGTTTATAGCGCAAAAAATAAACCGCAGAGGTGATCAATTACCACCAAAAGAAAGCTCTATTTTTGGGAAGAAAAGGAGATAAATTGTTTTTGAGTACAGCATCGCACGACCACACAATTGTCAGTTAAATTAACGCAGTGCCGTATAGCAAAAAATGGGGCTGAAGTGGTTAAGTAAAATGGTTCGCAATGAAAGAGACAAAGTTGCTAGGTTTTATTTTCCATAACACCCCTTTTTGGCCAATAATAATTTAGTAATGCTTTAGTAGCCACACCCACCTGTCTTCAGGCCACATAGCCACATGGTTGTATAGATAATAGGACAAGTGATTTGGGACAAGATCTTTTCCAGACACTCGCAGGTCTACTGGATACCAGAACTCAAACTCATTCTTTAACTTGTTTAGTTTCTCCTTGGGGATGGTAGATTTTGGAAATGGAGCATTCTTGAAAAAGATGTAATCCCATACTTCCTTGGTCAACTGTTCTGGCCTGTGGATTAAATGCAAGCAATAAGTAGCCGTTCAACAAACCATTTTTTAAAAAGCTATAGCTATGATCACCATCTATCCCTCTGATGAAGCCACACCCTGTGGTGTACACACGTAAAGGGGCAGAGCTGGTGACGTAGGACGATAGCTCTAGAGAGAAGGGCAGAAGAAAATGCCAAGGAATTGTGTAAGAAAACCCAGAACTTAAGGGGACAGTGTTAAAGATCATATCATATACGGAAGTTGTTCAACAAGCTGAAGCCTTCATATATAATTGCCTCCAGTGGTGATCTTAAAAAGTGGATTTTGTGGAAGTGGAATCCATGGAATATGGTTTTTCTGTAGTTCACCAGTGGTAGTGCACTTTTTATTGTGAGTGTATTCTCAGCTTTTTATTCAATAAATAGTGACATTTTATGGAAAACACTACGATTTATTTAATGCATTCATTTATGGGCCTCATTGCTGTATCTTATGGAGTTTATCCTTGAGTGGACCATATCAATAGAAGTTTTCAATCGGTTTTGGCATATCCAAAATTTGAGGTGAGCTGCTGGTGGTGAAGGGATTTACTGCACGAGGTGTTTCTTTGTATCGGAAATAATAGAAGATTAGAGACTGTAATTCAACACATACACGTGAACTCCAACGATGTTTTGATGGTTTTGGTATTCTGTTATTTATTTGTATTAACTACATGTTGGATAAAGTGTAGCACTAAATCACTTTTCATTTATATTCTTGATTATTTAGTTGTGTGGTACACTTAAAAATTGTAGCAGCAGCACATTTGTTATATTGCACAAGCATGTTTTTTTCTGAGTTTATTTTAAGGGTGTGCACAGGAGTATATTATTTTCAATATTAATGATCACCAGTATGTAGTGCAAAGTATGACATGGAGCAGGCCAAGTAATTAAATCAGCTGATCTACCTTTCATTTTTTCATACAGTGCCTTGAAAAAGTATTCATATAAATTTTCCACATATTGTCATGTTACAACCAAAAACGTAAATGTATTTTATCGGGATTTAATGTGATAGACCAACACAAAGTGGCACATAATTGTGAAGTGGAAGGAAAATGTTAATTGGTTTTCAACATTAATATCTTAAAAGTGTGGCCTGTATTTGTATTTAGACCCCTTTACTCTGATACCACTAACGAAAATCTAGTGGAGCCAATTGCTGTCAGAAGTCACCTAATTAGTAACTAGAGTCCGCATGTGTGTAATTTAATCTCCGTATAAATACAGCTGTTCTGTGAAGCCCTAAGAGGTTTGTTAGAGAACCTTAGTAAACAAACAGCATCATGAAGACCAAGGAACACACCAGACAGGTCAGGGATAAAGTTGTGGAGAAGTTTAAATCAGGGTTAGGTTATAAAAAAATATCCCAAGCTTTGAACATCTCATGGGGCATTGTTCAATCCATCATCCGAAAATGGAAAGAGTATGGCACAACTGCAAACCTGCCGAGGCATGGCCATCCATCTAAACTGACAGGCCGGGCAAGGAGAGCATTAATCAAAGAAGCAGCCAAGAGGCCCATGGTAACTCTGGAGGAGCTGCAGAGGTGTACAACCAGGTGGGAGAATCTGTCCACAGGACAACTATTAGTCGTGCACTTCACAAATCTGGACTTTGTGGAAGAGTGGCAAGAAGAAAGACATTGTTGAAAGAAAGCCATGAGAAGTCCTGTTTGCAGTTTGCGAGAAGCCATGTGGGGGACACAGGAAATATGTGCTAGAAGGTGCTCTGGTCAGATGAGACCAAAATTGAACTAAAAGCAAAAAGCTATGTGTGGCAGAAAACTAACACTGCTCATCACCCTGAACACACCATCCCCACCGTGAAACATGGTGGTGGCAGCATCATGTTGTGGGGGTGCTCTTCTTCAGCAGGGACAGGGAAGTTGAAGTAATGGGAAGATGGATGGAACCAAATACAGGGCAATCTTAGAAGAAAACCTGTTAGAGTCTACAAAAGACTTGAAACTGGGGCTGAGGTTCACCTTCCAGCAAGACAATGACCCTAAACATACAGCCAGAGATACAATGGAATGGTTTAGATCAAAGCATATTCATGTGTTAGAATTACTGTTCACAGATGCTCTCCATCCAATCTGACAGAGCTTGAGCTATTTTGCAGAGAAGAATGGGCAAAGAATTCACTCTAGATGTGCAAAGCTGGTAGAGACATCCCCAAAAAGACTTGCAGCTGTAATTGCAGCGAAAGGTGATTCAAGTATTGACTCAGGGGGCTGAATACAAATGCACACCAAACTTTTCAGATATTTGTAAAAAAAATTTAAAACCATTTATCATTTTCCTTCCACTTCACAATTATGTGCCACTTTGTGTTGGTCTATCACATAAAATCCCAATAAAATACATTTACGTTTTTGGTTGTAACATGACAACGTATAAAATTTCAACGGGTATGAATACTTTTTCAAGGCACTGTATGTACTATAGAGGAACTAGTAAAGGTATTAATCCCATATGATTTATCCAACACCTTCCATCAGTGCTCAGAAATGCCAACTTTTTCTCAATCTCCAACTTCCCAAAGAGAGGACATATGACCCATCAGTACCAAACAATTGGTTGATACTGCTGTTCTCTATCTCCCCCTTCTGTCCATGTCACTATTGCAGCTAGGCATTTTTCAGAGCAGAATAGGCAGCTGTTCACATGTTCAGTTTTCAGTGAGTTTCTATGCTGAGCATTTCCTCCCCATCACATCTGAGCAGCCATTGCGACTATAGAGTCACACATGCCCACTAACCAGCTAAACACGATGGGGGGGAAGGGGGCTGAGAAAGGAGGCCAAGCCCTCTGAAATGCGTAGTCCTGACAACCACGCACGCACTCAGTCAGCTGTTAGCCCTCTAGGTCACGTGACACGGAAGGCAGCTCTGTATAGTATACAGCCGGCGAGTTTCCATTGAGGGAGAGCGGCCAGTGTGCAGCTTGTTGGCAGCTGTACGGTGACAAGTATATCTTATCCCCTGGAACATTGTGAGCCCACGGCAAGAAGCCATCCAGCTGAGAGATGCACCTTTGTGGATTCCAATGCCCAAATCTGCCCGCGTTTGTGAGTGTATTCATTTTATTTCTCATTTATTAAAAGTTTTGTACCAGAGCCTGTGCACTCTTCTCCCTTTGTTTTGGTACCCCAAAAAATAAGCACTATTCAAATAAAATTGAAGAGAAATACTATCAAAGTAAAAATTAATGCAAATTACCTGATGCCAATAGGAGATTCTCCTTGGCCACTAAGATTGTTTCCTTGCAAGAGATGACAAACCGTGTAGTAGGCCATGTATATTGTAGAGTCAGAAAGAGACTCAATCAGCCACTGCTCATCCCAAGGCAGGCGAGAGCCTACAACAGCAACAGGTGCAATACATTATCATTAAAAATCTAAACATCATAACTATTGTTTATTACAGCAAAGCTTAATAATATATCCTGTATCTTTGTTCTTACCGTGTTTCCCCAAAAACAAGCCCGGGTCTTATTTGAATTTTGGCAACAAAAGGCACAGTAGGGCTTATTTTCGGGGTAGGTCTTATCATGCCATGTGCTGTCATCTCTCACTGCCTGTCAGGAATCCCCTGTGTAAAAGTGCTTGTAAAATACTAGAATCCACTCCATTACAGTATCACACAATGCAAATAGTGTATGTTTCTGCAATCCAACTTGTGCTACATACCTTCTTATAGCGCCGCTGGGTGCTTCCGTGACCTGCCAGAGTTCTGCAGAGGGAGGGGGGCCCGAGATCCCCCCCGCTGACAGCTTGGAGATGGGAAGATCAACTGAGCGCAGCTCGCCATTTCCTTAGCCCATCAGACCTTCACTCCCTGCTCCGAGCACTGCGGGGGGGGGGCGCCAAATCCCCCACTGACAGCTGGGAGGAGAGCATCAGGAGATCAGCTGATCGCCAAGCGGCTATTCCGAAGGTACTTGGCAAAATTAGATCCAAACACACACAGTCTACATTATACATTTCTGCGACAGAATGGATTCCAGCACTCTACCAGCACTTTAAACTAGGGCTTATTTTCGGGGTAGGGCTTATTTTGCAGCCCTTCCCGAAAGTCTCAGGAGGCCTTATTTTCAGGGTAGGTCTTATTTTCGGGGAAACACGGTACTTACAATACCCTTAGCTGCTGCAAAATGGCCGTCCACACACTGCCTCGGCATATAGTGAGCCCCACTTAGTTTTTTTACTGTCTTCAGCTTGTTCTCCCACCCATGGGCAAACTCCCTTAAACATGTTTTGCCCAATAGGGGCTTAACAGTAAGGGCCCCTATGGAGTGAAACATGTCAAAACAGGAATCAAACACCAACCCCTTGTGTTATAATTATGAATGATATTGTGCACACACTTGTATATCAAACAATATGTATGCTCCCCACTGTACTATAATACATCTCTCGTGAAACAAATATATGATTGTCCAAAGTCCAATGTGCTTTATTACCTTCTTCTACTTTTAGTGCCACCATATCCACAATGTTTTTCCCCGTGTCTCAAACACTCACCAAAAATTTTGAGTACTTAAATGTTAAGTGGGTCAACCAGCACTTGTTTTCCTTAACCTGGGAATCTTTTTGTAGATATCTCTCCAACCATAGATAAACCAGATAATGGCCTTCTATCCACACCTTCAGAGATCAATATCCTCCTCTCTAACATGCCAGCCACCAAAAAACAGGGAGAACTCAAGAAATAGTGTGATCCCACATTTTTTATTAACAATCCTCATGCACTTACAGTGGGAACGGAAAGTATTCAGACCCCCTTAAATTTTTCACTCTTTGTTATATTGCAGCCATTTGCTAAAATCATTTAAAGTTCATTTTTTTTCCTCATTAATGTACACACAGCACCCCATATTGATAGAAAAACACAGAATTGTTGACATTTATGCAGATTTATTAAAAAAGAAAAATTTAAATATCACATGGTCCTAAGTATTCAGACCCTTTGCTCAGTATTTAGTAGAAGCACCCTTTTGATCTAATACAGCCATGAGTCTTTTTGGGAAAGATGCATCAAGTTTTTCACACCTGGATTTGGGGATCCTCTGCCATTCCTCCTTGCAGATACCTTCCATTTATGTCAGGTTGGATGGTAAACGTTGGTGGACAGCCATTTTTAGGTCTCTCCAGAGATGCTCAATTGGGTTTAAGTCAGGGCTCTGGCTGGGCCATTCAAGAACAGTCACGGAGTTGTTGTGAAGCCACTCCGTTATTTTAGCTGTGTGCTTAGGGTCATTTTCTTGTTGGAAGGTAAACCTTCGGCCCAGTCTGAGGTCCTGAGCACTCTGGAGAAGATTTTTGTCCAGGATATCCCTGTACTTGGCCGCATTCATCTTTCCCTCGAATGCAACCAGTCATCCTGTCCCTGAAGCTGAAAAACACCCCCACAGTATGATGCTGCCACCACCATGCTTCACTGTTGGGACTGAATTGGACGGGTGATGATCAGTGCCTGGTTTTCTCCACACATACTGCTTAGAATTAAGGCCAAAAAGTTCTATCTTGGTCTCATCAGACCAAAGAGTCTTATTTCTCATCATCTTGGAGTCCTTCAGGTGTTTTTTAGCAAATTCCATGCAGGCTTTCATGTGTCTTGCACTGAGGAGAGGCTTCCGTCGGGCCACTCTGCCATAAAGCCCCGACTGGTGGAGGGCTGCAGTGATGGTTGACTTTCTACAACTTTCTCCCATCTCCCGACTGCATCTCTGGAGCTCAGCCACAGTGATCTTTGGGCCCTTCTTTACCTCTCTCACCAAGGCTCTCCCCCCCCCCGATAGCTCAGTTTGGCCGAACAGCCAGCTCTAGGAAGGGTTCTGGTCGTCCCAAACGTCTTCCATTTAAGGATTATGGAGGCCACTGTGCTCTTAGGAACCTTAAGTGCAGTAGAAATGTTTTTGTAACCTTGGCCATCAGATCTGTGCCTTGCCACAATTCTGTCTATGAGCTCTTCAGGCAGTTCCTTTGACCTCATGATTCTCATTTGCTCTGACATGCACTGTGAGCTGTAAGGTCTTATATAGACAGGTGTGTGGCTTTCCTAATCAAGTCCAATCAGTAAAATCAAACACAGCTGGACTCAAATGAAGGTGTAGAACCATCTCAAGGATGATCAGAAGAAATGGACAGCACCTGAGTTAAATATATGAGTGTCACAGCATAGGGTCTGAATACTTAGGACCATGTGATATTTCAGTTTTTCTTTTTTAATAAATCTGCAAAAATGTCAACAATTCTGTGTTTTTTTGTCAATATGGGGTGCTGTGTGTACATTAATGAGGGAAAAAATGAACTTAAAATGATTTTAGCAAATGGCTGCAATATAACAAAAAGTGAAAAATATAAGGGGGTCTGAATACTTTCCGTCCCCACTGTATATTGTGTAATTAAATTTCAGCCAGACCCTCTAGTGCAGTCTGTGAAAAACAAATGTGCATTTCAAACAGCAAAAGTGACAAAGGAAGGTCCCACCCAATGCGTTTTCTTCAATAATATGGATGTCATCAGAAGCAGGAGAACAAGCGCTGATTGTTCATTTATTCATTTAGGGGTCTAAATTTTTGGTGAGTGTTTGAGACACAGGGAGGAAAAGCTCAAGTGTGAATTTGCCACTAAAAGTGGAATTTTTAAAGCACATTGGATTTTGGACAATTATATACCCTACATTTGTTTCAGGAGAGATGTATTATAGTACAATGGAGAGCATACATATTGCTTGATATAAAAGTATGTGCACAATATCATTCATAAATTATTACACAAGGGGTTGGTGTTTGGCTTGTCTTATCACAGCACGAATAAGGAAGGGGGAGGTGTACTATAGAACCTTATCAAGATTTATTGAATTTATCACTTTAGCCCCATATATTGTTTATTAATGCTGTATTGTTATAGTGTTGTACGACTACTGTTTTTTTATTGCGGCAGATCATTTGAGGTAACGCTACATACCGAGACCATACGTCCTAGAGCAGGCATGCTCTTGTAGCCAGTCAAGAGAGGCTTCAAAGTTTCTTCTGGTCTCTTCACAGAACCTTCAGAAAAGATGATGACAATCAACCTTTTGAGACTAAAAAAAACATCTCAAGAAAAGCTATATAAAATTGGCTTACGTTTCCAGGTTCTCCAAACACCCTTTAGTCTGAGTCTTCCAGGCTTCTGCACCATAGTCCAGGTACCTTTGCAAAATAGACAAATAGACACTATAGTCCGACATTTGTGTTTTTCTGTAATAATGAACAGTAATAGAGTTCTATTTATTTCTCATTTTGGTGAGAGTGTCCATTTAAAGCAGAAAAGTAAAAACGTATAATGATTTTCCTTACTGAAAATTAGGGTCATGGTGTACTATCCTCCAAATAATTTTCAATAAAACTAAGAGTAAATTCAAGAAAAACTTTGAAAAAAAACATATAGGCTGCATTGTTGACCACTTTCTGAAACCAGTAATTGCTTTGTTTTGATGCTCATACTGACTTGGAACAAGTATGTGAATCAGGAGATCTGACTTGCTCTGTAGTCATTGCTAAGAATGTTTTTAACACAAAAAAAGAGCATGAAAGCAACGAGGTGACGAATATTTTCAGAGGAAGGTCAGCAATAGCACAGTAAACATTTCTCTAATAAACAGTTGCGTTAATTAATGTAAAATATAATGGAGAAGAGGAGAAAACAGCTGTAAGGCTTCAACAATGTACTCACCACTGGTCACACAGGGATACTACACATTCATCAGCAGAACGGGAGATCACCTGCTTCTCTGGCTCCATGTAAATCATAGCCTCACCCTGCAAGAGACAATGAAAGTATAAATATATATAAAATAATGAAGAACTACTACAGGAGTAGTGTCAAAGCAAATATAAATGCGTATTCCCAAATGTTCCAATGATTTTGCAGATTCACAGCAGAAGATGTACAAAACAGGTTAAAATTACATTTTCAACCATTTTCCTTTGGATAGGTTTTTTGACGTCCTGCACTTTCTGCCCTTCATATCCAGCAACCAACATGATCTAAGGAGAGCAAGCACAAACGTAAACATTAATTCACATGTTTATCTATTAGGGAATATATATGGATACAAGAATTGCATCCTGTAAATATACATACACCTTCATAGAATCCTTTCAGATAGACTCTCTCTTTGGCTTCAGTCAGCTTTTCCCGGTCATTCTGGCTTTGGATTTTCAGATCATCACAGACCTGAGGTGCAGACAGGTTTCCATAGCCAGGAATCTCAATGATTGGCACCTATAAAGAGAGAAGAATAAACATACAGCTTAAGGTGCATTTTAACCACTTCAATACCAGGCACTTTCACCCCTTTCCTGTCTATGCAAATTTTCAGCTTTCAGCTCTGTCTCATTTTGAATGACAATTGCACAGTAATGCAGCACTGTGCCCATGTGAAATTTGTATAATTTTTTTTCACACAAATAGAGCAAGATTTTAATTTTTTTACACATTGTGATTGCATATATCAGTGAATTTCACTGTTATAAGCAACCATTTTTACTGAATGAAATGGATTCATTCCATGTTTACTACTGTGGTTAGCTGTGATTGGCCACAGCTAATCACATAGTACCGACAGGCTGTGATTGGCCCTGTCTGTACCATATGATCAATGTGACAAATCACAGAGATCAACACAGTAGTACACAATGAATGCCATGAATCAAAGCCATTCATTGTGTACAATTGTCATGCGATTTGCTGTGACTGGTCACAGCAATTACATGGTACCGGCAGCGGCCAGTACACTGATCAGTCATCCAGTGGACACAGCAGGTTACAGATCGTGCCGCAGTGCGGCCTGTGGGGCATGTATGAAGCGTGTTCCAGGAGGACATCATATGTCAACCCAGAACTACAAATGTCCCGCCATCATTTGACTATAGGGTGGGTGGGAAATGGTAAAGAATCATTAGAAAATAATTCAACATGTAGGCAATAGGTTGAAACCATTCAGGTCAACCTGCTTTCCTGTCCTGTCACTATGGCACCTTTAAAATTATGATGCAAATACAGTCTGAAAGCAGACCCCCACCCCCCTCGTAGCAATGGTCAAATTTAGCCGCTGCAGTTATTGAGTACCGCATGACATAGATAAAATGTGCATGTAGCTGTGTGTCATGCCTGGATATTTGTGTTTTACATTGGGAACCTGGAAGCAGATCAATGGGGTCAGTGCTAAGAAAATAAAAGCAGGCACCCTAAAGTTGTTGTTGTGCAATATTGCTGTTCAATTGATTATAGACTGGTACAGGTTTACTTTACATTTCTGTAGCATGTTTTTTATGTAATAGTTCTTGTCAGCCTGTCACGTTTGTTAGTTATATTAACTGCATTATTTGCAGTTTTTTCTTCCTATATAATGGTTATGTTCTTGTATCGCACCAAAATAATGTAGCAGAAATTAGTTGCTGGAAATAGGTATGTATAGCTATTACACAAAAATAGACAAACTAAATGCTATATACTCACAGGCTCAAAGGGTAATACCATTTCATCCTTTATTCCGTATTTCACTCTGAGTGCCTGCAAAAAGGGACAGGAAAAAAATAGAAATACATGTAAACAATGAGACTAAAGCATTCCTTGATTTTACCTGCAGCAAAATTGTATTGCAATTACACATTCATTTAAAATGTTAGCCTTGGCCTTTAAATCCTGGAGAACAATGAAAATGTATTACAGCCCTGACACCCAATCAGATCCCTGCTGAAAATTAAATCTAATATTTGTTCAAATATTAAGGACTTTGCCTTCCAGTCCATTCCTCCAGCATTAAAGGAGACCCATTAGCCCTTGTATCAGTAAATGAGCACACTTGATATCTGACAAGTTACCATAAGAACATAAAATGACTAGAAACTAACCGGCTTCTTCTTCAGATCTCTTAAGGCTGCTATATCATCTGGAGCATCAGAAGGGACGCTGGTTACCACCCCAGTGCCTGGAAGATAACACAAACCTCTTCTCAGATAACAGCAGAAAGCATAATTTACTTAGATAATTATTCCATAGTGGATCTATTAAAATAGATGAGTAATAACCTTACCTTTGTCTTCTTTGATGGTAAGCATAGGAAGGGCATAGATAACTTTATAAGAAGTCAGTGGAGCTGACAAAGCAGCACCCAGAAGGTCCTGTAAGAACAGTAAAAGGTATTAGAGGAAGCACCGACAATTGGTTCAGTTTGATTCCTGCTTAAAAAATGTTTTTCGTTTTCTGCTCAGTTAGTACATATAGGTATACAAAGAAGATGCTGCAAGTCTGCCATGCCTTGTAAAGTCTACTTTTAAAGTTTAGTTATCAATAAAAAGTTAGTTTTTCAATGTTTTTTGCTTAAATCACACAGAGAAAACACATTGACTCATACTGAAAGCATTCTTTTACCAGAAAGTATAGTCAGAAGAAGGCGGTACTAGAATTATCTGCACCACCATTATAAGAAGGAAGTTCTGGTGTAGCAATAGCTAACAGGGAAACCACTGAATCCCGTCAATGGAGTATTAGTGGTAGCTGCAGGTAACACCACTGAATCCCGTCAATGGAGTATTAGTGGTAGCTGCAGGTAACACCACTGAATCCTGTCAATAGAGTAGAGTTGCTTAGAGGAAATATCAAGAAGGCGTGAAGTAGTCAGCTAAGTCACTAGTATTTTGCACTCTCCAGTTTTAGTAAATCAACCCCATTGTGTTTCCGCAATAGGGTTGATTTACTAAAACTGGAGCGTGCAAAATCAAAACAAAACCAATTTGTTTTTAAATTCAGCTTGTTCAATTAAAGTGGTTGTGCAACAATTATCAAAGACTCACTTCTCTTTAGTTTGTACAATAAAAGCGCATTATGTGTACCTCAGTATTTCCTTGTTATTTCCTGTTATAGCCCAATGAATAACTCTCGATCCGTGGGCGTGTCCACTGCCCGATGCTGGGGAGGCAGAGTTGTGACATCACTGAACTCCCCTTCCAGGTGTAACATGCCCCCAGAAATCTCCCTACAGCTGCTTAGCAGCGCACACGGCAGCTGAACTTGTGTGCACACTGAGCTCCACACCGTGCTCAAGGCAGGCTGGCGCGATCACCCCTCAGCTGGCCACACCACCTCACAAATGCCGACCAATCACAGAACCAGGAAGGCACCACCTGACTTCCTTGAGTGCCCAGTACTGAGGAGCTGCACATCTACTACTGGGGGAGCCGGAGGAGGCATCTGTGTGCCTCATGTCATGTGTTTAGTGTTCCCCGCCCTGCCCAGCAGCACCTCTGCTTTGACGCCAATTCACTTGACAGACCTTCCTTTCATGGACAAGGTCTTATCCAGACAGCTGTCAAATGTACATGTATGTGACTAGTAACTTGGTAATGTTGGCAACTATGCTAGTGCAGATCCAGAGGAGATGAACAGGGAGGAAGTGACAGTACAGGCACTTCAAGCTCAGTCAGGCCGTGGGAGACCCACTCCCTTCACTCATGCTCTCCTTATTAAGTCTGTCAATAACAGGAGAGGGGGGCGTGGTGACATATTTTTTTTGCAGGTGTCGGATTTTTTTTACTGTAGCAAAGTGGGGAGGATTACAGATGACGGGCTGCTCTTTTCCCAGCCAGACTGTGGACAGATGAGTTCTGCTGCTTTGCTGAGTTTTCTTTGGTTTACAACCACTTCAAGCTTTGACAAAAAAAAATGATTGGTTTCAGTGCACAGCTGTACCAGATTTTGCACGCTTCAGTTTTAGTAAATGAACCTCACTATGCAAAGAGGAGACTGAGGCAAAAGAGAAAGGTTGTAAAATAACACCAAAGGTCAAAACAAACACTTTTTTTTCAGATTTCATAAAATAAGAATATAAGTGTAAGCGTAGGTAGAAGTTAGTCAAGGAACAAAATAAGATTTCCATCTTTTTGACTTTTGCACTGACCTCTCCCATGAGCTCTTTGACCACTGGAACAACTCCGTTGTCTTTGGTAAAACCCTGATAAGACATGTTCCTTGCTGCCCTCTGAGTGCACACAAATATATCACCGGTGGCAGTCTCAAATGCAATGTATGGCATGTCGGGCCGCAGCCAACAATTTGTCTGTCCAAACATGGTTTCTGGGCGCAGTGTAGCAGCTACTAGATAAACATTCCTTCCTTTCAACCCACTAGGAAATTAAGCAGATATATTTACTGTAATATTTAATATATACATATACATATACATACACACACACACACACACACACACATCACAGTATAATACAAAACACAGCAGATTCTTTATAGGGCAAATCCACCTAAACACAATTTTATTTACAGGTGGAGTTTAGTATTCTGAGTCAGGCCCAGGCTTCTTGCATGTCTTGCATACTCTAACCGCCAAATCTGCCTGCCATAATGCCTGACTATTCATATCCAGCTGGGAAGTATGGGGAGTTTCTGCCAAACTTTAAGTGTTTCAGCTACTACTGTTGCATTCTCAACATCACATACAGTAATATTTCAACAGGTAAGGTGGGGAACCCTCATAATGGACAATAAGAGGTATCCAGACCCAGGAACTCAAGCACATAGATATCACCTAGAGAGTATCAAAGAGATTAGAACCTGTCATGTGGGTTAACTCTCCGCCATCTACTAAACCCTAAATAAATTATTGGAAACAGTTTTCCCATTTATAACCCCTGCTGATTTGCTGGTGGTAGTTTTCTTGTTGCTATATTCATTGCAACACAGCACAGAAACCCATTTGTTCCACTAGGCTGTGCTGCCCAGATACAGGCTATCGGCAGATTGATCTGTCTGCATTACATGGAAGAAAGCCCCAGCATCATTGAATGGTGGATGCCTCAGAGCTTCTTGAGTGTTAAAATGGCTGATTGGCAGGGATAAAATGTAGACCTCCATCACTCAAGCAGTAGTATATTGTGTTTTCTGTCCAAAAGTAGAGAACCACTTTAAAGTGGTTGTAAAGCCTAAACATTTTTTACCTTAATGCATTCCTTGTATCAAGGTAAAAAATGTTTAGGTGTCATTATCCGCCCTCACACCCAACCCCCCTTTTACTTACCTGAGCTCTCATTCGATCCAGCGCCATGCGCGTCTGCAGCTCTTCTCTCCCCTCACTTCCGGGTCTTGTTGGCTTTGCTGGGGCACCGGGAGCCATTGGGTTCCAGTGCTGTGAAAGACAGTGACGAGGGAGCAGGGGACGGGCAAGCCCTCACGTGGAAGCCACTTCCCGTGGGGGCACTGGTCAGAGGGGAGGGGGCAGGAGCACCGGCGGGGGACCCGAATAGAACACAGAACATATAAGTATAGACATATTTGTTTTTTTTACCTTTACAATCACTTTAAGTTCTGTGTCATTAAAGCAGAGTTCCACCCACATTTTACACTCCTCACCATCAAGCACCAATGTGTATCCTTAAATCAAATTGGCATTTTTTGGGGGAGGGGATTACTTACTGTAATTCAGTTTTTACCCTTTTTCACTTTTTAATTAGTGGCCCGGACCCTGCACATCATTTCCGGCTTTGTAATGTCTCCTAGGGAATGTATGTCATCAATCCCAGGAGGCAAGAGGCAAACCTGACCTACAAGCTATTATACTGCTCGCGCTGCTCTCCGCATGTGCGAGCTTGGCAGATGCATGCTGGGTAGCCAGCATGCATGGAATCCAGGAAGTATAACACTGCGGCTTCAGATGCCCACACAGGAAATGGCCGCAGCATGCTAAGACTTCCTAATGTAAGAAAACAATGCTGCACATATACAAAACAGCCCTTAGTTTACAGAATACCTTTAGTAGACTACACTAAGCATAAGTATTATAGGGCTATTTTTATCTACAAAGTTATATTTCGGCCGCAATTTCTGACTTCTTACTGTAAAAAAAAACAAAAAAAAAAAAAACTCCTATGTTCAATAATATGGGAAAATTATAGCCATACCTCTGCCTCAATGTGTTTTATGCTGTCCTAGTATGCCAAGTCTGTCCAAACAAATGTGAGAAAGTTCTCTGGAATTTGATCCTTAAGCCACAATCTACCATTCCCTTAAAAACCTAGGCCACTTACTTATACAAGAGTATAATAATTAGACTTACCTCAGCTTTGATGGATAAGGGTCAAGGACCTTCATTTTAATAAGAGTATATTCTTGGGGACCAACACCCTAAAAAAATAAAATAAAAAAAAATAACGACCACAGCTAAATGAGACTGACAGCTTACATTTTATACTATCTACAAAGAATTGGCATAGATCACTTGTTTTTGCTATGTCTATTGCATGCAATGTTTTCAGGGATCAAAAAAAAAAAAAAAATTACATTCTTCCATAAATTTATTGGTTGTAACCACTTTTAATAATGCACTTCAGCATATAAATGCATCTACAGCTTAGCGTCACGTAGTGGGGAGTTATGTCCCAAGGCTTCAATGTTCAGTGGGGTTAGCCCAGAGTACAAATTGCCTGAACAATAAAGAAGTTGAAAAACAAGGATGGCGCAATCAGCTCTTTTATGCGTATAATTAGAGCAGTGAACGAGTAGACTGCAATAAATCAAGAGCAGTAAAGCTAAAAGATGTTCTGTGTTCAAGTTATGTCTTGTCTCTACTTATGTTTTTGTGGGCTAACCTAACAATTGTCCATAATATGGGAAGGATGTTGTTCTTAAATGGAAATTCAGCAAAAGCTTTTTTTGGATTGGGAAAGGTTTAAAACCTCTGTCAAGCTTTTATTGTTTGCCTTTCTGTTGGGGAGAATCCCTTTGTTTCTTGCTCTAAGGACAGTGGTCACCTGGACAGAATGTGAATGAAAAATTCTCCAAATGTAGCAGGCAGCTATACAAATCTGACCCTTCCGAATTCTATCAAAAACATAAAAAAAAAAAAAAAAAAGTTTAGGATGGAGTTACATTTTAACCATCATTAGAAACTGAACTCCATCTCGTTTTAGGAAAGCTGCAAGAAGGCTACTGTAGATAAAAAAAAGCAGATTTACAGTTAAAGACACAGTTGGAAATCCTTTCTTTTGTGATTTTAATTAGCTCTGAATCAGGAGGTTCAAGGTTTAGGAAAATAGGGAATACGATGCTGACTAGCACAGCACATGCTCTTTAGAAATGATCATAGCTCTATAAATTATTCAGTCTGTTTTCTGACCAAAGACCAGGACCATCTGGCTAAACTAAACCAGTACTGCACATTCGATTGTAGGGAAAAAAATCATTTCAAATTTTTTGAAAAATAGTGAATGAAAAACTATTTAAAACAACACCAACCTCTCCAGTCTGTCTATCATGATCCATGCATGGCTGGCCATCTCTTGGTGAATAGATGGTGTACCTGAGGCAAAGAAAAGTATTGGTTATAAATAGTATAGTTTAAATGGCCTAATGTCCCATAAATAACCTCTGGTGTACTACACTTGTCCCAGTAACTGGACCATGGCCATCTTTACGGGAGTGCAAATGGGACAGCTGCCCTGGGCCCCATCATTGTTGTGGGGCCCAAAGCAGCTGCCTCATACTTGCCAACCATCCCAGTTTAAATTCCCTTGTCCCTTGAAGTTTTAGTCCCGTGCCGTGTCCTGATATCTGTGACGTTCTGTTACTAATGCTGCCCATGTTGTCATGTACAGATGACTCACCTGCAGACCCTGTGTTTACATGTAAATACCATGCATTGATATGTAAATAGTGGCAGAATTGATATCTAAATAGCGCAGAACAGCGGCATTGATATGTAAATAGAAGCGGCATTCATATTTATATCTTGCCCTCCTTGAGGTCATATTCACAATCACTTTTGCTGTCCAATAGGGGGGTAAAGGGGCATGTTGGAAAGTCTTGCCTACAACTGCGCTCATTAAGCCTAACATCAGCCTGTTCTGCAAAAGTCAGCAAATTGGAGGTGGAACCCTTTTTCAAAATAACATGGTGCCACAGCACCGTGAATTTTGGTGCATGTGGGTGTCATTAACAATTAATGGCACTGCTGTGTATCTGCTAAAGTGCAGCAGGTTTCTGTGCTCTCAGGAAAGTGATTTTGCATGCGTTCCCGACACAACTGTGAACGCAGGCTAAATGTGTTAGTTACATTGGTGGCCAGTGTAAATTTTCTCATTACATTGGGGCTTGGTGTACAATCCATTCATTTACACTAGTGGCCAGTGTGACATTGGCGGTCCATGTAAATCCCTCCTTACATTGGTGGTTACTGTGAAAGCTCCCATTACCTTAATGGTCAGTGTAAATCCTCATTACATTAGTGGCCAGTGTAGAAACTTTTCTTTATATTAGTAATCGGTAAAAAATCCAAACTTGCATTTGTGGTCAGTTTCGAATCCACCCTTACATTGGTGGATGGTACATTTAAATTGTTGGCGAGTGTAAATCTCCCCTTACATTGGTGGCCAGTGTAGAAATCCCCCTTTATTGGTTTTTGGTGTAAAATCCCCCATTACATTGGTTGTCAGTGTAAATTCTTCATTACATTGGTGATCACTGTAAATCCCCCTTTACATTTTTGGTCGGTGTAGAAGTGTCACCTTACATTGGTGGTTAGTACAAATCTCCTTGACAATGGTTGTTAGTGTAAATTCCCTCTTACATGGAGGTCATTGTATATTCCCACTTACACTGGTGGCTGGTGTAAATGTTCATATTACATTGGTGTCAGTGTAGAAATCTCCTCTTTATATTGGTGGGTAGCATAAAATCCCCTGTTACATGGTGGTCATTGTAAATTCCCCATTGCATTGGTGGTCACTGTAGAAGCCCCCACTATATACTTGCCAAAGATTCCCAGCTTTGCTCTACATGATTCAGAATTGGAGACAGTGTACTGCCCCCTAACTAATCCCATCCCCCCACCACTGTCATTGATCCCATCAACCCCCCAGCATTGCCACTGATCACTGCCCCCCCCCCAATCGCAATCGCTTCCTAATCTGATTTAGGAAACTGCAATTTTTTGTATGTCTCAGAAAAGGTGGAGAACGAAATTGCATGGAAGGGGAGGGCTCCAAGAAAATGTTTGCCCAAGGTCCAATCGATATTAAAGACGGCCCTGAACTGGACAACCACCAAACCTGAACTTCTAGTCCAGTCTCTCAACATTTTTACTCCAGAGGAACCCCTAAAATAACATTTCAGGTCCCTGGGAACCCTTACCTAAACCAATTAAATCAGGAGATCAATGGGATAATGCCCTCCATATTGATAACCAGTAAGAAGAAGGAAACCCCTACAGTGGTGGTCAGAATGCCGTATTTACAGGCAGCTTGATAGGTATCATTAGTGTCATGCTAATGACTTTTCCCAAGTGGCAGGGGCCCTAAAACTATGCAGGTACCATCAAATGGAAGCACCATCAATCACATCTCAAGGAATCCCTAGCAACCTCTGGGGAACCCTAGGCTTCCACAGAACCCTGGTTTAGAATGGCTGTTCTAGTCAAAATACTAAGCTTCTACCTACAAACTTCCAGTCAAAAGAAAAGCTGCTAGCGTTAGGGATCATGGACCCTATACACCAAAACATACTACACAGCCTTGCCTTAACCACAGCTAAATATACCATAAAAACAAATCATCAACAGAGAGAGGAAAGTGATGGCATGAGGCCATCAAAAACTACAGGCTGCAATTGTTTGAAGAAAAAAAAAAAATCTGTGCATAAAGGACACATGACTCTTCACAGGAGGAAAATCTTTCTCTCCACAAAGAAAATGGATATATGGCTTATACTTGCTCCTCTGTATTGCTGTGTCGCTAAATTAAGGGTTTAAAAAAAGAAAAAATACATACCTTTTTCCAAATTTGATTTTATTCCTTTCCCGTAGGGTTACATACTGCCATCTTACAAAGGAGTCATAATAAGGGTTTACATCGGTGGTGATAAAAGAACGACGCCAATCCACCTAAAAAAGATAAGTTATATTTCAGATGCAACTGCAGTTCTCAAGAGACACTAACCACAGGCAATTATTATTGTGCAATAAAATTTTACATTTTTGTAAGGTTTATGATCTGCTAAATGTTATAATGTGTGTGTGTGTATGTGCATGTGTGTGCGTTTGTGTGCGCGTATATTTATTCTTACAGTGTATGGCCAACTTTAGAAATTCAAGTAATAAAGACATAATCGCCAAATGTTTGTGGTGTTCTAAGTCCCATTTACCTGGGAACTCTAAAGAACCTCACATTAAAATGAATATTTATGGATAGTAAGAAAAAAAACATGATGGCTAAATTGCACCTATACTGGTTGTTTACAAATGTAATTTAACCACTTGCCGACCGCAGCACGCCGATGTATGTCCCTTTTTTGGGGACTGATATCGTTGTTATGGCAGCAGCTAGCTGCCATAATCCCGGTATCCCCGTTTTCGGCCGGCTACAAGAATAAAAGGGGTCTCTGCGGTGGATTCGCCGCGAGATCACTTTCATTAGTGGCGGGAGAGGGGGCCCCCCGCGATTTGGTGCCCTCCACCGCTTACCGGAGCCGTCGGCAGCAGCGGAGGCGATCGCGTCTGTTGCCTAAAAAAAATTGGGCTAACTTTACTGCTGTCTTATTTTTTTATTGAAAAAAGTGATTTTTTTCAAAAAAAAGCACGCTTGTAAAACCGCTGCTCGAATATGGTGTGGAAAAAAAGTATTGAAATGACTGCCATTCTATTCTCTAGGGTGTTAGAAAAAAAACAATATATAAATGTTTGTGGGTTTGAAGTAATTTTCTAGCAAAAAAAATTGTTTTAAACATGTAAACATCTAAATTCCAAAACGAGGCTGGTCCTTAAGTGGTTAAAAATCTGAGCATATTCCTTTGGGTAAAAGATAAGTGAGAATAAGCATGCAGCAAATATTAGCGGTTTTAGATTTTGTTTAATCCAATAAGCAAAATAGCCCTTAGGAGTAAAACCAAATCAGATTTTGACCACAAATTCCTAATGATAACAATAACTGTCAATTCTTGGACCTTTTGTTGCATCTGAGATAAGGACAGATTCTGTACAGCAACAAGATAGGTTGAAGCACATACTGTATATCAGTCCACGAATGTCTGAACTGGTCACATGAGTACAATGCAGGCACTGCTATGTGCCAGTAGTGTAGTCCTGTGATTAGTCTACCAATTTTAGGGTTATTTTGAAATAGCAACCACTATGAGGGCAGTCAGAAGTGTCAAAATCATCCAACCAAACTCAGGCATCAACATTGCCAGGTTGATCCACAAACAGGAATACTCTGCTTGGTTGAATGTTCTCAATCGTGTGAACGGAGAAGGGAATGGATAGCCACTGCTGGAAGGTGATGTTGGCTTGAGGGGGTAACAGCAGCAAATTGAAAAAAGCTTTCTTTTTTTTATTTTACAATGAATGGCCAGAAATGGACATTACCTAAAGCAGTAATCTCACATCTTTAGGTACCCTTACCTAGCGCTCTATTGTAATCATTACCTTTAACCCCATACTTTTCAGATCTTCTAGTGCTAGAGGAGGGAAATAGCCAAGCCAATGTTCAGCTTCAGAAAACTTTACGATCTCTTCATCCGTGAGTCCTAAGGATTTCATAATTCCCCACTGATATTTTGATGATCCAGACTTTGCAGCTGCTTTACTCTGTTAAACAGTAATAACAAATAAACACAACATACATTTAGTAATTTTAATAATTTTTAGGTATAAAAAAAAGTTCTAAAACAAGATCTCTAGCAGATGTGATTGTTTACTGCTGGTTCACACAGGGGCAACACGACTTGCAGGCCGACTCACAGAGGCGACCTGCACAAGACTTCAGAGGCGACTTGCAAAACGACTTCTGTATAGAAGTCAATGCAAGTCGCCCCAAAAACAGTACAGAACGGGATGCAACTTGTCAGGCGGCTAGGTCGCCTGACAAGTCGCCCCTGTGTGAACCAGGGCTTAGGCTCTGTTCACAACTTCAAAGGCGCACGATTTCCAGTGTGACTTTAAGGCCTCTTGCACACAATACTTCTGTTTGAGCATCTACTTTTTCAGACTTTTTTTTTTGTATGTATTTTCGCACATATGCGTTTGCGCAATTTTCGTGCAAATGCGCGCATGAAAACTTATTCTCGCGTTTTTGTTCTGCACAATATGTAAATGGGCACATTTACCCTCATGAGGCATAGATTTCTGACCAAAAATGCTGATTTTTCTGGGGGTTTTTTACTGAAGAATGCATGGCTCGTTTACACGTCTGTGTGCATAGGCATATTACAATTAATGGGCTGTATTTTAGCTCAGTAAAAAAAAGCTGTACTGAGCTTTTTCAAGCTGCAGTGTGCAAAAGGCCTAATGTGACTTTACACTGTCTGGCACTCAAGTCGCATCAAAGTAGTGCAGGAACTGTTTTAAAATCACACAGATCCGAATGGGTGCCATTGAAAACAATGGGCGGCCACTTGTTATGTGACTTTGTGTCCAAAGTCGCACAAGTGTGAACAGAGCCTTACGTAATCAGTAATAATATAGAAACATATGTTACTGATCACATTGCTTTCTCACAGGTCAATCCAAAATGGAGACATTCATATTGTTTAACCTCTTGCCGACCAGCCACCATCATACTGCAGCAGGTTGGCACGGCTGCGCAAGCCACAGTAGGTGTACGTCGGCCGCTTTAAAAGTTATAGGAGGCACGTGTGCGCATGCGGCACGTCAACGGAGCCGATGCGCGTGGCCAGCGGCCGCGATGTACTTCTACTTTCAGAGAGCCAGAACAGGGATCTGTCAATGTAAACAGACAGATCCCTGTTCTGTCAGGGAAGTAGAGAGAGATCTGCTGTTCCTAGTGATCAGGAACAGCAATCAATCTCTCTCTCTACTCCCACTCAGTCCACTCCCCCCCCAGTTAGAAACATCTCCCAGGGAACACACAAACCCTTGATCGCCTCCTAGTGTTAACTACTTCCCTGCCAGTGACATTTATACAGTAATCAGTGGCTATTTATAGCACTGATCGCTGTATAAATGTCAATGATCCCAAAAAAGTGTCAAAAGTGTCCGATCTGTCCTCCCCAATGTCGCAGTCCCGCTAAAAATCACTGATCACTGCCATTACTAGTAAAAAAAAAAAAAAATACAAATGCCATAAATATATCCCCCATTTTGTAGATGCTATAACTTTTGCGCAAACCAATCAATATACGTTTATTGCGATTTTTTTTTACTAAAAATATGTAGAAGAATATGTATTGCCCTAAACTGATGAAGAAATTTTTTTATATATTTTTTGGATATTTATCATAGTTTTTTTCAAAATTGTTGCTTTTTTTTGTTTATAGCGCAAAAAATAAAAACCACAGAGGTGACCAAATAACAACAAAAGTAAGCTCTATTTGTGGGGAAAAAAAGGACAAAAATTTTGTGTACTTCATCACATGACCGAGCAATTGTCAGTTAAAGCAACGCAGTGCCGTATCGCAAAAAATGGCCTGGTTAATAAGGGGGAAAATCCTTCTGCGGCTGAAGTGGTTAAAGAGGCTTTCCACGTGGAAACTAAAAAAAATTGCATTGTCAGAAAGCACCAATGAACTCTTCATTACATAATTAAAGAGGAATATAAATAAAGGTTCTGTACTAGGATCTTTGACTGTAAGTGGCAGTTGGTTCACTGACTGGCTGGTTGAGGACTTATAACACTACAATACTGTTAAGTATAAGAACTTGCATTCTGAAACCAGCCTTTTTCCAGTGTTTACCATACGCATTACAATCTGACTGTACAATCTTTACACAATCAGCTTAAAATTTACAAAACTTTGTAATACGAGGACGTGCCTAAAATATCCAATCAGACATGCCCTTGAACCACATAGTAGTTGTTGGTCTAAAGAAGATTGTAAGGTATGTGGTGAGCTTAAAGGAGTTGTAAAGGCAGAAGGTTTTTTTATCTTAATGCATTCTATGCATTAAGGCATTAAGATAAAAAGCCTTCTGTGTGTAGCAGCCTCCCCAACACCCCCTAATACTTACCTGAGCCCCATCTCTGTCGAGCGATGTCTACGAGTCCCTCGGCCATCCGAGACTCTCCCTCCTGATTGGCACTCGCAGCTGTCAATCAAAGTCAGTGAGCCAATCAAGAGAGAGGGGCGGGGCCTAACGGCAGCTCAGTGTCTGAATGGACACACGGAGCTGCAGCTCAGCTCGGGTGCCCCCATAGCAAGCTGCTGGCTGTGGGGGCACTCGACAGGAGGGAGGGGCTAGAAGCAGCAAAGAGGGACCCTAAAAGAGGAGGATCCAGCAGGCTGCACTGTGCCAAACCCTGTGCAAAACCAACAGAGCAGGCAAGTATAACATGTTTGTCATTTACAATCACTTTAAAGAAGAATTCCGGGTATTGATCATTTTATATAGTTACATTGTCTATCTTGGACAAATGAAACTTTTCATACACCATACCTGTGAGGTTCCTCTAGAAGCTGGAAATCACTGTAGTAGATACCACAACTATAGTGATCTCGACTAGCTTCTGGGTTCCGTGCCTAGCTGCTGTTGTAGGAGGTCACTCACTGGGCACTGCGACCATTTATAAAATGCTTTGCTTTTTATCAAAGAGTGCAAAGCATTCTCTGGATGAGGTGGAGAGCGTGACCTCACCACCCCACCTCATCCAAAGAGAATGCATTGCATGCATTCAGAAAATCTCTGAATTGCGCCGGTTCAGAGCAGCCAATCTCTTTCAGCAGCAGCTTGGGACAGGACCTGGAAGCTAATGGAGATCACTATAGTAGTGGTGTCTACTACACTGATTTTAAGGTCCTAGAGGAATCTCACAGGTATGGTGTATGCAGGTTACATTGGTCCAAGCTGGGCCAAAGCAACTATGGCAAAAGATCCATTCCTGAAGTTATTTATTAAGAGACCATAACAGATTCATATCGGTCTGTTAGAAGGTATGGAGCTCACAATTTACCTTTTTTCCTTTGGCTTTGTCTTTAATAACCAGCTCATCCTCTTTCTTTGCTGGTAACTCCTCATCCTCCTCCTCCTCTTCAGGAAACTGAGGTGGGTAGCCATATAGCTCCATCTCCCTTTTCAGTTTATCCGCACATGCCTGAAAAGAATAAGTTAGCAGACATTGGTAAAGGTGTATACAGATCTGACCAACATCGAACCTGCATGGAAATGGTTACTTACTTTGATAGGCATGCCAGTGCAATGTAGACCAAATGGAAAAAGGCAAATCTTTCCCTTCAGTCTCTGGAAACCTACAGAAAACTAAACAAACAGTAAAGGTCATTAATTTTCAAGATGAGTTACACTTACAAGGCTGCAGTTAAACAGCAGAGTGAACATTTTGTAATAATAAAAGCATTAGTGAAGCATTCTCCATTATAAATCTCACAGTACAGCTCCAAGGAAAATATTTTGCATGAGAATAGAAACTGCATGCCGTGCAAAATACTGTACATCCAGCATAGGGCATTTGTACCAAACCATTATTTTCATCATAGTAAAGATAATTTACCATTAGATTTTTATCAATTACATGTTTATCTAAAGTATACCCAGTGAAGTGACTGGCCACAGAGAAGAAAAAAAATCCTCCTACAAAAGTTGTACCTGTTTATCTATAGCGGTCTTTCCTCTACAATCATTCAAATTGCAGAATTTACACAGGATCCCTCAGCTCTGAAAAGAAGGGGGGCAGAGAGCTAAAGTTACATCAGAGAGGAGATCTCTGAGGGCTGATTGAAGAGGGAGGGGGGAATGTCACTTCCCTTCATACAACTCACAGGAACAGAGCTGAGGCTGTCAATCTGCTGGAGCTCCCTCCCGTCACCATTTTTCCCTTGGTGTCAGGACATCTTGTCAGAAGTGACTCATTGTGATAACAGATGAACAAAGCAGCAGACAGAAATGACACTTAGTGTTTTGGATTGAGATAAGTACACACTATAGAGGGATACGTTTTGGTCATATTTCATGTCTGAAGTTTACAACCACTTTAAAATTAAACTCCAGTCAAAATATTTGTTTCCCTTTTGGAAGGCGTGGGGAAGGTTTTTATTAATGCATATGTCCACATATGGGTGCAAAATATTTCCAATCTGGTCAAAAAAAAAAAAAAAAACAGAAGAAATCAATTTCTGTAATATATTGGAAAAGGGTTAGAAGCTCAGAGCATCTACCACTGGGGTCTATTTAAAAAGCAGATAGATGGCTGCACATTTAGAAGGTGTGTTTTACAAGCATGCATTGTGCTTAACCTTTCTGGAGACAGAAGCCGATGAAGTTTATAGTACGGAGTGAAAGTGAAAAAAATATAATAAAAACAGGAGAAGAGCCCAGAACTTCAATTTTAAAAACCAGAGTTAGATTTACCGGTAACTCTGTTTCTGGGAGTCGTTCAGGACAGCACTAGAGAGATAGGCTCCACCTCCAGAGGCAGGAAACACAAACTTTAATTCCATAAAAGGGCGGCTTCCGTCCCTTTTCCCCAGTCCTTATCCGAGAACTTCCCCAGAACAGCTTCTGAAACAAAAACCAACGTTTTAAACAGCATATAGGGAGGAAATCCCTGCTGTCCTGGACGAATCCCAGAAACAGAGTCAAACTCTGGTTTTCTCTAGTCGTCTGTCCAGGACAGCACTAGAGAGGATCAACGAGAACTTACCTAGATTGGGGGGGGGGGAACGGACAACCACTTGGAGGACTTTTCTCCCAAACGCTTGGTCTTTGTGCTGAGATGAAGGTCCAAGCTATAATGCTTCATGAAAGTCGAGTAGCTTGACCATGTTGCTACTCAACAAATTTGCTCTGGTGTCGCTCCAGCTCGCTCCGTCCAAAAAGTCGATAGCGCCCGTTTGGTGTGAGCCATCAGGGAATAAAGAACATTCCTTTTTTTAAATCTTGTAAGCTTCCACAACAGCTTGTTTAAATACATCCTGCGATTGTGCCTTTCGAAGCTTGGAACCCCAATATTTTTTTCCCGAATGCAAAACAAGTAGAGCATTGGATATTCTAATGCTTTCCGACAATTCCAGATACCTTAAGACACAGTTGGTGGAATTCTGTTTCTTTTGGATTGGTTAGGGACCCACAGAAAGAAGGCTAAACTATTTCCCGAAGTCCTGTGGAATTTTGACACCACTTTAGGAACAAACCCCAGGTCTGTACGCAATACCAGTCTGTCTTCAAAAATTTGCAGGAAAGGCTCCTTAATGGAAAGTGCCTGCAGCTCGCTAATGCGTCTGGCTGTGGAGATAGCCACTAAAAAGACAGTTTTGAGCGTGACCCATTTTAAGGACAGCTCTTCCTTTTGCGACCATTTTATCCAACCTTGCAATACTGTCGACAGGTGCCATTTTGGCAGAATTTTGAACGGAATGGGCCTAATCCTGGCTAACCCCTTAAAGAACCTAATAACTAGCGGGTCTAACACCAGGGGTTGCTCCAAAAAAAAAAAAAAAAAAAAAAACAGACAAGGCCGATACCTGAACTTTCAATGTACTAACGGCCAGTTCTTGGTCTGTGTCGTCTTGTAAAAACTCCAAGACGGCTGAAATATCTGCAGACACCATGAACAGAAAACTTTCCAAAATGTAACAAAATGCTTGGGTTACTTTCTTTCTACTAGAAAGAATTGTATTTACCACCCTGTCTGAGAGCCCCTTAGACCTCAGGAGGCTTTCCTTAGACACCAAGCCGACAATTTCAGGCCCTGTATTGTTGGCAAAAGGACTGGGCCCTGGAACAGCAGATCCTCCCTCTCAGGCAGCATGAGGGGAGGCTCTCCTGTCAGGCGCAGCAGTGTGGAAAACCCAGGCCTCTTCGGCCAATAAGGGATCACCAGGATCATTGTGGTGCGCTCCTGAACAAACTTCCTCAGGACCAGGGGAATAAGTTTAAACGGGTAGGGGAGGCATAGCGTAGGCGAAATGCCCACTTCTGGGTCAAGGCGTCTATCCCCTTGGCCCCTACTTGTCTTTCCAGCAAGAAGTACACTGGAACCCTGGCATTTGATTTGTTGGCGAACAAGTCCACCTCTGGAAGGCCCCATTTCTCTGCCACTAGCTGGAAGACCCTGTTTAGTGACCATTCTTACTTGTAAACTTGTTTCAGAAAGTCCGCTAGATAATTGTCCACTCCCTTTAGATGGATTGCAGATATTGACCTCAGGTTCCTCTTGGCCCTAAGAAAAGATGGCGCTAGCCAGTCTGATTAAGGATGGACACCGTGTTCCCCCTTGTTTGTTTAAATAAGAGACTGCTACCACACTGTCCGAGAGAACTTGTATGTGGTGACTTTTCAGCTCTTTGGCGATTGCCTTTAGCACTTCCCAGATTCCTTGCAACTCCCTCCAGTTGGTTGATCTTTGGGAATGTATTTTCTCCCAGCGCCCTTGGGCTACTCTTGACCCCCAGTGGGCTCCCCAGGCACTGGCATCTGTGATGATACTGGCGGACACTGGAAGAGAGACCATAGTAGATCCTGCACGAGGCTGTCTTCGCCCCTCCACCACCACAGAGACCTCTTGGTCAGTGGAGATAGGCAGAAAGTCGTGTTCAGCGATTCCTGCGCCCCATCCCAGCTGCTCAGGATATTGGTCTGGAGACACCTGAAATGGGCCCTTGCCCATGGTACTGCTAGTATTGTTGCTGCCAGGAGACCTAGACCCAGCATGGCTGAACAAATGGAAAATGACAGATTGTTCTGAAAAAACGCTGCAGTCACCTTTACATTTTCTAATTTCTCCTCTGTGAGATAGGGTTCTTGGTGAACTCAGTGACGCAGAAGATCTAAGTACTGTAAGGCCTGTGTCGGGGTTAGATTTGATTTCTCCCTGTTTATCAAGCACCCCAGCTTTTCCAGAAAGGAAATGGCCACCCCCAGATCTCCTTGTAATTGGAGTGCGGAGAGTGCAAAAAATAAAAGATCGTCTAAGTATGGGATGACTGAGATTCCTTTCAGTCTCAGGGGGGCCAATGCCTTATAGGCTGCAACACGTCACCTGTTCTCATTTGCGTTTGGTCACTGTGGCTTGTCAATAAATATTACACTTTTTAAGAGCAATCACTGGAGTGCGGATCATCTTTTCCTCATTTCCCTACTCGGCCAGCGACTGTGGATCGATCACCCGGGATCTCTGCTTTCTATGTGATGTATGGGTAGTAGCACTGACTTTTTTGTTTATATTCTGGGCCAGTGCCTCCGCCAGGATTTTCGATGAGGACAGGCCGAATGGCAGGGCCCTGAATTGAAAATGTCGGACCTGCTTTCCCCACTTGCCACCCTCAAAAACTTTTGAGATTCTTAGTGGATCGGAATGTGTAAATAAGCGTCCCTCAGAGGGAAGCCATGAAAAAATCTGGGGGAAGAATTGACTTCAACGTAAAGATTGCTTCCATCCGAAATTTCTTGTAAATCACCCATTTGTTCAGTGACTTCAAATTCAGTAATAGGCAGAATTTGCCCAACGATTTCCTTACCACGAAAACCTGAGACTAGAAACCGTGGTTTAGTTCTGGCTCTGGCACTGGAATAAGAACCTGCTGGTCTATCAATTCGCCAATTTGTAACAAGGCTGTCGTCTTCTGAGGATCCTTGGGAGGTGTGGTTATGAACATCCTTGCGGGCGGAGTGCCCTTGAACTGGATTCGATAGCCTTCCATGATTATCCTTTTTTTTTTTTATTTCCACATCAGTAAACAGTGTTTGGAGGGCTAAATCAGTTTGATGTTCATTAACTGTCGCCTTCTCGTATTCACATCATAGTGGATTATACTTTTTCTCATTGCTTTTTATATCGCCATAATGACCAACGGATTCCATTACGCCTCTTTACCAACAAGTCCTCTGTCCCTTCCATCTCGTAAGCCCCACTAACTAGGACTCGATAATCAAAGGGACCCATCCTTTTCCAACTCAGTTTAGAGAAAGAGGGGACCCGTAAGAAGGAAGAAAAAGGACAAAAACACCAACAAAAAATACAAGAAGAGAGGTGTGTAAAAATGAACTTGTGGGCTCCCCGTGCCCATCTTCTACTGACCCAGCCTGTATTGTGTACCAAATTACCTATGCCCTAAAACAATCTTGGTTTGTCTCTTGTTTCTGGTGAACCTTGGACTCTTTGTTCCTCCCATGAACTTCCTGATTTAGGCGTCTCTGCACTTCCTTTCTAATTTGATTGTTGTGCTCTCGCCAGCCGATATCTCGCTCCTTTGCATACCTGCAGTTGTCCTTCTCTCCGCTACCACTTGTTACCGACCTTTGGCTTGTTCCTCAACTACTCTTTCACTAGCTCCCCAACCTGCAACCAGTCGTTGTCTACCTCTGACTTGTGCCTCGACTGCACTTTTGCTTGATCCTGATATTTTTTTTTTTTTTTTAAACGCCACTTTTGTTTTTCCATCACATAGTCCCCTATGTGATGATTTTTTGGGGACAGGTTCTCACTTGAGGTCTCCCCTGTGCTCCATGTAATGAATGTAATGCAATGCAAATTGCACTGCATTAAAGCAGTAGTAAACCCGCTGAATTTTTTTTTCTTTCCCTACACCTGTAAGGGAAAAGGCATAATGAGCTAGTATGCACCGCATACTAGCTCATTATGAGATACTTACCTTAGAATGAGGCGCCGGCATCTCACCCGGTCCACGCCGAGGGAGCTGACATTTCCCCTCGGCGTGTCTTCCGGGTATCACGGCTCCGGTGCTGTGAGTGGCCGGAGCCGCGATGTCGTCACTCCCGCGCATGTGCACGGGAGACTTCTTTCCGGCAAGGTCCAGAGTTTGCCGGGCTTTCAGCCGAGAATCCCCTGTGCCTTGCGCCGCTGCAGTCAGTGGCTCATTGCAAGGGGAATGTCTCCTAAACCCTACAGGTTTAGGGGATTTTTTTTTACCTACAGGTAAGCCTTATTATAGGCTTACCTGTAGGTAAAAGTTTTAAAAATAGGTATACAACCACTTTAAATATTTTTCTTGCCATTCTGGCCCATAGAACCCGACAGGGGGATCTAGGTAACGTTTTACATGTCGCTTCTGGGTCAGCAACAAGAAGGGGAGGAGAGCGGACAAGTCCCAGGCCCACAGATGGGCAAGCAGAGCCCAGAATACATGGCAGGGGCGTGCATATGCAGTGTGCGCCCGCTACTGTGGGGACTGAAAGCAATTCAGTGCCGCCGGAGGCGCCAGACTGTTTCCATCTGACAGCCAGCAGTCGGCTTGCAGCCACCGGGAGTGTGTGTAAACTCCCCCCACCCTGTCAGGACCTGCTAGCAAAAGGATTAATTCACAAATTAAAATGGAGAAACTTTGCAAACAACTGACCTCTTAAATAACTGCATTAACTATACAGCTAAAACTGCAGATGACCAATTTCATTACTTTTCTTACCTCACACTTAGAGAGGGAGAACGTGTGACCAAGGTGAAGACGCCCATTCATGTAAGGGTAAGGGAAAGTCACAAGGTATTTGCTTTTCCTGTAATGAAAAAGGAACGTTACCTCTTTTCCCATTCATAAAAAAATAACACAATATTTCACTGTTGTATTGTGCAGCAATAAAATGACAACTTTAATATCAGTTATCAGAGAGTGCCTGGACCTGACCTTTATAGAGGAAGCTTGGTGAAAACTCTCTTTTTAGTATTTAGCGTTACTAAACCCACAACAGTAAAATCTGTCTGTATATGCAGCATAGTATGCTTGTTATACTCACTGTGGAACGTAAGGGGTTAATCCTCTACATTGTGTTAAAAGGCTGTTTTATCCTGTATGCATCGATCCTCCCCCTCCTGCACTGTCTATCTAGGGAAGGCCAGCTAACACAGGCAGAGTAGCCAATCTGCACATGTTCAGTTGTGTCTTTTATGCTGGAGAGAAAAATGACTTGTTCTCAGAGCTAGCCAGGTCACATGATATTAGTATCACACAGGTGGGCGTGTATACAGGCTGCAGTGGAAATCTCCTCCTACCTGAACTCTCAGCACTGGAGAAACTGTGCAGTTTATATCACTGACCGTGGTATACAGAGCAGCCAAAAAGATATATAGTGGCAGTATTTTAAAGTAAAAAGAAGATTTATAAGCTGTGGGCACTGTGGGGGGCAGATGAACCATTTTCATATTACTGGGTTTAGTAACACTTTAATATACAAGGCAAATATTAGAACCTCCATCAGATTTCTATTGCTTCCATAAGGACATGGAATAGCCAAAAGGGTGAAGTTATACACAATAATCCAAATGTTATCAATGGAAATTATTGCATTAACAAACAGTGTTAAAGCATATGTCACCCCAGCACTTTATATTCCTGATATGTGCCTGCTGTACCATGTACTTGTATAACAAAGTACCCTATTCTCTTTGTATTGCTTCCTTTATGGCCGGTCCCCTTGTTTTCCTATTAAAAATTAACCACACTAAGCAGCAGAGCACACAGTGGTCGGTTCTCTAGCTATGCTGGGAACTCCATGTACACTCCTCCAAAGATCAGACTTGTCCTGACACCCCCCACTGCTCAGCCATTCACTGGCAAGCTCAGTGTCCTGTTGTTTCTTCTTCTCCTCCTCCTAGCTCTTATGCAGCAGAGAAGAGACAGAATATGATCACTTATAAAAAAAAAAAAAAAAAAGGGGGGAACTGTTTATATATATATATTTTTTATAGCTATACAAAAATGTTTTGCCTTTCATTTCTATTTTAAACTGAATAGGGTTATTTTACAAGGTGAGGGTTTACAATCGGTGTTAATTTTGACGTCAAATTTTGATCTAGTTTTAGTCATAGCCTTCTGACTAAAATGCTATGTTAGTAGTCGTATTTTAGTCCACTAAAATCCCCAGTACATTTTAGTGAACTAAAATCGAATGGGTTTAGTTAAATTATAATGCATTATTTAAGCATTTCTCTAGAATTTTCAAACTCACTCTATACTCCTGGAGTAAAAATCTGATAACATGTAGTGAGAATGGGGAAGTAAATGGTAGCGAGTGAGTGCACAGGGCAGAGAACTTGTCTGGTGTGGAGGCTGTATAACATTATTTAGCATTCATTTTTTTCAAGTGGTGGACTATGTAAGTTCTCAGTTATAGAAGTTCTTTGGTATACGTGGGAAGGGGAAGGCTGACTGCAGTTCAGCCTAAATTTGTAGGAGTCATCGGGCTGTATTTAAGCCCACCCTCTAGCCTCCATTTCCTGACGACGATTCTCTTATGTGGGCGACACTTCTCACGTTACGCATCCTTTCCGGTGCGACCGCGACGTCGTTTCCTTGCAGCAAGGTGGATGTGCAGCTGGGTTTACCTCTCCCCTTCATGCGTGGACACAGGTATCGGTCTGTCGGGAGAGGGGCTGCCCGCTTCTGGACTGTCTCATGGCCGCAGTGTTGGCGTTTGGGGGGCCGGGGGCCCTTTTTGGTTTGTGAAGGTGGGGGCAGGGGAGTATGTCACTTGTATCTGGACCACTTTCCCTTGTCGATGGAGAGAGGACACTGGGTAGAGGGTACATGGGCAGTTGGAGGTTGTTGTAGGAATTGTGGTCATGGCTGTCAGAGCCATATTAGGCGTCACGGGGTCCCTGGATGTCTCTCTTTTCAGGGAGGCGGACGTGCAGCTGCAGGTGGGATCGTTTCTCCCCATTCTCACGGGCGGACACAGGTATCAATCTAGAGGGGGTCCATGGGCGGAGTAGGGACCACCCGCTTCAGGCGTTTTCATGCTGCAGTAACAGCTTTTTAGGGGGGCCTGCTCCACATGATGTCCGGTGGGGGGGGGGTTAGAGGGGCTCTTGAGGTTCCTCTCAAGCTGGGGTGGTTGGGGCTGGGGGCAGTGTGTCTGTCAGCAACCAACGATTTGGTATTGGGAGGGGAGTCATGCAATCGGCTTTATTATGGTCGATCTACCCTTGTCTCAGGTACTCTCATCGCAGTTCACTGCTCTTTATGGTTCTAAACATGTTTCATCATCTTACCAAGGCTGCATCTCATACATATCTGTTTATTTTTCAGGATTCTGGTTGGAGTGTGTATGTGATCAGCAAATCAGTGTTCGGTTAGTGAGCTCAGTGAGTGTTATGTATTTCGTCAGATACGGTCCGGGTTTCACAGATTGAAGTGGGGGTGATGCAGCTTTTTACACTTTAATCAGGTCCTCAGCGTATGGCTCATTGCCACAGTTATTGGTCGGTTGTTTGAGCCTCAGTTCTTAGCATGTGGGATTTTGGGGCAGCACTGCTTAATACCTTGTTCCTACTGACGGCACGGCTTGCATCCCACCACGTCACTTGGGAGTAGCTAGTAAGGGCACCGGCCAGTCGTACCAGGCATCTCACAGGTTGGTTGGCAGGGGTCACAGTGCACAGCTTATCCGGACCTCCTCCACTAGTCAAGCGATGGTTCATCACGATGAGGATTTCATGTTCAATACCCGATTTGACCAGGCATCGTTCGGGTGGTAGCTTTGTTCCGCTCAGGTGGGTGTTGTTTGTTTCCCCTTATGCCGGTTGCAAACTCATACATTTTATGTGGTAATTTCTTCATGTATTAGGCCTTGCGGCAGTCTACCATCATGTTTTTGGGGGCTAACGGATTGAGATGTTTGTTTTTAAATTAGTTTGTGCGGTGGCAAGTCTCCTCATACGTTTCTCATACATAATTCATGTTACATTTGCACGCCTCATGACATTTCACCACTCATATAGTTGCCTGACACATCTTTAGCTTTTCCTTAGGCCTGGGGTATGTTTTAATTGCCTGCCATGCTTCAGGTTGCTCGGCCTTGGTATTTCAGGGGGTTGACACATTTACAGTCCTACTAATACGTTGTATTTCAGGGTTGGCCTCGGTCACCAGGTGCAGGCCTTAAAAAGGATAATGCCCTGTACACACGGTCGGATTTTCCAATGGAAAATGTCCGATTGGAGCGTGTTGTCGGAAATTCCGACCGTGTGTGGGCTCCATCGGACATTTTCCATCGGATTTTCCGACACACAAAGTTGGAGAGCAGGAGATAAAATTTTCCGACAACAAAATCCGTTGTTGGAAATTCCGATCGTGTGTACACAAATCCGACGGACAAAGTGCCACGCATGCTCAGAATAAATAAAGAGATGAAAGTTATTGGCCACTGCCCCGTTTATAGTCCCGACGTACGTGTTTTATGTCACCGCGTTCAGAATGATCGGATTTTCCGACAACTTTGTGTGACCGTGTGTATGCAAGATAAGTTTGAGCCAACATCCGTCGGAAAAAAAATCCTAGGATTTTGTTGTCGGAATGTCCGAACAAAGTCCGACTGTATGTACGCCCTATAAGAGAGGGAATCTAGGTCGAAGGTAAGTTATGGTTGCTTTTAATGTATTTTTCTTGCGCAGATATTGGTACTTTTGGTTTGCCGCTTACCGGTGTCTCGTTGTCATTTCCATACTTGGTACATGTTCTGCCTTTACGTTTTAGGTCACGACGTATTACCTATCAAATTTATAGGTAACAGAGGGGTGAGATGTTCGTATCTAAATTGGCTTGTGCGGTGGCAAGTCTTCTCACCTGTTTCTCATACAGTAGACGTTAGACTGTTTTCATACATTGTTGCTATTGCACTACTCGCTACATTTGACCTGACACGCCTACAGGTTCCGCAGGCCTGAGTGTACATTTTTAATTGGCCTGCTTCGCCTTAGGTTACTCCGCCTCTGTAATTCATATGGTGAACACTTTCTTAGTCTTATAAAACACTTACTTCATTTTTCCCTAACACCAGGTCCTATATCGCATACTCGGTACATGATCATATCCTCATACTGTAGGCATCACGGCGTTACACCACTGTACGGCAACACTCTACTGCAGGTTTACCTATCACGTTTATGGGTGCGGTGGCAAGTCTCCTCATCTGTTTTTCATACGGCTCACGTTACGATTTCATACATCGTGACATCTCACTACTCATATCACTTGCCTGACATGTCTTCAGGTTTCATAGGCCTGAGTTCACATTTTAATTTGCCTGATACGCCTCAGGTAACTCGGCCTTGGTAGTTCTTAAGACTGACACGTTTTCAGTCCTGCACAATGTATACTTTGTCATTAACCACATTAGGAGGTTGTTTAAAAAAAAAAAAAAAAAGGACAGAGATTTTCCTTTCTTTAGAGTAAGTTTGGGATACATGAAGTTATAACTCTTCCTTTTGACAGTGTTGTTTTTTGTTGTATAGGTCATGTCACAGGCAGTGGATATCGAAGACTTTGCCTCCATCCTTCCGGCCAGGGGTAGGATGCCCTCCTTAACCACTTGACGACCGCCTCACGCCGATGTACGTCGGCAAGGTGGCACGGACAGGCAAAATCACGTACATGTACGTGATTTGCCTTCCGCGGGTGGGGGGGTCCGATCGGACGGGTGCCCGAGGCGGTCGTCTTTTGTCCCACGGCGATCGGAGGTGAGGGGGAGGTCATCCGTTTGTGGCCCCCCCCTCGCGATCGCCGCCGGCCAATCACATCATTCCTTTGCTGCTGTATGCTAAACAGCAGCAAAGGAAATGATGTCATCTCTCCTCGGCTCGGTAATTTCCGTTCCGGCCCGAGGAGAGAAGACAGGTATGTGAGTGCACAACACTACACACACACACAGTAGAACATGCCAGGCACACAAAACACCCCGATCGCCCCCCGATCACCCCCCCCCCCCCCCGTCACAAACTGACACCAGCAGTTTTTTGTTTGTTTTTTCTGATTACTGCATTGGTGTCAGTTTGTGACAGTTAGTATTACCCCCCTTTAGGTCTAGGATACCCCCCTAACCCCCCCTAATAAAGTTTTAACCCCTTGATCACCCCCTGTCACCAGTGTCGCTAAGCTATCATTTTTCTGATCGCTGTATTAGTGTCGCTGGTGACGCTAGTTAGGGACGTAAATATTGAGGTTCGCCGTCAGCGTTTTATAGCGACAGGGACCCCCATATACTACCTAATAAATGTTTTAACCCCTTGATGGCCCCCTAGTTAACCCTTTCACCACTGATCACCGTATAAGTGTTACGGGTGACGCTGGTTAGTTCGTTTATTTTTTATAGTGTCAGGGCACCCGCCGTTTATTACCGAATAAAGGTTTAGCCCCCTGATCGCCCGGCGGTGATATGCGTCGCCCCAGGCAGCGTCAGATTAGCGCCAGTACCGCTAACACCCACACACGCAGCATACGCCTCCCTTAGTGGTATAGTATCTGAACGGATCAATATTTGATCCGATCAGATCTATACTAGCGTCCCCAGCAGTTTAGGGTTCCCAAAAATGCAGTGTTAGCGGGAACAGCCCAGATACCTGCTAGCACCTGCGTTTTGCCCCTCTGCCCAGCCCACCCAAGTGCAGTATCGATCGATCACTGTCACTTACAAAACACTAAACGCATAACTGCAGCGTTCAGAGATTCAGGCCTGATCCATGTGATCGCTAACAGTTTTTTTGGTAGTATTTTGGTGAACTGGCAAGCACCAGCCCCAGGCAGTGTCAGGTTAGCGCCAGTAGCGCTAACACCCACGCACGCACCGTACACCTCCCTTAGTGGTATAGTATCTGAACGGATCAATATCTGATCCGATCAGATCTATACTAGCGTCCCCAGCAGTTTAGGGTTCCCAAAAACGCAGTGTTAGCGGGATCAGCCCAGATACCGGCTAGCACCTGCGTTTTGCCCCTCCGCCCGGCCCAGCCCAGCCCACCCAAGTGCAGTATCGATCGATCACTGACACTTACAAAACACTAAACGCATAACTGCAGCGTTCGCAGAGTCAGGCCTGATCCCTGCGATCGCTAACAGTTTTTTTGGTAGCGTTTTGGGGAACTGGCAAGCACCAGTGGCCTAGTACACCCCGGTCGTAGTCAAACCAGCACTGCAGTAACACGTGGTGACGTTGCGAGTCCCATAAGTGCAGTTCAAGCTGGTGAGGTGGCAAGCACAAGTAGTGTCCCGCTGCCACCAAAAAGACAAACACAGGCCCGTCGTGCCCTTCCTGCTGCATTCGCCAATCCTAATTGGGAACCCACCGCTTCTGCAGCGCCCGTACTTCCCCCATTCACATCCCCAACCAAATGCAGTCGGCTGCATGAGTGGCATTTTCTTTATGTCCTCCCGAGTACCCCTACCCAACAAACCCTCCCAAAAAAGATGTTGTGTCTGCAGCAAGCGCGGATATAGGCGTGACACCCGCTATTATTGTCCCTCCTGGCCTGACAATCCTGGTCTTTGCATTGGTGAATGTTTTGAACGCTACCATTCACTAGTTGAGTATTAGCGTAGGGTACAGCATTGCACATACTAGGCACACTTTCACAGGGTCTCCCAAGATGCCATCGCATTTTGAGAGACCCGGATCTGGAACCGGTTACAGTTATAAAAGTTAGTTACAAAAAAAGTGTAAAAAAAAAAATATATATATAAAATAAAAAAAAAATAGTTGTCGTTTTATTGTTCCCTCTCTCTCTATTCTCTCTATTGTTCTGCTCTTTTTTACTGTATTCCATTCTGCAATGTTTTATTGTTATTATGTTTTATCATGTTTGCTTTTCAGGTATGCAATTTTTTATACTTTACCGTTTACTGTGCTTTATTGTTAACCATTTTTTTGTCTTCAGGTACGCCATTCACAACTTTGAGTGGTTATACCAGAATGATGCCTGCAGGTTTAGGTATCATCTTGGTATCATTCTTTTCAGCCAGCGGTCGGCTTTCATGTAAAAGCAATCCTAGCGGCTAATTAGCCTCTAGACTGCTTTTACAAGCCGTGGGAGGGAATGCCCCCCCCCCCCACCGTCTTCCGTGTTTTTCTCTGGCTCTCCTGTCTCAACAGGGAACCTGAAAATGCAGCCGGTGATTCAGCCAGCTGACCATAGAGCTGATCAGAGACCAGAATGGCTCCAAACATCTCTATGGCCTAAGAAACCGGAAGCTACAAGCATTTTATGACTTAGATTTCACCGGATGTAAATAGCGCCATTGGGAAATTGGGGAAGCATTTTATCACACCGATCTTGGTGTGGTCAGATGCTTTGAGGGCAGAGGAGAGATCTAGGGTCTAATAGACTCCAATTTTTTCAAAAAAAAAGAGTACCTGTCACTACCTATTGCTATCATAGGGGATATTTACATTCCCCGAGGTAATAATAAAAATGATTAAAAAAAAAAAAAAAAAAAATGAAAGGAACAGTTTAAAAATAAGATAAAAAAGCAAAAAAATAATAAAGAAAGAAAAAAAAAAAAAAACCCCTGTCGCCCCCTGCTCTCGCACTAAGGCGAACGCAAGCGGCGGTCTGTCGTCAAACGTAAACAGCAATTGCACCATGCATGTGAGGTATCACCGCGAAGGTCAGATCGAGGGCAGTAATTTTTGCAGTAGACCTCCTCTGTAAATCTAAAGTGGTAACCTGTAAAGGCTTTTAAAAGGCTTTTAAAAATGTATTTATTTTGTTGCCACTGCACGTTTGTGCGCAATTGTAAAGCATGTCATGTTTGGTATCCATGTACTCGGCCTAAGATCATCTTTTTTATTTCATCAAACATTTGGGCAATATAGTGTGTTTTAGTGCATTAAAATTTAAAAAAAGTGTGTTTTTTCACCAAAAAATGCGTTTGAAAAATCACTGCACAAATACTGTGTGAAAAAAAAAATGAAACACCCACCATTTTAATCTGTAGGGCATTTGCTTTAAAAAAATATATAATGTTTGGGGGTTCAAAGTAATTTTTTTGCAAAAAAAAAAAACTTTTTCATGTAAACAAAAAGTGTCAGAAAGGGCTTTGTCTTCAAGTGGTTAGAAGAGTGGGTGATGTGTGACATAAGCTTCTAAATGTTGTGCTTAAAATGCCAGGACAGTTCAAAACCCCCCAAATGACCCCATTTTGGAAAGTAGACACCCCAAGCTATTTGCTGAGAGGCATGTCGAGTCCATGGAATATTTTATATTGCGACACAAGTTGCGGGAAAGAGACAAATTTTTTTTTTTTTTTTGCACAAAATTGGCACTAAATGATATATTGCTCAAACATGCCATGGGAATATGTGAAATTACACCCCAAAATACATTCTGCTGCTTCTCCTGAGTACGGGGAAACCACATGTGTGAGACTTTTTGGGAGCCTAGCCGCGCACGGGACCCCGAAAACCAAGCACCGCCTTCAGGCTTTCTAAGGGTGAAAATTTTTGATTTCACTCTTCACTGCCTATCACAGTTTCGGAGACCATGGAATGCCCAGGTGGCACAAACCCCCCCCAAATGACCCCATTTTGGAAAGTAGACACCCCAAGCTATTTGCTGAGCGGTATAGTGAGTATTTTGCAGACCTCACTTTTTGTCACGAAGTTTTAAAAATTGAAAAAAGAAAAACAAATGTTTTTTCTTGTCTTTCTTTATTTTCAAAAACAAAATGAGAGCTGCAAAATACTCACCATGCCTCTCAGCAAATAGCTTGGGGTGTCTACTTTCCAAAATGGGGTCATGTGGGGGGGGGGGGGGGGGTTGTGCCACCTGGGCATTCCATGGCCTCCGAAACTGTGATAGGCAGTGAAGAGTGAAATCAAAAATTTTCACCCTTAGAAATCCTGAAGGCGGTGATTGGTTTTCGGGGTCCCGTGCACGGCTAGGTTCCCAAAAAGTCCCACACATGTGGTATCCCCGTACTCAGGAGAAGCAGCTAAATGTATTTTGGGGTGCAATTCCACATATGCCCATGGCCTGTGTGAGCAATATATCATTTAGTGACAACTTTGTGCAAAAAAAAAAAAAAGTGTCACTTTCCCGCAACTTGTGTCAAAATATAAAATAATCCATGGACTCAATATGCCTCTCAGCAAATAGCTTGGGGTGTCTACTTTCCAAAATGGGGTCATTTGGGGTCTGTTTGTGCCACCTGGGCATTCCATGGCCTCCGAAACTGTGATAGGTAGTGAAGAGTGAAATCATAAATTTACACCCTTAGAAATCCTGAAGGCGGTGATTGGTTTTCGGGGCCCCGTACGCGGCTAGGCTCCCAAAAAGTCCCACACATGTGGTATCCCCATACTCAGGAGGAGCAGCAGAATGTATTTTGGGGTGCAATTCCACATAGGCCCATGGCCTGTGTGAGCAATATATTATTTAGTGACAACTTTTTGTAAATATATATATTTTTTTTTTGGTTATTATTCAATCACTTGGGACAAAAAAAATAAATATGCAATGGGTTCAACATGCCTCTCAGCAATTTCCTTGGGGTGTCTACTTTCCAAAATGGGGTCATTTGGGGGGGTTTGTACTGCCCTGCCATTTTAGCACCTCAAGAAATGACATAGGCAGTCATAAACTAAAAGCTGTGTAAATTACAGAAAATGTACCCTAGTTTGTAGACGCTATAACTTTTGCGCAAACCAATAAATATACGCTTATTGACATTTTTTTTACCAAAGACATGTGGCCGAATGCATTTTGGCCTAAATGTATGACTAAAATTGAGTTTATTGGATTTTTTTTTTTATAACAAAAAGTAGAAAATATCATTTTTTTTCAAAATTTTCGGTTTTTTTACGTGTATAGCGCAAAAAATAAAAACGGCAGAGGTGATCAAATACCATCAAAAGAAAGCTCTATTTGTGGGAAGAAAAGGACGCAAATTTCGTTTGGGTACAGCATTGCATGACCGCGCAATTAGCAGTTAAAGCGACGCAGTGCCAAATTGGAAAAAGACCTCTGGTCCTTAGGCAGCATAATGGTCCAGGGCTCAAGTGGTTAAGAACCTGGACCATCCCAAGACTCACGGCGGAACTGTGACACAGGGGAATTTCGCACCCGGCTTCGGCTCACAAAGCGGAACTATTAAGATTATTATTCCCCATTCCCCTGTACTTCAGGCTCTAATACTGAGCAGGTTACCCTACGGGCTGTTGCCTCTTCTCTGTCATAGATTCACGCCACCCTGAGATCGCTGGCAACCCTCTGTCAGGAGTTGCGGGCCAGGGTTGAGGCTTTGAGGAGCCAACCAAGTCCGGTCCCGGTGTATCCTGCCATTCTAGGGACATCAACAGGTTCCAGGACTCCCTTGGTACCAACCCCCAGGCATTTAGCTTTAGGTAAAGCGCAAGTGCTCCCTCCATTACCCCGGGTCACTTCATTCCTGGGAATATCAAAAAAGATATTTCAGACGGCAAAGACGTTTAATTGGCATCCCTCTTAATTGCCGCCCACGATGTCGACAAGTCGTATGCTTGCGGTGAAGCTTCCATGGCTTTTAAGACCAGGGACCACAGGCTCAGCCGTAAGCTTTCCATCCCAGAGTTTGTCCTGGCTTTCAGTTGTTAGGGACAATATTTGTTCAGTGGGCCCCTAGAAGAGGGAGGAGCTGGATCTTTACCTCTATGAGGTAGTGGAGTTAGGTCAGAAGTATGGGGGGGGTCGGTTTTACGATTATCATGGTTTTTCTGCTAAAGCCGCTGCCATTTTGCTCAACACCAGGTGGTAACAGTCTGGAACAATTTTGACAGTGAGCCGTTTTGCTGGCATTTTGCTGGGCTGAGATCGCCATCTTGTGTGACATGCCTGTCATCTTCTCATACCACGCACTGGTGCCCGAATACGGAACTTACCATTCTACCGGGTACATCCAGGGCAAGCCTGTTCCAGAGTAGAATTGCAGTCACTGATAGGCATGCTAAATTTGCCATGTGATCATTCCCCAGGGTAGTTCGTTAATTTCCCGTTGGTGGCATTGTTACCCTTAGCCCCTGACTCAGACTCTCCGGTCAAGTAAGATTCTGCGGCTCTGACTTGCATGTAGGACGAGTTCCTTCAACACTGGTATGGGGTGACCATGTTCATCCTCGCAGAGTTGGTTTTCTCCTCAAGGTTGTGTGATGCAGCAGCCACTAAGGGCTAAGGGCTATGCAGCTATTTTTGGCACTCACTGGCAGCAGGGCCGTGGCCAGGCGAGATCTTTGATATTCCAGGGTTTGCAGAGATATCAGCTTTGTTTGAGATTCACCCCACAGTGTTGGCAGCGCAGACATGGGGTCACTTTTGGATAGGTGAAATGGTGGTTTTCTCCACGGACAATCGAACTACCTCAGAATTGTTTAACAAGGTAGATCCAGGTCTTTTATTCATTCTGTCTTTTGTAAATAAGCTGATTTGGCTGTACCTTCAGTTCCATTTCCACATACACTGTAGGTTCATCTGTGGTGTAGAGTATACAGCAGCGGATTGCTCTGTCTTGTTTTGAACCGCCCGCTATTTTCCCAAAAGGTCCCACACTCAGACATCTGTGTCACACTGTCCCCGCTTTTCTCGCTACTAACAATGGACTAGATCCCCACTGGGCTGACGCTTATGACGCGGCCTGGGATACATTCCAGGCTTTCCAGTTTAGGTATCCTAGGAGTGATTGCCACAACAGTCTATATCTACTTGCTTTCTGCCATTTACAACTCAAGCTGTCCTAGAGCCCTTATAAGACATATGTGGAAGGTATCCAGCATTGTTGCCCTTGCGGGACCCTAATAGGGCATCCATTTTTGCAGCACATCCCATCAAGGCCATTCTCAAGAAGATTCAGAAGAGTAGCCCCCCTGCCACGGTTAGCAGACTCCCGATTACAGGGCATATTTTCCAGAGCATGTCCAATTTACTCTCCAGGTCTCCTTTCGGGCTGCTACCCAGCTTGGTCCTCAAGGCAGTCATGTATCTGGTTTTCTATGGTTTCCTCAGGCCAGGTGAGTTCACTCGTACGGGGATGAGATCCTGCATACTCTTGATCTACCAGTTAGTTAGGTACCCCGATCATTTCCGGTTACATCTGGTCGCTTGCAAGATGCAGCAGTCAGGAGTCGGTACCGACGTTAGATTTTTCGAGACCAGAAATACCTCACAGTTTCAGATCAGCTCATGGTGATCACTGTGGATAAACCCAGAGATAGTCCACCCCTCTCCACGGCACAGTTCATGAAACATTGCCTCACCCTACTGCCAAACCTAGGTTGGACCCCAAAGCTTATTCTGGCCATTTTTTCATGGTAGGTGTGGCTTCCACTGCTTCTTGCCAAGGGGTCCTTGTTCACGTAGTTAAGTTAGGTAGGTGGAATCCAGCATGCTTCTCCATGTGTATTACGGTTCCACATGTGGAAAAGTCATGGGCATTCATGCTGCATATGGTGACTTTCAATAAATCTATGCCAGCTCATCCTACTGTCTTTATTTTTGCCCCCTTTAGGCATACTGACCGCGTGACTACAGCACACCCCAGGTCAGTTCCTGTTTTCCCTTCATACCTTTCCTAATAAGGACTGCTAGAGACTCCAAGTACAAGTGGGAAGGCTGACCGCAGTCACTCATGGTTAGCATTTGGCTGAAACCATTTATTATCAATCAACTGTGATTACTCTTTTCACATCATAATGACAACAGAAACTACCGAAATTACCCTGATTAAAAGTTTACATACCCTGGTGATTTTGGCCTGATAACATGCACACAAGTTGACACAAAGGGGCTTGAATGGCTATTAAAAAGGTAACCATCCTCACCTGTGATCTGTTTTCTTGTAATTAGTGTGTGTGTATAAAAGGTCAATGAGTTTCTGGACTCCTGACAGACCCTTGCATCTTTCATCCAGTGTTGCACTGAAGTTTCTGGATTCTGAGTCACGGGGAAAGCAAAAGAGTTGTCAAAGGATCTGTGGGAAAAGGTAGTTGAACTGTATAAAACAGGAAAGGGATATAAAAAGATATCCAAGGAATTGAGAATGCTAATGAGCAGTCTTCAAACTCTGATCAAGAAGTGGAAAATGAGGGGTTCTGTTGAAACCAAACAACGGTCAAGTAGACCAACTACAATTTCAGCCACAAAAGAAAAACCCACAAATAACTTCAGGTAAAATACAGGACTCTCTGAAAACATGTGGTGTGACCGTTTCAAGATCCACAATAAGGAGGCACTTGAAGAAAGATGGGCTGCATGGTCGCCAGAAGAAAGCCACTACTACGCAAATGCCACAGCACAGAGACAAGCCTCAAACCTTCTGGCACAAAGTCATTTGGAGTGATATTAAATAGATATATGTGGCGCTACCCCACCTAAAGTGCAATAACTGATGATCCAAAAATCAATAATACATAAATGTAATAGAATGCAAAAAGAATGATCAATAATATGTGCAATAATCAAGTATACAACAATGACATTGATACCGTGCAAAAGAGCAATAAAGTGAACTCAATATTGAAGGTGCAATGTGCATACAAATATGAGCAATACTATACACTATGTAATAAAAGATGTGTGAACTATTAGCACATATTGCCGTAAAATGAATATCAAAATAAAAATATGCAATTCAGAAAAAACATACGGTGACAACTACTGGAAGCTGATCCTCGTTATACAATTCCACCACTTGTTGGTACATGCTCGATTCAGCCCATTCTGGGCCGCAACTACAGGTGAGAGGCTGGGGGAAACGATTGCCGCACTCCGGAACAAGATCGGATCAACACACTGATTATTAGACACTGATTGTTACAGTGTTTTGCCCACTTTTGTATCACCCGTAGAAGATTTCACCGTGCTGATATCGGGAGTCGCACTATATGCTTCTTTGAACTGCACTTTGCGTCTGTTTGGACATTTATCTTATAGCATATGTGGTATCAGTTTACACATCCTTATGTATATTTAATATTGCACTTGCACTTTTATATCACTTTTAGAAGATTTTTCGTGCTGTTATCAGGAGTCACACCGTATGTTTTTTCTGAATTACATATTCAGATATTCATTTACGGCAATATGTGCTATTAGTTCACACATCTTTTATTACATAGTGTATAGTATTGCTCATATTTGTATGCACATTGCACCTTCAATATTGAGTTCACTTTATTGCTCTTTTGCACGGTATCAATGTCATTGTTGTATACTTTATCATTGCACATATTATTGATCATTCTTTTTGCATTCTATTACATTTATGTATTATTGATTTTTGGATCATCAGTTATTGCACTTTAGGTGGGGTAGCGCCACATATATCTATTTAATATTTCTTTGAGTTATGTGAGTATACTTTTTTATGTAGGCGGCTCCCTGTGTCAAATAACGAGTGTGGTTTTTTGCGCACTAGTTGTATCTTCCATTTGGAGTGATGAGACCAAAATTTTGCTTTTTTGGCCACAACCATAAAACGCTACATTTGGAGAAGAGTCAACAAGATCTATGATGAAAGGTACGGAGGTGGATTGCTGATGTTTTGGGGATGTGTGAGCTACAAAAGGCACAGGAAATTTGGTCAAAATTGATGGCAAGATAAATACAGTATGTTATCAAAAAATACCAGAGGAACATTTGCATTCATCAGCCAGGAAGCTGCGCATGGGACGTACTTGGACATTCCAACATGACAATGATCCAAAACACAAGGCCAAGTCCACCTGTCATTGGCTACAGCAGAATAAAGTGAAGGTTCTGGAGTGGCAATCTCAGTCTCCTGACCTCAATATCATTGAGCCACTCTGGGAAGATCTCAAAACCTGCAGTTCATGCAAGACAGCCCAAGAATTTACAGGAACTGGAGGCTTTTTGCCAAGAGGAATGGGCAGCTTTACCATCTGAGAAGATAAAGAGCCTCATCCACAAATACCACAAAAGACTTCAAGCTGTCATTGATGTTAAAGGGTGCAATACACAGTACTAAGAACTGGGGTATGTAAACTTTTGATCAGGGTCATTTTGGTAGTTTCTGTTGCCGTTATGATTTAAAACGTTTAAACACAGTTGATTGATAATAAATGGTTTCAGGCAAGCACTAACCACGAGTGAAAGAAAAGTTTTTGTGTTATCATTCATATTCCCTGAAAAATGGCCAAGAAATCATAAATTCTGCCAGGGTATGTAAACTTATGAGCACAACTGTATACTTGGGTATGCCCCCTTTAGGCATACTGACCACGTGACTAATCCACATCCCAGGTCACTTCTCGTTTTCCCTTCATACCCTTCCTAATACGGTCTACTAGACCGTTTATTGCTGTCTGTATCTCTGTTAGAGATATCTTCACTTATTTTTGTACCTGTTCAGAGTATGTTCTGCAACCAAACAGGAATTGGGGAGATATTCTCAGTAAAGTCACAGAAAGCAGTAAAAAAAAAAAAAAAAAAGGACTGACTGACTGAAGTTCTTAAAGTGATTGGAAAGTCTCGTTTTTAAAAAAAAAAAAAAAAAAAAAAAAAAATGAACATGTTATACTTACCTCCTCTGTGCAGTAGATTTGCACACAGCAACCCGGATCCTTCTCTTCTCGGGTCCCTCTTTGGTGCTCCTGGCTCAAACCTCCTGTCGAGTGCCCCCACAGCAAGCACCCGAGCTGAGCTGCAACTCCGTGCGTCCAAGTCAGACACGGAGCTGCCTTCGGCCCCACCCCCTCTATCTGCCGATTGTCTGACTTTGACAGCCCCGGAAGGCAAGGGGAGGCTGCTACACAAAGAAGGTTGATGATATGCACAGAATGCAAAGAATAAAAAAAAATTAGAAAAGGGGAGAGACACATACTGAGAAGATATAGAGTGCTGCACACCCCGATTAATGTCAAAAAGAAAAAGAAGATATCCCCATGGGGTTTTAAAGCAGCAAAAAATTATGAGAATAATGAGTTATTACTTGAAAGAGTTTTTTTTATTAATAGGACTTAACCATAATGGTTAAAATAAGAGCTGTGCTACAGGAGATAACACAATGAAGCTGGCACAAGTATTATACAATGATCAAGCGCTGAAAGTAGGGTGATAATCCTGACGCGTTTCGACCCCGTTGGGTCATCTTCAGAGGATTGAGGCGCTGTGACAAAATTTGTGTATTAGAGTTCATGGATGTGACCATAAAAATATAATGTAATATATATATATGTTTAACAGTATAATTACCAATCACAATGCGTTTGAGCAGTTTCTCCTGAGCTTATAGTTCACCGACGTCTCCCCCACCGTGTCCCGACAGGAGCCCCCGGCCGTCCACCACGTCAGCAGGGGAAAAGGGGGGGCTTATTCGTCCATGCGTGTCTTACAAGGAGTCACACCAAGTGAATATTTCCCAAAACTGGGGAGGAGCGTGGGGGCAAGCGAGCGAGACCTGCAGCCAAAGCATCAAATAACAGACAACTGTAACATCAGTGCGTTCGGTTTAGCACGGATAGAGATATATGTATCATGTGTCACTTTTTGAAAAAAAGGGATAACTCTGTTTGTAATTTATTTAATTTAATATTTGTTGGATGTTGTCTGTGCTTATTGGGGTCAGCGATGTATGAATATTCCCATAGTGGTAATGGTAGCAAAGGGGGGGGGAAGGGGTTAACAAGGGTAAATAGGACTGTATGTAGATATCAGTATGTAATGTAATAAGTAAATAGTGGTATCTATGTGTTGCCCGTGAAACAAGTGACGAAGTAGGGTGAGAGTATAGAAATGTAAAGAAGAAGACGAGTGTGGGGAGAACATGTGAGGAAAGAAGGGGACGGGCAGACTAGTAGGGAAAAAAAAAAAAAAAAAAACCAGGGGAAAGAAAGGGAATGGGAAAGAAAGAACGGGAAGGAGGGGGGATGGGAAAAAAGATTAGGGAGTGAAGGAAAAAAGGTAAAGAGGAAAAGATCCAAGGGAAAAAAGTGGACAGATTGGTGAAGTGTGAGGATGGTGCAGGTGGGGTGATGCATGTGAGTGAAAGGGAAGCATGAGGGTGGGGAAATGGGAAGGTGCAGTGCAAGGGGCCAAATAAAACAATCAAAAAGCAGTGAAAACAAAAACATCAGCAAAAAACACAATCCAACCGTGTGTGTGTGATGGTGTACTGAAAAATGCATGGTTGCTGGAAAAGGGATCATAAGGTGTCAAGATGGGAAGAAAATGGGACAGAGGTGAGACAAAGAAACACACAAGGTGAAGTGCCATAAAGGTGAACATGTATTGAGGGTGGGTGGAATCGGATGTAAATTGTACAAGATAGTATGAACTAGTCACAGTGGGAAGGAATGACGTGAAAGAGACCCACAATGCAGGGTATGTCACGTCAGATTCAACTCATCAATGTGTTCAGATACTGGTGATTACCTGTCTCCAGAGTATAGGTCAGTTGGTCAGTCTGATGAAAAAGTAGGAACTAAAAGCAGATCCCCCAATCTGCTTGGTCATTATATATGGAGTGCTGACCGCTGATTGGATGCCTAATTAGGCTGCAGGTGCACGCAGGCTGTCCCCACCCTCCCTCCTCCTCCAGCAGGGATTAACACTTCACATGTGGCTCCCCCGGCGTTCAGGAAGATAGATATCCCGGCACAGCCGTCACATCCGTCGTAATAGCGTGATGTCGCGACGTCGCACGCAGCATCGCGTGCCCACAACGCCACGGCATCCGGATGTGATCCGGAACGCCGCTGGCAGGAAATGATACACCCGAGGGTGCAGAAAGGAGGCACGGACCCCTTAAATTGTGCCCCCCCTCCTTTCCTGCCAGGAAGAGACGCAACGACGAAGCCCCCATCCCCAGGACGGGTCCACGGCCCATGGGACCCACATCGGGCTCCGGAAGGGGGAGAGGCGGGGGAACAACGCAATGCAGACAATATGTAAAAGGATTATAAAAAGCCTATAAATTGCATTCTAGTGTACAAAGATCTAGAAAGCTGTGGGTGGTTGGAATGCATTCGAGGCAGCCATGGGCTACCTCCATTGGTTTTGACAAAAAACGTACATGTGATGCTCCAGATGATGCTCCAGATTCTTTACATTTCTATACTCTCACCCTACTTCGTCACTTGTTTCACGGGCAACACATAGATACCACTATTTACTTATTACATTACATACTGATATCTACATACAGTCCTATTTACCCTTGTTAACCCCTTCCCCCCCCCCTTTGCTACCATTACCACTATGGGAATATTCATACATCGCTGACCCCAATAAGCACAGACAACATCCAACAAATATTAAATTAAATAAATTACAAACAGAGTTATCCCTTTTTTTCAAAAAGTGACACATGATACATATATCTCTATCCGTGCTAAACCGAACGCACTGATGTTACAGTTGTCTGTTATTTGATGCTTTGGCTGCAGGTCTCGCTCGCTTGCCCCCACGCTCCTCCCCAGTTTTGGGAAATATTCACTTGGTGTGACTCCTTGTAAGACACGCATGGACGAATAAGCCCCCCCTTTTCCCCTGCTGACGTGGTGGACGGCCGGGGGCTCCTGTCGGGACACGGTGGGGGAGACGTCGGTGAACTATAAGCTCAGGAGAAACTGCTCAAACGCATTGTGATTGGTAATTATACTGTTAAACATATATATATATTACATTATATTTTTATGGTCACATCCATGAACTCTAATACACAAATTTTGTCACAGCGCCTCAATCCTCTGAAGATGACCCAACGGGGTCGAAACGCGTCAGGATTATCACCCTACTTTCAGCGCTTGATCATTGTATAATACTTGTGCCAGCTTCATTGTGTTATCTCCTGTAGCACAGCTCTTATTTTAACCATTATGGTTAAGTCCTATTAATTAAAAAAACTCTTTCAAGTAATAACTCATTATTCTCATAATTTTTTGCTGCTTTAAAACCCCATGGGGATATCTTCTTTTTCTTTTTGAATAAAAAAAAATATCTGCCTTTACAACTCTCTTAAATGTTTCCAATTATCCAAAACTAAGCAATAAGGATGGAACTTTACTTTATAGTGGTTCCTGTTTATACTGTACATCTGATTTTTGCGCAACTTAATTTTAATAGGAGTAAACCAGTACAAGACTGATTCGATTTCACCATACAGAACAAATACAAATGCCAATAATGAGCTATGGAGATGGAGAGTACTGCAAGTAAGGAGAACATGCTAGGCACACTATGTAAACAGTAGAGACCCACCCGCTCCGATTCTGATGATCCGATGCGTTGACCTCGAACACTTTTTGGCTTTCCCATTTTAACTGGATTTCCTTTTCGATTTTCTTTAGGAAGTCAACTTTCGCAGTTCCCTTTCTTTCCTGTACAAAAACATATTATTATTATTATTTCAGGTACTTATACAGCTCCATAATTTTACACAGCGCTTTACATATACATTGTACAATCACATCAGTCCCTGCCCTCAAGGAGCTTACATCTAAGGTCCCTAAACTCACATTCATACATATACATACTAGGGCCAATTTAGACAGGAGACAATTAATCTACCAGCATGTCTTTGGAGTGTGGGGGGGAACCAGCACAGGGAGAACATGCAAACTCCAGGCAGGTAGTGCCGTGGTTGGGATTCAAACAGACAACCCTAGTGCTGCTAGGCTGAAGTGCTAACCACTTAGCAACATACAACAAATTATGTTTATTGCTTTTGTTTAAAAGGTCTGCTCTTAAATACAAGGATTGTTGTTGCTCATAACACAGTAAGCAGTGAAATGCAGACATTTTTATGTGTCTGCGTAGTCACCGAGTTGTTAGCAGTACTGTGTTGGAGCTCTGAGCCCCCAGCTTGAATCCCATCAGGGACACTACTATCGAGTTTGAATGTTGCTGCAGAAATTCAGGAAGAACTTGAGACAGTGGGGTTGATTTACTAAAGTAGAGCATGTTCACTTAGCATAATGAATTTTCACTCAGCTTAATGAATGAGGTGACATCAAGTGAAATTTCACTTCGCAAAGAATACCCAATTAAAAATAGGATTTTTGGTCACGCATGATTGGATGACTGAAGATAACACAGCTTCATCCCATTCACTTTGCAAAGTGGACATGCACTACTAATTTAGAAAATCAACCACATTGCCTGACATTGTATTTCCATGACTGTCATGAGGAAGCGCTGGTTAGCGCAGTCGCTTTGCACAGAGCAGCCCTGATCCTCCTCTTTTTCGGTCCCCCGACAATGCTCCTAGCTCCTCCTCTACAAGCCAGTGCCCTCAATAACAAGCCGCTTGCTTTGGGGGCACTGGTTCGTGCTCACCCCTGAGCCCCACTCTATGCGTCCATAAGACACATAGAGCCGTGGCTTGGCATCGCCCACGCTCTCTCCTCATTGCCTTACTGGCTGTGATTGACAACAGTAGGAGCCCTTGCATGCAGGGACTAGAAATGTTTCTCCCAACATTGTGTGAATCAATAGAAACACACAGCCCCATAGCCTAAGATGACGAGACACTCCTCCCTCATTTCTCAAAGCTAACAGACTGACTGCAGACTGCACTGTCCATCATTAAAGTGGAAGAAAACCCATATTTAAAGCCAGCTATACATGGACTGAAAGCTGTTTCAACAGGGACCGGCTGAATTTTGATCCCTGTATTGACAAGGAGGTTGTATAGAAGTCGATCTACAGAGCGATCTCTGTACAAAAGCCCTGTTGGATTTTCCCTGCTTGATCAGTCTCCCTGCTGTCAGAAAACACTAGCTCAAAGAGGAACTAGAAGTGGATGGGGGAATTGAGTCAGTTTCTTTTCCTTCAGCTTTAAACTTCCTTAAAACCTTCTTTTCCTAAAAATTTTCATTTTCAAAAAATGAACACACGGTCGCGAGAGCTAACGATATTGCCATCAAGTAATGACCAAATTTCGAACGATAATGGACATACTGTAAATGAATTTGTTTCTCGATTGCTTTTTGCTTCTGGGTCACGCATGCGCAGTACCAACAATTACATTTTTAACAAGAGAGAAGCACATTTACCTTTCAAACCATTGTCCGTTCGTCAGTAGTTTTCCAAACTTTTCCTTGGATTTTTTTTTTGATCAAAAAAAATCACAACTGATTTTTGTTTTGTGCCAATTAACTGGATGAAAAACGAATGAACTGTCCAATGACCAATTTCCTAACAATTTTTTGTCTAGTGTATGGGCCTCATTAGAATCAGTACTGGAAGTTATGAAATTCATTTCCACTATTCCTAAGAGCACAAAGCAAACATAACAGCTGTTATATACCGTATATACTCAAGTATAAGCCAACCTGAATATAACCTGAGTAGGGCTGGAGAAAAAAATCGATTTAAATCTTGAATCGAGTTGAGAGGTCAAATCTATTCAAAATTTAAGCAAATCGATTTTTTTAGATTTTTTTTTTTTTTTTACTGCGCCGGTCCTGAGGAGCTGCGGGCAGGAGTTTTTAGGCGAGGGCGTGGCTTCGGCCTAGTCCGCGAGTCCGGACGCCGGCGCGGTGTCCAAAAAAAAAAAAAAAAAACACCTTGATTCGAATCGTGAATCGAGTTTTTTTTTAAGAAAATCTCAGATTTTTTTTTGGACAATCTCCCAGCCCTAAACCTGAGGCACCTAATTTTACCACAAAAAACTGGGAAAAAATTGACTCGAGTATAAGCCTAGGGTGAGAAATGCGCAGCTACTGTAAGTGGAAAAGAGGGTCAACAATGCCCATTTGCAGCCTCACTGTGCCCATTTGCAGCCTCACTGTGCCCATCTGCAGCCATAGGTCCCCCGAACTTCAAACTTGGTAATTAAGAGTTCCTAGATGCCCCCTAGCTGCAGCCAAAATTTGGGGTCTCTGAACCCAAAGGGTCCCGAAATGACATTGCTGCAGATGGACACAGTTGACCTAATTCTAGTTGACCTTCTAATTCTACTAACCATTATGAATGATCAACTAACACATTTTGTACAGTTCTGGTACTTTCCAACAGTCAATATTCCAACTGCCTATTTCACCAAAAATAGGAGATCTGTTAGGGTCCTTTCACATTGGGGCGGGGGCGTTGGCGGTAATAGCACCTGCAAACCGCCCCAGTGTGAAAGGACCCTTAGGGCGCCCCATGTCCATTGAGCAATGCTGATCTTCATGGCTCAATGCAAGGGTACACAAGAAAAAGTTTTCTTTGTGGCCTGTTCACATCATAGCATACACTGCATAAAATGTAACATGTATGTTTTTTTATGCAGTGCAACATTGTTGCAATGGACTGTGCTGCATATAGTTGAATAAAGTGTCATTTTGTGACACTTCAATAAGATTTAAAAAAGCAAGTAGACTGTAAGTAAACAGTGTGATGGTTTGTAAGGGAACATTGCACTGCCGTTATACAATGCACACCAGTACACATATGTTTTACCTGGTGTGAACGAATTGATTTTTAAAAGTCAGCAGCTACAGTATTTTTAGCACTAACACTTTTTATTAGATAAGAGTGTTTAAGGGTTAGAGCCAAGAGCAGGCACACCACTCAAAATTAGAAAGGCTGCAGATCTATATCTGAATCTATACGTAAACACACACATACAGTGTACACTCCATAGCTAGTAATTAGATTCCTATACCATTCTGGTCTACACACAGCCCCGGTCTCCAAGTGGTTTACACACAGCCCCGGTCTCCAAGTGGTTTACACACAGCCCCGGTCTCCAAGTGGTTTACACACAGCCCCGGTCTCCAAGTGGTTTACACACAGCCCCGGTCTCCAAGTGGTTTACACACAGCCCCGGTCTCCAAGTGGTTTACACACAGCCCCGGTCTCCAAGTGGTTTACACACAGCCCCGGTCTCCAAGTGGTTTACACACAGCCCCGGTCTCCAAGTGGTTTACACACAGCCCCGGTCTCCAAACGGTTTACACACAGCCCCGGTCTCCAAACGGTTTACACACAGCCCCGGTCTCCAAACGGTTTACACACAGCCCCGGTCTCCAAACGGTTTACACACAGCCCCGGTCTCCAAACGGTTTACACACAGCCCCGGTCTCCAAACGGTTTACACACAGCCCCGGTCTCCAAACGGTTTACACACAGCCACGGTCTCCAAACGGTTTACACACAGCCACGGTCTCCAAACGGTTTACACACAGCCCCGGTCTCCAAACGCGTCACAGACAGCCCCGGTCTCCAAACGCGTCACAGACAGCCCCGGTCTCCAAACGCGTCACAGACAGCCCCGGTCTCCAAACGCGTCACAGACAGCCCCGGTCTCCAAACGCGTCACAGACAGCCCCGGTCTCCAAACGCGTCACAGACAGTCCCGGTCTCCAAACGCGTCACAGACAGCCCCGGTCTCCAAACGCGTCACACACAGCCCCGATCTCCAAACGCGTCACACACAGCCCCGATCTCCAAGTGGTTTACACACAGCCCCGGTCTCCAAAAGCATTACACACAGTCCCAGAGCACACTACACACAGTCCCAGAGCACACTACACACAGTCCCAGAGCACACTACACACAGTCCCAGAGCACACTACACACAGTCCCAGAGCACACTACACACAGTCCCAGAGCACACTACACACAGTCCCAGAGCACACTACACACAGTCCCAGAGCACACTACACACAGTCCCAGAGCACACTACACACAGTCCCAGAGCACACTACACACAGTCCCAGAGCACACTACACACAGTCCCAGAGCACACTACACACAGTCCCAGAGCACACTACACACAGTCCCAGAGCACACTACACACAGTCCCAGAGCACACTACACACAGTCCCAGAGCACACTACACACAGTCCCAGAGCACACTACACACAGTCCCAGAGCACACTACACACAGTCCCAGAGCACACTACACACAGTCCCAGAGCACACTACACACAGTCCCAGAGCACACTACACACAGTCCCAGAGCACACTACACACAATCCCAGAGCACACTACACACAATCCCAGAGCACACTACACACAGCGGGGATCTCCAAGCACTGACCGTCATGCTAACTCTCTCGGTACACAGCTGTTCTCCCTCTCCGATCACACGTTGCCGGACCGGTTAGTAAGCGGAAAGCCGTCTCCTTCCCGCACAGCATGCCGGTCGTTGTAGTTTTCCTCTTTAGCAGAGTCCTGGGCTCAATCCACAGTCACACTACAACTCCCGACATTCCCCTTGTCCGGAGATTGCATCAGTTCTATTGACAGGAGAAGGCTACCTTCTCAGACACGGTACAGAGGAGGGCACACGCCACCAGTTGATGGATTGTCAGCTGTTATCTGGAGGAGCCATGGCAGGCTTGTCACTAGACATGAAGCGAAAGGAGCTCCTGACCGTAGAAAATAAATCTCATAGAACTGATATGTGCAATGTGTAGATTGGATTCCAGTTATTGGCCATAGGTCTGCAGTAACCACTGACACTGTTCCATCTGGGGCAGGGTGGGCTAATATTGTAGCACAAACAAGAGTTTATTTCACCAGTGTTCACAAATAGTAACTGTAGATAAAATGTATGCATTTTATTTTATATAACATTAAAATTATAATTTTGGTACATTTCAATTATTTCCAAATGACATAGCGTGATTTTTTTTTTTACATTTTGCCCCTTTTTTTAACACAAAAAAAATTAAATATTAATGGTTAATGAAACAGAAGTGCAGCCACAAATGGGCTCCCCCATGTCACATTTGGCACCTTTGGGGGGGGGGGGCAGATACCTGTCTTTGACAGATATCCTGTCCCCACTTCCGGGCAGAGTTACCAACCTTCCAAGGCAAAATTTACTGGTAGGATGCCAAAAATTTACAAACGGCACCAATTGTTTACTGGCACTGCAAAAAAGTACCTATAATTACAGTTTTCAGTGCTAAACAGTGCAAATATGAATATTTAAACTATAAACATATATCTAGTGCTATTAGCAATGTAAAAACATGTTTCTGCATTGACACGAAGGTCAGGGTACTATAACCCGGCCAGCACAGAGTTCCCCCTTACATCAGAGTCTGCAGGATTCCCACTTACAGTGAAAGTGTTTGATCTTCAGCTGCCATGGTGCTGTACATGTGATCAGTTATGGAACCAGCCATTTGATTGTTTGACAGTTTGGTTGAGGACACAAGCAAATGCAACAGTTAGCGACAGTTAGCGATCCTGGCAATTCAGGAATGTAACTGTTTTTTGAAACCGGTAAATGAATGGGTTTAGTTCCGCTTTCTGATTTACTTCTGTTAAAGGGAGCTTTGGGCTTCAGCAAAATGACAGCCTTCAGCAAGAAGAAACAGGAACAATGCTGGGGGCAATTCACAACACACACTCATTTTGGTAGCATAAATATTAATGTGAAATGTATGTTCATTGCTAAAGAACATTCTTTTTTATCAAGTTGTTTTGGGTAAAGTTCCACTTTAAATATGGCCTGTTCTTTTTCCTGCAGCCAGTCCCCAAGCCATAGAAATCCCCTCCTCCCACAATTTGCACGTGTCTCCTTAGGCTGGCCATAGACCGATCAGAATTTGACAGTTCGGCAGGGACTGGCAGATGGACTGTGGGAATAGGCACACCCAGAATGTTTAAAATTTACACAATATTTCCTCTTCACGTTTTATTTTTACTCCTGATAATAAAGACAATATATACAGACAGTAGCATACTAAAGTGGTGGAGTCCACACCAGGTGCTGACACTCTGAGGGTGCTGTGGCCGCCTGACTTTTTGTGTTGAATATTGCTGCACCATCTAATCTGTACCCTCATGCCTTTTATATTAAAGTGGATGTAAACCTACCACTCACCCAGTATAAACTAATGGCACAGTATTAATGTATATATACATGCAAGCCTCTTGCATGTATCCCTACCTTGCAAATGTCACCCCCTTCAGCAGTAGGAGCCCCACAAAACTCTGGAATCAGTGGGTGGGTCTCTTTGCCAGAGCTCGAGGGGCGTAGTCGTGCTGTCACAAGGGGAGTTCACCTCTACAACCTCCTACTCTTCATTCACACTGATCATGCCCCATAATGAGTAAAATCCAGTCAAAACTCAGGAAAGGCACCACATGACTTAACCACCGGCCACTGCACATATACGGCCGGGTGGGCACTTCCTGAACGTCCTTCTGAGAGAACATTCAGGAACGTCTCTCAGAAGGAGGTGGATCGTGTGCGCAGAGAGAAGACACCTATGTTTGGAACAGTATTCCGCCGGTCGAAAGGCTCATCATCACACTGAGGTAAGCAACATCAACACACCTCCCCACCACGCTACCCATACCCTCTCTCCAAACCCCTATCTCCCACTCCCCACCCCACATGTTCCACCTAGGGTTGCCACCTGTCCAGGATTCACCCAGACAGTAAGGGTTTTGAATCATATGCCTGGGTTTCAGTCCGCCTGAATCCGGGACACATTATTCAAACAGGGCTGTGGCTCTCCAAATAACCAAGATAGTCACATAAAAATCTGTTGCCATCCGGGAGCTGTGGGCGGCTGTCTGGGGACAGTGTGTTCCAGGTCTTTTATAATACTATGGTGTATACTGTGAGAAAAAAAATTGCCCTGCACTCAGTGGTGTATTTAGGTTTTGTGCTGCCCTAGGCCTGACTAAACTCGTGCACCCCTAATTTAAATATGACCCACCCCTTCCTGTCAAGGCCACACCCCTTCCTGTTTAAGACCCGCCCCGGCCAACAAATACATTTTCCATAGCATATTTTTTTTTTCCCTTAATTGTAGTTTAATTAAACTAAAAAACAATCAAGAATATATATATATATATATATATATATATATATATATATATATATATATATATATATATATATGCTATAAAAATATGCATATTATAAAACATTTAATAATTTAATAACTACAAGAATTAACAATGAGAAATTTAGTTTTATATAATACCCAGTTTTGACATGGATAATATAATATGCATTGCACATTGTAAGGTATGTTGTAGAGAAGAAAAATTTATACTACTGGTCTCAGCTAATACATAAGATATTATCTGGGACTTTGTTTTAGTTAAACTGAAACCTGCTCGCCAATATGTGCTATCACAATATGTCACTGGATTAGTAGGATTACTCCTATCTTGTAACATATTTGGACTTGTGTTTGCTGCCATTGATTGTAATCATAGGATTATTTCACTTATTTGTATAATGACTAGGTATTCCCTAGTCATTATACAAATAAGTGAATTTTTTTTTTTGTGCGGGGGGGGGGCTGATTTCTTTCTGCCCCCCTCCAAAGTGCCGCCCTAGGCCTGGGCCTTGTTGGCCTAGGCCAAGATACAGCATTGCCTGCACTGCTAAAGTGTTCGGGTCTGGCTTGGAGATAAGGTGGCAACTCTAGTTCCACCCAACAACACGTTCCCAATGCTGCATCTGCTGCCCCCCCCGGCAGCCATATGGGGAGAATTTCCCCGTACTAGCTGGCACCAGCAGTGTGGTAGTGCGGGGCCGCACCCACATGGCCACGTCATTCAACACACAGCTCCGTGTGAATGACCACAAAAATAAGCAGATACATTGACAGTGTGCCGGAGACCTGCATGGCATCAGCAATCTGGTGATCGCTATGCAATGATAAGCTCCTGCATGCAAACAAAAAGTAAAAGATGTCCTTTTGTTTTACTTTAAAAAAAAAAATTATAATTTTATTAATATCCCCCTAATCTACTCCCCTGCAACCCTAACCTCCTACTCCCAACCTTCTCCCCTACCCACTATGAAGAAGAGACACATATACACAGGTGTTGCTTAAAGTGTACTTGTAGTGCACACATTTATTTATTTTTTAAACTGTGTGCTTTATTAGTATATAACATAGCATAAAAATAACAATATAGTCAACTCCTGTCTCACCCTCCAGAGGAGAATGGGCAGACTGATAGAACCAAGGCATGTACATAGTTACATAGTTAGTAAGGTTGAATAAAGACACCAGTCCATCCAGTTCAACCTGAGTAAGTGTGGGTGCGTGTCTACAATTATCCCTATTTATTTAAGGTACCCGTATAGTGCCATCAATTTACGCAGCGCTTCACAAATACATCGGTCCCTACCCTCAAGGAGCCCACAATCCAAGGTCCCCAACTCTCATGTAGAATACCAACTTTTATTATCACACAAAACATTGTACCTGAGGCAGATCTATTGATGGCGTTGAGAGTGGCAACCTCTGCCTGGACCAAGCCTGGTCCAGGCAGAGGTTGCCACTCTCAACACCATCAATAGGACCACACGGATGTGCGGCACCAGGGATCAACTTCCTTCTCACCCTCCAGAGGAGAATGGGCAGACTGATAGAAAGGCAACCGTAACTTAAATAACCATTCATTAGAACCTAGTTAGGCAGAATATCATCCTAAGGATTAAGGAAGATGGGCTTCAGCAGCAGAAGACCACACCAGATGCCACTCCTCCAAAAGCTATATTAAATAATAAAAAAAACAACTTCAAAGATTCTCAAATCTGCGGGGTGAGGATATTGGGCATTGCATTTCATCATTCATTCCCATGACCAATTCAGTAGAAGGAGCAGGATAGGAGGATGTAGTCAGTGGACAAGGAGAATATACAGAGGGAGAAATGGATGATGACTGTTTGTAAATGTGCATGTACGTTGACTGTTGGAATGGACGTGTGGATGTAGATGATTGTGAGGGTTGCGTGGAAGTAGATGAATGCGTGGAAGTCAGTTTAATGGCCTGCATGGCAGAGTGAGGGTAAGAATGAATGGGACTTGAAAGGTGGGGGTATCCTGGGAAATTGATTGAAATGTGTTGGTGGAATAATGATGTCATGGTTATGCAGTAATCTTTGTCAGCTTACCTCGCCTCCATGTGTTCACCTTTAGAGGCCAGCCATTCTCACCTGATTGCTTATATATTCTTCCCTCAGCATAGCTCCACCTCAGCCTCTAATTAGGAACACTTTATTAACCTGTGCATTGCAAGCCAACCTTGCTGATCAACCATTGTGTGTTTAGCTTTCGTGTGCAACTTGTTGTGTCTCCTACGTCTGTTTCCAGTTACCGATCTTGGCCTGTTCTTGACTATCCCTGTCTGCTTGTGACCCTGACCTTTGGCGTGTTCTATGTTTATCCTTGTCTGCTAGTTGCCCCGACCTTTGGCTTATCGCTTTACTATCCTTGTTGTTCCAGCCTGCTGCTTCCTCTTTCTTCTGTAAGTTTACCATGAGCGTGAGCTGTGAGACCCTGGGGGCCGCAACCTGGAGCTAGACTGCAGCGCAGTCCATCCTCACCACTAGGGGCTCTGGTGAACACCTGCTGGCTATTAGACTCCGCATGCTGGGTAATCTATGCTCTAGCTCCCAGTGGGATCTGTGTTGGTGCTCCAGTGGTCCTGCTTCTTGAACCTCCCAGAGTTCAATCCGCAGCAGTCAGTCCTAAGGTCCACTACCTTAGCGGTGTACTAATGACTCCTACAGAGGGCATCTGTCACCTGGACTCGGGTGACCTGAGTTTGATCAGCCATGGGCCCGGCTGATGTGCCGCTACTAGCAGATGATCCATTGCAGGGCATAGTTCGCAGACTTGAGACCCAGGAATCTAATCAGACCCAGGTGATGCGATTCCTTCAGGATTTGGCCTCCCGTTTTGAACAGGTTCAGGCCTCCTTAGGACCCCCGGTTCAACAACCTCAACCGCTATCTGCTGCCGCACCTATTCCAGTCACAGCCACATCCACAAATTCTTTGCATTTACCTGCTCCATCCAGTTACTCTGGGGACCCCAAGGCCTGCAAGGGGTTCCTTAGCCAGTGCACAATTAATTTTGAGCTTCAGCCCCAAAACGTCCTGTCTGATCGGGCAAAGGTAGCCTATATTGTATCCCTCCTGTCTGGCGAGGCGCTAGCCTGGGCTGCCTCTCTGTGGGAACGAAATGATCCAGTGGTATCTAGCCTGTCTGACTTCCTGAAACTTTTTGGGAATATCTTCGAGGAACTGGGTCATGTCTCCTCAGCGGCCAGCGCCCTTTTACGTCTCCATCAATAGTCCGCTTCTGTGGGACAGTACGCTCTTCATTTTCGTATTTTAAATGCTGAACTGAGCTGTAATAATGAGGCCATAATTGCGACCTTTTTCCATGGCCTCTCTGATAGAGTGAAGGATGAATTAGCGGGAATAGCTATTCCTGCTGATCTGGATGGTGTCATCACCTTGTGTAACCAGATCAATATTCGCTTTCAAGAGAGGACTCTGGAAAAAAGACGCCATGCGATTTCACTGCAAGTCACACACCGAACTGCGATTTCGCATGAGTAGGGGGATACCATGCATTCTGAATGGCGCACGCATGTGAAATCATAGTGTCGGAGCGATCCACAGCGTCAATTTTGGAGTGCTGTAGTGCATTTCTCTACCCCCTCATGTTACACTACATGGCTACAATGCTGACACATGTCTGTATGTTCAGCTTCACAACTGTACAATACAAGCAGCAGAACAACAGGAAATACATGACATGTGAGCAGACAAGTAAAAGCAAAACATGGCTGCAGAACACATACCTTTATCATGCTTCTCTTGGTTTGTGAACTTGGACCATTTGACAATCATTTTTTTCTGAGATTTCCTCCCATATTCTTGTTTTGTAGTTAATCTTTTTTTATTGTGGGTGCTTGGTGTCATAAAGACAGAAATGTGCCCGGACCAAGGGAATGAAGCCCTCAGCTTCATACAGCAAACTGATGTCCTCCATCTTGCTGACCATGTGCTTGATAAGGGGTGTGTGTGATTACAAAGGGTGGAGAAAACTGTTGGGCTTAAAAATGCTGCTGAAATGCTGGTAAAACGCCCCTGAAGCTCTTTTCAGGTGTTTCCATTCATTTCTATGGGACCTAAAAATGCCTGTAATCAGCCCAAAAGAAGCTCATGTACTTGTTTGAGCGACAGGCGTTTTGCTAAATGCGACAAAACGTTCAGATGTGAACAGGGGCCATTGAAATGAATGGTATTTTGCTTGTTGGGTGTTTTTGAACTTTTGTTATGAGCGTTTTGCAAGCTGAAAACGCTCAGGGGTGAATGCAGCCTAAACATTAGGACACTTCCCTGTCCTGGAGTCCAGTGATATCAACACTGCAGCTGATGTTTCCATCAGCTGTCGGGTGCTTCCGCCGCCATTGCCTGTAAGGGGACCCAGCCATGTAGCCTTTTGGCTTCATGGCGGGTCCCTACTGCACATGCCCGGAGCATGCTGAGCTCTCTCACTGGTTCGGCAGAAGGGGAGGAGGAGGGGGACCGAGCGGCTGATGTAATACAGCCAGGTCTTCTGGAAGTGGGGACAGGTATCTGCTCCCCCCTCCCCTTAAAGGTACCAAATGTGAAACCGGAGGGGGGGGGGGAAGCAGATAAGCGAAAATTCCACTTTTGGGTGGAACTCTGCTTGAAGCTTCATAGCTCAATTTTTACCTACAGGTTTTACATACATTTTGAAAATAAAGTACAAAAAAAATTGATTGTACACTTGTGAACTTGACAAGCTCTCCAAGAGATCTTCAGGATTGTTGGTGCACATTGTGCCATCACCATCAGTATGTACATCTTTAAATTGCTGATTATCTTGAACGAATGATATCTCATCTGAATAGACAATAACATAAGCTTTAATATTCAACATGTCATCAATTTTTATTCCTATACTTTACATGCAATCTCTATTGTAAAGGATGTATTCCGTAACTGATTTTAGAATTCTGAAATATCATGACAAAATATACGATTCCAAAGACATAAAAAGAATGAAATCAAGTCATGTAATCACTAATACTCATAATTATTGATTTTTTTACTGTCACAAATTAATAGAACATAATGTATACCGATTATGTATCCAAAATGCATAGACATACCTTGTTCGAGGAGATCATCATTAGACGATTCCTCCAAGGTCACGTGACCACTGTCTTCCTCTAAAGAAATACATTAGGTAAATCAACTGTAAATTTAAAAAAATAAAACATTACACAGCAACCATTATTAACTAGTGTTAGTACCTGGAGGAGTTGTCGGTTGATCTTCAGGACCGTCTCCATGCTCACCGTTTCCATGCTCTCAGGCTTGTAGACATGATGTACTTGCATGCAGGCCATGTACTCTTCTAATGTTTTTTTTGTTTGTTTCCTTGATAACTTCATTTTCATTCCTGTCAAAAAATTTAACTGAAAGTTTTAAAAATGCACTCCAGAAAAATACATATTTGATAAAAACATTGATAAATACAATATTAACATTTTGCAAATGCCAATAAGACCGCCACATAATGATCTTTATTGTAAAAAAATGCATCCTTACTTTTCTGGATGGCAACATAAATTTGATGAAAATTATCATGTTCCCGAAGTTTTAAGTCTGAGCAGCGCTTCCTTAATTGGTTCGATCAACGCCATGTGCGTCAAGGGCTCACTTTATACTTTAACTCTTGAATGCTCTATTCATACTATGTATTTTTCTCAATAAACATTGTTATATTTTTCTATACCTCTCTATTTTTTTCTATACCTTTACAGTGCGACCTAGGGCTACTTAGCAAGTATCCCTTTTCTTTTTGTTCCCCTTAAATCTACGGATGTGGCTGTGTGGGTGCTCTCTTTCTTACCTATTAGAAAACGTATGTAGGCATAGGGGACACCCCCTGCCACGCCCCTTAATAGAGAATTATACAATTAAAATGATTAGATATACCCATAAGAGCCTTTATTTACCACTAATGAAATTTACAGATGCAGCAATGTAGAACTTGGGTGAAAGGTTTTGCACTGGAAAACACTTATTGAAAGATATAAAGTCCATTTTATATATAACTATATAAATCTGACCAAAATGAGGGACAAATGAGGAGGAAAGAGGGACAAAGGGACTTTGATTCAAATCAGGGTTAGTACCTCGAAATCAGGGACAGTTGGGAGTTTTTGAACATTTTAAGATGAGCATTTTGCAAGCTGATATGTATAGAATAACCATATTGGTTAAAAGTGCTGACCATTTATTTATTTTCTTTTCTAGGTATAGTGGCAGACAAATTCACCAGGCCTGATTTCCTTGCCCAATTTATAGAAATGTAAAGGCAACTACCCTGCCATTGGAAAATTAAGTCAAAGGGATACTATGACCGAAACAAAAGACATGAGGGTCTAGAGTGATACTGATAGAATTATGTAAAGCTGTTTGTCCGAATCCAACAATGGATTATGTGACGAAGAAAATTGCTAACCTGAGGACTGTCTATAAAAAAGAGCTTCATAAAATCAGAGCATCACAAAAATCAGATGCAGGAATGGATGATATATATGTACCATGCTTATGGTACTTCGAAAGTCTTCAATTCCTAACTGAAGAGATTGACGCAAAAGCTTCCATAAGTACTCTACCATCAACCTCTGCAGCTTCACCAGTCCCTGATGATTGCCTCTCCCTGGAATAGGATCTTGAAAAGTCTGGTGAAGAATTATTCACACAGGTAACTACAATTATGGTCTGAGAGGCCTATAATGCACACAGTGATGGATCTGTGTTAATGTGACTACATCATATTGTCCAAAAATGTTTCCACTTGTAATATGTGCGTTGTTTCAAAAACCATATGTAATTGAAATAAGATGCATGTCATAATGTAATATAGGTGTACAATTTTATTAAATTGATCATTTTTATATACCGCCCAGGACAACATGGAGGTGATTGCTCCCACCAATCCACAACCACCTGAGCCAAGAGGAAAGAAGAGGAAGAAATTGGTGATTGGTACCTCTGCATTTCTATCTAAGGTAGCTGCTGCTTTACACAGAAAACCCAATGAATCAGATGGCTGTGCAATTGTTGTAGCCAACAAAGTTAAAATTATGTCCAATGAGCAACGACAGCTGGCGGAAATGTTGCTCCTTGAGGTTCTGCATAAAGGTATTAATGGTAATTAAACACATAAAACCCATTTAGCGGATCAACCAGCATTTCAAACACCAACACCTTCTGTGCCTCCCATAGTGTCCCAGCCATTACATCAGCAGGGCACACATTGGCAATATCCTCCTAGAGAAAGGCCACCTTCACAGTGGTCACATGATTACAACTATGCACAGTTGTAGATCATTGTCCCTTGTTGTTGAGCTACAGTTGAGCTATTGTGTTTGTGCTCATAATTATTTGCAATAATATTACAAGTTTAAAAAAAGTTGTGTGTGTATATTTAATAATACTGTTTTGACATTATATTGCTGATATTATTAAGATATAAGAATATATAACCAGTTATATAATTATTATATTTTTGCTAGAAAATTACTTGAATCCCCAAACATTTATATATATAGATATATATATATATATATATATATATATATATATATATATATATCTATAGATATATATATATCTATATATATATATATATATATATATATATATATATATATAGATATATATATATACAGTGCGTACGGAAAGTATTCAGATCACCTTAAATTTTTCACTCTTTGTTATATTGCAGCCATTTGCTAAAATCATTTAAGTTTATTTTTTCCTCATTAATGTACACAGCACCCTCTATATTGACAGAAAAACACAGAATTGTTTAAATTTTTGCAGATTTATTAAAAAAGAAAAACTAAAATATCACATGGTCCTAAGTATTCAGACCCTTTGCTGTGACACTCATATATTTAACTCAGGTGCTGTCCATTTCTTCTGATCATCCTTGAGATGGTTCTACACCTTCATTTGAGTCCAGCTGTTTTTGATTATACTGATTGAACTTGTTTAGGAAAGCCACACACCTGTCTATATAAGACCTTACAGCTCACAGTGCATGTCAGAGCAAATGAGAATCATGAGGTCGAAGGAACTGCCTGAAAAGCTCAGAGACAAAATTGTGGCAAGGCACAGATCTGGCCAAGGTTACAAAAAATTTCTGCTGCACTTAAGGTTCCTAAGAGCACAGTGGCCTCCATAATCCTTAAATGGAAGACGTTTGGGAGGACCAGAACCCTTCCTAGAACTGGCCAGCCGGCCAAACTAAGCTATCGGGGCAGAAGAGCCTTGGTGAAAGAGGTAAAGAAGAACCCAAAGATCACTGTGGCTGAGCTCCAGAGATGCAGTTGGGAGATGGGAGAAAGTTGTAGAAAGTCAACCATCACTGCAGCCCTCCACCAGTCGGGGCTTTATGGCAGAGTGGCCCGACGGAAGCCTCTCCTCAGTGCAAGACATCAATGCCCAGTGCTGCATATTAGTGCCCATCATCAGTTCCCATCAGTGCCACCTCAGTGCCCAGTTCCACCTCATGAAGTGCCCATCAGTGAAGGAGAAAACACACTTATTTACAACATTTTGTAACAAAAACAAAGAAAAACTTTAAAAAAAATAATATTTTTTTATTTGTTTAGCAAACAATAAAAACCCCAGAGGTGATCAAATACCACCAAAAGAAAGCACTATTTGTGGGAGAAAAATGATAGAAATTTTGTTTGGGTACAGTGTTTCATGACCACGTGATTGTCATTTAAATAGCAACAGTGCTGAAAGCTGAAAATTTTCCTGGGCAGGAAAGGGGGAAAGTTCCCTGTATTAAAGTTGTTAAAAGGGATATTAATTAACCTCATATAAAGATATATTATACACTGATATTCTGCTCAAGTACCATGCATGTAGTAAAATTGGTTTAATGTCAGATAACAATGGAAAAGAAGGTTTTATTTCTTTCCCACGATCATTGTTTATTTTTTGTGGTTTTGTTTCCGGTTTGTTTGTTTGTTTCCGATCATGCGCACTACCACTCCCTCTATTTTTTTCGCACAATTACTATACTATTGATAAGATGATCGTTCGTTGTGTTCACAAACTGAAACATTTTTCAATCTTGTTCCTTCTATAAATTTTGTATGACCGGCCTTAATCGGATGCGAAAGCCACGTACTAATGATTAGATTATCAAACGATCTATCCGAAAGCGGTAATTTTTGTACGATTTTCTCATTGTGTGTATTAGGGCATCAGGTCTATTTTTAGTGGCACTTTACCGTCGTTTTAGCAGCACTTTTTGACCGCAAGCAGGGTGCTTTTAACCCCCGTACCTTTACCTGACATGCAACACCATATCATCAATGATTGTGGAAATTTGCATGTTTTCTTTAGGCAGTCGTCTTCATACATTACGTTGGAACGACACCAAACAAAAGTTCCAGCATCATCAACCTGCTAGTGCAGATTGGTGATTCATAACTGAATATGATGTATGATGTATGAGGCACGGATGGGCATGTATGAGGTATGGATGAGGCACAGATGGGCATGTATGAGGCATGGATGGGCATGTATCAGGCACGGATGAGCTTGTATCAGGCACGGATGGGCCTGTAACAGGCATGGATGGGCATGTATCAGGACTGTATGAGGTACAGATGGGAATGTAAAAGGCACAGATGGGCATGTATCAGGCACGGATGGGCATGTATCAGGCACGGATGGGCATGTATCAGGCACGAATGGGCATGTATAAGGCACTGATGGGCATGTATCAGGCACAGATGGGCAAGTATCAGGCACGGATGGGCATGTATGAGGCACTGATGGGCATGTATTAGGCACGAATGGGCATGTATCAGGCATGTATCATTTGGTTCAATAGACTTCAATAGACTTCAATGGAGAAGCTGCAGAAAAGCATGTAGCGTGTTTTTACTGTGATTTTGCCACGATTTGTGTTTTTTATTCTGCCCTACAACATATTTGACACAGAGAAAAAGCATTAAAAAAAAACGCAAATTGTGGCAAAATTGGGGTGCAAAAAGCACTTCAGAAATGCTCAAAAGCAAACTGCGTAGATGTGAATCGAGCCTTAGAGGGTACTATTAATGATAAAGCTGCACCATACTCCTGATAATACACTGCTCGTCAATTCAGATACAGCTACTCTCTAGCATTACACACACTGTGGGTACTGACCCTACAAACTACACCACTGACTCTACGTACAACAATACACACACACACCAAGGTATTGACCCTACATACCACAATACACACACACCAGAGCACTAACTCTACGTACCACAACACACACACACACTGGAGAACTGACCCTATTCACCAAAACACACACCACAATACACACACACTGAAGTACTGACCCTACACACCACAATAACAACATACTGGAGTACTGACCCTACACACCACAATACACACATACTGGAGAACACACCACAATACACACATACTGGAGTACCGACCCTACACACCACAATACACACGTACTGGAGTACCGACCCTACACACCACAATACACACATACTGGAGTACTGACCCTACATACCACAATACACACACACACACTGGAGATAATGGATGTATTGAGCCTGCAACACTGTAGTCTGTATAACAATTTATTGGTGACTGGTTACTAAGGAGTGACAATAAAACAAAAAATTTGACGCGTTATTAAAACAGAAATGGCAAAAAAGTTATACTTGTACAAAGTCCACCCTAAAACAAATTTGCATATTAAAGCAGTTGACTGATTAGGTGGTTAATACAATATTACCTTAACGTAGGCCAGTGTTAATTTTGGCAGCAACTTTCGATTAAGTTTTAGTCTTAGGACTAAAATGGCATTTTAGTTTTAGTCCCATTTTAGTGCTCTGCAATTATTTTAGTTCTGGTCGTATTTAGTCCACTAAATAGTAAAATTTAAAACTCCACTAAAATTTAGTCGACTAAAATGTCCTACGTTTTAGTCGACTAACACCTTCAGTACATTTTTGTCAATTAAAACTCATTTTAGTCGTTTAAAATCGAATGGGTGTAATTAAATTGTAATGCATTCGTTAAAATTTCTCCACAATTTCCAAACTCATTATATACTGCTGGAGTGAAAAATCTAATATGCTATTATTTATGGTATTGAGGTTTGAACATGCATTACAGGCCAGTGTTAATTTTGAAGTCAAATTTTAATTTAGTTTTAGTCTTAGTCTTTTGACTAAAATGGCATTTTACTTTTAGTTGTATTTTAGTCATCTCAATTGTTTTAGCTTTAGTCGTATTTTAGCCGACTAAAATAGTATTCATTTAGTCTACTAAAATGTTTTAGTCGACTAAATTAACACTGACGCAGGCACAGAAATGTGACAAAGAAATCATAGCGTACTTCAATACAGAGAACACAATGGAACACCAAATATAAACATCCTAATTATATATATCATAGATAAAAATGAATCAATGTGTTTTAAGCATGAAGATAAAACAGATTCAAGTGTAGAAAAAAAAACTATATATATACATATATACACATACACACACATATATGTGTGTAGCGATACCCCAAAGGAGCTGCGTAGCCTCCCTGGCGGTTTTCCCGAGGGGTTAAAATTCAGCACCATTAGCGGTAACCCCGAGCCACACTCGGGATTACATCGCAGGATCCTGGTGCTTCCTTACTTACCTTGTCCCCGGGATCCTGCGATGTCCCCCGCAGTGTCTGCGGGCTGTGTCCTTCTCCGAAGCCTCTCTGTGCCAGGCTCCGTTCCCTGCAAGCGTCGCGACGCACGGGGGCGGAGCCTGGCGGCAAATTCAAAAAAATGTAAAAAGCATAACACATACAGTACTGTAATCTTACAGATTACAGTACTGTATGAAATCATTTCACATCCCTTTTGTCCCCAGTGCTCTGGCCCATGCCCTGCATGCAGTTTTATATTACATATACTGTTCTTTCTGCCTGGAAACTGGAGATTGTCCATAGCAACCAAAAAGTGTCCCTTTATGTCAAAAATGGCTTTAGACCACCTAGAAAACAGCGATAGTAAATTAGAACACTTGCAGAATTGAGCGATAGTGAATCGTGTGGAAATGTATTTTATTACTATTTATTTTTATTTTTTTTTATTATTATTTTTTTTTTATTATATTATAATTTATGTTTTTGTGTTTCAAACTTTATCATACCCAGGATATCTACTAGACTCTTGTTTGGACAGATTTAAGTGTGTTATTGTTAATAATTACAGACCTACAATATAAAACGCCAAATTTCCATGCAAAATAATTGTACCGCTTTCAGCACCTAAAATCAGAAAGAATCATACCGCCAGGGAGGTTAAAGTGGGGTTCCACCCAAAAAACAAAAATACCTGGAAAAATTCTAAAAAAAAAACCAAAAAACATTTGGATATTTTTTTTTTGTGAAGCCACAGCCCGGCGCCCACAATTGAAATGCCGGCGCCGACGAGTGGAGGGGGGGGACGAGCGGGGCTTCGATCCCCCGCATCGCTGGACCCAGGGACAGGTAAGTGTCCAATTAAAAGTCAGCAGCTGCAGTATTTGTAGCTGTTCACTTTTAATTTTTTCTTTTTTTTGATGGCCCCCCTGGGTGGAACTCCTCTTTAAGTTTGTTCAGTCCGTTACTCTGCCTCTCAGCCCCCTCTGGCACACCTAGCAAACAGTGCACTTGCAAACACAGTAAAACAGACACAAATGTAGTGAACAGGAAGTTTGTTTACTGAGAGACTTTCCACAAACAAACAGTGATCTGGTAACTCAATAGTCAAGAATGGCAAACTGTGGTATTTAATAGTGTTAATCAAACCCAAAATGCAGACTTCAGAATAACACAGTCAAATAACTTAAATAGGTCTACAGTGGCCTATGCACTCAGGCATAAAAGGGGAACTGATCTGACTTAACAACAGTCAGTCTGTTTCCCTCAAATCCTGAAATCACAGACCCAGGCAATTAAATGTGAGGCAATAGGCCACAAATGCAATTTATCACTATAACATTTAATGTGAGAGTTCCCCTTTAAGGGTAGTCACTGGAATCACTAAATTACTAATACTGAAGGAGTAACAGAAAGGGTTCCCACAATGGAGATATCCAGGATCTTCAGCTAGCCTGGTGTTGGTGCACTTGGTGTCCTGTTGAGCAGGATAAACAAAGGGGTACTTGAAAGTATCCTGGTAGGCAAAAATTAGATGTAGGATGCTAGCAGTATCCCGATAGGCAAAATGGAATTTAGTGACTGTTCAGCAGGGTGCAAGTGTTCCTACAAATGTGGGCACTGGTGAGGCAATGTTGCCTGAATACCGTGTCTTTAACCTCGCTGGCGGTATGATTATTTCGGATTTTAGGTGCTGAAAGCGGTACAATTATTTTGCATGGAAATTTGGCGTTTTATATTGTAGGTCTGTAATTCTTAACAATAACACACTTAAATCTGTCCAAACAAGAGTCTAGTAGATATCCCAGGTATGATAAAGTTTGAAACACAAAAACATAAATTATAATATAATAAATAAAAATAAATAATTAAAAAATATATATATATATTAATAATAAAATAAATTTCCCCACGATTCACTATTGTCCAATTCTGCAAGTGTTCTAATTTACTATCGCTGTTTTCTAGCTGGTCTAAAGCCACTTTTGACGTAAAGGGACACTTTTTGGTTGCTATGGACAATCTCCAGTTTCCAGGCAGAAAGAACAGTATATATAACATAAAACTGCATGCAGGGCATGGGCCAAAGCACTGGTGACAAAAGGGATGTGAAATCATTTCATACAGTACTGTAATCTGTAAGATTACAGTACTGTATGTGTTATGATTTTTACAATTTTTTTAATTTGCCGCCAGGCTCCGCCCCCGTGCATCGCGACGCTTGCAGGGAACGGAGCCTGGCATGGAGAGGCTTCGGAGGAGGACGGAGGTAACGGACACAGCGGGGGACATTGCAGGATCCCGGTGACAAGGTAAGTAAAGCCACACCAGGATCCTGCGATGTAATCCCGAGTGTGGCTCGGGGTTACCGCTAATGGTTCTGAATTTTAACCCCGAGCCACACTCGGGAAAACCGCCAGGGAGGTTAAAGATGGGCAAACGCCCGCTCACCCGTCCTGCGACCAAAGGATCAAGCAACCAGTTTCCCAAAAGACCCCACTGACCACCTTGTAACAGGATCGGCCCGCGCCCTCAGGAACACCTGGAGATATAGCCGGGATCCCTCTCAGGCTGGATGTCCATCGTCGTCCGACTTCTGGAACCGTGGCAGGATCAGCACACCGACCTCTGGAGCTGTGGCTGGATGAATCCCCTCCGTTGGTAACAGCAGTCCCTCGGATCACGTCTGTGTCTCTCTCACTCCCTCATCAACTGACTTTTACTTCAGGACACAAAATGAAGTTGTTTACTCTCCTGTCAGCAAAGCCTGCTGGGATTTGTATTTCTCCCTGTATACCAGTCTATGGGGCCGTTTTGTGTGGGAACTGCATGTCCCAGAATCCATTGCAGCTCTCCCTGCAGTTCAGTACAGTCTCTCACATTGGCTGTTGTAACTGTACCTTTAATTGGTTTTCTACTTCCGGCCAATAGGTGCACAAGAGAAGCTGTTAAATGCACAGCTCTGTGTGTGTCAGCTCACATTACATTACTCAGTCAGTGAAAACAGGAAGAAGGAGGGGGGATGAAAAAGCCCATGCAGACATGACATCCAGCTCTCTCTCACCTCTTTCAGGCTGGAAAGCCTGTGTACATGCAGTTATCTGTGTTAATGTACATGCAACCTATCTGCTATCTGTCTTTGGCTGCAATACCCACTAATATATATATATATATATATATATATATATATATATATATATATATATATATATATATATATATATATATACACACACATACATACACATACATATGGGGAGCTACTATGCATTAGTCAAAAGAAATAAATCAACTGCTTTAATTTATTATGCAAATTTGTTTTAGGGTGGAGTTTGTACAAGTATACATTTTTTGCCATTTCTGTTTTAATGGTGCTACGACTAAGGCTCTTCCCAAAACCAGTCATCAATAAATTGTTATACAAACTACAGTGTTGCCGACTTAATCCATCTATTTGTCTTGTTCGGGTGTGAACGGGCACGCTGAGCCCAGGCACCTGTGTGTGGATCTTGCAATCAGATGGGGCATTCCTCGTTGTGTGCACTGCTCCTCTCAGACTTCACTTGATGGATTTGCCTACTGCAGCTGCCTCAGGGACCTTTTAATACATGGACACGATTAGGTGTAACGATCCACCTTTCCATCTGTTTTATTGACAACATGGCTACTGGAGTGACTTTGGAATTTGCAGGTACAGACTGTTTGACTAAAAATTTTGGCATGAATGAGAGACCTGATCAGGGTATGGTGGGACCTTACTGGTCTGGAACAATATATTAATGAATCGATGATTCTTAGGGGTCTGAGAATCAAAAAAATCCCCTCCACCATATACTCCAATTCTTTTCTCACAGAATGGAACCTGATACTTTCTAAATGTTCACTAGAGCAAATGAACCTGATTATCACACATGAGGAGACTCTGCTACAATCAGTTACAATGTAGATGGAACTCCTGAAAGACTCTCTTAAACCTTACCAGCCATTGACTACCTATACAACTCTGCAGGATGATCTAACAGCACACATTGAGAAACTAGAGCGTGAAGTTATGGACATAAAGAGACATAAATACATCCATGATGTGCAAGATTATGAACAGGGGCTCATATATGTCCATAAGAGACATGGGAGACCTCACTCAATTCTGAAAAATAGAAGTAGATCCAGACACAATACTACCGGTAACAGACATGTGAGTTTCAGCTCCCAGAGCAGTCGGATTAACAAGCAAAACTCTCAGATGCAAAGAGTGTTGGAAGTCCAGTCTCCTCACATGGCTCTGTCACATCAGTGCTTTTGAAGAAGGATACCAACATCACTCTGCCAAAAAACTCATCCAGAACTTTTAAACCCAAAGACAAAAAAGAAAAACAAGGAGGGGGACACACAGAACCAAGGACAAGCAGAACAAACTATCCGCGCAGAGCACGGAACAAATAGGACTAAAATAGGTAGACAGAGATGATAATGCAAATATTATGAATTTTGTAAATGTATCTGATGTTCGACTTACATCTACTGAGGTCTCTCTATTATCCAAAGGCCTTTCATTTGCCATAACAGCGCATTTAGATGTCTTTTCCACACTTTTAGATGTGGATAAGTTTGTCTGTAACATCCTGTTGAAAACACATTTTCCATACCTATTAATGCATATATGGCTTCCCCGCAGTGGATCGAGACAATGCAGACTCCTTCGATACATTTATTTTTCAGGATCTAACTGCTAAATCCACTTTAGAAAGTCTGCATTCTGAATCCACTTGGGGGTATGGTATTAAAGGGGACATCACCTATGTGAGTGCCAAGTTTTTCTATCCTGTACAATCTAGAAGCAATATAGTCGATACTTTCAAGAATTTAGTGGAGAAGGAGCTTCTGTCTCTTAAAAAGAGGCTACAAACACCACCCCTTCCTCTGCCTCTAATAATCTTAGTAAAACTGAGAATCAAGGATATTCTGATAGGGGGGGGGGGGGGGATGAGGGGGTGCAGTATTAGTGCTTAAGGAGAAAGAATATAAAGCTGAAGCTTTGCGTCAACTTAGTGATTCCCTTACTTATCGCATGCTTAGTTCTGATCCAACCCAGGTTTTTAAAAATAAACTAATTCATCTTCTTGACACAGGATTAGAAATGGGAGTCCGAACCAAGAAAATGTCTGAATATCTTTTGGTGGATTGCCCCGTCATTCTGGCACCTAGAGGGCGCTCAATAGTAGCAGGTTTAGGATCTCTCTTTGAGAGACTTGGTGGAATGGGTGGATCAATTTTTACAGCCACTAGTGATGAGATTGCAAGGGTACAACAAAGATATGGCTTCAGTTTTAGGACATGCCACCAGAATTAAATTAAAATGAAACAATCCAAATAAATTTGAAGTGCAGACTTTCAGCTTTAATTCAAGGGGCTGAACATAAATATCAAGTACAAATTTTAGGAATTGCAAACATTTTTATACACAGTCCCCCCCCCCCCCATTTTCAGGGGCTCAAATGTAATTGGACAAATGAATACAATTATAAATAAAATGTTAATTTTTAATATTTTGTTGAGAATCCTTTACTGGCAATGACTGCCTGAAGTCTGGAACCCATGGACATTACCAGAGACTGGGTTTCCTCCTTTCTGATGCTTTGCCAGGCTCTAACTGCAGCTGTCTTCAGTTGTTCTTTGTTTGGGGGTCTTTCTGCCTTTAGTTTTGTCTTCAGCAAGTGAAATACATGCTTAATTGGGTTTAGATCAGGTGATTGACTTGGCTATTGCAGAATATTCCACTTCTTTTCCTTCAAAAGCTCCTGGGATGTTTTTGCAGTGTGTTTTGGATCATTGTCCATCTGTACTGTGAAGCGCCGTCCAATCAACTTTGCTGCATTTGGCTGAATCTGGGCTGACAGTATATCTCTAAACACTGCAGAATTCACCTGGATGTTTCTGTCTTCTGTCACATCATCAATAAACACCAATGACCCAGTGCCACCAGAAGCCATGCATGCCCGTGCCATCCCACTGCCTCCACCATGTTTTACAGGTAATGTTGTGTGCTTTGGATCAGCTGTTCCAAGCCTTCTCCACACTTTTTTTTCTTCCCGTCATTCTGGTACAGATTAATCTTAGTTTCATCCATCCAAACAAAGTCTTTCCAGAACTGGTCTGGCTTTTTTAGATGTTTTTTGGCAAAGTCTAATCTGGCTTTTCTATTCTTCAGGCTTATGAATGGTTTGCAGCTTGTGGTGAACCCTCTGTATTTGCTCTTGTGAAGTCTTCTCTTGATTGTAGACTTTGATAATGATATGCCCACCTTCTGGAGAGCATCTTTCACTTGTCTGGATTATGTGAAGGGGTTTTTCTTTAACATAGAGAGGATCCTGTGATTATCTACCACTGTTGTCTTCCGTGGATGTCCAGGCCTTTTTATGTTGCTGAGCTCACCAGTGTGTTCTTCTTTCCTCAGAATGTACCAAACTATTGATTTGACCACTCCTAATGTTTCGGCTATCTTTACTTGTATGGACAGCTCCTTTAAACGCATGATATAGGTTCACAGCAATAGATTCCAAATGCAAATACCACACTTAGAATCAACTCCAGACCTTTTACCTGCTTAATTGATGAAGAAATAATGAAGGAGTAGCCCACACCTAGCCATGAAATAGCTTTTGATTTAATTGTCCAATTACATTTGGTCCCTTGAAAAAGGGGGACGGCTATTCCTAAGAGGTGTAATTCCTAAATCCTTCCTCCGATTTGGATGTACATACCCTCAAATTAAACCGGAGAGTGTGCACTTTCAGCCCATATCTATTATATAACTATAGCTTGAATATGTTTTGGTAAGTACCTGAAAAAATTAAAATTGTACCTGTGTCCAAATATATATGGACCCAACTGTATACAGATGATTTGATTTTAATTTGAAATTATATGGATGATGCTCTGATTTCCTTTGTTTCATATTTAAATGACAATTTAAATCTTGAATTCACTTGCGAGCAAAATAAGGATAGTGCTGCACTACTTGATAACTTTTAACATGACCAAAACCATGCATAACATAATCTGTAATAGCAAATATCAAATCCACTGCTGCAAATAATCTTATATCAAAAGTTTGCGTGAATAATGTTTGATTGAAAAAAAAACCTACCACAAATCAATTCACCAGAAAGTGCAGACAAGGATGAGTGTTCTCCACCACCAGTTTCACAGGCTGCTCACCTCATATTAGAGAAAAAATTCAAGTTAGACTTACCGGTAACTTGTTTTCCAAGAGTCTTTCAGGACAGCACATGAGAGAGGCTCCACCCACTAGGAAACAGGAAACACAAACTCCACCACATTTTAAAAGGAGGCTCCTCTCCACAGCTCGTCAGTTGTAGTAGAGTACCTCGGGCCCAAGCTGGAACACATAAGCATAATACGGTTAATTCACAGTATATATATATATATATATATATATATATATATATATATATATATATACACACACACACACACTTCCATATACGTATAAATATGTATATATAAACATGAAGGGCGGGTAGTTTGCTGTCCTGAAAGACTCTTGGAAAACAAGTTACCGGTAAGTCTAACTTGAATTTTCCCTTATCTTTCAGGACAGCACATGAGAGGATAATCGAGACTTACCAACTAGGGAGGGACAACAGCCTGCAGGACCTTTCTGCCAAATGCCTGATCACCGGCTGACAGAAGATCCAATCTGTAGTGACGGACAAACGTAAGATAACTTGACCACGTAGCCGTCTTACAAATTTGGTCTGGGGTGGCACCAGCTTTTTCTGCCCATGTAGTGGCTAGAGCTCTGGTAGAATGTGCTCGTACTCCCTGAGGAGGAGACAACCCCGACTGGACATAAGCTTCTGAAATAGCCATTCTTAACCATCTGGCAATTTATCCCTTTGAAGCTTTCCTTCCTTTTCTGTTGCCGGAAAACAGAACAAATAAAGAGTCCGAAGACCTGAAGTCCCTTGTTTTCTCTAAGTAATGTAATAAAGTTCTTCTTACATCTAACTTATGAAATAATTCTTCCTTACTTCCTGAAGGATCTGAACAAAAAGTTGGCAGGATGATTTCCTGCGACCTATTATGGACTGATGCCACTTTTGGTAAAAACGCAGCATCTGTTCTAAGCACAATCCTGTCTGGGTAAATTGACATAAAGGGCTCTTTAACTGAAAGAGCATGAAGTTCTCCAATTCTTCTCGCAGTCGTAACTGCAACTAAGAATATCGTCTTTAGAGTTAAATTCTTTAACGAGATTGACTGTAATGGTTCAAAAGGATCTTTTGTGAGTACTTGTAAGACCACTGTCAAGTCCCATTTTGGAAAGTGTCTATTGGGAAATGGTCTGGATCTAGTAAGTGACCTAAAGAATCTCGTGACCAACGGAACTGAGGAAATAGGTTGATCCAGGTATACTCCTAGGGCAGCCACTTGTACTTTAAGAGTGCTAATTGCCAGCCCTTTGTCCACCCCCTTCTGCAGAAATTCCAAAACCGACACAATGTCTTCTAAATTTCGGTTTGCAGAGCGACACCAGGAGTTGTAGACTTTCCAAACCTTAGAGTAGATATCTCCAGTCACCTTCTTTCTACTAGCCAGTAAAGTAGATACTAGAGGCTCTGACAAACCCTTGTTTTTTAACAGCTCTTCCTCAGATACCAAGCAGTGAGACTTAGTCTTGCTATATCCGGATGATACACTGGACCTTGAAGTAGTAAGTCCTGTCTGAGGGGAAGCTGCCAGAATGGTTTGACTGACATTAGTAGAATGGAGGAAAACAAGGCCCTTTTTGGCCAGTACGGGGTGATCAAGATTACCGACACCTTCTCCTTCTGTATCTTCCTCAATACTAAAGGAATTAGCTGAAAAGGGGGGAAGGCATAACCCAGCTGGAAATTCGAAGGATGTGCCAGGGCATCTATCCCCATCGGTCCGTTGTCTAGGTGCAGGGAGAAGAACTGAGGGAGCTGAGCATTTTCTCTTGATGCGAATAGATCCACCTGTGGGCATCCCCACTTCTGGGTTATTAGAGTGAATATTTCTGGATTCAAACTCCACTCTGCCTCCTGAATCCTTTGTCTGCTCAAGAAATCTGCTACTCCATTTAGCGTGCCCTTGAGATGTACTGCTGACAGGGAAAGTAGATGACTCTTTGCCCATCCTAGGATCTCTGAAGATAGCAATAGAAGAGTTCCGCTCCTTGTGCCCCCTTGTTTGTTCAGGTATGCCACCATGGTGGCGTTGTCTGACAATATCTGCACATGGGACCCCCGAAGGTTTGGAGAGAAGGCAACCAAGGCTAAAGCGACTGCCTTTAACTCCCTCCAATTTGATGACCTTCCTGCTTCCACTGGGGACCAAACTCCCTAAACTATGTCTTGACTCCAGTGTGTTCTCCATCCCCAACTGCTGGCGTCTGTCGTTATCCTTCTCTCTGTTGGGAAGGACCAGAGTAAACCCCTTGACAGCACTGCCTGATTTCTCCACCACCAAAGGGTACTTTTTACCCTGGTGGGAAGCCTTACCTTTGAGTTTAAAGCTTCTGGACTGTGATCCCAGACCTTTAAGAGAAAACTCTGAAGGGGTCTGAAATGGAGTCTGGCCCATTGAATGGCCGGCATGGTTGAGGTCAAGGTTCCCAGTACTGACATAATCCTTCTGACTGATACCTCCAGGTTCGTCTGAAGGCTGGATACTGCCTGCAATACCTTCACTTTCTTCTCTTCTGGAAGAAAGATCTTTTGATCCACTGAGTCTATCAGATATCCCAGAAATTGGACTCTTTGTGCTGGATTGAAATTTGATTTTTGGATGTTTATAATCCAACCTAAGGCCTCCAGATGACTGCGAGCCTTGATCAGATCCTCCTGTAACCTTTCCCTGGAAGGGGCAAAGAAAAGGAGGTCGTCCAGGTAAAGGATAACCGCAATCTCTTGTAGCCGGAGGGGAGCTAGGGCTTCCGCCATAATTTTGGTAAATATTCGAGGGGCGGAAGATAGACCAAACGGGAGGGCCCTGAATTGAAGGTGCAGAACCTCCCTCCCCATATTTACTGCCAGCCTCAGATATCTCTGGGACTGAACAGCTATAGGTACATGCAGGTACACACCCCTTAAGTCGATTGATGCCATAAAGCATCCTCTGACTAAGAGATTTCTTACCGAAAAGATGGAGTCCATGCGGAATCGCCTGTATTGGACTGACCTGTTTAACGGTTTTAAATTGAGGATGAGCCGAAAGCTTCATGATGGTTTCTTTATCAGAAAAATATGGGAGTAGAACCCTTGGCAATCTTCCTCCGGAGGCACCTGAACCACAACACCCTGTTTTATCAGATCCCCTAACAGGTTCTTCATGGCTAGGGCTTTTGTTGTGTCTTTTGGCAGATTTGTTACGCAGTACCTCTCTGGAGGAAGGTTCAACAGTTCTATCCTGTAACCCTGGGCTATTAAATCCAAAACAAAAGGGTTTTTTGTTATGTTTGCCCAGAGAGGAAGGAATTTTTGAAGCCTTCCTCCCACAGGCACCACCAAGTCATTGTGTTTTATTGGCCTGCGTAGGAGGATTGAAAAGGACATTCTCTTTGCCTTTTCCTCTCTGCGCCGCCCAATTCCTTCTTTTTTCTTGGGGCCTGTTACTCTTTTCCTGATTTTTTTGAGGTTGAAAAAACCGCCTAACTGGCTGCTTTTTCTTTTTAACAGGAAAGGATTTCTTCTTATCAGCTGTTCTATCCAAAATAGGTTCTAGATCGGGACCAAAAAGCTGATCTCCCAAAAATGGCACTCCGCATAACTTATTTTTGGAAGCTGCGTCCCCAGGCAATGTCTTTAACCATAACGCTCTCCTGGCTGCAATGGTCAGGGCCCCTGACCTAGCTGACATTCTTATAGAATCTGCAGAGGCATCAGAAATATATGCTACAGCTGCTATAAGGGTTGGAAAGGAATCTGGAATCTCCTGTTTGGGTGAATCAGCTATAATATGTGCTTTTAGCTGATTCAGCCAGAACTCCATATTTCTGGAGACACAGGTCATAGCCATAGCAGGCTTGAGATTCCCTACAATGGACTGCCAGGCTTTTTTAAGCTGTTGGTGTGCCTTCTTATCCATAGGATCCTTCAAAGTACCCATGTCCTCGAATGCCAGATCTGTTGATCTAGATACTTGGGAAAAAGCTGCATCCAACTTCGGGACTTTATTCCAAAGTGACTCAGGGTTATCATTAAATGGAAAACGCCTCTTGTGAGCTCTTGGGAAAAAGGGTTTTCTCTCTGGGTCAGCCCATTCTTTCTTAATGGTCTCCGAGATTACCGAATGTACAGGGAAAGTGCGACCTGTTGCTTCACCAAGCCCTTCATACATTCTATCGTGCAGCGATAATTCTCTTTTTTCTTCCTCCATTCCCAATGTTGCATAAATTGCTTTCAACAGACTGTCTACTTGTTCCAAGGACAGTTTGTATCTAGAAGGTGCATCTGCCTCTTCCTCTTCCTCCTCCTCCTCTTCTCCAGAGTATGAGGGGGAATGCCCCTTTTGGGTAGTCGGGCCAGCCTCAGCCTCTACCGTTGGGGTTAAGTGTGAGTCCTGAGAGGGGTCTGAGGTAGTTGCCTGACTTAATGCTGGTGTTACAAGAGAAGAGCGAAAAGCCTGTATAGTAGCATCTAGCTCTTTCTTAACTGATGCCATTATGTCGCTGCACGCAGAAGAAGCCTCTTCCTTGACTAAGGAGTCAATGCAAATTTGGCATAAAGTCTTCTTCCAACCCTCCAGTAACTTTGCTTTACATGAGGGGCATCTCTTTTTAATGGCTGGTTCAGAGCTCTTAGCCTGCCAGAAAAAAATGACAAAAGAGAAAAAACACCAGCATTCATTAAGCCAAAGCTTCCTCCTAACGGACTCACCACAGGTGCACAAGAGGAACAACAGTTAACCCCATGTGCCCAGACAGGCCCCAGCCACCAAGGGGGAAAAAAACATTAGTGAGAGGGGCACCAAAGTAACCAGAATATTCACTATAGCCTCTTACCTGGGCCTTGCTGGTGCCTGTGCCTGTCCCACATGCAGCTGCCACAGAATCCATAGTGGTGCTGCACCGATCGGTGGCTCTTACGAACGTCGGTTCCGGAGTCAAAAAACGCCGTTGCACCCGACCGGAACCGGAATATAGGCACCAGGACCGCTCCTCCCTTCTTCCTCTGCGCCACTTCCGATCGGAAATGATGCGCCCATTCCTAGTGCCTTCCCCTCGTCGAATACCTCACTTCCGACCGGTCGAGTCTGTACTCTTCCAAGATGGCGGCGGCCAGTAACGCCGACACGCGGTTTCAAAAAAGCCCGCGAACGGCTGCCGCCGCCTAAGGAGCGGCTCCAGGAACGGTCCAGCTCATCATGAGCAAAGAAAGAGGAAAAAGGAGCCCACTTACCAGCAACCCTGTGGAGCGGTGTGGGAGGATCGGACTCTCTGGAGGAAAAAGATAGGTATGGCGGGGTAGGCAGCCTGGCCTCTCAGGATAGCACCATAAGAGACCCTGGCCCCTACTAGGTGTTCCCTTGCCGGAGGAAACACAAAAACTGATGAGCTGTGGAGAGGAGCCTCCTTTTAAAATGTGATGGAGTTTGTGTTTCCTGTTTCCTAGTGGGTGGAGCCTCTCTCATGTGCTGTCCTGAAAGACGATAAGGGAAATCAGCAGTTATCCCCTCTGGGGAAATGATGACACCTGGCATACCATGCATCACAGACCTCCTTGGATAAATGGCTCCTAAATAGGGTTCCAAGACCCTGATCGCCTTGCCCGATAGGATATTATATGTAAAAGAAAGGTAACATCTGGTGCTCTCCGTTTCCAAAGAATTTAATAATATAAAGGTAAGTAGGTACACTTACATGTAAAGCACAATCAGCTTGTGCAAACTGCAAGGCATGGCAAACATCAAATATTCAAGATGGCCGCGGTATGACGTCAGTGCGTAAGCCTAGGGGGCGGAGCTTACGCACTGACACTTAATTATTCCCATTATATTGCGCTGATTGATTTTTCCTTATAATAAGTGTAGCAAGGTCTCCGGTCTTCTCCAGTCTAATGAGGACCTCCAAGGCTAAAGATAGCTGACATCCTTCAATATATGGCAACAGTCTTTAACAGTTTCTAACTCAAACGTAACAGTTCCTTCAGCTTCACTACAACTGCCTCTTGTAGTTCTTCAACACTGAGCTGCCCGTCTCTCACTAGACCCTCTGATTCACTGACTCTGAATCCCTTGAGCTCCTCCAATCTTTGCAGGGGTATCCCCTCAAGCGTCACCCCTGCTGGCCGGCTCGGTCCCTGGCTTGACACACTAGGCTGCTCTGCAAGCGTCACCTCCGCTGGTTGGGTCCCTGACTCGATCACCGTCTGAAGTTTCCCGATTCTCCACTGTGCCCATTCGGTGAGAATGCTGATCCAGTACTTGCTTCAGTTACTCACTGTGGTCCCTGGTAAAGGTGGTTGGTCCCTTTGTAGCGACAGCTTCCCTTCTACCTCCGACCACTGACAGGTTCTCCGGCTGGCAGAACCGTCACTTCTAGTTGGGCTGCAAGCTGCAGTCCCAACCTTGTGCTGTCCTTACGTCTGGATAGGCCCTCCCACAGCCTGGCAGCCAGATGCCCCCTCGGATAGGCCCTATCTCCGGCCTAGTAGCGTGGGATGCACTCCAAGGTCTTTGCGCATCAGGATTAGTGAGCACTATATTGGCACTGCCAGTATACTAATATATCAAATATACAGTATCTCACAAAAGTTAGCCCACCTCACATTTTTGTAATAATTTTATTATATCTTTTCATGTGACAACACTGAAGAAATTACGCTTTGCTACAATGTAAAGTAGTGAGTTTACAGCTTGTATAACAGTGTACATTTGCTGTCCCCTCAAAATAACTCAACACCCAGCCATTAATGTCTAAACCGCTGGGAACAAAAGTGAGTACACCCCTAAGTGAAAATGTCCAAATTGGGCCCAAAGTGTCAATATTTTGTGTGGCCACCATTATTTTCCAGCACTGCCTTAACCCTCTTGGGCATGGCGTTTCCCAGAGCTTCACAGGTTGTCACTGGAGTCCTCTTCCACTCCCCCATGACGACATCACGGAGCTGGTGGATGTTAGAGACCTTGTGCTTCTGCACCTTCCATTTGAGGATTCCCCACAGGTGCTCTATAGCAGCCCACAAAAATTACACTTGCCTGCTTGCATTTTGTGAGTGAATTTTGAGGGCTGGCGAGGAAGGGCTGCCTGGGAACGAGGGGGGCGAGCACTGCCGGCCGGCAGGTTGTAGCGCTCGCAGAGGGGAAGAGAGGAGAGAGCCGGCTGGATAATTCAGAGCGCGAGGGACATCACTACTGGTTTTCATTTCAGAAGCCGAGTGTTCCCCGCACTCGCTGTCACACACAGCCCCGCCCCCTGGTCCTGGGGAATTTGATAGACAGATTACCGGTCCAACCCAGGGCGAGTGATATTTATAAAAGTTCCCCTGGCCAGGGGGCGGGGCTGTACGGGACGCCGAGCAGTAGAAACACACAGTAATTGAAATCAAAGCTGTTCCAGTAATGTCCCTCGGCGCTCTTATCATCTGGCCAGCAATGCTCTTCTTCTCCTTTTGCTCCCCTGCATGATGGACACAGGTAGGCAGCATGATGAACACGGGTGAGGCTGCATTGTTGGACAAGGGTGAGACTGCATTGGTGGACACGGGTGAGGTTGCATTGGTGGACACGGGTGAGGCTGCATTGGTGGACATGGGCAGGCTGCACTGGTGGACAAGGGTGAGTCTGCATTGGTGGACGTGGGTGAGGCTGCATTGGTGGACGCGGGTGAGGCTGCATTGGTGGACGCGGGTGAGGCTGCATTGGTGGACGCGGGTGAGGCTGCATTGGTGGACAGGGGTGAGGCTGCATCGGTGGACACGGGTGAGGCTGCATCGGTGGACACGGGTGAGGCTGCATCGGTGGACACGGGTGAGGCTGCATCGGTGGACACGGGTGAGGCTGCATCGGTGGACACGGGTGAGGCTGCATCGGTGGACAAGGGTAAGGCCGCATCGGTGGACACGGGCAGGCTGCATCGGTGGACAAGGGTGAGGCTGCATTGGTGGACGCGGGTGAGGCTGCATTGGTGGACGCGGGTGAGGCTGCATTGGTGGACGCGGGTGAGGCTGCATTGGTGGACACGGGTGAGGCTGCATTGGTGGACACGGGTGAGGTTGCATTGGTGGACACGGGTGAGGTTGCATTGGTGGACACGGGTGAGGTTGCATTGGTGGACACGGGTGAGGTTGCATTGGTGGACACGGGTGAGGTTGCATTGGTGGACACGGGTTAGGTTGCATTGGTGGACACAGGCGATGCTGCATTGGTGGACACAGGTGAGGCTGCATTGGTGGACACGAGAAGGCTGCATTGATGGATACGGGTGAGGCTGCATTGATGAGCATGGATAAAGTTGCTTAATTCTGCATAAAACATTTAAGGGTAATTTCTTGAGATAATTTATGAGGGCGTGTTTAGGGTTGGAATTAGGGGTGGGGCAGGGTTGGGCGAGTAACCCTTGAGGCCTGGCTAGTAGCTCAGGACTTGAAATTTTGAGCCCTGCGCTATAGGGTTTAGGTCTGAAGACATGCTTGGCCAGTCCATCACTTTTACCTTCAGCTTCTTTAGCAAGGCAGTGGTAGTCTTGGAGGTGTGTTTGGGATGGTTATGTTGGAATACTGCCCTGCGGCCCAGTCTCTGAAGGGAGGGGATCATGCTCGGCTTCAGTATGTCATAGTACATGTTAGCATTCATGGTTCCCTCAATGAACTGTAGCTCCCCAATGCCGGCAGCACTCATGCAGCCCCAGACCATGACACTCCCACCACCATGCTTGACTGTAGGTGAAAGGGATGAGCCGAACACCCCCGGTTCGGTTCGCACCAGAACCTGCGAACGGACCGAAAATTCGCACGAACGTTAGAACCCCATTGACGTCTATGGGACTCGAACATTCAAAATCAAAAGTGCTAATTTTAAAGGCTAATTTGCATGGTATTGTCCTAAAAAGGGTTTGGGGACCCGGGTCCTGCCCCAGGGGACATGTATCAATGCAAAAAAAACTTTTAAGAACGTCCGTTTTTTCGGGAGCAGTTATTTTAATGATGCTTAAAAGTAAAAAAAAAAACTGAAATATTCCTTTAAATATCGTACCTGGGGGTTGTCTATAGTATGCCTGTAAAGTGGTGCGTGTTTCCCGTGCTTAGAACAGTCCCTGCACAAAATGTCATTTTTAAGGGAAAAAAGTCATTTAAAACTGCTTGCGGCTTTAATGTAATGTCGGGTCCTGGCAATATGGATGAAAATCAGTGAGACAAAAGGCATGGGTACCCCCCAGTCCATTACCAGGCCCTATTAAGGAAACAGCAGTATACAGGCTCTGTACTCTGAACAGCAGTATACAGGTGGTGCAAACAAAATAGGGACTGTAGGTTTGTTGTTAAGTAGAATATGTTTGTAATTTTGAACTGGTACATTTTTAACATGTTTAGCTCCAGCCAAAAAATCTATTTTAAGCTTTTTGGAAAACATAGGGAAGGGTTATATGTGACATTTGTTTTTCTGCCTATGCTCCTCTTCAGAAGATTTCACCTCACTTTTTGTCCCAATGACAAATGTTTTTTGAAAATTTGTTTTTTTTTTGTGAAACAAGGATTGGTGATAAAGCATCAGTGGAAAGGAGAAATGTTTTTCCCATATTAACTCTTACAGGAGAGAATTTCCCTTCCTAGGGGTAGATTTCATCTCACTTCCTGTTGTCTTCTTCTGTTTGCAAGTAGGAGTCGTTTGCAAGTTGGATGTTTGAAAGTAGGGGCCTGCCCTATATATGGAAAATGTCTGATGGAGCCCACACACAGTCGGAATTTCCGACAACACGCTCCGATCGGACATTTTCCATCGGAAAATCCGACCGTGTGTACGGGGCATAAGTCTTCACTCTCTCTTGGTGGGTGCAGAAACGGGCCTTGCTGTGAAATATTAGATCAAGAATTGTAATTACATGCCCCTGTTGAACAGGGGCTGAAAAACTGGGCCTTAGGCACTGGTGCTGTTGCTACAACACTGCAACCCCTCACAGATACTCTAGTTGGAATGCAGGAACGAGCCCTGCTGCAAAGTATTGCATCAAAAATTGTAATTACACGCCCCTGTTACACAGGGGCTGAAAAATTGGGCCTTAGGCACTGGTGGCGGTGCCCAGAACCAAAAATGTTCTTACAAGCTATCAGCGTGATCATTGAGGAGGAAGAGGATAATTACTCAGGATAGTCACTCAGCATCAGCATAGGCAGTCTTTGAAGGGATCTGAGATTTCAAAAAAAATTATTCGGTTATATCAGCATCAGAGAGAGGGAGACCAACTTGTTTAGGAAAGAGGCCGTGCCACGTCCAATGGTACATAAACACAAAGAAAAGGGTTCCCCTAGGTGGACTTTACCGGCACTTGCATAATAGGAAAAAAACTTAGAAATAGAAGCTATAATACATCATAAAAAGGTGTATGTTTATTCAATAGGGAAATACAAATATTAAAAACAAAATGGATATCATTGGTAACAAAGCAGTACTAATAGGTAAATACATGAAACAGTCTAGCAATAAACAATGGTGAAAAGAAACCTCTTTTCAAGCCCGACGCGTTTCGGGGTGTTTAATGTTTCTAGGGTCCTTCTTCAAGGGCATGATCGAAAAGAGGGGTTCATCTAAATATATTGAAAAAAATATATATAAATAAGACTGAAAGAGTGTAAACAAGGGTCAAATAGTATACAAGTTGTCAATGGATATCCAATAGGGGGTTTAAATGATCCATAGATCACCTACCTGGGAAAGTTCCATTAACTGCTTATGGGAAGAAGTTTAAAATACAAAGCCACTGAAAGAGAGCAGGGTGTCGGTGGGCAATTTAGGATGTAATAGGTATAAGTGCTAGTATTAGATGGTATAGGCTGCAGGAAGGTAAGCAGTAATCTCCATATAGGAGTATGACACTATGCCCATCCCGCCCGACCCGGGCATGCGCAAGCCAGAGCGGTAAGCTGAGGTCACAGGAAGGCGCCCCTAAAAAATGAAAAAATTAAGGTACCTTAGCAGGAATACAGTATATGTAAAGACTAAATGCAAACAAGACAGACCAAAAAGGTGTACAAAAATTATGTATCTATATTTTATATTAGAGTGGTGGCTGTCAAGTATACGCATATAAATAACACAATAGTAAAGGCAGAGTAACAGGAGAAGGGGCTGAAAATAAATTGCAAGAATCATATACCTAATAGAAAGCAGAGGTAATAAGAGTATATATATATATGATAATTGTTGGAGCAAATTAGTGCATATTGGGAAAAAAGCCTAATTGGAGATATATAATAAGGAAGTATATGTCCGAATGAATACAATCATCATAAAAGATTTTATAGTTAAAGGACTAAATTACTTTGGGCAGAAATGGCATCAAGATATAAAGTCCATATATCAAGAACAAAAGTGAAACTGAAAAAAACGTGTGTATAAATACCCCTTAGCCTGCAGGAGATAGAATATAACCATAGCAGGATGGGGAGTAGTAAAGAGACAAAAGACAATGCATTCAAGTAGCCCGAGAAGAATGAGTACTGGGAGGGGAAGTATAATACATTTATAATAATGATCTTTAAGAAGGGGAGAGATGAACAAAGGAGTAAATAAGCAAACATACCTATGAGTGTGAGAGTGTAAACACGGCCCGCCACGCAGACCTGCATCCGGCATATAGAGCGCTGTAGCAGGGAGTGAGTGGGGCCGGTATAAATATATGACAGGCTCCAATCAGCTGGCGTCAATAAGACGCACAGCTGTGTAATGGAGGCCGTCAGCTGGGACGCCTAATAAAACCTCCCGAAGTGAGGGTGCGCGGCGCCGCCCCTGCCGCGCATGCGCGAAAGCGCAATGACGTTGGAGCGACGTCGCGCACACCCGCCCCACCGACACGGAAGTGCCCTTCCAGCGAACTGGGCATGCTCGCCGGAGTGGCAACATGGAGGCGGTGGGCGTGAGGTGGAGCCACGCCCAGCAACCTCCCTAAACACCGCCCCAAAGATGCAGATCTGGGGCGGTTTTCCGTGCCGGGCCACCGCTCTGGCCGCACACGCCTCGGGGGGGGCGGGGGATGGGAAAGATGGCCATAAAAAGAAAGACATACATATGAAAATATATACATCCTAGGTAAGATGGAAAAAATGCAACCGAAAAAGGAATGTGGGAAAATGAAAAAGTAATAATTTAGAGATTAAGGACAACCTAAGACGGTAATAAATTAGAAAATGAATATTTGGAAATTAGACATAAACCCTGCTGGATCTCAGTGGCTTAAATGGAAGTATATGGAAAGAAGACTGGGACATGTCGCAAGACGGTAAAATGTTGAACAAGGAGGGGTAAACAAAATCGAATATTAGACAATATAATAATAAGGAAAGCAAAAACAGATAGTATAATCTCTTAATACAGGACATTATAATAGGTAGAAACAGCAACAAAAACATCCAATGAGGAATCTGGCATAGGGTAACAAAGGACTAAACCACAGGTTGAAATACAATTACTACTGACATAGAATAGAGAACAGGCAAATAGTATATATATACAGACATGGGGGGGTTCCTGGAGGGGACCCGACCGAGCTGATTGTATGGATCTGACACATGGTTCCCTGGAATATGCCAATAAATATGTTGGAATACACAGTAGGGATACTGTGGGATACACAGTAGGGATACTATGTAAAAAAAAAAAAAAAAAAAAAAAAAAAAAAGGGAGAGAAGCAGGGAGGTATGTATGAGACCAGACAATCAGCTAGGTGTACATAGTAAGGTGTAATACCAAAAAGGGGACAATGCAAATGATGGTACCCGTAGTGGAGAGTGGGTAAAAAAGGGGGGGGGGAGGAAGGGAAGGGGGAAAGGGAACTGGGAGTAGATGAAAAGAGGGGAGACAAGGAATTATTTTTCCATTCCTCCAGAATTGAAGCCTTCTAAAAAGGGTTTAAAGCAAACAGCCTCATTGAGGCCCGGGGGTGTAGTGGCCTTTAATAAATGAATCCATTTTAGTTCTCGCTGGAGTAAAACTTTATTCCAGTCGCCCCCTCTGGGGTTGGGATGTATGCGATCCAAAATTAAAAATTTAATAACGGGAAACTTGCCCGCATGTACCAAGGCCACATGCCGACCCAGAGGGAGATCCGGGTCAGCCGTTTTCATAGACAGAATATGTCTATATGCTCTTCGCCAGAACTCAAGTTTGGTCTTTCCTATGTAGAAGCAACCACAGTTACACTGGAGTAGATAAACCACTCCAGTGGTTCTGCAGTTGGCAAAATGTTTAGGAGAAAAAGTTTTCCCATTGGGAAGAATGGGGTTTCTCTGGGTCAGCATGTAGCCACAGTAGTGGCAAGTACCGCAGGCAAATGTACCCCTGTATTTACAATGAGTGGTTGTTGATCTAAATTCGCTGTTGGTGATTTTGTCCCCAATAGAGGTCGCTCTCCTAAATGTAAAAGCGGGTTTTTCTGGCACTAAATGGCCCAGACTAGGGTCGAGAACCAATAAGTGCCAGTATCTTTCAATTATTCTTTTGGCTTGCTGGTGTTGTTGATTATAAGTTGTAATTATACTGAGATGGCGTGCATCTCTTTGTTGTTTAGTAGAATGGAGAAGCGTTTGTCTGGGTTTGTCAATTGCTTTTTTAAAAGCCTTTTTTAGGGATTTGTGAGAGTATCCGCGTATTAATAATCTGTCTCTTAAGGCAGCGGCTTCTTTAAGGAAGGTTTCGTTGTCAGTGCAGTTGCGCTTGATCCTGATGTATTGCGAGTAGGGTATGGAATCAATTAAAGGTTTAGGATGGAAGCTAGCGGCATGCAATATGGTATTGCCAGCCGTGCTTTTTCTAAAAAGCTTCGTGGAAAGCTTGCCTTGTCCATCTTTGAAGACTTCGATGTCTAGGAAGGTTACATGAGTGTTGTTAAAGGACATAGTGAATGTCAAATTGAAGTCATTCTTATTCATCCTGGATATGAACTGCTCGAGTACATCCGGGGGGCCCTCCCAGACGACAAAAATGTCGTCTATATATCGATACCACCCCTGAATGTGGTTTGTATATTGGGTGATGTTGTCATCTGAAAGGAGAGTTTTCTCCCACTCCCCCAGGTACAGGTTGGCATACGATGGGGCACAACACGTCCCCATCGCTACCCCCTGCACCTGGAGGTAGTGGGAGCCGAGGAAGGTGAAAACATTGTGAGTAAGGATGTACTCGAGCAGTTCAATGATGAATTCGTTATAGATGGGATCGGAGTCCAATTTTTTTTGAAATATATGTCTGATTGCTGCCAAGCCCAGTTCATGTGGAATGGAGCTGTAAAGTGTCTCCACGTCAATGGTGACGAGGAGGGCTTGATCTGAAACAGACAAATGGTCCAGGATTTGTAAAAAGTGGCTAGTGTCCTTTACATAAGAGGCCAAGGACACGACGAAGGGCCTAAGATGTTCATCAATCAATTTGCTAGCGTTGTCGCTTATTGAGCCCACACCTGAGATTATGGGCCTACCCGGTGGATCTGTCAGGTTTTTATGCACTTTAGGGAGTGCATAGAAAGTGTTCTTGATATATGGACTTTATATCTTGATGCCATTTCTGCCCAAAGTAATTTAGTCCTTTAACTATAAAATCTTTTATGATGATTGTATTCATTCGGACATATACTTCCTTATTATATATCTCCAATTAGGCTTTTTTCCCAATATGCACTAATTTGCTCCAACAATTATCATATATATATATACTCTTATTACCTCTGCTTTCTATTAGGTATATGATTCTTGCAATTTATTTTCAGCCCCTTCTCCTGTTACTCTGCCTTTACTATTGTGTTATTTATATGCGTATACTTGACAGCCACCACTCTAATATAAAATATAGATACATAATTTTTGTACACCTTTTTGGTCTGTCTTGTTTGCATTTAGTCTTTACATATACTGTATTCCTGCTAAGGTACCTTAATTTTTTCATTTTTTAGGGGCGCCTTCCTGTGACCTCAGCTTACCGCTCTGGCTTGCGCATGCCCGGGTCGGGCGGGATGGGCATAGTGTCATACTCCTATATGGAGATTACTGCTTACCTTCCTGCAGCCTATACCATCTAATACTAGCACTTATACCTATTACATCCTAAATTGCCCACCGACACCCTGCTCTCTTTCAGTGGCTTTGTATTTTAAACTTCTTCCCATAAGCAGTTAATGGAACTTTCCCAGGTAGGTGATCTATGGATCATTTAAACCCCCTATTGGATATCCATTGACAACTTGTATACTATTTGACCCTTGTTTACACTCTTTCAGTCTTATTTATATATATTTTTTTCAATATATTTAGATGAACCCCTCTTTTCGATCATGCCCTTGAAGAAGGACCCTAGAAACATTAAACACCCCGAAACGCGTCGGGCTTGAAAAGAGGTTTCTTTTCACCATTGTTTATTGCTAGACTGTTTCATGTATTTACCTATTAGTACTGCTTTGTTACCAATGATATCCATTTTGTTTTTAATATTTGTATTTCCCTATTGAATAAACATACACCTTTTTATGATGTATTATAGCTTCTATTTCTAAGTTTTTTTCCTATTATGCAAGTGCCGGTAAAGTCCACCTAGGGGAACCCTTTTCTTTGTGGTTATATCAGCATCAGGTGCTTGGTAGCTGGTGGTGATCCAAGACTGATTCATTTTTATGAAGGTCAGTCGATCGACCGAGTTGGTGGACAGACGCACCCTGTGATCGGTTACAAAGCCTCCAGCAGCACTGAATGTGCGTTCCGAAAGAATGCTGGGCGCAGGGCAGGCCAGTAGCTCAATTGCATACTTTGCAAGCTCTGGCCAGTGATCCATCCTGAAGACCCAGTAACCCAGAGGATTTTCGGTGGGAACGGTGTCCAAGTCAGATCTTGCCCCTAGGTATTCCTGCACCATGTAAAACAGACGCTAGCGATGGTTGCTGGAACCGATCATACCTTGGGGCTGCGGACTAAAAAATTGTCTGAACGCATCGGTCAGATGGCCACCTTCTCCACCGCTCCTTCTTTTACTGACCGAAGCCTCAGCAACACGTTGTCCAAAAATAGGAGTTTGTAACCTCCCAGTCTCTGGGAACGCGTTGCACAGACCTTTCTGCAAGGCCTCCCGAAGATGTTTCATCCTCTGCTCCCTCTGCGATGGCAAGATAAGGTCCGCAACCTTACCCTTGTAACGTGGATCAAGGAGGGTTGCCAGCCAGTATTGGTCCTTCTCCTTGATACCACGAATACGAGGATCCTTACGCAGGCTTTGCAGGATCAGGGAGGCCATGCAGCGTAGGTTTGCTGAGGCATTCGGTCCGGAGTCCTCTGGGTCACTAAGGACGACATGGTCCGCAGCCACCCCCTCCCAGCCATGTACAAGTCCATGTGTTTTTGGGACTGATCCCTTAAAGACTGCTGCTGATGCTGAGTGCCAGGCTCCACCTCCATACTGACACAATCCTCCTCCTCATCCTCTTCCTGTGTGATCGGCGGGCACGCAGGAACACTGTCTGGATAAAGGGGGCCTTGAGAGCTAAGGAAGTCCTCCTCTTCCAGCCTGTTCTGCCTCAAGTGCCCTGTCCATTATTCCACGCAGCGTGTGCTCCAACAGGTGGACAAGGGGGACAGTGTCACTGATGCATGCACTGTCACTGCTCACCATCCTCGTGGCCTCCTCAAATGGTGACGGGACAGTGCATGCATCCCTGATCATGGCCCACTGGCGTGGGGAAAAAAAACAAGCTCCCCTGACCCTGTCCTGGTGCCATAGTCGCACAGGTACTCATTGATGGCCCTTTGCTGCGTGTGCAGCCGCTGCAGCATGGCCAACGTTGAGTTCCACCTGGTGGGCATGTCACAGATTAGGCGGTTCTTGGGCAGGTTAAACTCCTTTTGGAGGTCTGCCAGCTGAGCACTGGCATTATATGACCGGCGGAAATGCACACAGACTTTCCCGGCCTGCCTCAGGACATCCTGTAAGCCCGGGTACCTGCCCAAGAACCGCTGCACCACCAAGCTAAGGATGTGAGCCAAACAGGGCACATGGGTCATTTGTCCCTGTCGGAGGGCAGAGAGGAGGTTGGTGCCATTGTCGCAAACCACCATTCCTGCCTTAAGTTGGCGTGGCGTCAACCACCTCTGAACCTGCCCCTGCAGAGCTGACAGAACCTCTGCCCCAGTGTGGCTCCTGTCCTCCAAGCACACCAGCTCAAGCACCGCATGGCATCTTTTGGCCTGCATACTTGCGTAGCCCCTTGAATGGCTTCGGAGCACCGCTGGTTCCGAGGACAAAGCACAGGAAGAGGCCATGGAGGAAGAAGAAGAGGAGGGGTGGAGGAGAGAGGTGTGTCACAATCATTAGTAGTGGCATTTTGGAGGCGTGGTGGCGGAACAACCTCCAACACTACTGCACCTTGTCCTGCATCCTTCCCAGCTGCCAGCAGTCACCCAATGTGCGGTGAAACTTAGGTAACGTCCTTGTCCATGCCTGCTGGACCATGAGTCAGCGGTAATATGCACCTTACCGCTGACCGCCCTGTCCAGCGAGGCATGGACATTGCCTTCCACATGCCGGTAGAGAGCCGGAATCGCCTTCCATGAGAAAAAGTGGCGTTTGGGTACCTGCCACTGAGGAACCGCACATTCCACAAACTCACGGAAGGGTGCAGAGTCTACCAACTGAAAAGGCAGCAGTTGAAGTGCTAGCAATTTTGCTAAGCTAGCATTCAACCACTGGGCATGTGGATGGCTGGGAGCGAACTTCTTTCGGCGGTGCAGCAGCTGGGGCAGGGAATTTTGCCTGGTACAATCTGACATCGGTGTACCAAAAGCAGATTGCCCACAAGTACTTGGCTGTGACACACCTAATTCTACACCTTCATTCCTCTCAGTGCAGGTCTCAGAGAGGACTGAAGGTATAGTGGGGTTGGAGATCTCAGCTGATGAGGAGCAAGGAGAGGTCCTCTTTGTTCTTTGGTGTGGGTCTTTTAGATACGCTTGCCAACGAACTGCATGGCAGGTCAACATATGTCTGGTCAAGCATGTGGTGCCCAAGCGGGAGATGTTTTGGCCACGCGAGATACGCTTGAGACATATGTTGCAAATAGCAGCGGTTTGATCTGATGCACTCGTCTCAAAAAAGGACCACACCAAAGAACTTTTGGAATAACGCACAGAGACAGCAGCGCCCTGCACATGCGGAGCTTTGAGGTGTGATGCAGTCAGTGTGCTGCCCTTAGGCTGGCCCCTGGAGGGCATCCTGCCTCGTTGGTGATGTGCCTCCTCCTCCTCCTCATCTCTCCTATTAGGCACCCATGTTGAGTCAGTGACCTCATCATCCCCTCCCTCCTCATCACTGGAGCAAACCTGGCAGTATGCTGCAGCAGGGGGAGCATGACTGCCAGATTGCTGTCCTTCTTGGGCACCCCCTCTGTCCGTGCTCTTGTTACTGCCTTCATCTAGCTCAGTATCATCATCAGAGCCTTCTAAATGCTGGGCATCCTCCTGGAGCATATACCCAACACTGTGGTCAAACAGTTCGAGGGACTCCTCAGGAGGACATGGTGGGGCTAGGGAAGGAGTCACTGATGTCATTGAGCCGAGGGAAGAGGCCGCGCGTTGGCAGCTGTTTTGCCAGTACCCTGAGCATGGGTGAGAGAGGATGAGGACGGCTTGGTCATCCACTCGACCAAGTCTTCCGCATGTTGCGGCTCAACACGGCCAGCTGCCGAAAAAAAGGACAAGCATATCCTACGGCCACGTGCTGATGAGGATGCACCGTCTCCACGACCAGCACTGTTGCCTCTAGACACAGAGCCTGCTTGCCCTCTTTTTTTGGCTTGTGGCTGTCTGCCTCTCCTTGTTGGCCTTCCAGACATACTAATGGGCTGTAGCTGCACTAAGCTGGGATATAGAGATATATATATATATATATACTGATACTGCAGCTAGCAAAATCAACTGCCTGCCTGTAGTATGAGAACACCACCAACCTTCTACAAGTAGCTTTAGCTGAACACTGTGCAGAGCTCGCAAAAAAACTAACTTGTACCTTTTTTAGCTGCCTGCGGTAGTGATAGGATCAGGAAAACACCTCCAACCTTCTACAGGTAGCTTTAGCTGAACACTGTGCAGAGCTCGCAAAAAACTAACTTGTACCTTTTTTAGCTGCCTGCGGTAGTGATAGGATCAGGAAAACACCACCAACCTTCTACAGGTAGGTTTAGGTGAACACTGTGCAGAGCTCGCAAAAAACTAACTTGTAGCTTATTTAGCTGCCTGCGGTAGTGATAGGATCAGGAAAACACCACCAACCTTCTACAGGTAGCTTTAGGGGAACACTGTGCAGAGCTCGCAAAAAACTAACTTGTAGTTTTAGCTGAACACTGTGAGGAGAACGCACTACACTAACTTGTAGCTTTAGCTGAACACTGTGAGGAGGACGCACTACCCTAACTTGTAGCTTTAGCTGAACACTCTGCAGAGGTCACACTAAACTAACTTGTAGCTTTAGCTGAACACTGTGAGGAGGACGCACTACACTAACTTGTAGCTTTAGCTGAACACTGCGCAGAGGTCGCACTACACTAACTTGTAGTTTTAGCTGAACACTGCGAGGAGGACGCACTACACTAACTTGTAGCTTTAGCTGAACACTGTGAGGAGGACGCACTACCCTAACTTGTAGCTTAAGCTGAACACTGTGCAGAGGTCACACTAAACTAACTTGTAGTTTAAGCTGAAAACTGCTCAGAGGACGCACTACACTAACTTGTAGCTTTAGCTGAACACTGTGCAGAGGTCGCACTACACTAACTTGTAGTTTTAGCTGAACACTGCTCAGAGGACGCACTACACTAACTTGTAGCTTTATCTGAACACTGTGCAGAGGTCGCACTACACTAACTTGTAGTTTTAGCTGAACACTGTTCAAAGGACGCACTACACTAACTTGTAGCTTTAGCTGAACACTGTGCATCAAACATATCTTTTGGAATTATGACCAAAAAGGTCAACCTTCGTTTTATCAGACCATAACACATTTTCCCTCATGCTTTGGGAGACTATAGATGTGTTTTTGCAAAATGTAGCTGGGCTTGGATGTTTTTCTTCGTAAGAAAAAGCTTCCGTCTTGCCACTCTACCCCATAGCCCAGACAGATGAAGAATCTGGAAGATTGTTGTCACATGTACCATAAAGCCAGTACTTGCCAGATATTCTTGCAGCTCCTTTTGGCTGAGTTCACACTGGAGATCAAAGTGGCTGACAGCAGGAGTCTGGTGCTTCTCCATTCACTGTTTCAGGTCTGATTTCAGCCCCAATTTTGCGGAGGTGTGTGAACCGGCTCCATAGAGAGACGGTCACAATTAGAGGTCGACCGATATGGGTTTTTCTCTGGCCGATACCGATGCCGATATTTAGAAATCGCAGTGGCCGATGGCCGATATGTGATGCCGATTTTTTTGGGCCGATATATTTGGCCGATTTTTTTTTTTTTCTTTTTTCCCTTCATCTCATAAAATCTAACAGTTAGACCCCTTTCACACTGGGGCGTTTTTCAGGCGCTTTTGGGCTAAAAATAGCGCCTGTAAAGTGCCTGTAAAACGGCTCCCCTGCAGTCTCAGTGTGATATCCTGAGTGCTTTCACACTGAGGCGATGCGCTGGCAGGATGTTAAAAAAAGTCCTGCAAACGGCATCTTTGGAGCGGTGTATACCGCTCCTCCACCACTCCTGCCCATTGAAATGAATGCGCACCGCTGCCGAAGCGCCTGCAAAGCGTTTTGGCAGCGGCGCTTCAGGGGCGCATTTAACCCCTTCCTCGGCCGCTAGCTGGGTTATAAGCGCCCCGCTAGCAGCCGAATAGCGCCTCTAAAATGACGGTAAAGCGCCGCTAAAACTAGCAGCGTTTTACCATCAACGCATGCCTGCTCCAGTGTGAAAGCAACCTTAAGTAATACAGAAATTTTTTTTCATTTCAACATTAAACAAAAAAAACCTCCAATCAGTTCACTTGTATGTATAATTTAGAAAAAAAAAAAAAACAAAAAAAAAAAAAAAAAAAAAACTATCTTAAATATTAAATACACAAAAACAGGTAATCAAAACTTTTGGACGAAAAAAATGGGCTAACTTTACTGCTTAGGTTTTTTTTTTTAATTCATTACTGTATTTGTATTTTTTTTTTTTTTTAAATTGCGTTTGAAAGACCGCTGCGCAAATACCGTGTGACATAAAATATTACAACAATCACCATTTTATTCCCTAGGGTCTCTGCTAAAAAAATATATATAATGTTTGGGGGTTCTAAGTGATTTTCTAGCAGAAAATACAGGATTTTTACTTGTAAGCAACAAGTGTCAGAAAAGATTTAGTCTTTAAATGGTTAAACTGAGAACTTCTTCACATGGAGTTCAGTCTATTGATAAAAAGAACCTGAAAAGATACAAATGTATCTTCTTATCAGACTTGGCAGGCTGCCCAGAGGAGGGGAGAATCCTCTCCACAGATAACATCAGGAAACTTGCATTAACTTCTATTACAGAAGTCATTTGCAAGTCCCGCTGAAGTTACAATCGGCCTTTTTTATCAGCACAATCAGCCGATGCCGATTAAGTAAAAAACGCCAAATATCGGCCGATATATCGGTCGACCTCTAGTCACAATCTCCTGCTATGGGAACTGGAGGCGGAGAAATTCGCCTCCAGTTCGCACTGGTGTGAACTCAGCCTTAATGCTGCTGTAGGCCTCTTGGCAGGCTCCCTGACCAGTTTTCTTCTTGTCTTTTCATCAATTTTGGAGGGACGTCCAGTTCTTGGTAATGTCACTGTTGTGCCATATTTTCTCCACTTGATGATGACTGTCTTCATTGTGTTCCATGGTATATCTAATGCCTTGGAAATTCTTTTGTACCCTTCTCCTGACTGATACCTTTTAACAATGAGATCCCTCTGATGCTTTGGAGGCTCTCTGTGGACCATGGCTTTTGCTGTAGGATGCGACTAAGAAAATGTCAGGAAAGACCTACTAGAACAGCTGAACTTTATATGGGGTTAATTAGAGGCACTTTAAATGATGGCAGGTGTGACTCCTATTTAGGGCCCTTTCACACTTGTGCGACCTGAAAGTCGTGTGATTTTTCCTGCGACTTGAAGCAATGCCTCTGTAGTCTTGAGGTCTATGTACCTGAAGTCGCATCAAAGTCGGACCAAAGTAGTGCAGGAATGTTTTGAAGTTGCACAGGTATAAATGGTAGTCATCAGAAATCATATGGTACGACTTGCCATGCGACTTTGCAGTCCCAAGTCACACAAGTGTGAAAGAGACCTAAACATGAGGTTGAATATGATTGCTTAACTCTGAACACAGCTACATCCCCAGTTATAAGAGGGTGTGCACACTTATGCAACCACATTATTTTAGTTTTTTAGTTTTACTCCCCCCCCCCCCCAAAAAAGAAAAGATTTAAATTTGTTTTTCACTTGAGTTGTACAGTTTATAGGTCACATTAAAAGGTGGAAAAAGTTCTGAAATGATATATCTTTCTCTCATTTTTTTACATCACAGGAACCTGACATTTTAACAGGGTGTATAGACATTGTATATCCACTGTATGTATTATATTTTTTCTACACTTGGATCTTTTTTATGTTAATGTTTTATTATTTCTTTGGCACATTTCTGTGCCTGCATTATGGTAATATTGTATTAACCACCTAATCAATCAACTGCTTTAATTTATTATGTAAAATTTGTTTTAGGGTGGAGTTTGTACAAGTATTAATTTTTTGACATTTTTGTTTTAACCACTTCAGTCCTGGAAGATTTTACCCCCTTCCTGACCAGAGCATTTTTTGCGATTCGCCACTGCGTCGCTTTAGCCGACAATTGTGCGGTCGTGCGACGTACGCAAACAAAAGTGACGTCCTTTTTTTTCCCATAAATAGAGCTTTCTTTTGGTGGTATTTGATCATCTCTGCGGTTTTTATTTTTTGCGCTATAAACAAAAAAAAAAGCAACAATTTTGAAAAAAAGCCATATTTTTTACTTTTTGCTATAATAAATATCCCCCAAAAAAATATATAAAAAACTAATTTCTTTCTCAGTTTAGGCCAATATGTATTCTTCTACATATTTTTGGTAAAAAAAAAAAAAAAACGCAATAAGCGCGCGTTGATTGGTTTGCGCGAAAGTTATTGTGTCTACAAAATAGGGGATAGATTTATGGCATTTTTATTATTAATTTTTTTTTGTTAGTAATGGTGGCGATCTGCGATTTTTATCATGACTGCGCCATTATGGTGGACACATCGAACACTTTTGACACCATTGTCATTTATACAGAGATCAGTGCTATAAAAATGCACTGTTTACTGTGTAAATGACACTGGCAGGGAAGGGGTTAAACACTAAGGGGTGATCAAGGGGTTAAGTGTGTCCTAGGGAGGTGTTCTAACTGTAGGGGGGATGGGCTACCACTGACATGACAGCAATCACTGTTCCCGATGACAGGGAGCAGTAGATCCCTGTCATGTCACTAGGCAGAACGGGGAAATGCCTTGTTTACATCTCCCTGTTCTACCTCTCTACATCGCAATCGCAGGCCCCCGGCGGACATCGAGTTCCAGGGGTATGATCCTGCGGCGTGCGGCAGAGCGTGCCCGATAGGCGGCAAATTTAAAAGGGACGTACAGGTACGCCCATTTGCCTGCCTGTGCCATTCTGCCGACGTACATCTGTGTGCGGCGGTCGGCAAGCGGTTAATGATGCTATGACTAAGGCTGCTTTCACATTGGGGCGGCGGGTACGTTAGCGGTAAAGCACTGCTAGTTTTAGCAGCGCTTTACCGCTGTTTAAGCTGCGCTTTTCAGCTGCTAGCGGGGTGCTTTTAGACCCTTGCTAGCGGCTGAAGAAGGGGTTAAAAGCGCCCATGTTGCGGCGCTTCGGAAGCACTGCCCATTCATTCCAATGGGCAGTAGCGGTGTTGGAGAGCTGTATACAATGCTCCCACACCGCCTCAAAAATGCTGCTTGCAGGACTTTTTTTCCTGTCCCGCAAGCGCACCACCCCAGTGTGAAAACACTTGGGCTTTTACATTGGGGAGACAGTTTTCAGGGGCTTTACAGGTACTATTTTTAGCGCTAAAACGCCTTCAGTGTGAAAGGGGTGTAAGGCTTTCGCGGAAATGTGTCAGATTTTTGTTTTATTGTCACTCCTTTGTAACCAGTCACCAATAAATTGTTATACGGACTAGTGTTGCCGGCTCAATCCATCCATTTGTCCTGTTCTGGTGTGTACAGACACGCAGAGCCCAGGCACCTGTGTGTGGATCTTGCAATCAGATTGGGTGTTCCTTCTTGTGTGCACTGCCCCGTCGTTTTAGCGGCACTATTCGGCCGCAAGCTGGGCGGTTTTAACCCCCCCCGCTAGCGGCCGAAAAGGGGTTAAATCTGCCAGCAAATTGCCCTTGGAGCAGCGTTTTGCTGGCGGTATCGCATCGCTGCCCCATTGAATTCAATGGGGAGCTGTGGTGGAGGAATGGTGAGTTCACTGCTCCAAAAAAGCTGTTGTCAGGACTTTTTGCGATGCCCTACCAGCGCACTGCTCCAGTGTGAAAGCCCAAATGGAGCCACTTTTTTCAGGCGCTATTTTTAGTGCTGTAGCGCCTGAAAAAAGCCGGCAGTGTGAAAGAGGTCTAAACAGCACAATAGACACACTGGAGTACTAACTCTACCCAGCACAATACACACACACTGGAAAGTTGACCCTACACAGCACAATACACACACTGGAGTACTGACCCTAAACAGCACAATACACACACTGGAGCACTGACCCTACACAGCACAATACACACACTGGAGCACTGACCCTACACAGCACAATACACACACTGGAGCACTGACCCTACACAGCACAATACACACACTGGAGCACTGATCCTACACAGCACAATACACACACTGGAGTACTGATCCTACACAGCACAATACACACAATGGAGTACTGATCCTACACAGCACAATACACACACTGGAGTACTGATCCTACACAGCACAGTACACACACTGGAGTACTGACCCTACACAGCACAATTCACACACTGGAGAGCTGACCCTACACAGCACAATTCACACACTGGAGAGTTGACCCTACACATCACAATATACACACTGGAGTACTAACTCTACCCAGCACAATACACACACACACACTGGAGAATTGACCCTACGCAGCACAATACACACACTGGAGTACTGACCCAACACAGCACAATACACACACTGGAGTACTGACCCTACACAGCACAATACACACACTGGAGTACTGACCCTACACAGCACAATACACACACTGGAGTGTTGACCCTACAAAGCACAATACACACACTGGAGTGTTGACCCTACACAGCACAATTCACACTGGAGAGTTGACCCTACACAGCACAATTCACACACTGGAGAGTTGACCCTACACAGCACAATTCACACACTGGAGAGTTGACCCTACACAGCACAATACACACGCTGGAGTACTAACTCTACCCAGCACAATACACACACACTGGAGAGTTGACCCTACACAGCACAATACACACACTGGAGTACTGACCCTACACAGCACAATACACACACTGGAGTACTGACCCTACACAGCACAATACACACACTGGAGTACTGACCCTACACAGCACAATACACACACTGGAGTACTGACCCTACACAGCACAATACACACACTGGTGTATTGACCCTACACAGCACAATACACACACACTAGAGTACTGACTCTACACACCACAATAGACACACACACCAGATTACTGACTCTACACACCACAATACGCACAAACACTAGGGATGAGCTGAACACCCCCCAGTTCGGTTCGCAGCAGAACATGCGAACAGGCAAAAAATTTTTGCGAACACCGTTAAAGTCTATGGGACGCGAACGTGAAAAATCAAAAGTGCTCATTTTAAAGGCTTATATGCAAGTTATTGGCATAAAAAGTGTTTGGGGACCTGGGTCCTGCCCCAAGTGACAGGTATCAATGCAAAAAAAAATTTAAAAACTGGAGTTTTTTCAGGAGCAGTGATTTTAATAATGCTTAAAGTGAAACAATAAAAATGAAATATTCCTTTATATATCGTGCCTGGGGTGTGTCCTTAGTATGTCTGTAAGGTAGCGCATCTTTCCCATGTTTATAACAGTACCACTGCAAAATTACATTTTTTAAAGGAAAATACGAGGACCTTCAGGTCTGGTATGGATATTAACCCTGCACCAAATTAAAAAAAAAAAAAAAAAAATGACGTGGGGGTCCCCCAGGCACTATATACTCTCAACAGCAGTATATATATATATATATATATATAGCAATAACTCTCGGTGGAGCTGCTGGTTTAAGCGGGCTTGTTACCTTCACTCTCCTTCCCTCTGTTTCACCGGCACTGGGTCTAGGGTTCCGTTGAGTTTACCTCTGGACGACACACGCACCAACACTTGAGTACGTTTTCAATGCTTTATTAACCATCAACGAAGGAAGTAGCAGGAAAGAGGCAGAAAGGAAACTGCAGAGGAAAACTCAAATACCTTTTTAGTAAGATTCTTGACAAATGTCCTCTGGAGTTGGATATTTCAGAAGAATGCACTCCCTTGGTGGGACACACTCCTTGCACGCCTGGATAGGCCTCTCTCACTACTCTAGCAGCCGTTACGTAGCACGAACTAAAGTCTCTGCCACAGACTTGTTTGGGATGAACCCTTACGATCCTCTGCCACAGGATGTATTGTTTTTTTTGTGGTTAAAGTTAGTCAAAATGCTTGAACCTTTAAGCCAGCCCGGCAACACTATGCTGTATAATCTCTTTAGGATACGTCCTCCAACCGAGTCACCAGGCCCCTCTCCAGACCAGCACGTTGCATGATCCTTCTATGACGGGTCCTTCCCTGGAATCTCCTCGGTTGTCCAGCTTCTTTACTCTGGATAGACAGCTCAGGACCATTCCTCGGCCGCTGTGGTAGGCCCCAGACAAGCTTCTGGGCCCACCCCTGCGCCGCAGCAACGCGGGCCTCCAGAGCGGAGGACCACGAGATAGCTCTCTAACGCATACCTGTCGGCCAGGAGGGCCAGCAGGTGGCTGTAAAACGAACCCCAGAATATGGCGTCTGTCCCATAAATACCCTTGCCCAGAATGCAACTCGGAGCACCACCTCCACCGAGTTGTCTCCGGGACAGAAGAGCATCCATACGCTTAGACACGTTGCCTTTCCAACACTAGCCAGCGCGAACAGCGACACCCACGGCTCAGTATGGAAACACACGCAATGTCAGCCAAGCTGTAACAGAGGCAAATCTAACCTTCCTAACGAACAAGTTACCAAATTTACCTATCAGATGGTAGATTGCAAATCTACCAGTGCTACATATACTATACGGCCTGCCCTATATACTTTGCATAAAAACTGGGCCTTAGGTGTTGGTGGTACCAGAACATCGTAACCCCTCACAGTTACTCTTGTTGGGCACAGAAACGGGCCCTGCTTAACTATTATTTCAAAAAATTGACAGTTACTTACCGATAACTGTTTTTCTAGGATATCTTCCAGGACGGCACACCTGAGAGATGAGAGGCTCCTCCCTACAGGAAACACAATCAATCGACAGCTGTTTTAAGTCCCCACCCTTCCCCTTGATCCTCAGTTTGTAGAGAAGTAACTCCTGAACCTGGTTCACAAGGGAAATCATTCCTCATAGGTACTCACCTTCTAGTGTTCTACCATTTTCCCTCCTCCAACGGGCGGGAAGTAGGCCTGCCGTCCTGGAAGATATCCTAGAAAAACAGTTATCGGTAAGTAACTGTCAATTTTCTCTAGTCATCTTCCAGGACGGCACACCTGAGAGGATAATCAAGTACCTCAGGCCTACCTTAGGGTGGGACCACTGTAAGACCCTCTTGGCGAAGCTTGGTTCTGCAGTGAGTTTTACCTCCACTCCATATGCTTGATGAAGGTATTATAGCTGGATCATGCGGCTGGTCTGCAGGTCTACTCCACCGATGTCCTTGCCTTCTCTGCTTCGGATGCAGGACCTAGGTGGAGTGGGCTCTTAAAGATGGAATCAGAAAACATATTAAACTTGTAGGTTATCAATGTTGCCTGTCTCACACATCTAACAACCATGGCCTATTGTGCCTGTAGGTGCTACTTAGAACCCTTAAAGATTAATCAGAGACCTGTGTTGTAAAACAAGGACACTAATTGATCACTAAGAGGGCCTGTCTTAACACTACCCTGTTCAGGGAATTAAAACTGGCTTTACTTACGCCTGAGTGCCTACTTCAGGAGAATAAAGTTCATAGCAGGAGTATAACACTTATACTGCTACATCTAGTTCTGCTAGAAGGGTGAGATGAAGGCCATGCACCGAGCCGTAACCTATTCGGTCGGGTGGACATCTTTATACTTCATCTTCAGGTCATAATACTCCTCTGAACAGAACTTCCCAAGTTCTTACTAAGCAGGGTGATTCTTTATCGCCTTCCTCCAGTGTCCTATAACCCTACTGGGCTTCAACCCTAGGAAATGGTTCCAGCATCCCTGAATGTAAGGGGCTGAGGCTTTCTGACATGTGACGTCTGCAGCCAGAACTCCAGGCCCCTCCACGGAAAAGAGGGCTGAAATACAAAAAGGTGATACATGCATTATTAATATCACAAATTAAAAAAGATCATAGATTGTGGACCCAGCACAATAGATTTAGACAGAAAGGACACAAGAATTGACAATAATGTGTATCTGAGTGTGGCTAGCTAAACCAACATATCAAATATGGGAGAGACCCAAATCTGAACTTCAATGTAGACAAACAATCCTCACAGTCTGGTTTTCTGATGTGCAGCCAATATGTAAAAACATTAAGACACACGCAAACCCTCAGCCTTGGTTCACACTGGGACGACTTGTCAGGCGACCTAGTCACCTGACAAGTAGCCTCCTGTTCTGTGCAATGGAGCCGTTCTAATCGGCGCGATGCAAGTCGCTCCGACTTAGAAAAAGGCTCCTGTATGACTTTGGGGGCGACTTGCATTGACTTCAATACAGAAGTCGTTTCGCAAGTCGCCGCTGAGTCGTGTCCTGGGTCGCCTGAGGCAGTCGCGCTGTAAGTCGTGCTGCCTCAGTGTGAACCGACCCTAAATGCTGCGTGTTTCTGAAATGCAGCTAGCTAGGTCATAACTGATATATATACATAAAGGACGGGAGTCCTGTTTACGGTGGAGTTTTACTGATGTACAGCAAAACAGGGCCATAAATATAAGACAGAAAGACCCAAACTTCTATGTTGCGTATTTCTGATGAACCACCAAATACAGTTATAGGATCAATATGGCACTGGCTAGCTAAACCAACATAACAAGACAATATCTTTTCTGTTATGCAGTTCTGTAGTGCAGTCACATAGAACCAACACGGAAAGGACCCAAGCAACCTGCAGCATTGTGTTTTTCCGAAGTGCAGTAAGGTAAGGGAATCTGAAACAGAAAGCACCAACAAGCTTCAATGTTGAGTATTTCTGCTGTGCAGCCACATAAAAACAGACAGCCTTCCTAGCTGCGATCTTTCTGGTGTATTGCAAAGTAAGGCAATAAACTCCATGTGGTCTATTCTTGTGTGTAGCAAAACCTCAACCAGAAGGGAAACTTAGGGCTCCCACACCTGTGCGACTCAACCTGCAACCGCAAAAACGCAAGAGAAAAGTCATACACTATGGCTTCCAATGGGAACCATTTGTGTCTGTGCAACTCCAGGTCGCAGCTCCACCAAGCAGACCCTGCTTTCTGGATCCACAGACCTCAAGCTTACACAGGTCGCAGGTAACTTGCAATTTTCAGGTTGAACAAGCGAGGGGTCCCCAATGCTGTATCTCCCTGGAGGCGTGCAGCCAACAGCCCCCTGCTGTGTATCCCTAAGAAGCAGCAAGGTAGAACAAGCAAGGTAGAACAATGAGAAACAGAAAAGACACCCCTCACTGCTGTGCCTTTCTGATATGCAGCCGATAAGGCAGTAAATATAGAACATACAGGACACAAACAATCTTCTTCTTTGTGTATGTCCGATGTGTAGAAATATACCAATACTGAGCAGAGACGCCACCATCCTCAATGTGTCTCCCTGCTGAGGCAGCAAAAACAAATCAGAAAAGGACAAGCAACCTCACTGCTGTGTCCCTTCTGATATGCAACCAATAAGGCAGTAAATGTAAGACATAAAAGGACAGACAACCTTCAATCTTGTATATATCTGATGTGCAACAATATAACAATCTGAATAGAGATAGCACATCCATATTGAAGGGATTTGGCATGCGACTCAACATGTCAAATCGCATGCCTAAAATCGGCAACCTTTGCCGTTAATAGCACTGTCAGCCTGACGCCACTTTGCGGGGCTGCGCCGATTACCAAAGGCAGTACCAGTACTACCCCTGGCACAGGTTCAATTTGTATTTCCCAACAATTCAGGACCATCAATCTTCACTACTGCCTTTCTAATAAGCAACCAATAAGGCAGTAATGCAGGACACAAAAACCCCAGACAGAACTCAATTTTGAGTATGTCTGATGTGCAGCAATATAACAAATATGAGCAAAGATGTCACAAGACTCAATGATGTGCATTTCCGCCATGCGTCACAAGACCAGAAAGTACAGACCACCTTCCCTGTTGTATTTTTCTGATCTGTAGCCAAATAAAGCAGTACCTTTAGGATATAACAGACAACAACCAAGCTTCAGTGCAGTGCATTTCTGATGTACAGCACTATACCCCTTATGAGCAGAGATGTCACAAATCTCAATGTGTATTTCTGCTGTGCCACAAAACATCCCAGCAAGGACAAACCTTCACTACTGAGGTCTACTGGTGTGCAACCAAGGAGGAGTCATGGTGTATCCCTTTATGAAATAACCAAACAGAGCAATTTGATCCCTAGGCATAGCCTGGGCTGTAGATACTAACACTTCACCCCCAGTGAAGGAACACATTCTAAAAATGGTTAGACACCTTACTATAGTAGCTGTTGTCCTACCTTACCTCCGTAGACTGAGCAAACGCTAGCCAGCTCACACACAGGTGGGGCTGATCAGAAACTAAAGTCTCAATGAGCCCAGCCCTAGAGACCAATTTAGGACAGCCTCTAGAAAAGGTGGTCACCAATTTAGCCTGGAGGAAAATAGCCACCTGCCACCTTAAACAAGCAATCATGTATCTAGCTCTTGCATATGTTTGCACAGAAAATCCTTAATTAAAGGATATAGGAAGCGATTTATGGTAAATCGCCTTTAGATCTGTCACTGAGTTGACTGTAGCCCAAACCAACAAAAAGGTTTTTCTTAACTCCTGCACTTCAATATAACCACAATGTAAAGGTGGAGTGGGAGGTTGGAGCTTATGACTTCAGATTCCTAGCAGCTGGGCTAATAGGGCCATATAACCTAGTGCACCTGCTGACCAGGAGAGCTTACTCCTGAATCCTTCAACCATTGCACAATCCATAAATTGTTCAGTGGTATACCTGGAACTCTTTGTATCTACCAGGTCCCCCCCCCCCCCCCCCTTCGCTCTATTCATCCCTACTAATGTCAAACAACCGGACATGTAGGGAGAGTCTGGAAACCTACTGTTGTGATAACCACAGTGTCTCTGCTGAAAGAGGGAGCTGTGGCTGGTGGTTTTAGCAGTAGCTTCTGGGCTATTTTGTTATGCAGACCCCAGGTCCTGCACTGCACCACTTAGTAAATACAGGGGGAAGGGGAAGAAATGCCTTACCTACCTCTTTCCCATCTGAGGTGGTTTAGGCACACTCGCTCCTCTGCACCACTTGTCCACCATACAGCATCTCTGATGTAAGAGGGAGCTGTAGCTGATGTTTTTAGCAGAAGCTTCTGGGCTATTTGAATCTAGACCCCAGGGGAGATTATCTCAAATGCCCAGAAACCATCTGGCTGGGATTGGGGATTTTGCAGCTAAATTCCCAAGGTAAAGGAAAGTACTCACCGTTGTAGTCTTCCCCTTTTTCCACAGCCACCGGGCTTGCTTTTCCATCCTTATGGTCCACACGCAAGGAGGATAGCCGCCAAAGTGCCCCCCCAACTGCTGTCCCCGTAGGAAGCTGCAAGGTTAGGCTGTGTCCTGCCAGTCAGTATATACACCTGGGGGGGAGCAATGTCGTACATTCCTCATTCCATTCTGAGGTGGTTTAGGCAGACATCCACCATAGTGAACTGGTGCCTCCTTTGAAAGGAGGATGTGGACGCCTGCTCTTGCTGACTCTCAGCCTTCCCTCCTGGGTAAGAACGCGGGTCGTTCAGGCGGCGCCCTCCCCAGCAGCCCATGCGAGCTACCAGGGGCCCAGGAGTCGGGGGCCCTGGAAAGAACTCACAGCCAGCACCCCTGTCTGAACGGACGCCCGGACAGGTAAGGAGGGGGGGACAGGAAAAAGGCCCCTGAAGTTCTGGGGACACCACTGTACCCAGGGGCCTTCAGCTCTAAGGGGGGCTCTTCCAGTTTCTGCTGCCCCCCCTGAGGAAAGGATAGGGGAACCCCCCAGGAAGGATAAATATATCCGGCCAGACCCAGAGGCCCATCAGGTACTAACCAGGCCCGACCCTGCTTTGCCTCCGAGATCATACGAGATCGGGCAGGCGGCGCCCTCTTTCACTTTCAGGGTGATGTGGCCGTAGGCCTTCCCCAGGCATTTGGTCTGGCTCCCAGGGGGACCACCAGCCTCAGGCTTCGGGTCATTTGGAAAAAAACAAATGGTTTCGCTGTGTAGGGAAAAACACAATCAAAAACTAAGGATCAAGGGGAAGGGTGGGGACTTAAAACGATTGATGTCGATTGATTGTGTTTCCTGTAGGGAGGAGCCTCTCATCTCTCAGGTGTGCCGTCCTGGAAGATGACTAGAGAAATAGTAATTACCTGCCCCTGTTAAAAAAAGGCAGAAAAATTGGGCCTTTGCTTTTGGTGGTGCCAGAACACTGTAAGCCCTTACAGTAACTCTTGTTGGGCGCAGGAACAGGCCCTGCTGTGAAATATTATATCAAAAATTGTAATTACATGCCACGGTAAACAGGGGAGGGAAAATAGGGCCTTGGGTGGTGGTGCCACAACACTATAATCCCTCACAGATACTCTTGTTGGGCACAGGAACGGGCCATGCTGTAAAATATTATATAAAAAAATTGCAATTACATGCCCCTGTTAAACAGGGGCAGAAAAATTGGGCCTTGGGTGGTGTTGGTGCTCTAAACCAAAAACATTGTTGGAAGCTAGCATCATCAAGATTGAGGAGAAATAGGATAGTCAGCATAGGCGGTCTTCAAGGGATCCCAGATCCATAGCAAATTCAATCAGTTACATTAGCATCAGGTGCTTGATAGCTGCTGATCCAAGACTGATTCATTTTTATGAATGTGAGCCGATCAATGAAGTCTGTGGACAGGCGCATCCTTTGATCCATTACAAACCCTTCCAGCAGCACTGAATGTGTGTTCAGAGAGCACGCTGGATGCAGGACAGGCCAGTAGCTCGCTTGCATATTGAGCAAGTTTTGGCCAGTGGTCCATCCTTAAGACCCAGTAACCCAGTGGATGCCCTGTTGGAAAGGTCTCAAAGTCTGCTCTTGCCCCTAGATATTCCTGCACCATATAATGCAGACGCTGGCGATGGTTGCTTGAATCGATCAGACCTTGTCGCTGAGGACTGAAAAATAGTTTAAAGGCATCGGTCAGCCAGCCACCTTATCTACTGCTCTTCCTCTGACTGAATGAAGCCTCAGCAACACATTGTCCAGCACCAGGAAATGGTAACCTCCCGAGGTCTGAAAATGCATTACACAAACCTTTCTTCAAGGCTTCCTGTAGATGTTTCATCCTCTGCTCTCTCTGCGAAGGCAGGATGAGTTCTGCAACTTTACCCTTGTAACGTGGATCAAGAAGGGTTGCCAGTCAGTAATGATCCCTCTCCTTGATACCACGAATCCTAGGGTCCTTTCGCAGACTTTGCAGAATCAGATTCTGAGTCCTCTGGGTCACCTTATCCGTAACTACCTCCTCCCAGCCATGTACAACTCCTTGGGTTTCTGGGGACTGAAAACCATCCCTTGAAGACTGCTGCTGAGTGTTATCCTCTATATCCATGCTGACACAATCCTCCTCCTCTTCTTCTTGTGTGTTTGGCGGGCCCGCAGGAATGCTATCTTGATAAAGGGGGCCTTTAAGAAGAAATGAAGTCCTCCTCTTCCTCCCACTGGTCTGCCTCAAGTGCCCTGTCCATGATTCTACGAAGCGTGTGCTCCAGCGTCACTGATGCATGCATTGTTGCTGCTCACCATCCTTGTGGCCTCCTTAGATGGTGACAGGACAGTGCATGCATCCTTGATCAGTAGCTAGTGGTGGGGCGGAAAAAAAACAAGCTCCCCTGACCCTGTCCTGGCGCCATATCACACAGGTACTCATGGATGGCCCTCTGCTGTGTGTGCAGCCACTGCAGCATTGCCAACATTGAATTCCACCTGGTGGGCATGTCACAAATGAGGCATTTGGCGGGCAGGTTGCATTCCCTTTAAAAGGTCAGCCAGCCGAGCACTGGCATTGTATGATCAGTGGAAATGACCACAGACTTTTCTGGCCTGCCTCAGGAGATCTTGTAAGCCTGGGTACCTGCTCAAGAACCGCTGCACCACCAAATTCAGGACGTGTGCCAAACATGGAACATGGGTCAAGTGTCCCTGTCGGAGGGTGGAGAAGGTTGGTGCCATTGTCGCATACAACCATTCCTGGCTGAAGCTGGCATGGCATCAACCACCTCTGAGCCTGCCCCTGCAGAGCTGACAGACTCTCTGCCCCAGTGTGGCTCCTGTCCCCTAGGAGAACCAACTCAAGCACCGCATGGCATCTTTTAGCCTGACTGCTTGCGTAGCCCCTTGACCACTTACAGAGCACCGCTGATTCAGAGGACAAATCTGCAGAAGAGGCCAAAGAGGAAGAAGAAGAGGAGGGGTGGAGGAGTGAGCTATGGCAGAATCACCACTAGCATTTTGGAGGCGTAGTGGCAGAACAAGCTCTAACAACACCGAATCCTGTCCTGCATCCTTCCCAGCTGCCAGCAGAGTTACACAGTGCGCCGTGAAGGAAAGGTAACGTCCCTGCCCATGCCTGCTGGACCATGAGTCAGCGGTAATTTGAACCTTACTGCTGACTGTTCTGTCCAACAAGGCCAAAACATTGCCTTCCGCATGCCTGTAGATTTTGAATAGCCTTCTGTGAAAAGAAATAGCTTTTTGGAACCTGCCACTGAGGTACAGCACATTCCACAAATTCACAAAAGGAGGCAGAGTCTACCAGCTGAAAAGGCAGCAGTTGCAGTGCTAGCAATTCAACCAAGCTAGCATTAAGACGCTGAGCATGTGGATGGCTGGACCAAATTTCTTTTTACGGTTCAGCAACTGGGGTAGGGAAATTTGCCTGCTAAAATCAATTGGTGGTGTACTGCTAGCAGATTGGCTGCAAGTACTTGGGACACCTTTTGCTATACCTTCATTCCTCTCAGTGCAGGTTTTTGAGAGGACTGGAGGTATAGTAGTGTTGGAGATCCCAGATGAGGAGCAAGGAGAAGTCCGCTTTTTTCTTTGATGTAGGGGTTTCAAGTGCTGTTGCCAACGAACTGCATGGCAGGTCGTCATACGTCTAGTCAAGCATGTGGTGCCCAATCGGCTGCAGTTCTGGCCACGCTTGAGCCACTTCAGCTGTACACGTGTCATAAAAGGCCCAAACTAAGGAACTTTTAAAAGTCAGCAGCGCCCTGCACCTGCGGAGCTCTGCGGTGTGATGCAATAGGGTGGCTGCCCTTAAACTGCCCCCATCCTGCTTCGTTGGAGTTGTGTCTCCTCACTTTCCTCCTCTCAAGCACCCAAGTACAGTCAGTGACCCCGTCATCCCCTCCCTCCTCGTCCCTGGAGCAAAATTGGCAGTATGCTGCAGCTGAGGGAACATGACTGCCAGTTTTTTGTCCTTCTGTGGCACCCCTCTCTCTAGGCTCACGCTACTCCCTTCCTCAACCTGGGAACCAACATCGGAGCCTTCAAAACTCTGCGCATCCTCCAGCAGCATGTACCCGACACTGTGGTCAAATAATTCTGGGGACTCCTCCCTGTATAACGATGGGGCTAAAGAAGGAGTGACTGTGGACAAGAAGCCGGTGGAATAGACTGCTCTGGCAGCTGCATTGGAAGGCAAACAACTCTGAGCCTGGGTGACAGAGAATGAGGACGGCTTTGTTATCCACTCCACCAACTCTTCTGCATGTTGTGGCTCAATAACACGGCCAGCAGCAGAAAAAAAAGAACAAGAGTGCCCCACGGCCACCTGCAGAGGATGCACCATGTCCACAACCAACACTGTTGACTGTAGACACACAGGCTTGCCCTCTTCTAGTGGCCTGTGAGCATCTGCCTCTCCTTGGTGGCCTTCCGGACATGATGTATTTTTTGTTTTGCAACACCACACTACATTGTTATTATATACTGTGTACACTGCCTGAAGTGTATTAGAAACTGTACACACTGTATTAGATACTTTGTACACCAACCTGAAGTGTATTAGGAACTGTACAATGGCTGCACTGTATTTTATACTGTGTACACCACCAGACGCGTAGTAGAAATTGTACACACTGTGTTAGATACTATGTACACCACCTGAAGTGTATTAGAAAGTATACACCACCGAATGCACTGTATACTGTATATACACGTTACTATGAATGCGGAGTATATATATATTTACACCGCCTGAAGTGTATTACATACTGTACACTGCTGAATGCACTGTAGATAAAGGCTACACTGGATGCAGAGTATATACAGTATATATTAATACACTGCCTGCACATCGAGTAAACACTGAATATGTAGTCTATGCTAAATGCAGAATATATATATATATATATATATATATATATATATATATATATATATATATATATATATATATATTATACTGTGTACTATATATATATATAATTATATATCTCTATCTCAAATACACTAACTGAATAACCTGCCTGCTTACTCAAGCTATCTCTCTGTCCACGCCAACAACACTACACACGGCCACTATGTAAGCAGCCTTATATAGTGAGGGGTGTGGACTTAGTCCCCCTGAGCCATGATTGGCCAAAGGCACCCACCCTGCCTTTGACCAATTATGGCTCTCTCAGCAGAGCACGCTGTGATTGGCCAAAGCATGCAGGTCAGGTGCATGCTTTGGCCAATCATCATACAGCAATGCAGTGCGATCTTGCAGTGCATTATGGGGCGTTCCGCAGCGCTCGAATTAACCATGAACGCCCCATAATGTTTGCTGTTCTGCGAAAGGGCGAACACCCGATGTTTGAGTCGAACTTATGTTCACCTGAACATCAAGCTCATCCCTAACAAACACACTGGAGAGTGGATTGACCATACATAACACTGGGGTAGTGACCATACACAGCACAATACACACACACAGCAAAGCACTGACATTACACAACACACACAGACAGGAGTATTGACCGTACCACAGCAATGATTCTATGCACCACAACACACACACAATGGGGTACTGACTTACCACACTACTTAAACCCACTGGGACACTAACCCTACACACCACACTGGAGTACTGACCCTACACAGCATGATGCACACACTGGGGTATTGACCCTACACACCACACCACTGAATCCATGCACCACAATACACACACACCAGAGGTATTGACCCTACATACTACAATGACCAAACACCAGAGTACTGACTCTATGCACCATAATACATACACACTGGGGCACTGACCCTACACAGCTCAATACACACAGGGGCACTGACTCTACGCACCACAATACACACACACACCAGAGCCCTTATCCTACACACCACAAAACATACACACATTGGGGCACTGTCACTACACACAATATACACACACACACACACCAGGGCATTGACACCACACACACTGGGGCACTGTCACAACACACCACAATACACTCACTGGGGTACTGACCGCATATATCACAAAACACACACACTGGGGTACTGACCCTACACACCACAATATATACACACACACCAGAGCACTGACATAACACACCGGGGTACTGACACCACACACCCCAATATACACACGCCAGAGCACTGACACTATACAACACACACTAGGGGTACTGACACTACATATCACAATACACACACACCAGAGCACTGACACTACACTATATACACACCAGAGCCCTAACACTACACACTATACACACACACACACACACACACACACACACACACCAGAGCACTGACACTACACACACTATACACACACACCAGAGCACTGACACTACACACCACACTATACACACCAGAGCACTGACACTACACACCACAATATACACACCAGAGCACTGACACTATACACACACACCAGAGCGATGTCACTACACACCACAATATACACACACACCAGAGCACTGACACTACACACCACACTATACACACACACACACACACCAGAGCACTGACACTACACACCACAATATACACACCAGAGCACTGACACTACACACACACACACCAGAGCACTAACACTACACACCAGAGCACTGACACTAAACACCACAATATACACACACCAGAGCACTGACACCACACTATACACACACCAAAGCACTGACACTACACACCACACTATATACATACACCAGAGCACTGACACTACACACCACAATATACACACACCAGAGCACTGACACTAAACACCACAATATACACACACCAGAGCACTGACACTAAACACCACAATATATATACACACACACACACCAGAGCACTGACACTACACACACACCAGAGCACTAACACTACACACCACACTATACACACACCAGAGCACTGACAATACACACCACACTATACACACACACCAGAGCACTGACACTAAACACACACACCAGAGCACTAACACTACACACCAGAGCACTGACACTAAACACCACAATATACACACACCAGAGCACTGACACCACACTATACACACACACCAAAGCACTGACAATACACACCACACTATATACATACACCAGAGCACTGACACTACACACCACAATATACACACACCAGAGCACTGACACTAAACACCACAATGTACACACACCAGAGCACTGACACTAAACACCACAATATACACACACCAGAGCACTGACACTAAAAACCACAATATACACACACCAGAGCACTGACACTAAACACCACAATATACACACACCAGAGCACTGACACTAAACACCACAATATACACACACCAGAGCACTGACACTAAACACCACAATATACACACACCAGAGCACTGACACTACACACCACAATATACACACACCAGAGCACTGACACTAAACACCACAATATACACACACCAGAGCACTGACACTAAACACCACAATATACACACACCAGAGCACTGACACTACACACCACAATATATACACACCAGAGCACTGACACTACACACACACACCAGAGCACTAACACTACACTATACACACACCAGAGCACTGACAATACACACCACACTATACACACACACCAGAGCACTGACACTAAACACCACACTATACACACACACCAGAGCACTGACACTAAACACCACAATATACACACACCAGAGCACTGACACTAAACACCACAATATACACACACCAGAGCACTGACACTATACACACACACCAGAGCACTGACACTACACACCACAATATACACACACACACACACCAGAGCATTGACACTTTACACCACAATATACACACACACACCAGAGCACTGACACTACACACCACAATATACATACACACACACACACCAGAGCACTGACACTACACACCACAATATACACCCACCCACCAGAGCACTGACACTACACACCACAATATACACACACACACACACACACCACAGCACTGACACTACACACCACAATATACACACACACACCAGAGCACTGACACTACAATATACACACACACACCAGAGCACTGACACTACACACCACAATATACACACACACACCAGAGCACTGACACTACACACCACAATATACACACACCAGAGCACTGACACTAAACACCACAATATACACACACCAGAGCACTAACACTACACACCACAATATACACACACCAGAGCACTAACACTACACACCACAATATACACACACACACACCAGAGCACTGACACTAAACACCACAATATACACACACCAGAGCACTAACACTACACACCACGATATACACACACCAGAGCACTGACACTACACTATACACACACACGCACTAGAGCACTGACACTACAATATACACACACCATGTGGTACCACACTACTCTTCAGAACTACTCCTCCCACTATTGACCGTCTTCACTTGTCCCGCCCCGGTATACCCCTATTGGTCGCTAGACATCACATTGTGACCCGTGATTGGCTGCTGTAAACTGTCCGTCTTCCGCTCCCATCGTAGGCCCTACTGCCTAGCTAAGTTGTAGTGGGCCCGAGTAAAGCAGAGCCGGGGATTTGGCTTCGGGACGTGCCGGGTATTGGCGGTAAGAGGTCAGCCTGGAAGCGGGTCTATACTCCCGGAGTACAGGGAGTAGAGTGCCGGAGAAGCAGAGAGAAAGGCCGTGGACAGGAGGATGAGCGCTGGTATCGCGTTGCTGGTACGATAGCGGTTCCCACACGCCCCCCAGGCCTGTTTCATCCGCCGTCATGCTGATAGAGAATGTGGAGGCCTTCAGGACGTGGCTGGCCAAGTTACTGGAGCCCATGTGAGTAGTGTGAGGGCAACAAGTCCGGGGAGGAGGGCTGTGCACAGGTGACAGGTGAGCCTTCTTCCCTCCATTGCTGGAAGGGCCCCTCTTCTCTATACAAATGTTTGCTCTTCTTCACAAACCTCAGTGTGATTCTCAGCTCTTCCAATCACTACTGTTATCATTTTATATATTAAAGGCAAAGTTTGCGCTTGTTAAATAGAATCTACTTTTATACTCCCCTCCATGCTGTCACTGTTCCCCTCTGCCGCTAAGATCACATGACCACTGACTAGTGGCGCACCGATAGCGGCATTGGTGCCGATACTAAGCATTTGTACGAGTACTTCAACCCATACAAATGCTCCGATACCTTCAAGTCCGCAGTCTGTAATTGCTGCCTTTAAACCCAGTTCGCATATATGAGAACTGGATGCGTTTTGAACCACATGCGATTCGCATGACATGAGAACCTGTAGTCTTTTCAAGGGAGCCGGTGTTTTGTCAGATTCGGCGATCCATCAGATTTTGTAACGGAAGTGACATTCTGTCACCGCCATCTTGCTACACCCCGCACTGTACAGTAAGGATACACTGAGAAGGTCGGCATCTTGTTACACCCACCGGAGTCATGCATGAGAACCTGTAGTCTTTTCAAGGGAGCCGGTGTTTTGTCAGATTCGGCGATCCATCAGATTTTGTAACGGAAGTGACATTCTGTCACCGCCATCTTGCTACACCCCGCACTGTACAGTAAGGATACACTGAGAAGGTCGGCATCTTGTTACACCCACCGGAGTCATGCATTTACACTTGTTTTTAACAGTAAACGGAGCTTATAAGGTGAAATACAGTATTTAGAAATCTATCGGACTGTTTACATGTTGAATTATAAAAGCGGTGTTCTGTCAGATTAGCAAACCTGTGAGATCAGCAGGCTTGCCGCTGCTTTTAAAATTCAACATGTAAACAGACCGTCAGATTTGTAAATACTGTATTTCTCCATATAAGCTCAGTTTACTGTTAAAAATAAGTGTGAAATGCAAAACTCCGTTGGGTGTAACAAGATGTCCACTTGCCGCCTTCTTACTGTGGACGAGTGTGGGGTGTACCAAGATGGCGGCGACGGAACGTCACTTCCGTTACAAATTCTGACGGGTCGCCTAATCTGATCAAAACACTGGTTCACATATATGCGAGCCAGCCGCAGGACATTTTTCAAAAGAGTCTGGTACGATTTTGAGCACAATTCAGGTGCGATTTCCATTGTCCTACACTTTGACAATTCGCACCCGAACCGCTGTACAAAATCTAAACGCAATATTCCCCACACAATGTGTTCCTGTTCTGTAATGCTGGGTGCTGTAATGACTACAGGCTGTGAAGAAATGTCATCAGCACACCAAACGTTGCTGTATGTGTACTATATAAAGTATATGACCATGGAAATAAAGCTTTGGACCCTTTTGAGTTATCCTTGTACTGATGACATTTCTTTACTCTGAGCAACTGAACAAAGACACACCGGAGGATGCTGAAATCCCGCTGTCAAAACCGGACTGCAGATATGTGAATGCGGTCTTATGGAGAGAAACTGTCGCTCGACTCTATAAATAGTTATCGGTAGTTGGTATAGGTGAGTACCTGAGAAAACGTATCGGTACTTGGTCTTAAAAAAAAAAATGGTGTCAATGCATCCCTTCCACTAATGCCTCAGGTCGTGGTCAGCTCTGAGCAGAGAGCGGTGACTGTTCACTGCTCTCTGGTCTTCCCACCCAGCTTTCACTGTGGAGAGGGTGGGAGCAGCTGGCTCAGGCTTTGAATGGCACACAAAGAGCTGGAACCAGCTGGCAATTCGGCATCTGGGTGGATCCCAACATTATTGGATCCAGAGCCTAGAGCAAGTCTGTGACGTCTCCTGACAGCAGACTGTAGCCCACTGTGGGCTGATTCTGGGTCACAGGAGAGCAAAGTGTGTGCTTTGGCCATGCTTCTTTTTTTAGGGCCGGTACACACCAGGAACATGCTGTGCGTTCCTGTATGATTCACATGCAGTTGTGTGTGATGTTATTTCAGCCTGGAATGGGCTGCAATCGCAACACACTAAAAGTAATGCATGTATTATTTTTGGAAACCCCTTGCAGCTGATTTGCATGGTAGCATTCTGGTGTGAACTGGCCCTCAATGTGTATTAACACTTTTGCAGCCCTATGGAGGTTACACCTACTGAGGCAGTTTTCAGGTATTTTTGTCCTAGAAATAGCATCTGAAAACTGCCTCCCATTCTTTGCAATGTGTCTTTCCACACTGGGGCGGTGCACTTGTGGGACATTACAAAAAAGTCCTGCAAGCAGCATCTTTGGGGCGGGTTGGGAGCGCTGTAAATGGCGCTCCCAAAACGCCCTGCCCATTGCAATGAATGCCCCCCTTTTTTGGGGGGTAAGACTCCCCACTTGTGGCCGCAGAGCGCCGCAAAAATGAGCAGCGCTTTAGCGCTAATGACCGGGCACTGCAGTGTGAATGTAGACTTAGATTTGCCAAGTTTTGACCATACTTCTCTTCTGGGTTACAGGAGTGCGTGTATTTTGCTCTCGTGACCCAGAGTTAGCTGAGAGCAGGCTAAAGCTTGCTGACATCACAGAGCTCCTTCAGGCTCTGGAAGGGTCCTGACTATATTGTCGGGATCCACCCAGCTCCAGTGAGCTCAGAGCAGACTGAGAACTAAGTAATCGGCACCCAGCCAGAACGCTCTGATTGTTGTGTCTTTTGATCACAGACAGGGATTAAGAGCCAATTACAGCGGCTCTTTACCACGTTATCCGGTGTGTCCAATCACAGCTGCCCACAATGTAAATATACCAGTTTTACAATTACAATATTACGGTTATCGACACTGCTTTCACACAGCGTGAGGAGAGAGCCGGTAACCGGCTAGTGTGAAAAGGGACATCTGCACTGATGATCGGGGCACTGATCATCAACGTCCTGATCAACAGATAAATGCCTATCGGTGTAGCTTCATCAGTGCCCATCAGTGTTGCCTATTGGTGCCCATAAGTGCAGCCTCACCAGCACACATCAGTGAAGGAGAAAAATTTTATTGCAGAAACAAAAACCTTTTTTTTTTCTAAATTTTTGGACTTTTTTTGACGGCGGACCTGAATGGGCGATCCATGTTAGCCTATGGAGCGTCGGATATCAGCGGAGACATGTCCGCTGACGTCCGATCTGCTAAAAGCAGACGTATGGCTCTACGTCCAGTTCCGTCGCTGGCGGATCGGATCGGGTGAGATCTGACGAAAACGGACACTCTGTCCGTTTTCGTCCGATCCCTCCATAGGCGGCAGCGGCGCCTGACAAGCCCCTCCCCGCTCAGTGAGCAGAGAGGGACCTGTCATCCGCCGGCTCAGCGGAGATCAACGGTCTGATCTCCCGCTGAGCCGGCGGACCGAGGCGGGCTCCGTAGAAACGGAGCCCGCCTCGTGTGAAAGGGGCCTTACTCTTTGTTTCTCCTGCTGATCCTGTAAGAATTAGAGGTCGACCGATATATCGGCCGATATTTCGTCTTTTTAAAGAAATCGACATTGGCCGATTATTATGGGAAAAGGGCAGATTGTGAGGGATCTGAGGCAGGGGGCGTGCTGGGTGGAAATCCCCCCCGGCCGCCTGCCATCTAGTCTAAATGGCTGCTATCACAGGCGCTGTCTGCTGACTTTTTTTTTTTTTTTTTTGCCCGTTGAGGAAGTCGGCAGCGGCGGCCGCCGATTGGCTGTTACCGGCCGCGCTGCATTCTGGGGATTGTAGTCTGGAGGCAGAGGCAGGGCGCGCTGCACGTCAGACGAGTGGAGCTGTCTTTGGCTAGGCGAGGGGACTGCTGAGGTGGCAGTTTTACATTATTAGGCTGTACTGGTGAGCACCGATGAGCTGTACTGGTGGGCACTCATGAGGTGGGACTGATGGGCTACACTGATGCACTGGTGGGCGGCACTGGTGGGCGGCACTGGTGGGCGGCACTGGTGGGCTGTACTGGTAGGCTGCACTGATAAGGTGGCACTGATGGGCACTCATTAGATGCACTGATGGACACCAATGAGGTGTCACTGATGGACACTGATAGGCTGCACTGGTGGGCAATAGGGGTGCAACGGATCGTCATCGATCCGTGATCCGATCCGCGGAGGTTGATCCGTACGGGACACCCACGATCCACGGAGCGCTCTGTGGCCTTGGCCATAGGAAAGGCCGCGGCTTCGGCCTAGCTCCGGAGCGGCAGCCATCTTGGTACACCCGGCGGCCGTTTAGCACGTGATCGCTCCGACATGTCATGACGCCGATTCCTCTCTCCCCTCTGTCTACTCATCTCTACAGTGGAGGGGAGAGATCGAATGGCAGCAGTGCCAATGCCCTGCCAATAGTCTGCCATGCCCTGCCAATAGTCTGCCATGCCCTGCCAATAGTCTGCCATGCCCTGCCAATAGTCTGCCAATATACCCGCCAATACCCTGCAATACTCTGCCACACCCTGCCAATAGGGAGATTGTGGATATTACAGTGGGGGAGATTTTTTTTTTTGTTGATCCGAAAATGATCCGAACCGTGACTCCTAATCCGAGGAACGATCCGAACCGTGAGTTTTTTGATCCGTTGCACCCCTAGTGGGCACTAATGAGGTGGCACTGATGGACACCGATAGGCTGCACTGGTTGGCACTGATAGGCTGTACCCCACCTCTCTACCCTAAACAATAACCTCCTCTCCACCCTAGACTTTCTGAGATGAAGGAAAAATAAAAAAAATCTGCCAAAAATATCGGCCGCAAAAATCGGCAACATATATCGGCCGCACCGATTTCTAAATATCGGCCACAGAAAAACCCATATCTGTGGACCTCTAGTAAGAATACATGCTCCCGCTGACCACGAAAAAGAAAGAGGAGGTTCACTGACAGCGCATTGCTGCAAGGGGATACACGGGGCATATGGATCATAAAGATCAAAAAAATGCACTGGGAAAAGGCATCAACCGCAACCTTCATAGGTGTGAACCTAGCCTAATGGTGTCTCTCATTTACTACAGTGGCCAGCGCAGACACCCGTTGACACTTATTTACTCCAGTTAGCCTTTGTTGGGACAGTCCTGTCAAAGTTGCAACATCTGCCATGTGGACAAAAGACAGATTTCTAATAAGTGCCTACTGCATTCTTCATGAATGTCAAGGATAATGTTAGCAGGGTTAAGTTTTCTTCAAGCCAAAAATGAGTATTTAACCACTTGCTTACTGGGCACTTAAACCCCCCTCCTATCCAGACCAATTTTCAGCTTTCAGCGCTGATGCACTTTGAATGACAATTGCGCGGTCATACAACACTGTACCCAAATGAAATTTTTATAATTTTTTCACCACAAATAGAGCTTTCTTTTGGTGGTATTTGATTACCTCTGCAGTTTTTACTTTTTGTTAAAAAAATGTAAAAAACTGAATTTTTAAAAAAAATTTTTTTAAATTTTTTTTCTATTTTTTGTTATAAAAAATTTAAAACGGGTAATTTTTCTCCTTCATTGATGTACGCTGATGGGTGGCAGTGATGGGCACTAATGGGTGGCAGTGATGGGCAGCACTGCCAGATGGCACTGATTGGCACTACAGGTGGGCATTGATAGGTGGCACTTTTGGGCATTGATAGGTGGCACTTGTGGGCACTGTTATATGGCACTATTAGGTGGCACTGATGAGGCAGATGTGCCTCTTCCACTTGGGGACCGATGTCCCTCACATCCGAGCTGGTGATCGTAAAAAAAAAAACAAAAAAAAAATTACCGATCTTTTGTTTACATTATGTGATCAGCTGTCATTGGCTGACAGCTGATCACATGGTAAGGGGCCGGGACCAGCCCCTTACTCGGATTGGTGATCAGCCAAGTCTCAGTGACTCGGCGATCACAGCGCGCTCCCTGCAGGGGGCGCGCAGGGAGCTTGCACAGGTGAGACCGTCATATGACGGCCTCCCGGGAATTCAGGTCCGCGATGTGGCCGTCATTCGGCCATAGCGCGGATGTGTAGTGGTTAAAGTGTTGCTAAACCCACAACAGAAAAATCAGTCTGTATATGCAGTAAAGCATGCTTGCTGTACTCACTGTGGAACCTACGGGGTTAATCCTCCGCATTGTGTAAAAAGGCTGTTTGAGTGTGTCTTCTCTGATCTTCCCCTTCTTCCACTGTCCCAAATCCATCTCCTGATAGAACTCTGCACATGCTCAGTTTGGTGTGTATTACTAGTTTTTTTTTTTTTTCTTCCCTTTCTTGGGAGGGTGCATGTGATCAGCACAGGTCCAATCAGCACTGTCCAGTCAGAGGTTTTATCCTGTCTTCTCTGATTTCTGACCAGAGCCATGGAGGCACTCTGCACATGCTCAGTAAGTTTGGTGTGTATTGCTAGTGTTGTGTTTTTTTTTTTTTTTTTTTTTTTTTTTTTTTTTTTTTTTTGGGAGGGTGCATGTGATCAGCACTGTCCAGACAGAAAGTCAGGGTTCCTGCAGGCTCATTGGACAGTCAGAGAAGAATGAAAACTCCTCCAACAAGCTTTAACCAGACACTCATAGAAGTCACAAGACTGCTATATACTGCTGATGAGAAAAGGTATTTAGCAGTTTATATTAAAAAAAAATGCATTTCCATGTTCTGTGTACTGTGGGAGACCAGATAGTGTGAATGCAGGGTCCTGGGTTTAGTAACATTTTAAGTATATGTGTTTAAAAAAATAATTATTCCAGTGGTAGCTGAGTTAGATTCTCATTGATTCGTTGCCAACTTAAAGAGGAGCTCCACCTTAAACAAAAATATTAAAAGCCAGCAGCTACAAATACTGCGGCTGCTGACTTTTAATAAATGGACACTTACCTGTCCCAGGGTCCAGCGATGCCGAAGCCGATCGATCGCTCGTCTCTCAGCTGCCTCCACAGCCATCCTCGGTCAGGGAATCAGGAAGTGAAGCGTTGCGGCTTCACTGCCCTGTTCCCTACTGCGCATGTGCGAGTCGTGCTGCGCGTCTACACTGGTCCCCGTTGTGTTGTGGGAACTGTGTGTTTCCCACAACACAACGGGGGGGGGGGCGGTCATTTTCAGCTAGCTATTCCAGGGAGTGGGTGCAGATACCTGTATTTTACAGGTATCTGCACCCCCCCTCCCCCCTGAAAGGTGCCAATTGAGGCACCGGAGGGGGGGAGGAATCCAATGAGCGGATGTTCCACTTTAGGGTGGAACTCTGCTTTAAGCCCAGGTTCACACTGCTGCGGGATTGAACTCTCCTGATTTCATACCCGCATGTCAGTCCGATTTCAGAGACATCTGTGCGGGTTCATGCATAGATGTCTATTGAAATTGCACCTGAATTTGCTAAAAGTAGTACAGAAACTACTTTTGGGATCCTGTGTGGCGTCGTACCGAATCGGACGGTGCTTTTGCCGGTAATAGCCACCAATTTGGCATGCATTTTTTACATGTCAAATCGCATGCCAAATTATCTCATTGTGAACCTAGGCTAAAGTGTATTTGCAGTCAAATTTGAGAACCCTATCCCCCCACTATGTTTGTGTTCCTATTCACATAGTATAACCAGAGATCTTTAACCCTTTTTATGACAAGCAGTGTGCACATTTAGTTTACAACTGATAATGAAAACCTGCCAGCACAGTACACATGGGGTTAATTGGGCTAAACATAACTCCTCAGCCACCTCCCTAACTTCTTGATTACTAACCTGTATTAGGCTGAATTCATACAGGTGTTTAGCCACATGGCAAAAAGCCTGTTCAAATGCTACCTTGCCCTTCGTTACAAGGCAGTTTTTACCGTGCTATGATGGTTTGGAAGCAATCACTTGATTCCCGCTTTCAGGCTGCATTCACACCTAAGCATTTTCAGCTTGTAAAACGCCAGAAAAAACGCCCAACAAGCAAAATCCCATTCATTTCAATGGCACCTGATCGCATCCTAAGCGTTTTGTCACCTGAAGCTCACAAAAGTACATGAGCTTCTATATGGCACTGATTACAGGCGTTTTCTGCTTTTTACATTGGTGATCTTTTTTGACCTGTACAAAAACGCTGCAAAAATCATGGTAAAAACGCGCGACTTTCTGCCTGAAAACGAGACTCTCAGGTGTGAATGCAGCCTAACTGTTTATTCCAAAATGAAACATTTTATCTAGCACCTCTTTCCTTAATGCAAATATGGTGGTATTTCCTTTTGAATTTATCACAGCTGTTTGTTGCACATGTTAAAATCAACACAGCAATTGGTTACAAGGCTTTGGTGCTTTGGACTTAGGACAGGGGTGCCCAACCTTTTGAAGAGCGAGGGCCACTTAAAGTGGAGGTCCGCTGAAAAAAAAATATTAAAAGCCAGCAGCTACAAATACTGCAGCTGCTGACTTTTAATATATGGACACTCACCTGTCCAGGGAGCCCGCGATGTCGGCAGCCGAAGCTGATCTGTTCTTCGGCTCTCGGCTGCTGCCGCCGCCGCCATCCTCCATGCGGCTTCATTTCCTGGTTCCCTACTGCGCATGTGCGAGTCGCACTGCATGTCCTCTCAGGTCCCTGCTGTGTTCTGTGTCTCACAGAATACAGTGGGGTAGGTGCTGGAAGTGGCATAGGTCACCACAAGTGCCGCGGTGATTTATGCCAGGAAGTGGGAGCAAATACCTGTATTAGACAGGTATTAATCCAAAAAGTGGAAGTTCCATTTTTGGGTGGAACTCCACTTTAAGCGACTTCGTAACCAGTCATGGGCCACAATTAACGGACCAGGTGAATGACAGGTCCAAGTGCACTCCGCATATGAAGAGCAGACACAGACCCAGCCCGCTCTACTCTATGGGCCCTCTGATTCAATAGAGGTGAACGGAGGGTCTGATTGGGTCAGACCGATCATGTCAAAAGCAGCCTAAGGCTGCTTTCACACTGACGCGCTGTGGTTTACCCACACCGAGCGTGCAGCACAGTGTACCTATGGCTTAGCTGCACTTTGCCATAGACTTCTATTAGATCCTGCAGGGGTGGTGCACTTTCTAAAATGCACCAAACCCCCAGGTAATAACAGAAGATGGCTCAGTGCAGGTAACCTGCAGGTGTTTAATCTGGATATGCCAACCCGCCATTCCAGAGCACGAGGTTGCGGGCTGCAACTAACGATTATTTTCTTAATCTATCAGTTGCCCGATTGTTTTGATTAATCGGATATTAACCTTAAAAGTGTAGTGTATTTTGCAGACGGCTTCCCAAACCCGCAAACTTTACTCCTGGTAGATGTAATCATAGGTGCAGATCCCTCCAAACTGATATCCACTCTCTATAATATGTTAAGAACATGTTTGGTGGCACAGATTATAGATACGGCCAGAACTAGATGGGAGGTGGATATAGGCCCATGGAAGAATCGGACTAGGACAAAATTTTGGAAAACACTAAGATGGCCTCCCCCAGGCTATCCGAGCGCTTGACCCAATGATATATTCTACACAAGACTTGCCTTACACCGGAAAGAATTGCCAAGTACCACCCAAACTACAACCCACAGTGTCCAAGATGTGCTGACCACCCATGCACATTCTACCACCTATTATGGCCTGGCCCGGTAATCCAAAACTACTGGACACAGATCATACAATTTCTGCACGACCACATGGGCTCGCCCCTACAGCTGCACTCTAAATCCTGTTTATTGGGCCTACTCCCATACATTTCAATAGATAAGTTCCTAGCTGCCTTCCTGCACGAAACCCTTTTTAGCAAGACACTGGATGCAAACCGCTCCCCCTACTATTCAGGCCTGGATTGGGGAAATTGAACTTAAATTTGCCATACAAGAAAGTCATATACCGGCACAGGGGCTGTCCTGCCAAATACAATAAGGTCTGGGACAGGTGGCTCGACACCCCAGACACATGCAATGGGTAGACCTGCTCACCTGAACATATATTGGGGGATAAGTAATACCTCAAGTCACATGCAAGAACCACACCATACTGTAAACTGATAAATGATCAAGAGAGTGTTCAGTGCAGGGTGTTGGAATACAATCTGATAAATATTACTAGTCACTACACGTAAAGATGGACACCTAGGATAATTCACCTGTTTGTGTTTAATTAGTATCCTTCTATTGTACTACATGACATGTACCGTGCCTATATGTTTTACTCACTTTTCCTTTTTTTGGGGGGGGGGGGGGGTGTAGTGTATAATTTAGGCAATATGTAAAGTATAGAAAAAAATGAATAAAAAGGGGGCAATTTTATTCTTTACATATAAATAACCAACTATATGCTGGCCATACAAAAACAATAGGGGAGATTTACTAAAACTGGAGAGTGCAAAGTCTGGTGTAGCTCTGCATAGAAACCAATCAGCCTCCAGGTTTTATTGGTAAAGCTTAATTTAACAAGCTGATTGGCTACCATGCACAGCTGCACCAGATTCTGAGTGTTCCAGTTTCAGTAAATCTTCCCCAATGTCTTCCTTCAAAAATGTCATTTTAAGAATGTTCGTTTTTGATTTTCTAATAGCTAGTGTGGTCAAATCGATGTTTTTTTCGACCATAGTGATGGGAAAATTTGAAGGAGCAAAATAGAAAACTTCTTCGTCAAAGGAATTTTCCGACTGTGTATGTGGTTTTTGTTCAGAAAGTACATTTTAAAACTGAATGTTAAAAGCAAGTGAAATTTTCAAACGACATTCAGCGAATGTGCAAAGGTTTTTTCGTATGAATGCAGGCGGTCCCCGGGTTACAAACAAGATAGGGACTGTATGTTTGTTCTTAAGTTGAATCTGTTCATAAGTCGGAACAGGTACATTTTTTTTTAAATGTAGCTCCTGCCATAAAAAACTATTTTTAAGCTTTTGGATATCATAGGGAAGGGTTAGCACCCTTGTAACGTGTGGTTTTTTTTTTTGTTTTTTTTTGTTTTTTTTTTGCTGTTTGTGCCCCAGTTCAGAAGATTTCACCTCACTTTCTGTCCCAATGACAATTGGATTTTGAAAATGTTGGGTTGTTGTGGAAACAAGCCTTGGTGATAAAGCATCAGTGGAGACACCTTTTTCCCATGATAACTCTTACAGGAGAGAATTTCCCTTCCTAGGGGTAGATTTCCTCTCACTTCCTGTTGTCTCCTTCCGTTAAGTAAGTAAGGAGTCGTTTGTAAGTTGGATGTTTGTAACTAGGGGACTGCCTGTAGTCTCGTCCGAAAATCCATGTGTATGGCCATCGGTTCACACCTATGCAGTTTGCCTTTGATCAATTTCGGCAGTGCTTTTTGCTGTGCGTTTTGCTGTGCGTTTTGCACATGCAGTTTTGCTGCAAATTGTGTTGTACTTTTTTTTTTTTTAGGCAGAAAACGCAAATTTCTGCAAAAACATGCTTTTCTGCAGCTTCTCCATTGGAGTCTATTGAACCAAAAGCACAGTTTTGCTTTGAAAAGTTCTTGACCCTTTCCAAATACGCAGTGGCTGAAAAAAGTATAGATGTGAACGTGTCTCATAGGAAACTATGTTAAATGAACTGTAGTGCGTTTCTGCAAAAAGCACCAAACGCATAGGTGCGAACCAGGCCTAAAATGTTTAGTAGCAGCAACGTGCTTTTTTTTTTTTGTAGCGCCTGTCATCATGGGGTTAAAAAAACAGATAATCGCTACTATAAGGGGCTCATTTTATACAGTGAAAGTAATATATATATTACATTTAAAATATATATTATAATTTTTTTTCTTAATGAATACACCCAGAATTAGGATATGTGGGCATTATAACTAGGAGTCAAATATGAAGGGTGGAAGGGAGATATAAATCCTTTATATGATCATTTTAACCACTTCAGCCCCGGAAGATTTTACCCCCTTTCTGACCTGAGCACTTTTTACAATTTGGCTCTGCGTCGCTTTAACTGACAATGAACTGACTTTTAATAATCACTTGATTGTCCCAGGGTCCAGCGATGCGGGTGAACGAAGCCCCACTCGTCTCCCCCCTCCTCTCTGTGGTGCCAGCATTGTCACTGTGGGCGCCCGGCTGTGGCTTCACAGCCGGGCACGCACTGCCCGATCCGTGCTGTGACAGGCCGGGCAATCATCTGGGGCCTGTGACGTGTCCCAGATGATTTGCCGAGAGGGAGGGCAGTGAGATGAACTTCTGGCACCGCGGTGCCCCGGGAGGAAGTGGGAGGCCCCCCCCCCAAAAAAAAGAGAGACTTTTGGCATGTCAGGGGGTCACCTTTCCCTAAAGCGGAAGTTCCATTCTTTTAGTGGAACTCCGCTTTAAGTTTAAGCAAAGTCTGACTAAAGTTGGATTGTAAGTGCGACTTTCATGTCAGAGCAGTGTGAACCTGGGCTTGGTGATAGCCCTAGAATTATCCTTCTCATTCTGGTGTGTGTACATGTGTCCCGGGTCCACTTTTTTTATGTATTTTTAAGAGGGGGGGGGGGGAAATTATATATTTATAAATTTCATAATTAACTGTCAGATGTGGAGCTGCAGGGCACTAATGAGGAAATCTGCTGGGTCTGCATCCCTTTAGACGGATTCCTATTGAAAGTATCTCTCAAAAAAAAAATGACAGTTTTGTTGCAGGGGATGCTTGAAATCTGACTTTGTATCTTAGGCAGACTTCTGGGAAAATTGGTGAGCCAATCACACAAGCAGGAAATTGTTTCTGGGGAGTGGTCAGTACACATTCTGTGTACAGAAAACTCCAGGTAGCCATATTACATTGCATTTTCAGAAAATCTCAGCGGCTGCAGATTGGAAAGTGAATTTTTAATAACATTCAATTACAAAATGTTTAGTGTCACAATCATATGCGCTATATTATTTTTTCTTTATTTGCTTTTTTTTTTCTCCCCACGAATGAGGAGTTGCCCTTTTTAAATGAACAGGCTTTTTGGAAAAATATGCTCTGATCAACGCATGCAGCCAATTGGCTGCAGCGCTGATCAGTGTATTCTGATGGTGAGGGAGTCCCGCTGTCAGAATACAATGACACAGCAAGGATGATTCCTGCACCTCGATTTGTGTGGATGGGGGGAGAATCGGTTCAGTTTGTTTGGTTTTTTCACTTGCTGGCAAAATGAAAAAACAAAACCACTTATGGGCGATAAGACTTTGCACATGCAGTAAAAACAGGCGGTTGTTCCACTTTTTTTTACCACCCACCTAAAATTCTACCATGGCAGCTGGAGGGGTTTGTACACACACTGCTGTCACTCGCTCATTGAATTCAACGGAACCACGCTGGAGCAGAGCTTGACATGGGGATGGGGCATAGTATTTTAACCACTTAAGCCCCGGAAGAATTTATCCTCTTCCTGACCAGAGCACTTTTTGCGATTCGGCACTGCGTCGCTTTAACTGACAATTGCGCGATGTGGCTCCCAAACAAAATTGACGTCCTTTTTTTCCCCACAAATAGAGCTTTCTTGAAAAAAGCATTATTACTTTTTGCTATAATAAATATCCCCAAAAAATATTTAAAATTTTTTTTTTTTTCCTCAGTTTAGGCCGATACGTATTCTTCTACAAATTTTGGTTAAAAAAATCGCAATAAGCGTTTGGTTTGTGCAAAAGTTATAGCGTCTACAAAATAGGGGATGGTTTTATGGCATTTTTATTGATGTGTGTTTTTTTTTTTGATGGCGGCGATCAGCTTTTTTTTTTAAATTTAATTTATTTATTTTATTTAATCATGACTGTGACGTTATGGCGGACACATCGGACATTTTTGGGACCATTGTCATTTATAGAGCAATCAGTGCTATACAAATGCACTGATTCCTGTGTAAATGACACTGGCAGTGAAGGGGTTAACCACTAGGGGGCAGTGTAGGGGTTAAGTATGTCCTGGGGAGTGTTTCTAACTGTGGGGGGCGTGGCTACATGTGACATGTCACTGATCTCTGCTCCCAATCACAGGGAGCAGAGATCAGTGACACTGTCACTAGGCAGAACGGGGAGATGCTTGTTTACATTAGCATCTCCCCGTTCTTCCTCTCCGTGAGACGATCGCGGGTATCCCCGTGGCGATCGATTCCGCGGGACCCGCGACCCGACTCAGAGCTACCGGCCGGCGCGTGCACGCAATGGCACGGCGGCAAATTTAAAGGGATGTACGGGTACGCCCATTTGCCCAGCCATGCCATTCTGCCAACGTACATTGGCGTGCGCCGGTCGGGAACCGGTTAAATGCAAAATCATTTTTCTTTTTTTTTTTTTTTTTTTTTTTTTTTTTATCCATTCATTTTAGACCCCTTTTCACACTGGAGGCGTTTTTCAGGAGCTTTAGCGCTAAAAATAGCGCCTGGAAAAATGCCTCATCTGCAATCCCAGTGTATAAAGCCTGAGTTCTTTCACATTGGGGTGCTACGCTGGCAGGATGTCAAAAAGGTCCTGCAAGCAGCTTCTTTGACGTGCATTTGGAGCTGTGTATATTGAAATCGATGAGCAGCGGCGCTTTGCAGGTGCTTTTAACTCTATTCGGCTGCTAGTGGGGGTGAAAAGCGCCTCTAAAACTAGCGGCACTTTACTGTTGTCGCCCCCGCGCTGTCAATGTGAAAGGGCACTTGGGGCTCATGCACACTGCATCTTGAAGAAGCTGCTCCTACAGGCTTTTCAGCTTTTTTGAGCTCTCGTTTTTTTTGCCTGGAATCTCCCCTCCATGTTAGCCAAAGTGTCCGTGCACACCATGGCTCTTTCAGGAGTTTACAGGCATATGCTCTTATAGGCAGAAATCAACTTACGTTTTTGAGAGGAGCTTTTCGAGCATAGAAAATACCTAAGTGCCCAAAAAAGTGTAAAGAAGCTCAAATGCACAAAAATGAGGGGAGGATTTGTGAGGAAAAAAATGTTTAAGCTGAATAAAAACTTACAATAGAGCACAAGCTTCTTCAAGCTTTTAGGCAGAGAAATAAATGCTAAAATGCCTGTAAAAGCAACTTTTTTTCTATTTATTTTTTGAGCTGCAGTTTGCATGAGCCCTTGTGGATTGTACTCATGTTTGAACATCGGTATTCCTGGCCAAAATTTCTTAAATCTATTTTGTGCGTTTCAATTCTAGCTCCCAGAATGCAATTCTAATCTCTTCAAATTAACTTTGTACATGTGTATAATACTGACTAGTAATGCAGATTTCTGTGTTTTTTTTTTTTTTTTTGTTTATATATATATATATATATATATATATATATATATATATATATATATATATATATATATATATATATATATATATATATATATATATATATATATATATATATATATATATATATATATATATATATATATATAATTTTTTTTTTTTTTTTCAGAGCATGTTTACATGCCTGTGTGTAAAGGCACATTGAAAACCATGGTTTTGTCTTTTTGTTAATCTGGCCATTAGTAGCCAGCCGATCCGACAGATCTGTGTCTGATCGACTACATTGGAGGCCACAGGAGAGATTTGGGGTCTAATAGACCCCAGATCTCTCCATAAAGAGGACCTTTCACGGCCCATGCTGTCACACAGGATATTGTTCATCCCTTGTGATAAAATAAACAAAATTTAAAGTGCCCTCCTTGCTTATGTGCAAATGCTTACGCATGTCCCGCATGCATATGTAAACTGTGATCGCACCGCACAATAGAGGTATCGCCCTGAAAGTTAGAGCAAGTGCAATAATTCTAGTTTTAGACCTCCTCTGTGTAACTCGAAACAGGTAACCTCTAAAAATTTTAAAGCATCGCCTATAGAGAATTTTAAGTACTGTAGTTTTGCACCATTCCACAGGCACACGCAAATTTAAAGCATGACTTGTTGGGTATCTATTAACTTGAAGTAACATCTTTTTATATTTTACCAAAAAATTGGGCATTGTGTACAATAAAATTCATTAAAGTGTATTTTTTCCAGACAAATTGCATTTGAAAAAAATGCAGCACAAATGTGTGACACAAAAAAATTACAAAACCATCATTTTATTCTATAGGGTCTCTGCTTTAAAAAAAAAAAATTATATGTAGGAGAAGAGTGTCAGTATTGGCCCAGTAGACAAGTGGTTAAATGAAATCTGCTCTGAGAGCAATATCGGGACTGTCATTACTGATATTCTCATAAGAATGCCAGTTGCCCAACTGTCTCTAGCTTCAGTACTGACCTGGCAGAAGCATGCTATTGTCTGACTAAAGTCAGATTTAAAGAGGTTCTTCAGTCTATACTGTAGCTGCTGACTTTTCATGTAAGGGCACTTACCTGTCAAGGGATCTTCACCCAAGCCTGTTCTTTGCCACTCATTGGTTCCCCAGCGCCGGTGTGTCTAGTGTGGGAAGCTGGCTGTGACTCAGCCGCTTTGCAGCCGGCTTCCCACTGCACATGTGTGCATCCTGCTGTGCTTTGCGACTGGTCCTGCAGCCTCTTGGGAACTGATGCATCTTAGGTTGCGGGCAGGGAGAGGAGCGGGAATAACTTCCAGTTAACTGGTGAAGTTCCATGTACCAGGGGGTAAACGTTAGGCCACTAGGAGAGGTCAGCAACTAGAGCTTACATATTCTGTGCATTTTTGTCTTTTAATCTAAAAGGAAGTGCTTTTGTCATTGTTTGACTATGAGTGCTGATGGAAATTTGGACTGTAAATTCAAGTTTAAATTCACTAGTGTTAAAAGAATATGTGGGGCCAATGTATCATTTTGAATGAGTATAATGCTATTTTAGAAATTATTTGAAGAATCAGTTTTTGATGCGAAGAGTACTGGTATTTTTTTTGATAATTAAGAGGGGCCAGAGGGGCCAATCGCAATACTGCAAAATGGTAATGCACTTCCAGAAATGCAGCAGCTCCTATTTTTAATCCATTGTGGTGCATTGGGCATCCTTTTCAAATTAAGGGATTACCTTCATGCATTGCTCTGTAACTGACTGTCCTGTGTGAATGGACCCTAAGGGTAAAAAATACATGATCCCATCAGTAGCCCTAGGAACAGAACCCACATGCAGTAGACTAGGGGTAGGCAACCTTTTAGGTTGCTTTCACACTGGGGCGGGCAGGCGTTGACGGTAAAACACAGCTAGTTTTACCGGTGCGCTTTTAACTCCCGCTAGTGGCCGAATAAAGGGTTAAATGTGCCCGTGTAGTGCCAACGGACTTTGCAAGCGTTTCGGCAGCGGTGGCAATTCATTTCAATGAAAATCACAAAGAGTACCGCGCTGTAAAAAAAAACGAAACGCGAAAAAGCAGCCAACATGACAATGTAAATAAAATGGTCAAAAAAGGAGGGGGAGTGCAACGCTATATCACGATCATTAAAATCTTGAGCAGACATCAAAGTGAATGGTGAATAACCACGAAAAGACCACCACCTAAAATACTAGTCTCTTATTTCTGTTAAAAAAAAAAAAAAAATACTAGTCTCTTACCAGAAAGATTGGACTTGTACAGGTGTACACCTGACAAGCCAATCAAGCTTGGAAGGTAACCAAAGAAGCACCAATTCAATATATTGAATACAGCGTCTGGATGGACGTTCCGTTGAATTCAGCAGAGTTGACACAGCTTACATGCAAATGCAAATCGGCCAAACCATAGATAAAGGAAAGAGGGCACATAGCGTAATACCGTATAGGATATTTATTCCAGATAAAATCATAAGTATTACACTTACATTTGCCAATAGGAATAGCGCTTGAAAAAGAGACAATAACTGTGGACGAGCAAGATTTTGGGATTTCTTGCTGGTCCACAGTTATTGTCTTTTTTAAGCGCTTGTATTCCTATTGGCAAATGTAAGTGTAATACTTATGATTTTATCTGGAATAAATATCCTGTACAGTATTACGCTATGTGCCCTCTTTCCTTTATCTATGGTTTCTTTAAAGTCAATCCATCCGTAGTTGATGGTGTACCACCTGTTGTTCATGTCATGACTGTCTCTATACAGAAAGCCCAGTATTATACGGGTCTTAAGTAATGTGTGAATATATAATTATACATTTTACACTGGTCATTCATCAAAAAAATACTGTTTTAAAATAAAAAAAAATAGCTTGGTGCTTACACTGTAACAAATGATTTTTCTGACATAGACACTTGTGTCTGCTGTCTTTTGTCTCGAGGCCAACACGACTAGTGTTTCAGACTAAGTTTGTCACCACCTGTCATTCTCCATGTGGTCTGCTTGTCTATGAACTCCCTATTCACTTATCTAAAGCGTAGTAACCCCTACCCTGCAATGAATATTACTCTACAATAGATAAATATGAAGGGTTATATGGGAGGTTTTACTATACATTTGAGTGTGGTGGTTTATACTTGTTGCACATAGTGTGGTTCTTGGGATGCTTTTTAAACTTGCTTCACACATGCCTGCTTTCCTAGGACTGCTAAAATGCAGACTTGTTGCATTTTATCGCAGTGCACTGTACAGCAGCATAGCCCATCATGCTGCTGTACATTGCCATGAATGAAGTGAACGTTTGTACAGTACAAATAATCTTTGCAGAAAATCTCTTGCAATGTAAATGGAGCCTTAAGCTGGCCATAGATGAGTAGAACATTTGAACGAAAATGTAAACGTTCATTCAATATACCTTGTAATTGACCCATCATTGTCTGTGGTTTTATATACCGTATTTATCAGCGTATAACACGCACCCCAAATTTAGGAGGGAATTTTAAGGTAAAAAAAAAAAACTTACATTTAAATGCCCATCAATGCAGCCTTATTAGTATCCATCTGCAGCCTTGTCCATCATTGCAGAATGGTCAGTGCCCATCTGCAGCCTTGCCCAGTGTCATTTGCAGCCTTGCCCAAAATTGCAGCATGTTTTGGTATTAAAATTTTTAGCGTCGCCAAGATACACAGAGCCGGATGTCCTGTGTACTCGGCTCCTTTGGCAGTCCCGCCCCTTGGCCCGACTCCTATGATGGACATAACACGGGTCCAATGGCGGGACTGGGCGTGACTGCGAGCGGAACCGAGCCGAGCCTAGCTGAGTACACAGTACACTCGGCTAGGTTATATCGGCAGCGCTCGGTCCTCCAGACAGCAGGGATCGGCGTATAACACGCACCCACGATTTTACCCTGATTTTAAGGGGAAAAAAGTGCGTGTTATATGCCGATTTAAATATGATAGTAATAATATGACTTAATATAAGGACACCTTTACCTGTCCAGGGATCCAGTGATGTTGGCACCCCAAGCCTAACCGTCCATTGGCTCCGGGTGCAGACACCCTCATCTTCACTAAGGGAAACCTGAAGTGAAGCCTCGCGGCTTCACAGCCTGTTTCCTACTGCGCATGCGCGAGTTACGCTGTGCATTCTGAATGATCCCACTGTCTTCTGGGACCTCTGTGTCTCCCAGAAGGCAAGAGGGGCTGGAAATTTCATAGCTCACCGCACAACGATTGCATCGATCTTACCCAGAAGTGGGAGCCTGTACCTTGTTTCAACAGGTATCGGCTCCTCCCTCCAAAGAAGCAGAGCTTCCCTTTTTGGGTGGAGCTCCACTTTAATCTTATCTTATGTTTTACGTCTGTTATAAACATGTTTATATTCAACTGTGAATGCACCATAAGGTCAGTAAGCAAACCGCTATGGTTTAGATGCCTATATTCAGTGTTTTTCCTGTCCAAAGGATTTATAATTTTTTTTAATTTTTTAGCAGCCATTTGTGTGACACACACCTAACCCAGATTAGCCCAAGAGATCACTTTGCTACTTCTGAGTCAGCTCCCTACTCATGGGACAGTGGTGAATGTGTCTATTCTTTGTTTAAAAGGAGGCAGACAGGTGACCTTTGATGCTTCAATGCTGAACCATAAAATAAATGTGCCCACAGCCTGGCTGTACCGTTTGGCAGATGTGCATAAATCCTAAAACGGTTTCTTCAGAATTGCCAATTCGTTGACAGGTAAACAGTGTATATACAGTGTTTCAACAGTGTGTTTAGCAGTTTACCTGGAGTTCTGCTATGTCCTGCATCACATATTCAAGCTGAGAATAATATGGCATAATACAGCTTGCTGAAAGAGTTCTTATTTGCATGGAAGGTGTGATATGAATAAAGCCAATGAATTGCTGAGTGATTTTTGACATCCAATCTGGAGTGAAAAGACAGTCCTGGCACCTGAAAACAGAGCACCCTATGTGTCCAGTGACTTTTTGGAGAAAATGCTGTATTATGTATTCATTTGAGTTCCTAAACACATGGTTGACAGGTGTGCTCCTACAAAATGTCACCCTCCTCAGCTCGTTCACACTGGAATGCATTATGGAAGAGCCATGTTCCCGCACCACATTCCGACCACATCACCCTTTCGATCTGCTGCGCGGCCGTTTGAAGTTAACGCATGCCAAATGTAGGTCGCAAACGCATTGCGTTTGCCTGCACCAAAACGCGTGATAGAAAAGTACCAGTTGTTGCATGTTTCAAAAAGTAGTGCATGCACTACTTTTAGGTGCGGTGCGACTTCAGCCCATTCAAAATTAATGGGGCAAAAATCGCACAGCACAGAACTGCATGTGAAACGTACAGGAACCACACTGCATTCCTGTGCACTTCACATACAATTCTTAGTGTGAATGGGCCCTTATTCTGAGACCCCACCCAAATATTTGTCTTCTGATAAATTTCACATATTCTTATCTGATCGTTTTTATTGGTTGCATCTAAAGCACTTGAGGTGTCCAAGTCGGGTCTTTTCTTTATAGGGACCGTTGGTGCTTAAAATGCCCAAATACAAAGTACATGGTTTCTGATTTGTTAGGTTTGGGTGCCTACTGCCCTTTCATCTACTATACTTATTGTAAACCGTGCCTTAGTGATTAGCATTCTTGCTTAGCAGAACTAAGGTTTTTGGTTTGAATCCTAACAAAGACACTACCTGCATGGAGTTTCCTCCTACACTCAAGTGTGGCCCTAGTGTGTACTCATATGTATATGAGATACCTTTTTTAAGCGGTATTCTTTCTCCCCCCTTTTTTTTTTTTTTTTTTTTTTTTTTTTTTTTAATAGGTTGTACCTAATTATCTGCTCTGTGCAAGGATCTTGCACAGAAACCATTCCTTACCTCTTTTTCAGTCCTCCGCTGGTGCTGTCTGCCCCCCTTCTCTGAGTGCTCCCTCAGCAAGCCCTGTGCTGAGGAGGTACCCATGCAGGCATACTCCCAAATTGACTGTGTGTGTTCATGGGTGTACAGCGAGGCTCACTGACATCAGCATCTGCTGCAGCCTGAGTCTCCTGTGAGATGAGGCAGAGGAGAGCGGAAGATCAAGAAAGGACCCGGGTAAGTGTTTTAGAGGCGGAGCAGGTATTGGTTTTGTACCCTAATGCAGAGAATGATAGAAGGTAAAAAAAAAACTTGTGTTTAGAACCATTTTACATTTTTTTAAGCTCTTTGAAGGTGCAATATGTAAAGAGCTAAATAAATACTTGTAACAAAAAAAATAAAGCTCCCCTTCAGAGTAACGGACCAGTGTGGAGTCTCGGTAGGTGAGAAGGGATGGAGCAAGGCTCCCAACTCCTCAATCCCAGAAGTATGCTTACACTTAGGACCTGATGTTCAGTTAACCTACTGGTGCAGGCTGTGTGTTGGCACTTTCTGTTCTGACTAGACCCGGTAAGAACAGTAAAGAAACTGTTATGTGTGAAAATGGGAAGAACATATTGGGTAGGATGGAATATTGGATGGTGTTATCATGCTCACAATGTTCATCTTTTTCCATTCTTATGATAGATGTGATGCAGATCCTACAGCTCTTGCAAATTATGTTATTGCCTTGGTCAAGAAAGACAAGTCAGATGAGGAGCTTAAGGCCATTTGTGCTGACCAGTTGGATGTTTTCCTACAAAAAGGTAAAGGGGTGTGTGTGTTGTGTTGTGTTGTGTTGTGTTGTGTTTAAAGGGTATTTCCCTTTTAAGTAGCACATTTACCTTTCATAAACCACTGTGTTAAGTGGACATTGAAAGGGTAGCATCACATTGACACCAAACTGGTTGTATGCAGGAAGGTGACCTCACTGTGTTCTATAACGGGACGAGAAAGCGATTTCATCTTCCTGGCTGTGCGCTCTGGCAGTGGTGTATTAACCACTTAAGGACCAGAATATTTGCCCCCTTAATGACTAGGCCTTTTTTTGCGATACGGCACTGCTTTGCTTTAACTGACAACTGTGCGGTCGTGCGATGCTGTACCCAAACAAAATTGACGTCTTTTTTTTTTTTTTCCCCACAAATAGCGCTTTCTTTTGGTGGTATTTGATCACCTCTGCAGTTTTTATTTTTTGCGCTATAAACAAAAAAAGCGACAATTTAAAAAAAAAATCAATATTTTTTAAGTTTTTGATTTATCCCCAAATTTAAAAAAACAAAAAAACAAAAAAAAAAACAAATTTCTTCATCAGCTTAGGCCAATATGTATTCTTCATATTTTTGGTATAAAAAAAAACGCAATAAGCGTATATTGATTGGTTTGCGCAAAAGTTATAGCCTTTACAAAATAGGGGATATATTTATGGCATTTTTATTAGTTTTTTTACTGGTAATGACGGTGACAAGCGATTCCCCTTCTTCCCTTTTTTTTTTTTTTTTTTTTTTCGGGATTGCAGCAGACAGATCGGACACTTTTTTGGACACTTTTGGGATCATTGACATTTATAGCCACTGATTACTGTATAAATGTCACTGGCAGGGAAGGGGTCAACACAAGGGTGCGATTAAGGGGGTTAAGTGTGTTCCCTGGGAGGTGTTGCAAACTGTATGGGGGCTGGGCTGACTGAAGGAGGCGTGAGATTGTTGTTCCTAATCGCTAGGAACAGACCATCTCTCTCCTCCCCTGACAGAACAGGGATCTGTTTGTTTACACTGACAGATCCCCATTCTGCCTGTCTCTGGAGCGATTGTGGATGGCCAGTGACATCCAGTTTGCTGGACCCGCTGGTTGGCTCCCCCACTAGTGAATGTGTACATGCGCCCGTCCACGATTTGCTGTGTACGTGCCCGACGTACACTGACAGCGATTCGCGCAGGGGTGCCAGCTTGCCGCAGTACAGCTGTGGCGGGCGGTCTGTAACTAGTTAGTCACAAAAGTGAATGGACACAATTGCAAGTCCTTTGGCAGTTAAAACAGTTGACCTACAATATTTGATTCTCAGCTGTGTATTTAGTCGTTTGCCTGGATTTCTTTTCAGGTGTTCAGTATAGAAATGCAACACTCCCAAGTCCGTTTGTGCTTTTAGATTTATTTGTGTTCCCCGTATACCAGTTCAGCACATTTTCTAGCAGTATACCGATGCAAAGTCACAGAGGGATTCCTGCACAACCAGGATAGCAGAAATTTTTTTTTTTTTTTATGACAAAAGAAAAAAAAAAAAAAAATCTGTCTGTCCTTTTCATGTTAAATCCTAAGTCCTCCCTTTTCTTGTCTAACATCGGTGATGAGTCCTTATGTAGTGATGCATGAGCACTAGAGCTGCACGATTAATCATTAAAAAATCATGATTGTGATTCAAACACCCCCCCCCTCAAGGTTTTAATACAGCATTTCCCAGATTCATGATAAACAAGTGCAGAGCCATACTCTGCTCAGAGCTGTCAAGCATTTGCTGAGGGTTTTTATTTATTTTTTATCAACCTTGATATAGAGAAACAATGTATCTCTCAGCGCTTTTAGATCAAAGGAATGAACTTCCGTCTGTAAATGAGGTCAGTTCAACCACTTAAAGACTAAACCTTTTTTGATACTTGTTGCTTACAAGTTAAAATCTATTTTCTTTGAAGTACATCACGGGACACAGAGCCATAGTAGTTACTATGTGGGTTATAGGCCACCTTCAGGTAATGGACACTGGCACACCCTAAGACAAGAAGTCCACTCCCTATATAACCCCTCCCACTACTGGGTTTTGCAACCGGATCCATTCAAAGTGTCTTAACAGGCCGAATTGAATGGTATCCGGGCCTCGTGGCGGAAGAAACAAGGTTTAGCCCGTAACGCTTCTCTTTTTAGAGACCTGGACCCCGGGATCCAGTGCTTTTAGTTTTTTTCAGCCATAAAGTTTTCCTGGCGGGGGGTGCTTTACGGGTCCAGGATCCCTCGATAAAAAAGGGCCCCGTTTCCTGAAGGTTTTTTAATGGAGCCCACTGTGAGGGGTCTAGATTGGGTCTGTTGGTTTTACCACAGAATCCCTGCGGAATGAAAGGTAAGTGGAGATTTCTAAGGAATTTTAAATTCTCTTATGAATTGTCTCCTTTTAAAGAGTAAATGTTGTCATGCCTAGAAGTCACCACTGGTGTATAGAGCACGTACCTTTTCATGCTTTCGGCAGATCACTCTGTAATCGGCAGTAGCTGCAGACTTCACTCCGGCAAGCAGTCCCACACCTCCGGTAAAGTGTTGGGGGGGGATTTTTTCCTAAAATACCCCCTACCTGGACAGAAGCTCCCCCCCCCCCCCTCTCTCTGGATAGAAGGGGAAGCCAGAAACTATCGACGGATGCAGCTCCATTTTCCACCGCTTACTCGCCCAGGATCCAGAGAAAAAGAAGTCTCTTTCAGGCATTGGACCGTCTTTTGTCTCCAAAAAGTGATCTCGTTGGTCCCCATGCAAGATCAGGGATTGGGGTTTTATTCAAACCTTTTCACGGTGCTAAAACCATATGGAAATGTCAGACCCATTCTGGATCCCAAAGATCTAAACCGGTTCCTGAATATCCGCTGTTTCCGCATGGAGTCAATCCGATCAGTAGTCTCCATCCTACAAGGAGAACTTCTGGCGTCAATTGACATCAAGGATGCATACCTCCATGTGCCGATTTTTCCCCGTTCAACAGAAATATCTACGCTTCGAGGTAGAAAATCTTAATTTTCAGTTTGTAGCTCTGCCTTTTGGTCTAGCTACTGAGCCTAGAGTGTTTATAAAAGTCCTGGCCCCTCCTCTAGCCAGATTAAGGGTCCAAGGTATAACGATTATAGCATACCTAGACGATCTACTCTTGATAAACCAGTCGGTAGCCCACTTAGAACAAAGTATGATCACCACAGTCAAATGCCTGGAATACCTAGGTTGGATTCTCAACCTAGAGAAATCCTCCTCCTTGAAACCATCAAGGAGATTCGTACACTTGGGTCTGATTATAGATACAGCCCAGAAAAGGGTATTCTTGCCCCAGGCAAAGATCGGTGCCATAAAGGAACGGATTCAGGTGGTCAAGGCAAAGAAGAATCCTTCCATTCGACTTTGCATGAGGTTGTTGGGAAAGATGGTGGCTTCGTTTGAGGCCGTTCCTTTATGCTCAGTTTCATTCAAGGCTGCTGCAAAACAGTATCCTATCGGCTTGGAACAAGAAGGTCTAAGCGCTAGATTTCCCAATGCGTCTGCCTCCAAGGGTGCGCCGGAGCCTCAGTTGGTGGTTAATAACCAAGAATCTGCAGAAGAGAAAATCCTTCCCACCAGTTACCTGGAAGGGTGGTAACAGATGCCAGCCTTTCAGGTTGGGGAGCAGTCTTGGAAGAGGCGACTGTCCAAGGGAAATCAGAAATGACTTTGTCCATCAACATTCTAGAGCTTCGGGCAGCACGCTTGGCCCTGAGGGCCTGGACGCTCAGGTTACAGAGTTGTCCTGTCAGGATCCAATCCCACAATGCCACAGCAGTGGTTTATATCAATCACCAAGGGATCATGAGAAGTCGTGCGGCCCAGAGAGAGGTGAATCATATCTTACCTTGGGCAGAAAACAATGTACCTTGCCTATCGGCAGTCTTCATTCCGGGAATAGAAAATTGGCAGGCGGACTACTTCAGTCGCCAGCTGTTGTTCCCGGGAGAATGGGCCCTTCACCCCAATATCTTCCTGGAAATATGCCGGAGATGGGGGATCCTGGACATAGATCTGTTTGTGTCCAGGTTCAACAAAAAGATCAACATCTTTGTGTCAAGAACAAGAGATCCACTGGCATGTGGAACAGATGCCTTGGTGTTCCCGTGGAATCAGTTCCCACTGATTTATGCATTCCCTCCTATTCTGCTGCTTCTGCGATTTCTTTGCAGGGTCAAGCAGGAAGGGAAGTCGGTGATTCTTGTGGCCCAGAAGATCCTGCTATGCGGAGATCATAAGAATGGCGTTAGGGGAACCATGGACCCTACCACCACGTCCAGACCTTCTCTCGCAAGGTCTGGTATTCCATCCTATTACCTTACCAACGCTAAATTTAGCGGTTTGGCTATTGAGACCCACATTCTGAAGAAGCGTGGGCTATCAGGTTCTGTGGTATCTACCTTGATTAATGCAAGGAAACTGGCCTCCAGAATCAATATATTAGAGTCTGGAAGACATATGTCTCCTGGTGTGAATCCAGGGGTTGGCACCCCAGGAAGTATGTCATAGGTAGAATCCTTGACTTTCTGCAGATGGGGTTAGAGATGAAGCTGGCCTTGAGTACTATCAAAGGCCAGGTCTCGGCCTTATCGGTATTGTTTTAACGACCACTTGCATCGCATTCTTTGGTTCGTAGTTTTATTCAGGGGGTAATACGGCTTAATCCCCCGATTAGGTCACCCCTGAACCCTTGGGACTTGAATTTAGTTCTGTTAGCGTTGCAGAAACAGCCTTTTTAGCCGATACGGCATATTCCCTTGGTCCTTTTGACAAGGAAACACATTTTTATTTTAGCCATATCTTCTTCAAGAAGGGTATCAGTTGGCTGCTCTTTCTTGTAAAGAGCCTTTTTTAATTATTCACAAGGATAAGGTAGTATTCCGTCCTCATCCTAAATTTCTGTCGGAGGTAGTGTCAGGTTTTCATTTAAACCAGGACTTTATTCTGCCTTCATTTTTTCCAGAACCCTGTTGTACGGAAGAGAAATCACTACATTCTCTGGATGTGGTGAGAGCAGTCAAAGTCTACTTGAAGGCGACTGCTCAGATTCGAAAAATGGATGTTTTTGTTTGTGTTGCCTGAAGGTCCTAAAAGAGGACAGGCAGCATCAAAATCTATTTCTAAATGGATTCGGCAAGTAATTGTTCAAGCTTATGGTTTGAAGAGGAAGATTCCACCTGCTCAAATCAAAGCGCACTCCATTAGGGCTGTTAGTGTTTCGTGGGCAGTGCATCACCAAGCCTCCATGGCTCAGTTCTGCAAGGCCGCAACTTAGTCTTCAGTCCATACATATACCAGATTCTATCAGGTGGATGTAAAAAAGCTTGAGGATATTGCCTTTTGGGCGTAGTGTGCTGCAGGCAGCAGTATAAGTCCTTTAGTCTCATGGTGCCCTACTTTTGTTGTGTCTCCCTCCCCTCAGTTGGCATTATTCTGGGACATCCCACATAGTAACTATTATGGCTCTGTGTCCCATGATGTACGATAAAGAAAATAGGATTTTTATAACAGCTTACCTGTAAAATCCTTTTCTTGGACACAGAGGTCCCTCCCCTCTTCTAATACACGTATATTGTTTTGCTACAAAAAAGGGGTACTCCCAGTAGTGGGAGGGGTTATATAGGGAGTGGACTTCTTGTCTTAGGGTGTGCCAGTGTCAATCACCTGAAGGTGGCCTATAACCCACATAGTAACTACTATGGCTCTGTGTCCCGTGATGTACTCCATGAAAAGGATTTTACAGGTAAGCTGTTATAAAAATCCTATTTTTTTGCTAGAAAATTACTTAGAACCCCAAAATATATATTTTATTTTAGCAGAGACCCAGGAAGATAAAATGGAGATCGTTGCAATAATTTATGTCACACTGTATTTGCAAACCCAGATAATGATGCACACTGGGGGGGGGGGTCACTTATAATTTTTTATTTAGAATCTGAAGTTGGTCTTTAAAGCATTTTAGAGAATATACTTGGTATATGGTTGGCTATGAAACCAAAATTAAGGGATTAATGAACAGGTTGTTATGTGTAACTAAATAGGTCTTCTAATGTTTGAGTGGGTGTGTTATTTCATTCTTGTTAAAATAGCCAAGAACAGAGCAAAACAAATGAGAGCGTGTATTCCTGTTTGTGTTATTGCAATAACAAAGATTTTCTGCTATTATGATTTTCAGTAATCTTTCTGTGGTGTGTGGTTTTTGTTAATTGTTTTTTTTTTTTTTTCGGCCCAAGCATGTTGATAACTCTGCCCTATTTCAGCACAAATCTATTAAGGCTTCATGTACACAAAACCTAGTTTGGCTGCGGAAAATGTAAAGTACCACAATCGCACTGTGATTTTGCCACGACTGGCGGTCAAAATGTAATAATGATGATAATGGTAAACAGGACTAATGGAGAGGGTGAATCTCCATAACGGGGACACAGACAGCAATAAAAACTGACACGCTTTCTAATCCCTCTCCACTCTATCCAAAACTAAAAAAAATTTTTTGCCATTTTAGTTTTACTTTTAAAAGCTAAAAATAAATGATCAGACTTTTTTATTTTATTAGAGACAAATGATTTTGTGGATAAACTCTTTGAAAGCTTGAGCACGGGAAGCTACCTTCCTCCAGAAGAATCCATAAAAGCTGAGGAAAGAGAGGAAGCTTCTGAGTGTCGTCATATGCCTATGCCAGGTTCTCTGCAGGTGAGGGTTCAATTGATAAAAAATATTTTCTATTGATGTTAACTAGAGCGGTGTTTCTGAAAATTCTTCTTTTTTTTTTAAGTTAAGGCATGCTTCAAAACTTTGCACAATCTCAAAGCACTCCATTCTAAAATGTAAAAAAACAAAATTAATAGTTTACATATTGCAGGAGCAGCCACACATATAGGACACCCAGCATTAGAGGTGGTTTTACAAAGCAGTATATACACTTTCACACTGGTACTGAATAGTACTTCAGGGTCTCTCTCCCTCACTCTAACGTGACCTCAGTGCTGACAGAAGAGTAGGGGGGGGGGGGACAAATCAGAATGCTGTGCAGGTGCCCACGTCCTCTTTGTCAACCAATAGCATCTGAGGTTGTTTGAGAACTGTGTGGGCCAACAAACGGTGCCCTAAGTTGTAATGCTGCTCAATAGAAAACTGTGGCTTCGTGTAACAAAAAGGCAGATTTGATCCACTCAGTTTAGGTACATTTTTTAACATTTTGCCAAGGCACTTCTGTGGACTCCAGGGTGCCATGGCACTTTGGTTGAAAAAGGTTACGCTAGAGCACTCTGGACCTCCTTTTCTTATAGGGAATTGCGTAGGAAAAAAAACCCAGATGCCTCGTATATTTATGGTCCATATAGGCAAATATCATCTAAAGTAACCGGTCTAAGATGACAGGAGATAATACCAAAGTAATAGAAATGATAATTGACCACTTGACCTCCAGAAGATTTTGGGAAGGGTATAAAATCTAGGGCAAACAAGGGGTTAAATGTGTGCTTAAAGTGCTTGGTGCATTCACTGTGTGCTGTCACACTGTTCGCTGATTGGTGGGTGCCAGCGGTCAATCCTTGGCTGCTACCTGCTGATTGGCTTGTGCTGTGACTAATCAGGAAGTGCTGGGTCATGTACTAGATACGTGATCCAGTGCAGGAGAGCTGCTCTGCCGCCATACTCTTCCGTGAGGCAGTTGGCAAGCGGTTAAAGGGATTGTAAACCCTCATGTTTTTTTCACCTTAATGCATCCTATGAGCAAGATATAAGTAAAGTATCGAGAGCAGTATAGAGGTTTTCGGGGGACATAAATACAATGGAGATAATTTCTACAGTATCTCACAAAAGTTAGTACACCCCTCACATTTTTTTGTAAATATTTTATTATATCTTTTAATGTGACAACACTGAAGAAATGACACTTTGCTACAATGTAAAGTAGTGAGTGTACAGCTTGTATAACAGTATAAATTTGCTGTCCCCTCAAAATAACTCAACATACAGCCATTAATGTCTAAACCCGCTGGCAAAAAAAGTGAGTATACCCCTAAGTGAAAAGTCGAAATTGGGCCCAATTAGCCATTTTCCCTCCCTGGTGTCATGTGACTCGTTAGTGTTACAAGGCCTCAGGTGTGAATGGGGAGCAGGTGTGTTAAATTTTGATATCTCTCACACTCTCTCTCGTACTGGTCACTGGAAGTTCAACATGGCACATCATGGCAAAGAACTCTCCGAGGATCTGAAAAAAGGATTTGTTGCTCTACATAAAGATGGCTATAAGAAGATTGGCAAGACCCTGCAACGGAGCTGCAGCACGGTGGCCAAGCCATGGTCGACCAAAGAAGTTGCGTGCACGCGCTCAGCGTCATAGCCAGAGGTTGTCTTTGGGAATTGGACGTATGAGTGCTGCCTGCATTGCTGCAGAGGTTGAAGGGGTGGGGGGGGGGGGGATCAGCCTTTTAGTGCTCAGACCATACGCCGCACACTGCATCGAATTGGTCTGCATGGCTGTCGCCCCAGAAGGAAGCCTCTTCTAAAGATGATGCACAAAAAAGCCCACAAACTGGAACCATGTCGTGTGGTCTGATGGTGTGTGGCGGCAACCAGATGAGGAGTACAAAGACAATTATGTCTTCCCTACAGTCAAGCATGGTGGTGGGAGTGTCATGTTCTGGGGCTGCATGAGTGCAGGCGGCACTGGGGAGCTACAGTTCATTGAGGGAACCATGAATGCCAACATGTGCTGTGACATACTGAAGCGGAGCATGATCCCCCTCCCTTTGGAGACTGGGCCGCAGGGTGGTATTCCTACATAACGATCCCAAACGCACCTCCAAGACAACCACTGCCTTGCTAAAGAAGCTGAGTGTAAAGGTGATGGACTGGCCAAGCGTGTCTCCAGGCCTAAACCCTATTGAGCATCTGTGGGGCATCCTCAAACAGTGTGTGGAGGAATGCAAGTTCTCCAACATCCATCAGCTTCGCAATGTCGTCTTGGAGGATTAGAAGAGGACTCCAGTGGCAGCCCGTGAAGCTCTGGTGAACTCCATGCCCAAGAGGGTTAAGGCAGTGCTGGAAAATAATGGCGGCCACACAAAATATTGGCACTTTGGGCCCAATTTGGACATTTTCACTTAGGGGTGTACTCACTTTTGTTGGCAGCGGTGTAGACATTAATGGCTGTGTGTTGAGTTATTTTAAAGGAACAGCAAATTTACACTGTTATAGAAGCTGTACACTCCCTACTTTACATTGTAGCAAAGTGCCATTTCTTTGGTGTTGTCACATGAAAAGATATTAATGTGAGGGGTGTACTCACTTTTGTGAGATGGGATATATATATATATATATATATATATATATATATATATATATATATATATATATATATATATATATATATATATATATATATATATATATATATATATATATATATATATATATATATATATGAGAGAGATTTCTTGGCCATCTCTCAGAGAATATAACACACAAACTTTTCTTTCACTCACGGTTAGTTGTTGGCCGAAGCCATTTATTATCAGTCAACTGTGTGTTTGTTTTTTTTTGTTTTTTATCGTAATGGCAACAGAAGCTACTAAAATGACCCTCATCAAAAGTTTTACATACCCTGGTGATTTTGGCCTGATAACATGCACACAAGTTGAAACAAAAGGGTTTGAATGGCTATTAAAGGTAACCATCCTCACCTGTGATCTGTTTGCTTGTAATTGGTGTGTGTGTGTATAAGCCCAGGTTCACACTGAGCTGCGGGAATGAACTTGCACGATTTCACTCCCTCATGTCAGTCCCGATTTCGGCCACGATTTCATAGACATCTGTGCAGGTTTCTGCACAGATGTCAATGTAAATCGCAGCCCGAAATCGCAAATAGTACAGAAACTACTTTTGAAATCGGTTCAGCGCCGCAGATGCCGTGTCGCACTGATTAGGATGGTGCCATTGACGGCAATTGCCGCCAATTTGACATGTCAAATCACATGTCAAAGGGCTCCAGTGTGAACCAGGGCTTAAAGGTCAATGAGTTTCTGGACTCCTGACAGACCCTTGCACCTTTCATCCAGTGCTGCACTGACGTTTCTGGATTCTGAGTCACAGGGAAAGCAAAAGAATTGTCAAGGGATCTGCAGGAAAAGGTAGTTGAACTGTATAAAACAGGAAAGGGATATAAAAAGATATCCAAGGAATTGAGAATGCCAATCAGTAGTGTTCAAACTCTAATCAAGAAGTGGAATATGAGGGATTGTGTTGAAACCAAGCCACGGTCAGGTAGACCAACTAAGATTTCAGTCACAACTGCCAGGAAAATTGTTCGGGATGCAAAGAAAATCCCACAAATAACTTTACGTGAAATACCGGACTCTCTGAAAACGTGGTGTGGCTCTTTCAAGATGCACAATAAGGAGGCACTTGAAAGATGGGCTGCATGGTCGGGTCGCCAGAAGAAAGCCATTACTACTCGAATGCCACAAAGTATCCTGCTTGAAATACGCCAAACTGCACAGAGACGAGCATCAAACCTTCTGGCACAAAGTCATTTGGAGTGATGAGACCAAAATTTGAGCTTTTTGGCCACAACCATAAACGGCCACAACCATGAACGCTTGGAGAGGAGCCAACAAGGCCTATGATGAAAGGTACACCATTCCTACTGTGAAACACGGAGGTGTATTGCTGATGTTTTGGGGATGTGTGAGCTACAAAAACACAGGAAATTTGGTCAAAATTGATGGCAAGATGAATGCAGTATGTTATAAAAAAAAACAAAAAAACTGGAGGAACATTTTGCATTCATCAGCCAGGAAGCTGTGCATGGGACGTACTTGGACATTCCAACATGACAATGATCCAAAACACAAGGCCAAGCCGACCTGTCATTGGCTACAGCAGAATAAAGTGAAGGTTCTAGAGTGGCCATCTCATTCTCCTGCCTCAATATCATTGAGCCACTCTGGGGAGATCTCAAACATGCAGTTCTTGCAAGACAGCCCAAGAATTACCAGGTCTTGGAGGCTTTTTGCAAAGAGGAATGGGCAGCTTTACCATCTGAGAAGATAGAGCCTCATCCACAAATACCATAAAAAAAGGCTTCAAGCTGTCGTTGATCTTAAAGGGGGTAATACATGGTATTAAGAACTGGGGTATGTAAACTTTTGATGCGGGTCATTTCAGTAGTTTCTGTTGCCATTTTGATTTAAAAAGAGTAAACCCAGTTGATTGATAATAAATGGCTTCAGCCAAACACTAACCATGAGTGAAAGAAAAGTTTTTGTATCATCATTCATAGGCTATGAAAAATGGCCAAGAAATCAAAAATTCTGCCAGGGTATATAAACTTCCGAGCACAAGTGTGTGATTTATCAGAAGGGAGAGGTGCACTACAGTCTCAGATGGCCGCGCTTAGCAATCAAGCCCTCCCATAGGCTTTGACATAGAAAAAATCCAAAAACAAGGGATTGCTGCACAAACCGTATTTATTTTGAAATCTTCTTCAAAAGGACATCACCACGACATCCATAAAATCAGGCATACATAATAAACGTTTTCGGGCTATTGTAGATAACGTCCTTCATAAGAAGATTATGCCTGAGTATATCTTTCCCTTACCTTTCTTTTCCTTTTCCTTTTCTTTTCCTTTTCTTTTCCTTTTCTTTTCCTTTTCTTTTTCTTTTCCTTTTCTTTTCCTTTTCTTTTCCTTTCTTTTCCTTTCTTTTCCTTTCTTTTCCTTACTTTTCCTTTCTTCTCTCCTCCCCCTTTTTTTTTTTTTTTTCAAACATTCTTATATTATTTATACTTTCAGGACTCTTTGGAGGAAGAGCGGGAAAGCAGAAAACGGAAGCAACCAAGTCCTCCAAGAAATCGTTCAGATTCCAATGAGAGGAGGTAAGAATATTTCTTCTGTCATCTTCTTTGGATTCTTTGTCTATAATAAACAAAAGGTAACGAATCCCTAAGTTATTAGCTTAAAATGTTTTTCTTAACCACTTCCCGCCTATAGCAGAATGACGGGTGGTGGTTCAGTTATCCTGACTGGGCGTAATATGACGCCCTGCAGGATAACAGCCACCACGCGCCCGTGGGGGCGCGCTTCACGGCGATAGGTGGTGCGGTGTGTCAGTCTGACACACCGCTACACCGATCTCGGTAAAGAGCCTCCGGTGGAGGCTCTTTACCACGTGATCAGCCGTGTCCAATCACGGCTGATCACGATGTAAACCGGAAAAGCCAGTGATCGGCTTTTCCTCATTTGCGTCTGAAGGACACGAGTAGAGGAGAGCCGATCGGCGGCTCTCCTGACAGGGGGGTCTGAGCTGATTGTTTATCAGCGCAGCCCCTCCTCGGATGCCCACACTGGACCACCAGGGAAGCCGCTAGGACCACCAGGGAAGCTCCTAACATGGTTGGCCAGGTACATCCCATATGGCCATCCACATGTGAAAATTAATGATCCACTTATGCCAATCAGTGCCCACAAATGGGCACTGACTGGCACATCTATGGCACACTAAAAATGAATGATGCCCAACAATGCCACCCATCAGTGCCCACCTATCAGTGCCACCTCATCGATGCCCATCAGTGCAGCCATATCAGTGCCCGTCATTGAAGAAGAAAACGTACTTATTTACAAAAAATTTTAACAGAAACAAACTTTTTTTTTTTTTCTTCAAAATTTTCGGTCTTTTTATTTGTTGCGCAAAAAATAAAAATCGCAGAGGTGATCAAATACCACCAAAAGAAAGCTCTAGTTGTGGGAACAAAATGATAAAAAATTTGTTTGGGTACAGTGTAGCATGACCGCACAATTGTCATTCAATTTGCGACAGCGCTGAAAGCTGAAAATTGGCTTGGGCAGGAAGGTGTATAAGTGCCTGGTATTGAAGTGGTTAATAGTGCAGTAAAGGACAGAGTATTCATTATCCTGGGCTATATGCTGCCACCTTCAAATGATTGGACACTGGCAAAAAGGAAGCTGCTGGTACATCCCCCTCATATAACCCCTCCCACTCCACCTAGCCTCATTTTTTGCTAGTGACCTTAGATGATGTGCCTGTTCTCTCTCCTGAGAAATTTAACTCCTTGTTTTATTTGGAGGTTTTGGGTTTCAAAGTTAGTTCTGTAATTTTCCTAGCTGCACCATATTCACTGCATCGTCTTTCTGCTCCTGATCAATTGATTCCATATTTGAGGGACTGTATTCAGACCCCACCTAGACTAAGATGTGAGGCTAGCCTTTTAATGTTGATTCAGTGCTGGATCCTGTGTACTTTAGCACGTGGTGCATCCCCTTGAGTTAGTCACAGGGTTCTAATACAGGTTTTTTGCTTGTTAGTCAGCCGGTAGAGACCTCTCCCAAAAAACTCTTGGCGAGTATGCCCATCAAGGAGGGCAGGGCCAGGGTAGGCTTATCCCTAACCACCTGCTGCTGTAAGATGATCTGCGGAGGCAAGTCTGGGCTAACAGCCCTTCCCTGGGCCCTGTATGCTGTGTACCTATGCATAGACTGTGACGCTTTAAACTTTGTCCAAACTTGCAATACCGGGAGGCTGCACACCTGTGGATCTCAAGGGGAAAAAAAGTGCTTTATTGGGTCACTGAAAATACAATATAAAAGCACCACATATACAAACTGGAGAGCGATGACTTGCTGGTTCACGTGTTTTCACACTTTTCACAATGCTTTGTCAAGATTTTGACAGCGGATGTATGTATACTTTTAAGGCAGGAGCACTGGTTTGAATGTGCTAATTTTATTTGCATTTGGATCTAGTTTTTCTAGGTAGAACATTTCTGCGTTTCTCCCAGGGCACTATTAGAAGCCACCATAGTGCTGCATAGGTCTTTCAAGTCTACTGTGCAGACACATTACATCTTTACTCCTGGCGCATGGAGGGCTGGCACAACAATCCAAAAAAGGCTACCTGGGCTTCAGCTGTAAAGAGTGCCTGGCAAAGACGGCAGTCACATTTCTCATTCCACTATGGCTGTTGTTAGTATTCCTCTGGGGACAGTGTAACACCACACATGGCAGATCTAAGGGCACTCAGAAGCTTGGTCAGGCGGCCTTTGTGTCTTCCACTCAGTCCTGACCCTGGATTGGTAAAGTTCCTTTGTGTACATGTGGAAAAAAGACCTGTAGTGACTAAAGTCATAAAAGGACATTGACCTCTCCTGCTCTGCATTGATCTGCAAGTTGATGATATCACACTATATATACTGTAGGACTTCAGCTTCAGGTGACCCTGTTTCCTGTTGCAAATGGTCAATAACATTTCCTGCTCTGCATTGATCTGCAAGTTGCTCTTGGTTGATAATGTATCACTGTGTATTGTGGTATGAGTACCTGAGGTGACCCTGTGCCTTTTGTGATAATGTCTCCTTGTATACTAAATGTATAGAAACCTGTGGTTTCCTAGCAATGCACAACCATCATCCCCTCATGCTATGCAGAGTTCTGGGAGTGCTCTTTGTAGGTAATGTCTCCCATGTACTGTTGTACAATGGCCTATGGTGACTTCTTCACAGATGTACATTCTCTCTTCCTGCTCTGACAAATTCACCATAGACTGCTGTACCAACAGAATTCAGTGAGACTGTACCCACAACCTTCACTCTTGGTTAGGTTTTTCAGGGGTTCCTTCCCAGATTGTTTAGCAGGGGATTAATCCAGTTTTCTTCAGCCTAATCTGGATCAACGATGGACCTTAAGGACCATCTCGGGTATATAATGTCAGCCTTGGCGTTTCTAGGAAGTTCACTTTTCTCCTATGTTTTTTTGTCGGTTCCTTCATACAGAATGCGACTTACATTTTACTATTTCTGTTATTTCTCGGTGACTCTGCAATCTCATCCTTGTGTTTCTTGTCAGTTCCTCTGGACTGCTTCTTGACTTTTTAAAAAGTACTTTTGCTGTCTATTTTCTGACTAAAGTTCCACTTTTTGGCAAGGGCCTCTTCTCTTCCTAAGGTATTGTTTTCTTCACCTTAACCAGGACTTTGTTCTTTTTTTTTTTTTTTTTTTTGTCCTGCACCTTTTATATCCTTCAAAGACTCTCTCTGTTTGGAGTGTACTGTTCGTATTTTACTCTAATACCGCGTACACACGGTTGGATTTTCTGACGGAAAATGTTCGATGGGAGCTTGTTGGAAATTCCGACCGTGTGTAGGCTCCATCGGACATTTTCCGTCGGAATTTCCGTCGCACAAAGTTTGAGATCTGGATCTCAAATTTTCCGACAACAAAAACCGTTGTCCTAAATTCCGATCGTGTGTACACAATTCTGACACACAAAGTTCCACGCATGCTCGGAATCAAGCCGAAGAGCTGCACTGGCTATTGAACTTCATTTTTCTCGGCTAGTTGTATGTGTTGCACGTCACCGCGTTCTTGACGTTCGGATTTTCCAACAAGATTTGTGTGACCGTGTGTATGCAAGACAAGTTTGAGCCAACATCCGTCAGAAAAAATCCATGGATTTTGTTGTCAGAATGTCCGATCTTGTGTACGGGGCATAAAAGTTGGATTAACCAGAAATAACAGCTGTTAACAATTTTGGTTGTAAGGCCCCTTTCACAAAGGGCGGATTCCGTTTGACGGACTCCACTTGCTCAGCGGGGATAGCTCCGCTGATCCCTGCTGAGCAGGCAGATGACGACAGGTCTGTCTACGCTCGCTGTGCAGAGCGGAGACTGACAGTCCTGCCCTCCTCTATGGGGAAATCGAATGAAAACGGACCGCCTGTCCGTTTTAATCCAATCCACTGGATGGATGGAAAGTAGGACCAGCATCCATCTGGATTTTGTGGGCAGGATTGGATCGGATAGTGGCGCGTGTCCGCGGACATGTCACCACTGACATCCGCCACTCCATAGGGGTGAATGGATGGTCCGATCAGGTCTGCCTGAAAAAAAAAAAATCATGGTCCGATCAGGCGGACCTGATCCGACAGCCCGTGTGTTTTCCCTTTGCCCTCTAAACCTTTGTGCTCTTATTGTCCTTATGTTATTCAGGCCTGTTGGAGTTTGCCTGCTGTGTTGCCCACCACTCAGCTGGACTGGTTTTGCACATCTCGGTTTTATTGAATACTGTGTCCTGTAGATTGTGTGTGTTTTTGTTTGTGTGTGTTTTTGTTTGTGTGTTTTTGTTTTTACCAGTAAAATCTGTTTCTTGGAGTACAATACAAGACACTGCTTCCTTCCATCTGTTCCCTCATGCTACAAATCTTCCTTTTTGCCAGTATCTAATTATCTGAAGGTGGCAGCATATAACCCAGGCTTAAAGTGATTGTAAAGGCAGAAGGTTTTTAATCTTAATGCATTATATGCATGATCCCCTCCGCCCCCCCTAATACTTACCTGAGGTCCCTCTGGATCCATCTATGTTGCAGGAATGTCTCACTTGCCTGAAGCGCCCCCCCCCCCCCTCCCATTGGCTGAAACGGCAGTGCGGCGCCATTGGCTCCTGCTGCTGTCAAAGTCAGTCACAGTGAGAGGAGGGGGGGATGGGGTCGGAATGTGGCTCCATGTCTGAATGGACATGGAGCTGTGGCTCGGATGGGGTGCCCCCAAGCTACTTGCTGTGGGAGCACTCAACAGGAGGGAGGGGCCAGGTGCACCGAAGAGGGACCCATGAAGAGGAAGATCTGGGCTGCTCTGTGCAAATCCACTGCACATGGCAGGTAAGTATAACTTCTTTTTTTATTTTTTAACTAAAAAAAAAACAGGATACTTTTACAGTCACTTTAATGAATACTGTGTACGGTACTCCAAGTAATAGGTTTTACTGGTAAGTTACAAATCCTATTTTATTATCCAATTGTTTTTCCATCATGATGCATAGTTATTGCCTTTTATTATGTTCAGTGTGTTCTGTGCATTGCTTAGGGTGAATCTACCTGGAATAGTAAATGTAAGGTCAGGTGCTTTAGGCCCTAAAGGCACTTTTGTGCTGCTCTGCATTCTGGTAATGCATACTTATTTATAATTATGGCACTTCAATGCAGCACTGCATGTGTTATGGAGTGCTTCATCAGGGGAAAAAAATGCTAAAGGTCGTGTGTGGTTGTTTTTCTTTTCTTTTGTTTAAATTGGCGTTTTCATAGGCATTGACAGTCCATTCAAAATGAATGCCTAAACTTTTACAGCCCAAACCCAACCCATGACACAGCAGGCATTAACGTAATGCACAAGAACAACAAAGTGTGAATTGGCCCTCCAAAATCAAAGTATATCTGAAGCTTTTAACGTGTGTGTGTGTGTGTGTGTTTTTTTTTTTTTTTTTCTATCCAAAGAATTTAACGGATGTTTAAAATCTTATTTTATTAGAATTAATTATCAGTTTATTTTAACTTTTTCATTTTATGTCTGTTGTATTGATTTTTGCTAATTGAAGAGAAGTACCCCAAATGTAAATAAATATTGTGTGTTTTTTTGTTTTTAAGGACAAGAGATAAAAAGAGAGAAGATGGGAAATGGAGGGAATTTGACCGACACAGAGACAGATATGACTGGCGGAGAGGCCGAAGTAAAAGCCCATCCGTAAACAAGCCATCAAATAATAGTAGGAGTCGTAGCAGGGGAAGAAGCAGGGACCGGGAACGGGAATCTACCAGAAGCAGAGGTACTGATCTCTACCTCCATGGTTTTAAGATTACAGACTTCACCACCATAAGGCTTGTGAGAACAAATGTGTGATTGACTTCTGTTTTGCTTTCTGCAGCAGGGTGAGCATAGCTGTTTGAGCACTAAAGGATACGTTCACTTTACCAAAAAAAAATAACTGCACATTTTTTTTTTTACAGATAAAAGAATGAATTTAATATTTTTTTTTGTTAGGCTTATGTATAGCATCGCAGGCAACACGTTGCAACGATCTGCTGATCCTGGGTGTAATGCCACAGTTCTGCAGACTGTATCTGTCTGCCCATACCTCCGTTATGGGCAGGCAGTTGCACTCTGACAGAAAGCTCAGTTAACTACCAAGAGCGATCAACAGTGCCCTGGTAGTTCATTGAGAACCACAAAAGCTGTCAGGACTTGTAGTTTTACCATTCACAGAACACTAGTTTGTTACAGCTAGTTGGGGAGAAGTTCCCCCACTAGCTGTCAAAAGAGGAACTGGGGGGGAGCGGTGCATTTGTAACATGTTACACCCTCATTATGGGTGTCACCTGTTAGAAAATGTGAACTACTTCTTTTTTTAACCGCTTCCCTCCCGCCGGCCATCATATGACGTCCTTGACTTTGAGCGGTGATATCTGAATGATTCTTGCAGCTACAGACATCATTCAAATATCGGCTTTTTCAGCCGGCGATTCCCTACACCATAAGAACGATCGTAGTGGCTGTTCCACCCCTTGATCATTTTTACGGGCGGCGAGAGGGGTCATCCGCCGGCCCCGGTTGTTTACCATAGCGATTTCTGGCGGACCAGATGGTGGCTGGAGTCTCTGATCGTTTGAACGGCGCCACCTCGGCTGGGAAGCCGAGGTTTAATTTTTTTCTTTTGATTTCAGGCTTCCCAGCCTAGAGGTGATATGTGGGGCCTTATTGACCCCATATCTCACTGTAAAGAGGACCTGTCATGCCATATTCCTATTACAAGGGATTTTTACATCCCTTGTAATAGGAATAAAAGTTATCAAAAACATTTTTTTTTTTTTTAGAAAGTGTCAAGCTAAAAAAAAAGTAAAATTAACAGTAAAAAAAAAAATTCTTTTAAAGCACCCCTGTCCCTGTGGGCTCGCACGCAGAAGCGAACGCATACGTAAGTCCCGCCCACATATGAAAACGCTGTTCAGACCACACGTGAGGTATTGCTGCGGACGTTCGAGCGAGAATAATAATTCTAGCCCTAGACTGCCTCTGTAACTCAAAACATGTAACCAGTAAAACATTTTAAAGTGTCGCCTATGGGGATTAAGTACCGAAGTTTGGCGCTATTCAACGAGCGTGTACAATGTTGAAGCGTGACATATTGGGTATCTACTCGGCATAACCTTATCTTTTACATTATGCAAAAAAATTGGGCTAACTTTACTGTTTTGTTTTTTTAAAGCACAAAACTGTTTTATTTTTTTAAATCCATTCGAAAAATTGCTGCACAAATACCGTGCAAGATAAAAAGTTGCAACGACTGCCATTGTATTCTCTAGGGTCTTTGCTAAAAAAAAAAATATAATGTTTGTGGGGTTCTATGTAATTTTTTAACAAAAAAAGATGATTTTTACATGTAGGAGAGAAATATCAGAATTGGCCTGGGTGGCAAGTGGTTAAGCTTGCCTACCTTTTTTACCCTTGTGTATAGCTTTTGGCTCAGTTTGGCAAACAAGTCCCATCAGTCTGCATCACTCATTTATGTTTTATTAGTAAAAAAGCACAATTGTGGTTCTGCCACTATATTAGTACTCCCAGTAATAGTATCTATATGAACAGATTTCATGTACAACAATGCCTTTACTAATGATGGAATCAATGTAACTATTTTTAAAGGTTAATTGCCACCCCCCATCTTCATTGCTAACAAATCTTTAAAAAAAAAGCACTTCTGTTTTAGATTAGGAGCAGCTTTACACTGCCACAGTTTTCCCGGGGATTTAGAAAGTCCATAAACTAGGCCTGGCCTTTAGTGACTATCCCCATATGAAAAATGGCGCCCAAGATTTACTTCAGTTAATATTAAAGCGGAAGTAAACTCATCCATAAAATAGTTTCATTTCCATGTGCAGAATCATGGCAGTTGTAGATTATATAGAGGCAAAGATGGCAGCTTCCTTGGCTGAAAACGGTAGGGGGAGTTTACTTATACTTTAATAACTATGGTTTGAAAATAAAAAATGCATACAAGCATAGCATATCTGCTCAGGCTTCAATTTTCCAGTTAGTTCTTTTGTCAGTAATCTGCATATCTGGAAGGCCCTTAGTTTAAGCAGATCTTCACTCCCTTTTTTCTTTAACCACTTCAATACCTGACACTTTCACCCACATACACACATATACACACACTTATTATTATTTATTTTTTTTACAATTTTTATTACATTTTTGTTTTAACATACTGTCACCAGAGTAGTGCAGTGACACTGTACTACTCTGTGAAGGTGATTGGGATTTTTGTTTTGCTTATACAGTGATCAAACAAAAAAAAATCCAAATCACCTTCCCAGAGTTTTACCATGGTAATCAAAAATAAAAATGGCAAAAAAGTCATTTATGACTCGTTTACTATTGTGATTGTTGTGATTGACTACAGCTTTCACATGGTACAAGACCAGTGCAATGCTGTCCTGAATGAAAGCCATTTATGACAGTTTACTTAAGATCATGTGATCTCTGTGATCGGTAGCAGCACTCGCATGGTACCTGGGTCAATCACAGCAGACTGGTACTGTGATTGTGATCTGTGTCCAGTGGACACATGGGTCAGAGATCGAGCAACTGCTCACCAGGCGCGTCCAGTGACAATTTCCTGGAACTGCTGAACACCTCCTTTTGCTCTGTATATAATATAAAACACTCGCACCTAGATAATATTATATGGCAATATATTTAAGCCGCTGCTGTCAAATCTTGTCCCCACATAAGTGCAGGTTGAAAATGGGTAAATAATAGACTGCACCTGCTCCACCTAAAAAAAAAAAAAAAAAAAAAAAAAAAAAAAAAAAAATGCTAGATCCCATTGTGATACTCCATATCTGTGACTGGTATCTATATCCTATTGAATGTGACAAATGATAGTCTATGAGGAGTTTCTTTTCTATATACTGCACATGGCACAATTTTGCCCTTGGAGCCCCAGAATTACCATCGGAGGTAACCTACTATAGAGGGTTCAAACCAGAGGGTATCTTACTGAGATTGGTCCCCCTTAATGACCTACAAGCAGAGTAGACTCCTTTTTGCTATAAGGCAATGGAGTCCAGCATATCTGGTGAGTGGCTCTTTACAGCTGCAATGGATGCATTGACACTCATGGGACATGGAGCACCAGCTGGACTGGTTTTGCACATTCCGGTTTTATTGAAGTGTGTGTGTGTTTTTTTTTTTTTTGTTTTTTTGTTTTTTTTACCAGTGAAATCTGTTTCTTGGAGTACAGTGCAAGACACTTGCTCCTTCCATCTGGAGCACCACAGCACTGTTTTGTAAGGAAAAGACATTTGCACAGCCATCACTATATGCAGTTTAAATTGTCACCATTTTTAATGAATTGTATCATCTGATTATTCACATTGGACTTTGGTTTATACAGTCCTCTATATAAGCAGTTTATATGTTTATATTCACGGTTATATCATTTATTTGTCACATTCAATAGGATGTAGATATCCATATGATATACATAAGGTACCAGTCACCGATAGAGTATTACTTTGGGATCTAGTATTTTTAGGTGGAGCAGGCGCTGTAGTATTTACCTATTTGCTCTATATATGCATTGGTTGGGCAGAAATTGGTTAAAGCCTAAGTTGTAGCTTCTTCTCCTCTTCCTCCTCCTTCTTCTCTCACAAAGTACATTACTTACTATTAAGGATGAGCTCCGGCGTGTTCGCATAGTCCACATGCAGGAAGTCGGCACTACTCTGCGCTAATCACAGGCAGTGAGACATTGTCCCGATGCACGGCTGCAGAGATTGGGAAATGTCTCACTGCCTGTGATTAGCGCAGCGCAGTGCCGACTTCCTGGTCGACTGTGTGAGCAAGCCGGAGCTCATCCATACTTACTATCATTGTGAGGTGTCCCAGGTGCTGCGATCACTTGGTTTAGTAGAAATCTACCTCTTTGCATCTTCTCTTGTACTCCCACCGCCATAATCCTTCTGGTGTGGCAGGGGTTAAAAGAGGGGGCTGTGACAGGTGCTCGTCAAGAGTGTCTGACTACTTCTGCCCTTTCCATCCACCTCTGCCATTCCTAGCCATACTATTGCTTCTATGAATGGGTGAGAGCAGACCTTTTAAGTCACCCAGATACAGTAGGAGAGAAGTTGGCGCTTGCATCAACCTTGGTAAGGATCCACCTGTCTTATTACACACCTTTATATATAAGGAGGCAAAAAATGTTTGCAAAATAAATGACTGTGAACAGTCCATAAAGTCTATGATAAAGCACTTGAAGGCAGCCCAGTGGAGATTAGAAGCAATACTCTGTGGAGGCTGGGGAGGAAGCACAAAGCGCCACTCTAAGTGCAGTAATTAAAACAATTTTTCTTTATCGTACATCATGGGACACAGAGCCTCAGTAATTACTGTATGGGTTATATGGCACCTTCAGGTGATGGACACTGGCACATCCTAGACAGGAAGTTCAATTCCCCATATAACCCCTCCCCTTACCGGGAGTACCTCAGTTTTTTTCACCAGTGTCTAAGGTGTTGGTCACTGAGCTCCACTGGAAGAAACAAGGTTTTGCCTGTAACGCTTCTCTTTTTAGAGAGCTGGACCCCAGGATCCAGTGCTGTAGTTTTTTCAAGTATATATACTGTGCCGCACTACTACTGACATCAATTAATAAAGCCTGTGCTATAAAACAATATAGATATAATGCATAACATAAAACAGTGGATTGCAATAAAAGTTAAATATACTATAAAGTGCTTGTGCTCCGTGAATCGCACACAGTCCATAATGATCTAAAAATGATCAACAAAGTCCATAAAAATAAATCAAGTGATAAGGTGTCTTCATGCAATGTGCATTCCTCCCCCATCAGTGGTACCCTCACCTTAAGGGTTTAGAAAATAAGCCTAAAGTTGTTATCAGCAGATAGCCGGGATCATCCTTATGTATGTGAGTGTTGCTGGCACAGGCATTCCCAGGGCATGTTTACTTCTCATCAGTCAGAGCAGTAATAGCTCATCAGTAGGTGCATTCTTTTGGTAGTACCTCTACATTTGTGCTCAGCACTATGACTAGAGGGAGAGGTACAAATACCTCAAAAGTGAAAGACCATAAAGGGGTCGCCCTCAAACTCTAGGGACCCCCCCTCTGCAACACCATCCCCCCCTGAAAGGCCTAGGGAGGCTTGTTAGAGTGAGTTATCGGGGTCATCGGGCTGCAATTCCAAAATTTCAGCCCCTCTATATATAACTGAGGAGGTTTTCTCCTCAGCTATGATTGGATTGGAGGAAAGGTTAGCGGCTTTAATCGCATCTTCACAGAGTGGAAGAAAACGCATTAGGTCCCCTTCTACCACCCAGGATCCTCAAGCAGAGGAACAATGGTGAGGGAAGATGAATCCCCCTTAGAGGACCGTAAAGAGGCTGATGACTCCTTCCAAGGGATCAAATGGGGAAGGACCTTCTTCAGCTTCACAAGCTGAAAAATTGCTGGTGCACTCTGTTACTGAAATGGTCCGCTCCACATATAAGCTACCCTTAACTGAGTCAGTTAACTGCTTGCTGACTAGCGCACGCCGATTTACGTTGACAAAATGGCGCTGGTGGGCAAAAGGGCGCACAGGTACATCCCCTTTAGGAAGTGGTGTCGCGGCCCCACGGACTCGATATCTGCCGGGTGCCTGCGATCGTGTCACGGAGAGGAAGAACGGGGAGATGCTTTTGTAAACAAAGCATTTCCCTGTTCTGCCTAGTGACAGGACAGTGATCAGAGCTCTCTGTCATCGAGTGATCACTGTCCTGTGTGTTTAAAGCCCAGCCCCCTAACAGTTAGAATCACTCCCTAGGATACACTTAACCCCTTCACTGCCCCCTAGTGGTTAACCCCTTCACTGCCAGTGTCATTTACGCAGTAATCAATGCATTTTTAAAGCATTGATCGCTGTATAAATAACTGGTCCCAAAATAGTGTAAAAAATGTCCGATGTGTCCGCCATAATATCGCAGTCCTAATAAAAAAAAATTAAAAATAAAAATGCCATAAAACTATCCCCTATTTTTGTAGACGCTATCAATTTTGCACAAACCAATCAATATACGCTTATTGCGTGTTGTGTGTTTTTTTTGTTTTGTTTTTTTTTTACCAACAATATGTAGAATACATATCGGCCTAAACTGAGGGAAAAAAAGTTGTTGTTTGTTTTTTGGTTTTTTTTTTTTATATATTTTTGGTGCATATTTATTATAGTAAAAAATTATTGCTTTTTTTTCAAAATTGTCACTCTTTTTTTGTTTATAGCGCAAAACAAAAACCGCAGAGGCGATCAGATACCACCTAAAGAAAGCTCTTTTTGTGGGGAAAAAAGGACGTCAGTTTTGTTTGGATACGTCGTCGCACGACCGGGCAATTGTCAGTTAAAGCAACGCAGTGCCGAATCACAAAAAGTACTCTGGTCAGGAAGAGGGTAAAATCCTCCCTGGCTGAAGTAGTTAAGGAGCCCACTTCTTTTTTGGGTTCACTAAAGCCTCCTCAAGCTTTGCGTGCCTTTCCTGTCCATTCATTGCTGGAAAAGCTTATGTATTCTGAGTGGAATCGCCCAGATGAGCATTTTTCCGTCCTAAAAAGTTTACAACACTTTATCCTATGGAGGAAAAATTTACTAAGATGTGGAGTATATCAGCAATTGATGCTGCTATATCCTCCGTGAGTAAAAGTTTTACTTGTCCGGTTGACAATGCGCAAATGCTTAGGGATCCAACTGTTAAAAAGTTGGAATTCCTGTTAAACGTTTTCTCCTTGGCAGGTTCAGTGGCTCAACCTGCAGTGGCAGCAATCTGGGTATGTCAATCCCTGAGAGACCATTTGAGACAGATGCTCAAGGTTTTCCCTGAACAGCAGGCCCAGGAGCCGAGTTGCCAGCGGCTTTGTTTTTTGCAATTGACGCAATCGGAGATTCTATTCTTCAAACCCCTGGCCTTACGCTTGGGTTGGTACATATGCGTAGAATCTTATGGTTGAAAAGTTGGTCAGCCGAAGCGCCATGCAAAAAGCTCCTGGCTGGTTTTCCTTTCCGTGGTGAAAAGCTGTTTGGGGACGATTTGGACAAATATATCCAAAAGATATCAAGTGGGAAAAATACCCTTTTGCCAGTTAGGAAAAAGAATAAATGTCCCTCATTTAAACTGGCTCTTTCTCCAGGGGCATTCGCCTCCAGGCAGTTGCGATGGCCTCCACCGTCAGGGTCAAGAGGTAAACCTCAGGGTCAACCCCAGGGACAAAAGAAGTCCTGGGGGAGGAAACCTACAAGGTAGAACGCTAAAGCCAGTTTATGAAGGGGCGCTCCTGCTCGTTCGAGTGGGAGGAAGACTTCTGCAGTTCTCAAGGGTCTGGCAGGAGTAATTTCAAGACAGATTGGTGGTCTCCACAATAGCTCTAGGTTACAAACTAGAGTTCCGAGAATTCCCGTCTCCTCGTTTCCTCAAGTCAAAGGTCCAGAGAAAAAGAAGTCTCTTTCAAGCGTTGGACCGACTTTTGTCACAAAAAGTGATCATGGTGGTCCCCATGGAAGAGCAGGGGTTGGGGTTTTATTCAACCCTTTTCACATTGCCAAAGCCAAATGGAGATATCAGACCCATTCTAGATCTCAAAGATCTAAACCGGTTCCTGAATATCTGCTCTTTTCGAATGGAATCAATCCTATCAGTAGTCTTCATCCTACAAGGAGGACAACTTCTGGCATCAATCGACATCAAGGATGCATACCTGCATGTACCTATTTTCCCCACTCACCAGAAATATCTGCGTTTCGAAGTAGGAAAACTTCATTTTCAGTTTGTAGCCTTGCCTTTCGGTCTAGCTACTGCACCTCGGGTGTTTACAAAACTTCTGGCCCTTCCTCTAGCCAGATTAAGGACTCAAGGTATAACGATAATCGCATACCTAGATGACCTGCTCTTGATAGACCGGTCAGTAGCCCGCATGGACCAAAGCATGATCACCACAGTCTACTACATGGAATACCAAGGTTGGGTCCTCAAAGCCAGTAAGAAGATTAGAGTACTTGGGTCTGGTTATAGATGCAGCTCAGAAGAGGGTGTTTTTACCCCAGGCAAAGATCAGCGCCATTAAAGGAGCTGATTCAGGTGGTCAGGGCGAAGAAGGGTCCTTCTATTCACTTTTGTATGAGGTTGTTGGGGAACATGGTGGCTTCATTCGAGACTGTTGCAAAACAGTATCCCTTCTGCCTGCAACAAGAAGGTCCAAGTACTAGATTTTCCAAAGCGTTTGTCGCCAAAAGTGCGCCAAAGCCTCAGTTGGTGGATGATATCTGAGAATCTGCAGAAGGGGAAATCCTTCTTGCCAGTTACCTGGAAGGTGTTAACAGATGCCAGCCTTTAATTTGGGGAGCAGTCCTGGAAGAGGCATCTGTCCAAGGAAAATGGTCCAGAACCGAAAGGACTTTGCCCATCAAAATTCTAGAGATTCGGGCAGCGTACCTAGCCCTAAAGGCCTGGACATTCAGGTTGCGGAGTTCTCCTGTCAAGATTCAATCCGACAATGCCACAGCAGTGGCTTATATCAATCACCAAGGAGGCACCAGAAGTCAGGCAGCCCAGGGAGAGGTAAACCATATCCTAACCTGGGCAGAAAAGCATGTGCCGTGCATATCGGCAATCTTCATTCCAGGGGTAGAGAACTGGCGGGGGGACTACTTAAGTCACCAGCAGTTGTTCCCGGGGAAATGGTCCAGTCACCCCGACATTTTCCTGGCTATATGCCAAAGATGGGGGATCCCGGATGTAGATCTGTTTGCGTCCAGATGCAACAACAAAATCTACAACTTTTGTGTCAAGAACACAGGATCCACTCGCATGCGGGAGGATGCGTTGGTGACTCCGTGGGATCAGTTCTCACTGATTAATGCATTCCCTCCTATTCTGTTGCTAACTCGACTTCTTCGCAGGATCAAGCGGGAAAGGAAGTTTGTAGTTCTTGTGGCCCAGAAGATCTTGGTATGCAGAAATAGTAATGGCCCCTACCACCACATCCAGATCTGCTTTTGCGGGAACCAGTGTTCCATCCTACTTTACAAACGCTAATTTTAACGGTTTGGCTATTGAAACCCACATTCTGAAGAATCGTGGGCTTTCAGGCTCGGTGATATCTACCTTGATTTAATGCAAGGTAGCAAGCTTCCAGAGTCATTTATTATAGAGTCTGGAGGGCATATGTTTCCTGGTGTGAATCCAGGGGTTGGCATCCCAGAAAGTATGTTGTAGGTAGAATTCTTACCTTCTGCAAATGGGGTTAGAGATGAAGCTGGCCTTGAGTATTATCAAGGGCCAGGTCTCGGCCTTATCAGTATTGTTTCAACGTCTGCTTGCTTCGCATTCTTTGGTCCGAACCTTTATACAGGGGGTAACGCTGCTTAATCCACCGGTTAGAGCACCCCTGAACCCTTGGGACTTGAATATTTAGTTCTGTCGGTATTACAGAAACAGCCTTTTGACCCGATACGACATATTCCCTTGGTCTTTTTGACAAGGAAGCTAGTTTTTCTGGTAGCTATTTCTTCTACAAGAAGGGTATCCGAGTTGACGGCTCTTTCTTGTAAAGAGCCATATTTAATCATTCACAAGGATAGAGTAGTAGTGCGTCCTCATCCTAGCTTTCTGACAAAGGTAGTTTTCAGGTTTTCATCTAAACCAGGATATTATTCTACCTTCATTTTTTCCAGAACCCTGTTCTACAGAACAAAAGTCACTACATTCTTTGGATGTAGTGAGAGCAGTCAAAATCTATTTGAAGGCGACTGCTCAGATTCAGAAAACAGATGTTTTGTTTGTCTTGCCTGAAGGTCCTAGGAAAGGACAGGCAGCGTCGAAATCCACGATTGCCAAATGGATTCGGCAAGTAATTATTCAAGCTTATGGTTTGAAGAGGAAAGCTCCACCTTTTCAAATCAAAGCGCACTCCACCAGGGCTGTTAGTTCTTCGTGGGCAGTGCATCACCAAGCCTCCATGGCTCAAATCTGCAAGGCCGCAACTTTGGTCTTGAGTCCATACATTCACCAGGTTCTATCAGGTGCATGTAAGAAGGCATGAGGATATCGCCTTTGAGCGCAGTGTGCTGCGGGCAGCAGTATAGGTCTTTAGGTCTGATTGCACCCTACTTTTTTGGTGTCCCCTCCCCTCAGATAGCATTGCTCTGGGACATCCCATACAGTAATTACTGTGGCTCTGTGTCCCGTGATGTACGATAAAGAATAGGATTTTTATAACAGCTTACCTATTAAATTCTTTTTTTCTTGGAGTACATCACGGGACACAGAGGTCCCTCCCCTCTTTCTGGTTACACGTGTATTGCCTTGCTACAAAACTGAGGTACTCCTGGTAAGGGGAGGGGTTATATGGGGAATTGAACTTCCTGTCTAGGGTGTGCCAGTGTCCATCACCTAAAGTTGCCTATGTAACCCATACAGTAATTACTGTGGCTCTGTGTCCCGTGATGTACTCCAAGAAAAGGATTTTACAGGTAAGCTGTTCTAAAAATCCTATTATTTAGACAAAGGATGCATTGTACTCTCAAAAATTAGGCATGTTAGGAAAAGTAGCCACCCAGGTGGGAGTCTATGAGGGGCAGAGCGTGGATGGTGTGGAGTGGGATGCGCCGGTGGATGCCGGCGTTTCCTGGTCCTCAGTCACACAGGATGCCAGGGGATGACTTCACTTCTGGTCGGACAAGGTGTCAGTTTGCAGGTGACGCGTTTGCGGAGCATGCGCTCCTTCTTCAGGCCTGACGGGGACCATTTTGGTTGAGGGCTTTTATGCTGTGTTGCCAGAGCTCCTGGCAACACAGCATAAAAGCCCTCAACCAAAATGGGTTATTTTTTCCACCATAATGCATTAAGGTAAGGAGCTCCTGGCTCCTGACCCTAATGGCTTATGGTGGAAAAAAGGAACTCTGAATTGTACCTCATACATAGGTGGGGGGGAAGAAAGAGGGTTTTTAAGTCACCCACCCTCTATTTATAAATCATTTTCTTTCATAGAAGCTTGTATGAATAGAAAAGGGGATGTGAAGGTTGCGCATAGTCGGGCACTCTTAGAGTGCTTTCACACTGAGGCTTTGGGGGGTGTCGGCGGTAAAGCGCCGCTATTTCTAGCGGCGCTTTACCATAGTTTTAACGGCGCTATTCGGCTGCTAGCGGGACACTTTTTTAACCCCCGCTAGCGGCCGAAAATTGGGTTAAAACTGCCGCTGCATCGTCACTTTGCCTGTGGTTCGGCAGCGCTGCCCATTGATTTCAATGGGCAGGGGCGCTTTAGAAGCGGTGTATACAGCGCTCCTACAGCACTGCAAAGATGTTGCTTGCAGGACTCTTTTTTACCGTCCTGCAAGTGCACTGCTCCAGTGTGAAAGCATTCAGGCTTTTTCACTGGAGTGAAAGGAAGAGGTTCTTTACAGCTGATTAAGGATGAGCTCCGGCGTGTTCGCATGCTGCACGTGCCGAGCCCCCCAGGAAGTTGGCGCAGCGCTAATCACAGGCAGTGAGACCTTTCCTGATCTCTGCAGCCGCACATCCGGAAATGTCTCACTGCTTGTGATTAACGCTGCGCCGTGCTGACTTCCTGGCGGGCTCGGCACGTGCAACATGCGAACACGCCGGAGCTCATCCTTAAAGCCAATATTTTTAGCGTTATAGTGCCTGTAAAGCGCCTCAGTGTGAAAGCAGCATTGAGTGGCTTTCACATCTCCTCTAGCTCTATCAACCCCTTCTGGAGTAATTGAGAAGGGGGTGAGGGGGGATGGGTGGATCTTCACGTTTTCGAGAGGTGTGTGGTGGTGTTTTTTTTTTTTTGTTTTTTTGTTTTTGCCTGAAGCTCAAATCTCAAACTCTCAACAAACAATCTCATGTTTTTGAAATGGTGGTTGTTCACATATGAGCACTGAAGCACCTGTAGCTTGAAGTCTTATGTTCCCAAAGGTACATAGACTAGTTTTAAAGCAGAATTGGGTGTTTTGGCCTTTGATATAAACTCAGTAGAGGCATTTACAATGAATAAAAATAACCTATTCTGAGCATGTTTAGCTCTACTGCTGTAAGGTACACCATGTAAGATAAACCTGTGTTCACTTGAAATATCTTAAAGCGGAACTTCAGTCATTTTTTTTTTTTCATCTTTTCATCTATTAAATCTTCTGCCCTTGTTGTTTTAACTTTGGATAGTAAAACTTTTTTTATGCCAGTAAATGCCTTATACAGCCCACTTCCTGTTTCTTGGGGGCATATGGGAGCTGCAGAGCTGGAGATGTGTGTCTGTGTAAATCCAGGAAGTGAACAGGAAGCTCAACTTTAGCTGCCCACAGTTAAAGTGGATGTAAACCCGAAAAAAAAAAAAAATGTTTTTGATATCATAATTTGTAATAACATCTTTGCCATTCTGAAGCTTCCCTCCCAACCACTTTGCAAATTATTATATACTGTGATTCTGTGCTTGCCAAATATGCTGCAGAAATCTCCCTCCGCTGAGTCTGGCTGTAATCATTTTAACTGTGGGCAGCTGAAGCTACTGCCTGTTCACTTCCTGTGTTTACACAGACACACACACACACACACACACACACACACACCTCCAGCTCTGGCCCTCTAATGACTCAGACCCCCACCCCTCCCCCCAACTGGCAAACTCTTACAAGAGTGAGAGAGAGTGCTGTGCATGAAGTCTTAACGTGGATATAAACCCAAAAAAAATTTTTTTTTATATCATACTGTAGAGTATAAGATTTCCTATCATTTGAGCCCAGTCTTGCCACACAGAGTTAATCCATTTCTGAGCAATCCTCTTTTATTGTTCAGTGAGATAATTCTTGACAAATTGAGAAAAACTTTGTCAAATCCTCCGCCTTGCTGTGAGTGACAGGTGATTTACATCTCGTGCATTAGCCTAAGATACATGCAGTGTTTTTTAATTCCCTCCCCCACTCCTTTTTTTTCAGCAGCTCTGCAAGGATTGGCTGTTCCACACCTCAGCATGATTTGGCATGCTGAAGTCATGTGGTTACTTTCCTGTCTTTTCACTGGATGTTAGAGATCATAGCAGAAGTTCAGCAGAAGTTCAGTGTTAGAAATACACAGGGGAGTGTAGAGGAGGGCGGTGTCTACTGACATCACGACTCCACCCACCGAGCTCCAGACAACAGACCCACCCACAGAATCTGCAGTTTTTCGGGTCTCATAACAGACAGAGGGGAGACATTTGACAGGTAAAGATACATACAGGAGGCATGTATATCCTTATAGATAACCCCTATGGCAGTAGTTTAGGCTGGATTCACACCTATGCATTTTTAGTGCTTTTTGCATTTTGCAGATTTGCACAACAGAACATGTTCCATAGGAAACCATGTTAAATGGACTGTAGTGCAAATCTGCAAAATGCAAAAAGCACTAAAAATGCATAGGTGTGAATCCAGCCTTAGAAAGGATGACATTGGGTTTACATCCACTTTAAGATTGGATGCAGCCAGTCTCAGCGGAGGGAGATTTCTGCAGGATCTTTTGGCAGATGCAAAATCGCAGTATATACAAAATAATATGCAAAGTGGTTGGAGGGAAGATTCAGAATTGCAAAGATTTTTTTATTTTATATTATGTGAGCAGACTCCAGTTCCTCTTTTAAACTCCAGGCAGCTGTGTAATGCAGACATGTGTGGTCACATCCCAAGTAAAACTCTCCTGCACCCCTAAACTACTTGGGAGGCGGGGGTCAATAAAATGCACTAGGCATATTTAATGCCTAAACATTTTGTTTGCTTCTTCCATGCCCGACTATTGCTTGGTGCTGCTGTCCTTCCCAAGAAATTAGACCATTTTGCCATTAGGCCGTAATTCCGAGTGTGGTTCGAAGTTAATTTTCAGTGCAATTAGCAGTAACCCCGAGCCACACTTCGGATTGCATTGCAGAATCCTGGTACAGGTAACTTGCGATGTCCTCCACCCGATGCTCTGTATTCCATTTTATTATTATTATTATTAGGGCTGAAACAACTAATCGATTGACAACTAATCGATTATGAAATTAATCGATTACTATTTTAATAATCGATTAATCGGCCAGTAACATAATGGGATTAAAAAAAAAACTAAAATGAGCCCTTTATAGTACAAAAAGGGCAAATAATCGCTACTGTAACTGTTTCTTTCACAGTTCTACAGTTAAAAAAATGAACCCCTTACAGTAGTGATTATTTGCTTTTTTTATACTATAAAGGGCTAATATTTGTTTTTTTAACCCCATTATGTTACTGAACGTCTTACACCTGGTTCGCAGCTATGTGTTTTTTGGTGCTTTTTGCAGAAACTGACTACAGTTCATTTACATGGTTCCTATGGGACCCGTTCACATCTTTGCTTTTTCAGCCGCTGCGTATTTGGAAAGCGTCGGCGACTTTTTTTTAACGCAAAACAGTGCTTTTTTGGTCCAACATACTTCAGTGGAGAAGCAGCAGAAAAGCATATGATGCGTTTTTTTAGCAATTCATGTTTTTTAATCTGCCCAACAACAAATTGGCCAAAAAAAAATGCAAAAACGCAAATCGCAGCAAAATTACGTGTGCAAAAATCAAAACGCACAGAAAAGAGCACTGCAGAAACAGATCAAAAGCAAACTGCATAGGTGTGCACCGAGCCTTATGCTGGCCACACGGATCAATTTTCAGATGAGAATATTCAGACGAAAAATCTTTGTACATTCGATGAATGAAATAATGTTTGAAATTTTCACTTGTTTTTAATGTTGTTTTTAAAATAATTGTTATTTCTGAATGAAAACCACACACACTGTCTGATAATTCCTTTCACCAAGAAGTTTTTTTTATTATTTCCAAATTTTCCCATTACTGTGGTTGAAAATGAACGTCGATTTGACCCCACTAACGATTAGAAAATCGAATGAACGTTCTTATCTCTCCTCTAATAGTATATACAGTATATCTCCTCTTATAGTATATACAGTATATCTCTTCTGTCTGTTATTCTCAGAGTGGATTAGATATTTTGCTCCCTAAACATATAGTTGGCTATTTTTATTTACCACCGCATAGAGATATTTAAGAATAAATTGCCTTTTTTTAAAACTTTTACATATTAACTAAATTTATACACCACACTTTTTTTTTATTTTTTTAAGGTTATTAACCGATTAATCGAAACAATAATCGGCCAACTAATCGATTATGAAAATAATCGTTGCAGCCCTAATTATTATTTATTTATTATTATCATTATTATATTTTGTGTAGTTATATTTTTTTTTTCTGGAGGATGCTTGTGATCATGACAGAGCCAAACGGCAATGTCCAGAGGGTCAGGGGTCATGCAGCCTCATCGGACAGTCAGAGCAGAATGAAAACTTGTACAAGCTTTAACCGCTTCAGCCCCAGAAGATTTGGCTGCTCAATGACCAGGCCATTTTTTGCGATTCGGCACTGGGTCGCTTTAACTGACAGTTGCGCGGCCGTGTGACGTAGTACCCAAACAAAATTGACGTCCTTTTTTTCCCACAAATAGTTTTCTTTTGGTGGTATTTGATGGCCTCTGCAGTTTTTATTTTTTGCGTTATATACAAAAGAGCGACAATTTAGAAAAAAACACTATGTTTTACTTTTTGCTATAATAAATATCCCACATTTTTTATTAAAAAAACAAATTTTTTTTCCTCGGTTTAGATCGATATGTATTCTACATATTTTTGGTAAACAAAAAGCTTGTACAAGTTCTCACCTGCTCTGGGCGCGCGCCCCTAGTGGCCTATAAGCGACGTAAGGTAACGTCGTTTCGCCCAGAAGAGCCATTCTGCCGCAGTGAAACTGCAGCGGCTGGTCTGCAAGCCTTTAACCAGTGCTCTGCCAGACACTGATAGAAGTCACAAGACTGCTACATGCTGCTGATGAGAAAAAGGTATTTAGCAGTTTATATTTACTAAAATAATTGCTTTTTCATGTTCTGTGTGCTATGGGAGACTAGATATGGTAAATGCAGGGTCCTGGGTTTAGTAACCCGTTTTAGATGCCTGCCTTGCATATCTGTCTGCAGGTCAGGTTATCTTTAGTGGCCACAGGTTTACTGTAAGAGGGCAATCTTTGCTTACCTTTACCCAGACGCTCCATTTAATACAGGGGTAGACAACCTTGGCCCACCGGCTGTTAAGTCCCATGAGACTTTGCAAGACCCTGGCAATCACAGACCTAGAGGCACATCTCCTAGATGCAGAGGCATGATGGGATTTGTAGGTTCACCACAGCTGGAGGGCCGAGGTTGCCTACCCCCTGATTTAATACAATAATGTGGTTTTGACCTTTTTTAGGCTTGGTTCACTCTACTGCGGTGCGATTTTTTTTTTTTCCTTCTATTTACTGTGCGATTCATGTAGAGTAACTTTGATGCGACTTGGGTTGTGTTTTGGATGCGGTTTGCATATTCTATGGGGCCATTATCTCAGATTCCATCTGCAGAAGCACATAATTAGTGGTATATCATTCCATTAAAATTAAAGTTCTATGAACTGCAAATATTTTTGCAGACTTTAAGGCAGACTCTTGGCTAGCAATGGTGTGTACAAATGATAAATATATTTTCAGGTAAAATGGCTAATATGGGAAAATCCTGGCTGGATTTCTCTATATAAAACCACAACCCCATTTTACCTTTTAAAAGCACAAGATTGTAAAGTGAAACCTGCACGTTCTCTTCAGATGCACCTACAACTTGCTATTTTACTGCAGTTCGTCACTTTTCATTCATTTTTTTTTCTGTACACGCTTTAAATATGTTTTCTTCGTGGAAAGAATGATTTGCTTTTGCAGCAATTAACTACTCTTCACATCAAGCTTCTGCTCAGGGAGTTTGTCCAAATATAACCTAGTTTGTCTAATTTATTCACTGGTGTATTCCAGCAAATGTGTGCATTTTCATAGGTGTGTTATTGTTCAGTGATGGCTTGAAGAGCAATGCAATGCTACCTACATCTGTCTAGCTGTCTTGTTTGGTGTTGTTGGCAATGGATCAGTGGCTCCACAGCTTTGGGTGGTCTTGTCTGCAAATGAATCAAGTTACCCAAGTGATTACATGGAGAAGTAATGTATTCTATGTTAACTTTTGTTATTTGTGCTGCTACAGTTTCTATGTATTTTTATAATTTACCGTATTTATCGGCGTATAACACGCACTTTTTTCCCCTTAAAATCAGGGGAAAGTCGCAGGTGCGTGTTATACGCCGATACCCTGCGATCCCGAGCTGTCACAATCTTAAAATCGCCGACCGTGATTTGAAAATGGCGCCGCCGGCGCCGAAATACACCGAGCCGATCCTCGGCTCTTTCCGGCGGCTCTCGTTTACTTTCGGCTCCACTCGTAGTCCCGAGCGGAGCTATCCGAACCTACTCGGCTAGGTTCGGATAGCTCCGCTCGGGACTACGAGTGGAGCCGAAAATGAACGAGAGCCGCCGGAAAGAGCCGAGGACCGGCTCGGTGTATTTCGGCGCCGGCGGCGCCATTTTCAAATCGCGGTCGGCGATTTTAAAGCTCAGGACAGGGGATCGAAGGGAAGGCTGCACTGGGGAAGGCTGCACTGGGGAAGGCTGCACTGGGGAAGGCTGCACTGGGGAAGGCTGCACTGGGGAAGGCTGCACTGGGGAAGGCTGCACTGGGGAAGGCTGCACTGGGGAAGGCTGCACTGGGGAAGGCTGCACTGGGGAAGGCTGCACTGACATGGCTGCACTGACATGGCTGCACTGACATGGCTGCACTGACATGGCTGCACTGACATGGCTGCACTGACATGGCTGCACTGACAAGGCTGCACTGACAAGGCTGCACTGACAAGGCTGCACTGACATGGCTGCACTGACATGGCTGCACTGACATGGCTGCACTAACAAGGCTGCACTGGGGAAGGCTGCACTGAGAAGGCTGCAATGATGGGCATTTAAATGTGTTTTTTTTCCTTCAACTTCCCTCCTAAAAGTTTTTTTTCCTTAAAATTCCCTCCTAAATTGGGGTGCGTGTTATACGCCGGTGCGTGTTATACGCCGATAAATACGGTACTTGTATATGTAAACCTAAAACTTTGTTTTTAGTTTTGGTTAGAGAAGTAAAATATAAGCTCCTATCAGGCCTTTACTGTTGTCGGTGGTATAGGATGTGATTGTGTGGGTTGTTTGTGGTTTTTTTTGTTAGAAATATACTTGCCTGCTCCGTGCAATAGTTTTGCACAGAGCATCCCCAAACCTGCTTTTCTTGGAACCCACCGCTGGTACTCTCTCCGCTGCTCCTCTTCTCTGAGTTCCCCCATAGTAAGCCGCTTGCTATTGGGCCACTCATGTGGGCGCGTTCTTGAGCCAGGCTGTGTGCCCCCACTTCCTCCTCCACAGGATTTGATTGATGGCAACAAGAGGCAATGGCTCCTGCTGCTGCCTAGTCTCCTGTGAAAAGAGAGTGAGGGTAGAAGGGTTTCTGGGGGGGAAGGGGGGAGCAGCTTTTGGCTGCAAGCGCTGATTAAATCCTGCTGTACCGGCCAAATTTTGATACGTGTATACCTAGCTCTGGAGTGACAATATCCCATCACTTAGGAGAAATTTCCTCTTACTTCCAGCTTTGTCTCTGGGACAGGAAGTGAAGGTAAATCTCCTTGACGGGACACTGACAAAAAAAGAATTCTGACAGGGGTCCCACAATTTCCTATTCTATCTAAAAAGCTCTGCAGATCACAACCTAGCAGTAGCAGGCAGGTGCTTGACCTGAGCTCTGTTATCTTATATGAATAATTGACCAACTAGGGTTTCAAGGCTTTCAGTACACGCTGTCAATCCAGTCAAGGGTGCCATGGTTTATTAAAGTAACTGTTTCAATTGATGATCGCAAATACTAGAAGGAATGTTTGTGCTTTTGCCAGATTTTCTTTCAAGATGTTAATAGTGCTGAGAAGACGAGTACAAATTACTTGTGCAGTCTGCTATAGTTAAAGTGGAACTACACTGCATCTGAGAACCACAAACCAAAAATGCTATTTAATTCTTAATTTTTAATATGTTGCGCAAACTGTCCACCATATCTGCCATTTTCACAGTATGTTCAGAAAGGGGCTTTTTAGAAATCTGAGCTGCAGTTTTCACGGGTCTGACAGTTCTTCAGAGTACTAATAAGCTGTCCAGCGGCAGCCGTCAGCTCTCCCCTTCTGCACATCCTGCTTCAAAAAGGAGAATTTTAACTTCAGACCTTTTTATATGATCTGTCAGAATGGACTGACAGAGGTGTATAGCAGCCATTATTTGTTTATTTGAGAATACAGGATTCCCTTTCCCCTCCTGCTCACACTGTGCATCCCAGGATCCCAGCTGATCCGGATCCAGTCACTTCCCCCTGGGTCTCAGCCAATCCCCTGGAGACAGAGGACTCGCCTGACCCAGTGCAACACCATCCTCCATGCCACTGTTCCGGGGGGGCTGTGTGCTGTGATTCTCCTTTTCTACCTCCTCGAGGCCGCTGGCACCATCTTGGACTCCCCAGGCTAACCTTGCCAACCAATCTCCCGGTAACTTAGCCGCAGCCTGCCCATACTTCACCATTGCAGCACCCACCACCAGAGGTACCTCTGATTTGTTCCCAGAGCCGAGGGAATCGAATATTGGGTGCTCTGCTCACAGGATCTCCCCAGGATCAGAGACTTGCAGATGGAGCGCTCTCTGTGCCGCCTACATGCCCAGCGCCGGAATGTAAAATATATATAATTTATTCTTTCATTACCCATCTTCATTTTTAATATACAAAGCAAACTGTCTTATCCATCCATGCTTTATGTTGCTGATAAATCAATTTGAACTCCCTCCTGCATTTCTAGCTGTAGCCATCTTAAAGAGGAACTTCAGTCTGCTTACATAATTTGTAATAACATCTTTGCCATTCTGAAGCTTCCCTCCAACCACTTTGCAAATTATTTTATATATATACTGCGATTCTGTGCTTGCCAAATATGCTGCAGAAATCTCCCTCCACAGAGTCTGGCTGTAATCATTTTAACTGTGGGCAGCTGAAGCTACTGCCTGTTCACTTCCTGGATTTACACAGACACACACACACACACACACACACACCTCCAGCTCTGGCCCTCCAGTGACTCAGACCCCCCCCCCCCCCCCCCTTTCCTGGCAAACTCTTACAAGAGTGAGAGAGAGTGCTGTGCATGAAGTCTTAAAGTGGATGTAAACCCAAAAAAAAATATTTTTTTTCTTTTGATATCATACTGTAGAGTATAAGATTTGCTATCATTTGAGGCCAGTCTTGCCACACAGTTAATCCATCTCCGAGCCATCCTTTTTTTATTGTTCAGTGAGACAATTCTTGACAAACTGAGAAAAACTTTGTCAAATCCTCCCCCTTGCTGTGAGTGACAGGTGATTTACATATCTCGTGCACTAGCCTAAGAGACCTCTAGTATTTTTTAAATTCCCCCACCTCCTTTCTTCAGCAGCTCTGCAAGGATTGGCTGTTCCACACCTCACCATGATTTGGCATGCTGAAGTCATGTGGTTACTTTCCTGTCTTTTCACTGGATGTTAGAGATCATAGCAGAAGTTCAGTGTAAGAAATACACAGGAGAAATGCATATTGACAAGGGGAGTGTAGAGGTGAGCGGGGAGTCTACTGACATCACAACTCCACCCACCGAGCTCCAGACAACAGACCCACCCACAGAATCTGCAGTTTTTCGGGTCTTATAACAAACAGAGGGGAGACATTTGACAGGTAAGGATACATGCAGGAGGCATGTATATCCTTATAGATAACCCCTATGGCAGTAGTTTAGTAAGGATGACATTGGGTTTACATCCACTTTAAGCCTAGGCTAATGACCGGACAAGAAACCGGAAGTGGGCTGTATAAGGTATTTACTGGCAGAAAAAAAATGTTTTACTATCCAAAGTTAAAACAGCAAGGGCAGAAGATTTAATAGATGGAAAGTTGAAAAAATTACTCTAGGTCCGCTTTAATAAAGAGCACATGTAGCAGTTACTTCCTGGAATACATCTGCCCTTAGCTCAGGCAGGCAGAAGGGAATGCTTAGCTGAGAGAACCCCTCCTGAAGACTCCTGGGATGTATAACATTATTAGCCTAGGCTAGAAACCAGGAAGTAACTTAAGAAATGAAAAAAAGTTTAAAATAGGAAAGTATATTATATTTACATATCTATTTCCTTTATTTTGGCAGCATAAGGATTAAAAATAATCCATGTTGATTGTGAGAGTAAAGTTCCAATTTAACCTTACCTAGCATAGAGTCCACGTTCACTGTTAGTTATATATGATATATTCTAATCTAAAAGAAAGTTGAAGTTTTTGTGTCCTTTACTTGATGGTGGATTAGAATGCTACTAATGTACTTTAAAACAGAACTTCACCCAAAAGGGGAAGTTCTGCTTTTATGCCTCCTCCCTATGGATACATTTATTTTTGTATGGGGGAGCGGGTACCTAATTTTGACTGACTGGTACCCTCTACCACATCCGCTTGGACCTCCTAGGCCAGTGATGGCGAACCTTGGCACCCCAGATGTTTTGGAACTATATTTCCCATGATGCTCAGCTATACTGCACAGTGCATGAGAATCGTGGTAAATGTAGTTCCCAAACATCTGGGGTGCCAAGGTTCGCCATCACTGTCCTAGGCAATCTGAGCAGAAGTCATCGTCCACCCTGTCCGATCACTCTGCACAGTATTGGTGTGTCAGTGGAGAATTGGGGGACATCAGGAATGGAAGCTCCATGATCGACCGATCAGCATGTAGTTTATCCACAGACATCCTACCTGGAACAGATCCTGCAGGAGACCAGCCGCCGTAAGAGAAACACCGACCTGGGGCGGGGGGAATTCATAGTATTTATCACTGTGCGTTGTGTGTGATGATCGGGAGTCGGGGCTGACGCCAGCATAAGAAACGATTCCCTGCACATGAGAGAGGATAGTGTCCACCCCATGTGTCCTCCTGCCACACTGCCCCTCCTTGTGTAACCCTGCCCAGGTACCCCTCTACTGTCACAATGCCCATCCCCTGTCACACTTCTAGGTTCTCTTTTCCAATCACAATTCTAGGTCCCCCTGTCCAATTACAATGCCAAGGTGCCATCTTGTGTCCTAGCGCAGTCACCTCCATTTCTGTGCCCCATCTTTCTTTGGCGTAAAGCTGTGTGTTCAGCCCATACTGCACAATTTCAAGTAACTGGGACACCGAGTCACTGCACACTGGGACAGATATCACCTTGCTGATCCTTCTGGCATCCAAAGAAAAAGCAATTTTTAAAAATGTTTTTTCTTTCTTTTTACAAAGGGCAGTGTGTGTACATTTAGCGAGTCTGTTTAGTGTAACTGTCAAAAAAGATATATATGTATGTATGTATGTATGTATGTGTGTGTGTATGTGAAATGCAAAATCTTTACAGCGAAACAATTTTGTGATCAGTAAGGTGCACCTGCTATTTATTCGTGGTCCATGATGTTTTGTCTGAGCTGCCTTTCACCACGGACATGCAGGAATATGTAAGGTCTCGTTCCCATGTGCTTTGATTTCTGAAAAGCGACCCACCTTCAGATTTCATGCATGTGTGTTTTTGAGCTTTGGTTTGGGGTGCACACCCTGATACAACAGGCTGCGCACACCTATGCTGGGGACCCAAAGACCGGCGAAGAACTGGCCTGTGTGAGGAGAAAGCCGGATCCCTGGACAGGTAAGTGTCGTCTTAATAAAAGTCAGCAGCTCCAGTATCTCTAGCTGCTGACTTTTTTTTATTTATTTTTTTTAAACTTTCCTTCATAAGATTCAGTTAGGGTTGGATCATATATTTGATTACATTTTAAATCGTCTGTTTCTAGCAGTACATCTTTCATATTTTCACTGCTTATTCTTTTCACGTCTATGCTTTCCTTTTATTTTTTGCTTGAAGACATGTCAGGTGCCTCAGTAGTATTGCGCTGTTAAGGACAAAGGCAGCTTGACAATTGTTGTGAATTTTGTCTTTTTAACAGATCACCGGGAAAGGACGAAGTTTGAGTCTGAAAGAAATGAGTTGGAAAATGTATACAACCCAGCCTCACAGGCTGCCAGCATCTCCACTGAGCAGCAGCAGTATTCCTCTGGTGGGCAGGCTATCCCCAGCACTGTGACTGTCATTGCACCTGCTCACCACCCTGAGAGCACAACAGAGATCTGGTCTAATTACTATAGCAACCACAACCCTACCAATTCTTACAACAGAAACCCACCTCCTAAACGACGCTGCCGGGATTATGATGGTGAGTAACTCATTAATATGACTGTTGCATTTTGCTAATGGCCACCATATTTGTAGCAGCTACAACATATACTCAAGAGTAATTTTAACCAGAATCTAACCATATCTGTTAAACATGAACTTTCCACCAAGACCAGTACCCCTAATCCCAGTATATATTGCTGTACCCCTCTATATGGCACTGCAGTGCACCCATTGCATAGTGAGAGGGGTACACATACCAGAGGGTTACAATACTTTCAAATGTTTTGTTTTTTTATGTTTTAAAAAAACAAGTAAAACTAAACAAATGAGTTTCCTACGGAAACCTTTTCTTGGAGAAAGATCTTGTCTGCCAATGGCAGCCTCCTTCTTACAGTGCTAGTTTATTTGCCAGTGAGCCAGTAGTAATCCACACGGACCAATTCTGACATTTCTGGCATACGTGTTAAAATCATCTGCTTTTTATTTATTTGCTGGAAAATGATGAAGAGCCCTCCAACATCATATCATTTTTGAAAGCAGAGGCTCTGGAGAATAAAATGGTGATTGTTGCGATTTTTGTAACTTGCCTATTTGCCATTATACTGTGCCCTAGATCTATCCTCTGTCCTCAAAAGCATTGGCCTAAACAGTGGTTGGTAACTGCTTGCAAACAACAATCCAGAACCGGAAATTACAAAATCCTTTTTGATTCTGGTTTTGTTTGCTGTGTTCAGCTGGAACGACGGGTCACAGCAGTCCCAGGCCTCCTTCCGTGCCCTGTAGAAGCAATCAGGCAGCTGTAGGGCCACTCGGATCCCTTTTACAGGAAAGCCCATCGCCAGGTGCAAATTTTGATACCAGGATCGTGGCTGCAGTTGTGATCCTGGTGGAACCTTTTCAACCTGAGGACCTACGGGGTTCATTTTAAGGGCATGAAGTGGTTAATCCTTTGCTACTGAGGTTAAAGTCAGAACTCTTAAAGGGAGTTGTAAAGGTTTACTTGTTTATTTTTATAAAAAAAAAAAAAAATTGTTCTACTTAGGTAAGTAGATTTGCACAGAGCAGCCCCGAGCTTCCTCTTCTGGGGTTCTTCCTCGGCACTCCTGGCTCCTCCCCCTCATCAGGGTTCTCTCACAAAGCCGTTTTTCCATAGGGGAACTCGTGTGGGCGCATTCCTGACTCCCACTGCTGCTTCCATTGACACAGACAGCGGGAATCTGCCCCGCCCCACGCTTCCATGTCATTGGATTTGATCGACTGCAGCGGTAGACAGTGGCTGGAGCCGCTGAGCTCATGCACATCGCTGGAACGGATGGGATCAGGTAAGAAAAAGGGGGGCTCTGGGGGCAGCTGCAGCAAAGAAGGTTTTTCACCTTAATGCAGTGGTTCTCAACTCCAGTCCTCGGGACCCACCAACCAACAGGCCAGATTTTAAGTATTACCTTGGGGAGTTGCAGATTAGAATATGGCAATCACTGAGCAGCAAGTGATATCACTTGTGATGTATTTCAGCTATCTTGCAAACCTGGCCTGGTGGTGGGTCCTGAGGACTGGAGTTGAGAACCACTGCCTTAATGCATTAAGGTGACAAACCTTGAGACTTTACAACCCGTTTTAATATTCAATCTTGTCTCAGGCCAGTCATTTTCAAGTATTTAAGTTACTGAATCAATAGCCAGGCAGCATGCATTTTCAGAGCTATTAATCAGCAATGTCAACCTGCATGCATATTTTCCTTCAATTGTATTGTGATCATTAAATTACATGGTCAAAAAGAAAAAAGGGTCTATAAAGAAAAACACAATATTCTTTTTATTTTGTGTAGGGCTGAAACAACTAATCGATTAATCGACAACTAATCTATTATGAAATTAATCGATTACTGTTTTCATAAACTATTTATCGGCCAGCCGATTAGTTGGCCTGCATACAGAATGCTTTATTTGTTTACATATCAGTAAATACAGTGCAGCACACATACAGCTAAGTACATCATCCATACATGTCAGTAAGTGCCTGAGAACCTGTGAATGTGTGAGGAGCAATTCCTCATGGGACATGTAGTCCTGGGCAGGAATTGAGTGGTTCTAAAGGCAGAAGTTTTCTTTACCTTGCTATTGGGGCACTCTATACTGTACTTAACGCACAGCAAAAAGCACTGTAGAAACAGATCAAAAGCAAACTGCATAGGTGTGTACCGAGCCTTATGCTGGCCACATGGATCAATTTTCAGATGAGAATATTCATATGAAAAATCTTTGTACATTCACTGAATGAAAGACTGTTTGAAATTTTCACTTGATTTTAACATTCTGTTTTAAAATGAACGTAATTTCTGAATAAAAACCACATATACTGTCTGAAAATTCCTCTGACCAAGCAGTTTTCTATTATTTCTAAATTTTCCTGTCACCGTGGTTGAAAACGAACGTCGATTTGACCCCATTAACGGTTGGAAAATCAAACGAATGTTCTTAAAATGACATTTTATTTTGAAGGAAGACATTGTTTTTGTATGGCCAGCATATAATATAATACAGTTCTGTTTGAAAATCTGCAAAACAGTCTAACTTTTTTTTTTTTTCTTTAAAAAAAGATCTGAGTCTGATATTTACCAGATTCAACCTCTAATAGTATATACAGTATATCTCTTCTGTCTGTTATTCTCGGAGTGGATTAGAGATTTTGCTCTCTAACCATATCGTTGGTTATTTATATTTACTACTTAAATATCTATATGCAGAATAAATTGCCTTTTTTTTTAAAAAAAAAACTTTACATATTAACTAAATTATACACCACACTTTTTTTAAAATTTTTTTATAAAGGTTATTAGCCGATTAATCGAAACCATAATCGGCAAACTAATCATTTATGAATTTCTAGTGGAAAGGTACCCCTTTACCATTTAAGAAAAGGAGTAAATGTATTTCATTTAAACAAGCTCCTTCTCCAGTGCCAGGGGCATCAGCCTCCAGGCAGTCACAACGGCTTCCGCCGTCAAGTTCAAGAGGTAATCCTCAGGGACAAAAGAAAGCTACAAACAAGAAAGTAAATGTTGTCATGCCTAAGTGTCACCACTGGGGGCTGTATGAAGCGGCTCACGTGTCAATGAAGGACGCAGCTAGCTGCAAGAATTAGATGCAGGACACATTGATCATCGACACTTCGAACGCACCTTGCGGCCCCAGATTCCTCCTGTTTGAGGGTCGCTGCTCCGTCGGTTGCCCGCCAGGGCGCTTGCAGGGGACCGACGACCGGGTCGGAGATGGGGCGGCCGGGGGCGTGCGGGAGGCGGCGGTCATTCGGGCTGCCATCTCCGCGCCCTTACCACCCGCCCGACTCGGCGCAGGCTCCTTCGCTTCCCATAGTCCAGACCCCCTTCTGCCGGGGTCCCCACCCTCCCAGGAGGGCCCGTCCCCCGACCACCCATGGGGGGGACCGCGCGGCTGTCTGTGTATCTTTGCAAAGCTGAAACTTAAATGAATTGATGGAAGGGCACCACAAGGAGTGGAGCCTGCGGCTTAATTTGACTTAATGCGGGAAACCTCGCCCGGACACGGAAAGGATTGATAGCGCTTTCTCGATTCTGTGTGTGGTGGTGCATGGCCGTTCTTAGTTGGTGGAGCGATTTTGTCTGGTTAATTCCGATAACGATCGAGACTCCTCCATGCTAACTAGTTACGAGACCCCCCGGCAGTCTGCGTCCAACTTCTTAGAGGGACAAGTGGCGTTCAGCCACACGAGATCGAGCACTAACAGGTCTGTGATGCCCTTGGATGTCCGGGGCTTCAAGCGCGCTACACTGAACGGACCCGCTACACTGAACGGACCCGCGTGTGTCTACCCTTGCCTACAGGTGCTGATTCCTCCCCCCCCGGTACCACAATTAGCACCTTTCAGGGGGGAGGGGGGTGAAGATACTAGTCTACTACAGGTATTTGCACCCACTTCCTGGAATAGTCTCCCACAGGAGTCACGGCCCTTCCCGCACACCCCCCCCCCTCTGCTGTCTACTGGGAAACGCACAGGTCCCAGAAGATAGCGGGGACCACTTGGGATGCGTAGCACGACTCGCGCAAACGCAGTAGGGAACCGGGAAGTGTAGCCACAACGCTTCACTTCCTGATTCCCTCACAGAGAATGGCAGGAGCCGAGCCTTAGGCTTCGGCTGGACTCCAGGACAAGTAAGTGTCCATTTATTAAAAGTCAGCAGCTGCAGTGTTTGTAACTGCTGGCTTTTAATATTTTTTTTTTTTAGGTGGACTCCCTCTTTAAAGTTGCTGCAGTTAAAAAGCTCGTAGTTGGATCTTGGGATCCAGCTGGCCGTCCGCAGTCTGACAAGAGGTCTTGGGGGAGGAAGCCTACAAGATACTGAAGTCCTTATGAGGAGGTGCCCCCGCTTGCTCAATACGGAGAATTCTTCTGCAGTTCTCGGGGATCTGGCAGGATTGTCAAAACGAATGGGGGACTTCCTCAATAGCTCCAAGGTACAAACTGGAGTTCCAAGAGTTTCCATCTCCTCGTTTTCTCAGATCAAATTTTCCTAATGATCCAGAGAAAAAGAAGTCTTTCTCTCAAGCATTGGACCATCTTTTGGCAAAAGATCAGTGCCATAAAGGAACTGATTTAGGTGGTCGAAGCAAGAAAAAGGGTCGATGTCAAAGATGCATATCTCCATATGCTTATTTCCTCGCTCACTAGTAATATCTACTTTTCAAGTAGAAAATCTTCATTTTCAGTGTGTACCTCCTGCTCTTCCATGCCCCTCTATGCTCTTGTGTCCCTCTGTCGGCCTTCAGCAGTAATAATGGTGCTTTAAAAAACACATTCCCGTGCTGGACGCAGGCAGAATAGGAGGGAATGCATAAATCATTGAGAACCAATTCCACGGGAATACCTCCAACTTTCGATCTTGATTAATGAAAACATTCTTGGCAAATGCTTTTGTTTTGGTTAGTCTTGCGCAGATCCAAGAATTTCACCTCTAGCGGCACAATCTGAATGCTTTCAGCTTTCCCTCTTAATCATGGCCCCAGTTCCAAAAACCAACAAAGTAGAACCGGAGTCCTATTCTATTATTCCTAGCTAAAGTATTCAGGCGATCGGCCTGCTTTGAACACTCTGATTTTTTCAAAATAAACGCTTCGGGCCCCCGGGACACTCAGTCAAGAGCATCGGGGAGGCGCCGAGAGGCAGGGGCTGGGACAGGCTGTAGTTTGCCTTGCGGCGGACCGCCAGCTCGATCCCAAGATCCAACTACGAACTTTTAAACTGCAACAACATTAATATACGCTATTGGAGCTGGAATTACAGCGGCTGCTGGCACCAGACTCCGTTGGATCCCTAAGTATTTGAGTATAATCAAGAACGAAAGTCGGAGGTTCGAAGACAATCAGATACCGACCATGAAACAATGGTTTATGGTATGGAGGTTCCGACCATAAACTATGCCGACTGGCGATCTGGTAACGTTATTCCCATGACCCACCGAACAGCTTCAGGGAAACCAAAGTCTTTGGGTTCTGGGGGGAGTATGGTTGCCAAGCTGAAACTTTAAAGGTATTGACGGAAGGGCACCAACAGGAGTGGAGCCTGCCGCTTAATTTGACTCAACACGGGAAACCTCGCCCGGACACGGAAAGGATTGACAGATTGATAGCTCTTTCTCGATTCTGTGGGTGGTGGTGCATGGCCGTTCTTAGTTGGCGGAGCGATTTTTTTTTTTTTTTTTTTTTGTCTGGTTAATTCCGATAACAAACGAGACTCCTCCATGCTAACTAGTTACACGACCCCTGGGGGTCCGCGTCCAACTTGTTAGAGGGACAAGTGGCATTCAGCCACTCGAGATCGAGCAATAACAGGTCTGTGATGCCCTTAGGTGTTCAGGTCTGCACGCGTGCTACACTGAACAAGCCAGCGTGTCTACACCCTTCGCCGACAGGTGCCCGCTGACCCCCGTTCGTGATAGGGATCGGGGATTGCAGTTATTTCCCATGAACGAGGAATTCCCAGTAAGTGCGGGTCATAAGCGCGCGTTAAGTCCCTGCCCTTTGTACACACCTCCCATCGCTATTACTGATTGGATGTTTTAGTGAGGTCCTCGGATCGGCCCCACCAGGGTCGGCGACGGGCCTGGCGGAGCGCCAAGAAGACTATCAAACTTGACTATCTAGAGGAAGTAAAAGTCTTAACAAGGTTTCTGTAGGTGAACCTGCGGAAGGATCATTACCGAGACCACCGAAGGGAGGAAAAAAAAAAAACAGAAGCCGCCGTGGGCGGGAGGGGAGATGGAGGCGCCGCGCCGCATGGCTCACAGCTGCCCGGCTCCCCTCCCGATGCCAGCGGGACCCAGAGGAACGCGTTGGCTGGAGGGGGAAGCCCCAGGAGTCGAGGGATGGGAAAGACTGCTTCGGGCAGGGGGAGGTGGGAACCTGCCGGCAGGCCGAGCCGGGTACCGCACGGGCCCCCGCCGCACTTTAACGTGGGGGGGGCGGATGGAGCTCGGAAGGTTTGGAAGCCTCGAGCCCAACCAGCCTCGAGCTGGTTAGTACCTGGATGGGAGAATGCCTGGGAATACCAGGTGCCTTAGGCTTATTAATGTTACTATATCCTTTGTGAATAAGTCTGACTTCTCCGGCAGACAATACTCAAATACTTAGGGATCCAACGGAGTCTGGTGCCAGCAGCCGCGGTAATTCCAGCTCCAATAGCGTATATTAATGTTGCTGCAGTTTAAAAGTTCGTAGTTGGATCTTGGGATCGAGCTGGCGGTCCGCCGCGAGACAAACTACAGCCTGTACCAGCCCCTGCCTCTCGGCGCCTCCCCGATGCTCATGACAGTGTCCCGGGGGCCCGAAGCGTTTACTTTGAAAAAAATCAGAGTGTTCAAAGCAGGCCGGTCGACTGAATACTTTAGCTAGGAATAATAGAATAAGACTCTGGTTCTATTTTGTTGGTTTTCAAACTGGGGCCATGATTAAGAGGGACGGCTGGGGACATTCGTATTGTGCCACTAGAGGTGAAATTCTTGGACCGGTGCAAGACTAACCAAAACGAAAGCATTTGCCACGAATGTTTTCATTAATCAAGATCGAAAGTTGGAGGTATTCCTGCAGAATCGGTTTTCAATGATTTATGCATTCCCTCCTATTCTGCCTGTGTCCAGCGCGGGAATGTGTTTTTTTTTTTTAAAGCACCATTATTACTGCTGAAGGCTAACTGAGGGACACAATAGCGTAGAGGCGCATGGAAGAGCAGCGCTACACACTGAAAATGAAGATTTTCTACTTGAAAAGTAGATATTACTAGTGAGCGAGGAATTAAGCATATGGAGGTATGCATCTTTTGACGTCAATTGACGCCAGAAGTTCTCCTCCTTGTAGGATGGAGATAACTGATTGGATTGACTTCATGCAAAAAAAGTGGTTATATTCAGGAATTTAATTTAAATTTTTGAGATCCAGAACGTCCATTTGGATTTAACCAAACCCCAACCTCTGCTCTTACATGGGGCCCACCACGAACACTTTTTCTTGCTTCGACCACCTAAATCAGTTCCTTTTATGGCACTGATCTTTTGCCAAAAGATGGTCCAATGCTTGAGAGACTTCTTTTTCTCTGGATCCTTAGGAACGTTTGATCTGAGAAAACGAGGAGATGGAAACTCTTGGAACTCCAGTCTGTACCTTGGAGTTATTGAGGAAGTCCCCCATTTGTCTTGACACTCCTTCTGCCAGATCCCCGAGAACTGCAGAAGAATTCTCCTTATTGAGCAAGTGGGGGCACCTCCTCATAAGGAGGCTTCAGTATCTTGTAGGTTTCCTCCCCCAAGACCTCTTTTGTCCCTGGGGTTAACCCTGAGAATTACCTTTTGAACCTGACGCCGGAATCCGTCGTGACTGCCTGGAGGCTGATGCCCCTGGCACAGAAGAAAGAGCTTTGAAACGAAAATACATTTATCCGTTCATTTAAATGGCAAAAGGGGTACTTTTTCACTAGAAATTCTTTGGATATATTATCAAAAATATCCCCAGATAGCTGTTTCACTGTAAAAAGGAAGACTAGCCAGGAGCTTCTTGAATGACGCTTAGCGGAGGGTGCAAGCCCTAAAGGATAGAATCTGTCATAGCAACTATTGCAAACATAAAGCTGCCTGCTGAGCAGGATAACCTTGAACACCTGTTTAAACTGATCTCTCAACATTAAGCAATTACTGTCAACGCAGGCTGAGACACTCAGTCTGCCAGAAAAAAAGTGTTTGTTTTTTTTTATTTTTTTTATAGGAATTCCAACCTTTCATCCATTGGATCCCTAAGTATTTGAGTATTGTCTGCCGTACAAGTCAGACTTATTCACAAAGGATATAGTAGCATTAATTGCCAGTATACTCCACTTACTAAACTTTTTTTTTTTAGAAAAAAAAAAAAAAACCTTTCACGCGTGAGCGCAGGCCTCTGATTCTGCAGGATCGTCATGTGAGGGGGAAAAAATGGTGAGGAGAGGGCCTGGAATCCGCCAAGTAGAATGGCGTGCCGATCCTTTTTTTTTTTTTTTTTTTTTTTCGTTTTTCTCCTGACGCTCTTCCTCGTGAAGAGGGGGAGAAAACAGACACCTCAGAAGAGGGGAAGTCGGCCTTTTTTCTAAGCTTTTTACCAGGTCGATCTTCGGGCCTCTGCTGCAAACTATGGTCACGGTACTTCTACAAGCTGTCAACTGAGAGTTCTGGGTCAACTGACCCTTGGTTTTTGTGGGCCTGTTTGCTATGTTAGATATATGGGGTAAATCCGCGCAGTGGTTGAGTGTAGTTAGGATATGGGGCTGCTGCCTCTACAGATACAATACCACCTAAGTGGAGTGTATTAGAATTTGGTAAAAAGCAGGAGTAGTTATGGCGCTGCTCTTGTGGGGTTAGAAAAAAAAATTTTCTATTAGTGGACAATTCCACTATATATTACCTGGTGTACATAACTCCTATAGATCTAGAGTATTATTCTTAAAAATTATATTTATGAGCGAAAAAAAAAACAAAAACAAAAAAAACAAACCTATATGTACCAAAATAACGTGAGAGTTTTAGATCTGGAATCTGTAACTGGTACTCTGTTACTAATAATCACATTGTAATAAAAGTGAAATATCAACATGAAATTATTTACACAAAGTGCATTTGTGCTAAACCAGTGCTATAAATGTCATAAAGTGACTGCTGCTGAATCATACAGAATCATACAAAATGTCCAGTGCTATGAATTCCATAAAGTGACTGGTGCTAGATCATACTAAATATCCAATATAAAAGGTGACTGATGTGTTTTTAACCAGTAATCTTGGATAGGAAAAGTTCCATTAATGAAAAAAAAAAAAGTTCTTTTTGGAGTATTTTAGGATGTTCAATCTCTGAGAAACAGATTTCTGTGGGAAAACTTCTTATCCAGGTGCTGGCTTTTTAATTAGTGCCTTATCTGCATGCTCTGATACTGCTTGCACTCACCGGATTTTCTTTCCCCTGCAGGGGTGCAGGCAGTCACAGTATCTGCCACTGTGTAGCAATCATAGATGTCTCCAAACTTTACTTTCCATGTTGTTTTGATGTATTACATATAAAAGAAAGGAGGGATACCCATAGCGTAAAACTGTATAGGAACTTTTATTAAAGCTTAATAACACTGTGGTACTCACATTTTCATTGATGAAAAAGATATCAAAATCGCTTTGCTAGAGGGGCTGCAAGACGTCCGTAAGCCCGCCCTATACGCGTTTCGTCATCAGACTTCTACTGAGGTCCCAGTAGAAGTCTGATGACGAAACGCGCGTAGGGCGGGATTACGGACGTCTTGCAGCACCTCTAGCAAAGCGATTTTGATATCTTTTTCATGCTTGTTTTTTATCATTGAAAATGTGAGTACCACAGTGTTATTAAGCTTTAATAAAAGTTCCTATACGGTTTTACGCTATGGGTATCCCTCCTTTCTTTTATATGTAACGCATCAAAACAACACGGAAAGTAAAGTTTGGAGACATCTATGATTGTTACACAGTGGCAGATACTGTGACTGCCTGCACCCCTGCAGGGGAAAGAAAATCCGGTAAGTGCAAGCAGTATCATAGCATGCAGATAAGGCACTAATTAAAAAGCCAGCACCTGGATAAGAAGTTTTCCCACAGAAATCTGTTTCTCAGAGATTGAACATCCTAAAATACTCCAAAAAGAACTTTTTTTTTTTTTTCATTAATGGAACTTTTCCTATCCAAGATTACTGGTTAAAAACACATCAGTCACCTTTTATATTGGATATTTAAGCCCGGTTCACACACGGGCGGCACGACTTGCAGGTCGCCTCAGCGAGGCGACCTGCAAACGACTGCCGGGGCGACTTGCGAGACGACTTCTGCATAGAAGTCTATGCAAGTCGCCCCCAAAGTAATACAGGAACCTTTTTCTAAGTCGGAGCGACTTGCGTCGCTCCGATTAGAACGGTTCCATAGCACAGAACGGGAGGCGACTTGTCAGGCGACTAGGTCGCCTGACAAGTCGCCCCAGTGTGAACCGAGCCTTAGTATGATCTAGCACCAGTCACTTTATGGAATTCATAGCACTGGACATTTTGTATGATTCTGTATGATTTAGCAGCAGTCACTTTATGACATTTATAGCACTGGTTTAGCACAAATGCACTTTGTGGAAATAATTTCATGTTGATATTTCACTTTTATTACAATGTGATTATTAGTAACCGAGTACCAGTCACAGATTCCAGATCTAAAACACTCACGTTATTTTGGTACACATGTTTTTTTTTTGTTTTTTTTCGCTGATAAATATAATTTTTAGGAATAATTCTCTAGATCTATAGGAGTTATGTACACCAGGTAATGGAATTGTCCACTAATAGAAAAAAAAAACCATTTCTAACCCCACAAGGGCAGCGCCATAACTACTCCTGTTTGCTATGTTGTTGCCCAATTCTCAATTTATTGCTTGGGGATCTTCCATGGTCTGACTTCCTGTTCTGTATGAGTAACATAATGGAAATTTTCACTTACCTGTAAATTCCATATCTTGCAGTGCAGTAAAAGACAGTAAATGTCCCTCCCCTCTGTCCTCTGCTTCTTGTTTACTACAAAACTGGCATCCCACAGAATGTGTGAGGTTATAGAAGGGTGTACTGGGGGCATTCCCCCCCACAAAGTTTTTGCCAATTTTCAATCTACTGAAGGTAACGGCATGTAACCCATGGTCTATGAACCCTGTCGGGTACTGTTCTGCAAATCTTGAATTTACTGGTAAATCAAAACTCCCATTTTTGGATTCACTACCACTTTCATTTCAAAGCTTTTAGATCAAGCTGGAGGTGCTGAAAATTAGACTTTGCAAATGATTATAATGGGGTACTTTTCACAGTAAACTCTTCATGAGTTGTGAAAAAGAAACTCTGAATGTGACAAATGTGTGTACTTTTTCTAGTTAAGCATTTATTTTGTTTTATAACCAGCTTCTCAGGTGAGTTCTAATGACATTTCCTGGTGTGTTTAACTGTTAATTTTTTTAGATATATCATCTTTTTTTTTTTTCTCTTTTCACAGAACGAGGGTTCTGCGTTCTTGGTGACCTTTGCCAGTTTGATCATGGAAATGATCCCTTGGTGGTCGATGAGGTTTCCTTACCCAGTATGATTCCTTTCCCACCACCCCCTGGACTGCCGCCCCCTGGTATTTTGTTGCCTCCTATCCCTGCGCCAGCTCATAATATGAGAATGCCAGTTCCTAGGCCACTTACCCAGCCCCCTCCCACTGTCCATTCTGCTCCAAGTAAGTAGGCTTCTATGTAAATCAGATGTCTGTATATTTAACTATATGTTTATACTTTAGACTTTGTAAGCTGACCATACACATTAGGCCTTATGCACGCTAGCAAGTAGGCCCATGTGCTTTACATCCCGGCATTTTTGGGTCCCCAGGAAGGCATAAGTGCAGCGTCCAGCCCTGCTGCAAACATCCCATCAAAAATGTATGTTACAGGGGTCCAGCCACTGTTTATTTCAGCCTGTCCTACATTTTGGCGCGTTGCTGGCAGCTGGACTGGACGCTGCACCTTTTTCCTTGCAGGATCCCATGAACGCCATTATATGATGTACACAGGCTTGAACACTAGTGTGCATATGAGGCCTTACAATCTCTGTACAGTCAACTTTTAGACCTATCAGAAATTTGAAATCTGGAAAAAACTCATGCTGCTGTCTAAATGCAAGAGCCATGTGCTTTCTTGAATCTTGCTGTCCTTTTTAAGTATTTCCTCTCAAATGTGTGCAGTAGGAAACAACTCCTGCACTTTGCCTCTGTGAAGGAGTTTAGTAACAAAGACTAGTCACTGCTGCTCTCTTTGCTTGTGCAGAGTGACTGGGCTTATATACAACCCCCTTCAAGCAGCCTGAAGTGTGAGGACCTGATCAATACCCACAGCTCTGTTCCCTGCACAGGTTATGGGCATGACAGTGGTGTCACTGCTACTTTTACAAGGGGATAACTGAGCTTACAAATGCATTTGATGTACACAAAGTGAGTTTACATCCTTTGTGGCTGTCAAGGAATATATTTTAATAAAGTATTTAATGATCAGAGTTCAGCATTAACATCCATTCAGTTTGCTTTGTATACCACCTGTCACTACATAGCTGTTGGTAAATTGTAAGATGATTGTAATTTGTATTATCAGATTTGAGGTGAACTTGGTAAACGGCAATTCTTAATTTTAAAATGTCTGCATTCCTATTTTCTGTATTTTTCTAATGCAATTAAGATGATTTAAAAAAAGAAAACTTAAGCCTTGCATGAAGTTCAGTCAGATCAGTGAAACTGTAGGTAGGTTACCTCTGAAGTGAAGTGCTCCTAGGATTTTATTTTTTTTTTCCCTTTCCAGTACAGTTGGACTAAAAAGATGGGCGAGGAAGCATCAAAGAAAAATAGAGAAGAGAGCGAATGGCAAAGTCTATGCTAGTATCGTGCCACGTCCAGTGTTCAAGAAAAAGAGAGGGTTCCCCTAAGCAGACTTTTAAGGCAACTGGTAGTATCACAAAATATACATATCAAAACGGAATGTAATATTGATTTGTCTAAACATAGTCAGCTATTATCACCGTGCTGAAGGGTATATGAGAACCTCCTTACACCCGGGCTGTGCTAAAGGGTATATAAGAGAACCTCCTTACACCCCACTGGGTGTAAGGAGGTTCTCTTACAGTATATACCCTTCAGCATGGTGATAATAGCGAATTATGTTTAGACAAATCAATATTTCATTCCGTTATGATATTTTATATATAATAAAAAATGTACATCTCAATAAAATCTTTTTCTACTACTATTCCTGCATTTTTATACATGTGATACTACTAGTTGCCTTAAAAGTCCGCTTAGGGGAAACCTCTCTTTTTGCATCAGAGAAAAATAGTGACAAAATAAAAACAAATAGGATTTTTCTTCTCACCGTAAAATCCTTTGAGGGAGATATACTGTCAAGCTATACTGCCTTCTATAGTGGGATTGGACATGGGCAAAGGAAACACCCAAAAAAACTATAGACCAGCCCAAGATAATCCCTCCTCAACATGCTTCAGTTTGTAGCAAGCAGTACAGGAGTGTCCTTATCAATGGAGATGGATGGGGCCTGTGTCCTTGAGTGATTTGGCTATATATACTAAAAGTTTAAGCATATTTCCATCCTATAGAAACCGTGAACCCACCAGATTTCAGGTTTGAACATGTAATCTGTTCCCAGTGCTGCAGCCACAGCCTGCTGCCCACGCAGCCATGTCATTCATACACAGAACTCTGTGTGTGAATGAACTACAAGTCCTACAAGCTGACGGCTTGTAGTTCCTAATGAACTATCATGGCGCTGTGGTAGTTTGAGTCTTCCTGTCAGCGAGTATCAGCTTATCTGTACAGGATGTACGGGCAATCAGATACTGACAGTGTGCTGGAGACCTGCATGGCATCGGGGATCTCCTGATCACTGGTGCAATGCTTTACAGGCTCCTAATACAAAAAATAATAAATGCACACTTTTTTTTTTTGTCTTGAAAAAAGATGTGCATTTATTAATTTTTGTACAAAGGTGTACTTATCCTTTTTATTTTTTTAAATTGCAGAAATGAAGTAAGACCATTAATAACAAAGGAGTGTTAAGTAAAATCTGAAGACTGGGAAAGCTTATGTGGAACTTAGTGTGTATAACTTGGTGTGTAGGTCACAATTAAGAGTGTATCAATTGTAATGAAATTTCTCAACTGGAGAAGAATTATATGAAAATAAAAGTATTTTTTCTTTTAAATATGCAGGGCTTCCAATAACGCATTCTGGCTTGCTAAACAACCGTGAACAACCCAGGACAAGTACTGTGCCCAGTCTTGCACCGGTAGGAGGAAGGCTGCCTCCTCCCTTACCTCCTCAGAATCTGCTCTACTCCGTGTCAGAACGTAAGCATAACTCACTACTCCCTTTTCACATGCCCAGCAAACTAATACATCATCTTTATACATCGTTGGTACACATCGGGACTTGTAGAGTACAGGGCCATCCAGTAACATGCAGAGCACCTTCCTTTTCCTCTAACCTGGAGGGCTCGTTCCATTCAGTTTAACTGTCCTGCCTAATGGGTGCAGGGCACATACTCATTCATTTTTAAATCAATATCTGCGGGTGGTAGGAACAGAATACACAGGATGGAAAGGTTTGGTTTAAAAAAGGAAATTAGAAAGAGAACAGTGATGGCAAACCTTGGCACCCCAGATGTTTTGGAACTACATTTCCCATATTGCTCATGCACTCTGCAGTGTAGTTGAGCATCATGGGAAATGTAGTTCCAAAACATCTGGGGTGCCAAGGTTCGCCATCACTGCCCTAGAACCACTGAAATGTGTTGTGTCAGATATTTGCAGTGCATGAAAGTTGCAAAGTCATCTTTTACAAGTTTTAATATAATATAAAATTTCTTAATCGTACATCACAGGGCATCCAGGACTTCATATTCATGACTACTTGAGTTATGCTGTCACCTTTAGGTGAATGGGCACTGGCATCCCTGCCTGGGTATAACTCCTCCAAGCCCAGTTTTTAACTAGTGTAATTGGATGATGGATGTAACTACAGATGTGTCTGTGAAGATTTCTTTCATGGGCTTTGGTTCTTAAAATTAAACCTAATTAAACCCAGTAATATGAAATTGGTCACACACACACACACACACACACACACACACACACACACACACACACACACACACACACACACTGCCCACAGCTTATAAATCTTAATACTGCCACTGTATACCTTTTTTGGCTGATCTGTATACCACAATTGCATGATAAACTGCAGAGTTTCTCCAGTGCTGAGATTTCAGGTGGGTGGAGATTTTCCCTGCAGCCCGTATACACGCCCACATGTGTGATGCCAATATCATTTGACCTGGCTATCTCTGAGAACAAGTAACTGTTCTCTCCAGTATAAAAGATACAAATGAGCATGTGCAGGTTGGCTATTGTCTGTTAGCTGGCTCTCCCAAGCTAGACATTGCAGGAGAGGGAAGATTTGTGCATACAGGCTAAAACAGCCTTTTTACACAATGCAGAGGATTAACCCCTTAAGTTCCACAGTGAATATAACAAGCATGCTATGCTACACATATAGACAGATTTTACTGTTGTGCGTTTAGTAACACTTTAATGCCATATTCCTAACACCCCTGGTGGGGCAGAGGAGGGCATTATCTGGATTGGTCCCTGTGGCAAGAAGGCCAGGAGGGGGTTGTAAATGAACCACAAGGTGGGCTCCCAAATCCCTTTTTCAAGTAGTAGTAAGCTCTGAAATGGCTACCCGAAGGGTAACACGAGTTCTGGCCCTTATCTGGTCATTCCATTGTCTCAGGGACACAATTCTCTGTTTCAGTTGTGTTGAGTTTTCTGCAGCCATTTCAGAGATCAGCTTTCAGGAGTTCACTGGCTTGGAACGACTAGAACACCAATCTGGATGCTCCACATCTCCTCCTTCCCTTTTGGGGGAGGATCAGACCTTGGAAGAACATCCTCAGGATGAAGAAGTGAAAGTTGTCGAGGATTCTGAATCCTCTGTAGGGGAGTCTTACTAGTGAATGTGGTGCATGGTAAAAAGAAATGACTACTTCAGGAATCCTCCTCTCCAAAGGTCGCTGGTTTTAGGTCATGGAGGCTGCCAAAATATCCCAACTGTTTTTTGTTGTGCCCTCACTTTTAGAAAGTGATGTATACCCAGAGAAGGTGTTTTTACTTCCAACGCAATTTGCTTTAGCAGTACCCCATGGAGTTGGACTACAAGAAATGGGATCCTCTGGCTGTTGATACGATTAAACAAGACCCTGAAGGTCCTGGTGGATGAGGTTCCAGTCTTTTGAAGTTGCCACGAATAACGGTTAAAGGCCTTCTATAAGATGTCCTCCTCCCTAGTAGGAACAGCTCTGCAGACAGCTGTGGCTGCAGTGGGAGGTTGCCATGCCCTTAAGGATTGGACAAAGTGTATGTTCCTTTTTCAGAGATTCGGATTCAGGGGATCCTGCTATATGACAGTTCCTGGAGGATTTATAGTGAGCTTTGAGTTTCTCAGTGGATACTTTTAGATAATTGTATGGAAAATAGTGTAAAAAAACGCGCTATAAGAACCAAACTAAATTAAACTAAATTGAAAAAGTGGTAGCAAGATTGACACCCAACCAACATTTAGGGAGCAGCAATGAAAATGTACAACATCAATACACATGCAAATAGGAAAAAGTATAAAAAATATCATCTGGTGTCTGCTTGCCGTCTCATGGAGCCGGGGTTCATTACAACACATGTCTTCCCTGATCCTCTGTGATGGGGGATTATGGTATTCCGGTAAGGGCACATTCTTGCTGACTTGTAGTGGTGGATCTCATTTACTATTGGGAAACAGGAATCGACTCACCGATTTATGCTATTTTGATGGACTTTTTAATTTTTATTTTCACTGGTGCTCACTACACTATATCGTTCATTGATCACTGATCGTTTGCCATTTAATGTTTATCGATCATTGGATATTTTTTATTGTTCACGTCATATATTAATTCACCATTGTACCTTATTACCTGTATGCTACTATCATCATGCAGGTTTTTATATATATTTTTTCACAGCATCATATCTCTTAAGGGTAGCGCGATTTTTTTATACTTTGTAGCGCAATTTTTTTTATACTTTTTACTTTTAGATAAATACACACAACAGCTTTCACAAGTGAGCATCAATTCTTTCTAATTGAAAAGGATCTTATGGCTTGTGTTAGGTTGGAGGAACGTTTCTGCACAAAACCGATAGAGAGGCTCCCCTTTTGAGAGCGATTGCTTTTGGTCCGACTCTGAATGCCTACATCTGATTGGTGATTGGGGTTAAAAGAACACTCTAACAAAGAAGGTAAAAGTGACACTTTCAGAATCCAAGAAGAGTTCCTTTCATAAGCAACAAACCTTGGGCTTTAAGTAAAACCCTATGTCACAATTTCAGAAGAAGAAATTGACCCCCAAGTCTTTCAGATCCAGAGGCAAGTCCTCCTCACAGCGCAGGGGTGCCCCTGACTTGTGCAGGTAGACATACATCTATTCGCCTTTGGGGTGGCCTGCACTCAAGAAGCGGCAGAGGCTACAAGTTGGAGTTTTGCTGTTTTTTCCCATCCACACTTTATGCTCTCGGATAGCTACAAAAAAAAAAAAGTGTTTTTTCTTGGAATGGCTGCTGTCTGTGACCATGCTCACATACCAGAGTATGTACCAAAAGGGGAGAGCGCTCACAGCTTTTATTTTAAGCTGTTTCAACACAGATTTCTGGCCTAACCAATGGTTTCTGCGATTCTCAATAGAGGCTTATCTCTACCAGTTTGTGGCGTTGCCCTTAGATTGTCTGTCCCCCCCCATGTTTACCAAGGTGTTGGCTCCTGTCAGCCTCTGACATTTGATGTCAGAGGCTGACATCAAATGTTCAACAAGACTGTCCAGGTCCTGAAAAGGTTTGGTTGGGTGCTGAACCTTTAGAAGTCAGCCATGGTTCTGATGCAACGTATGGAGTACTTGGGCTTAGTACTTGATATGGCACAGGCATAGTTATTTCCATGGTAGAAATGCCTCCTCTTCAACCCCAGATGGGGTTCCTGAAGTTGTTTGAAATGCCAATGATTCGGGCCTGCATGAAGGTGCTAGGGAAGAAGATAGTTGCCTTTGATACAGTCTCCTATGGCCAGTTCTACTCCAGTGGTCTTCAGCTCAGTATCCTGATGATATTGGACAAATGTCGGGAGTCCTTGCATCTTCCAAGCTCTCTGACTCCCAAGACCAGGACAGTTGTAGAATAGTGGATATTCACGCAGATCATGGATATTGAGAAATCCTTCCTTCCAATTAATTGTAGTCTTGACGATGGATTCCAGGCTGAGCAGGCATTTTGGACAACCTCTTGGTTCAGGGAACATGATTTACAGAGGAGCAGAAGTTGCTAATTCGCATTCTGGAACTTACAGTAATTTTGACTTTTTTTTTTTTTTCTCCTACACTGGTCTGTCTACCTTTGGGAACTCCCTTTTCGGGGGGGCATTCAGAAAATGCCATGGCTGTGGCATACATCAATCTGGGGAGGACAAGAAGTTGTGCCACTTAAGAATAAGCAGACCTAATCTTGGGCAGAACTTCACAATCCTGTCCCCTCCACCATGCACATTCCTGTGTGAAAAAATAGCAGGTGGAGTCATCAAAAGCTGAATCCAGGAGAATGAACGCTTTACCCGGAGGTGTTCAGAGATTTGTCTGTAGTGTGGGGAGGCCAGATGAGGATCTGTTAGTGTCCAGATTCAACAACAAACTGCATAGGCTTGTGTCCCAAAGCAGAAATTCTCATGCGTCTGCGGTACATCCTCCGATGACTCTTTGGGATTAGTTTTCCCAGTCTGCTGTATGTCTCTGAATTGAAAAAAATGTTTTTTTTTTTTGTTTTTTTTTAATAATAAACATGTTATACTTACCTCCACTGTGCAGCTCGTTTTGCACAGAGTGGCCCCGAACATGGTCTTCTGGGGTCCCTCGGCGGCTATCTCGGCTCCCCCCTGCAAGGACTCAATACCTTCTTGCGAGCTCCCTCGCATGGTGTTGAGTGCTTGCGTGCACGCTCCATGGCCGCTCACTGTATCACTCGGCCCCACCCCCCGGCGCGCCACGTCATTGGATGTGATTGACAGCAGCGCGAGCCAATGGCTGCGCTGCTTTCAATCCATCCACTGTAACCAATCAACGGCCATGCTGAGCGGCAAAGAGGATGTCAGGGGCCAACGCGGGACTTTCGAGGGGTCAGGTAAGTAAAACGGGTGGGGGGGTCTTGTGGGGCCGGTATTGTCGGATGTTTTTTCACCATAATGCATAGAATGCATTAAGGTGAAAAAACTTTTACCTTTACAACCCCTTTAACTGTTGTTCCTGAGAGTACATTTATGGGGCTTGTTTTGTGGGACTCGGATGTCTGATTTTAAAGAGGAGTTCCACCCAGGGGGGCCGTCAAAAAAAAATAAAATAAAAGTCAGCAGCTACAAATACTGCAGCTGCTGACCTTAAATTGGACACTTACCTGTCCCTGGGTCCAGCGATGCGGGGGATCGAAGCCCCGCTCTTCCACCCCCTCCGCTTGTCGGAGCCGGCATTTCAACTGTGGGCACCGGGCTGTGGCTTCACAGCCTGGCACCCACTGCGCATGCGCGAGCGGCGCCGCGCGCCGTGATTGGCCGCTCAATCACCTGGGACCTGTAATGGGTCCCAGATGATTGACAGGAGGGAGGGAGCAGAGCGGAGCCCTTCCTGTGCCTGGGGGGAAGTGATGTCACCAGCCCAGGCAAAGAAACAGGCAGACTACGAGGGACCACCTAGCAACAGGCATTTAGAGGTAAGTGAAAAAAAAAATATCCAAATTTTTTTTGTTTTTGTTTTTAGAATTTTTACAGGTATTTTTGTTTTTTGGGTGGAACCCCACTTTAAGTACCATCGGCCTTGTCAGTTCTGTTTTGAGACCTATTGCGTCTCATTTCTTGGTAAAAATTATTTGTGCAGGTTGTCATCCAAAGAAAATTAGGTTTACCTGTGAAGTCCTTTTCTTGGAGTACGTCACATGACGTATATCCTTTCCCTATTGCCTGTTCCTCATTGCTGTCTACCAAACTGAGGCTTTCCTGAGATGAGAAGGGTCATGCCTGGGTGGGGGTTCCTGCTTTTTTTTTTTTTTGGGGGGGGGGGGGCAGTGTCCATTCACCTACAGGTCCTGTGGTGCACTTCAAGAAAATTAATTTACAGGATTTCTTCTTGTCAAATATAAGCATCATCTGCAGACAATACATGCACGTGCATACCTGCATATCTACTTTTTTATAACAGTGCATTTTTTGTGTCACATGACTCCTGAAAATTGTTTTATATATATAGATAGATATAGAGATATAAAGAGATAGATATATCTATCCACCTTTTTTAATTGTACACTTTTTAATGTCTAATCTTCTGTAGGAACTGTTTTGCATTTTCTTACAAAGTTTAAAAAATGCATGACCTAGCTAATAGACCTATTAAAATAAAATGACTCTGCTTAGCATCCTTCTTCTTTTTTTTTTTTTTTGTCCTTTTTTTGTTGGATTTATGATTGTATGCTTTTAATTCCCCCCCCCAGATACATATGAACCTGATGGGTACAACCCTGAGTCTCCAAGTCTTACTGGCACAGGTAGAACTGGGTATCGGCCATTTTATACACGTCCACAGCAGCAAAGGTCAAATCTGATAGGTTTGACATCGGGCGACATGGATACTCCACCAAGAGGTTAGTGGCTTTTTGTCAACTAGTTATTGCATATGAGCTACACTTTATGATATTTTATGATTAAGGTGTACAATATAAGCAAATACTGTATAGGGTATACAAAAAGATTCATTCCACCTTCCAAAGTGGTATTAAAGCTTTGTTTAAAAAAAAAAAAAATCGCAAACATGTTCTACTTACCTGCTTTGTGTAGTTGTTTTACACAGAGTAGCTCCAATCCTATTCTTTTTGGGTCCTCCGCTGGTCCTCCTGGCTCCTCCCCCTCCCCATCGGTCAGTGCCCCTCAGAGAAAGCTGCTTGCCCTACTGGTAACGCCACAGCTCGTCCCCCCCGCTCTCTCCTCATTGGCTCACTGGCTGTGATTGATAGCCAATGAGGAAGGAGAGTCCCGGGACAGCCGAGGTTATGAACATTGCTGGATTGGAGGAAGCTCCAGGTAAAAAGCCTTCAGCCTTTAGAACCACTTTAAGTATATGTGTGGGAAAAATCTAGGAAAAATATTTAGCACAGCTCTCCAGTGATTTATACGTCAGACCCTGCCTACATCTCCTAACGTCTGTGTTTGAGTCCCAAGATTCTAGAGGTTGATTTTACAAATCTGTATATGTAATACAATATTAGACATGGCATGCTTTTTATAAAAAGTACATTAAAATATGATTATATTGTTACGACTGCGAGTTAAACCTTACTCCAATAAATCCAAACATGTGCTTCGTTAAAAATTTTAGTGGGATTTATAGCAAAGCATGTTTTATCTAGAATGGGCAAAGCACAGTTTTGCTTTAAAGCGGTAGTTAAATGTAAATGTGTCTTCTTAGAGCTAAAGCGCTAGTTAAGTCTGCTGCATTTTTTTCTGTTTAAGGTGTCCCCAGGTGTGTTATGCCATAATGCTAGTATGCACAGCATTTTGGCACATAATTGACAGACTTTCCTGTCAAAACGTGCCCTTCAGTGATGCAGTGTGATTTGATCCAGTGGGACCCCGTGTGTCCAGCTTCGCCCGGTCTTTCTTTCTTCCAGGTTCCATGCTTTCAGCCATTTTGAATGATTGGGCTGTGATGACGTATCGCCACGGCCCAGATTTGGGCCACAAATTTCTGTTTGGCTGCGCATGCATGGCTCAGTGTACATTGATGGCTGACAGGCAAGAGGAAGCATGTATGACAGAAGAGACCTACAGGGTCTCTTCTGTCATACCCTACCTGTCAGCAATTTTAAAAAATAAAGGATACTACTTCTTTAAAGTTGGGACACGTCACAGGAAGGCTGGGGGGCTGTTTACAAAGCGCAGTGTGCTGGGAAGCCCACTGTGAAGCTGCAAGGAGTCACAGCTGGCCTCCCACACTAAAGATGCCGGAGACCTGTGTTAATAAATAAAAAAGCCTGAAAAGCTTAAGAAAAATGCTGCCCTTTAAAATCAATGAACGTGTTTACACTGGGATGGGGAGTTCTGTTATGATGAAAAAAAAATCCTGTTTGCAGCATCTTTGAAGCATGTTTAGGGAGCTAAAAAAAGCATTAAAAACACGCCTTTCTATTTAAAAACAATGGAATCGCGGTAAAAATGCTTCCAATGCATTTTTAGTGCGTTTTTTGAGTCACCTGTCCTTTAAAAACCACACAGCAAAACACGTGTGTTTTTGCAGCGAATAAGTGTGAAAGTGCCCTAAAGGTCTACTACCACTCCCTTTTATAGATCTCTTCTCGGGCGAGATTATTATTGTGCTTTATTTTTTTTATTTTTTTTTAATGCAGTTGTAACGCTACCTGGATTTTTGAGGCACTTTGTTTCCTCCAGGAATGTGATATGGCTCTTCCTGACCATCTAGCTTCTTTGTTACATTTATGTACTGTCCTTAAAAACAACTCACATTCTGTAATAATTGTAGAAATGCATTTTGTCCAACTCTTATCTGTATAAGTAGTTCCTTTTTATGCTATTTTTACATCATTTTTCATTTTTATAGCTGCTAATATTGTCATCCAGACTGAACCACCTCCTGCTGCTCCTGAAAATAGTAATCTAAACCGAGTGGTGGTGGAACCAGACAGAAAGAGACCACTTGGAAACATGAATGATGGCCCTTTTGTTAAGAAACCTTGGACAGACAAGTAAGATCCTTGAACCTTTCTTTTACCTGGAATTCATCAAGCATGGCAGTTTTATATGTCTATATTCGTGTATAGAATCATTGATTATAAAAAAAATATTATAATAATTATTATTATAAAATTGCATTAAAAAAACAGCTCTCGGCGGTTGCACCAGGGAGCTGATCTGTTTGGGATACAAAATGTATTCCCACAGCCAAGAATATGGACTATATTTTAACATGATTATGTCACTAATGAGTCACCATCTTTTGTTCAGGGAGTAGATTCGAAATTTGGATGTTTCCTGAATACAGGTGTTTCCAGCCTAGGCTACATCCACTTTATTGATGCTAGATATGAGGAAGTTTTTATGTCCTAAAACATATTTTGGCTTATTCATACCAATGTAAGACTGTCTGCATAATGTAGTTTTTATTCTAAAGTTGTTTTATATACAAAGGTGCTTTGATGTTTCTTTTTTGCGTTACAATTCCTCTATGGAGTGGCTTGGCCACTATCACAACATCATCTTCTGATTGTTGTTTTTCATCAAGGCACATAATCATATCTTGCAGTCTCATATAGGAGATAAGCTAATACAATTGCTCAAAGCTGCTCTTCAAAACTATGCTTTTTTATCTAGTTTTTATAGCTGTAGTGTGTGATGGTGTTTTTGTTTTGTTTTTAGATTGACTTATTTTAAATATTTTAAGTCTTAAAACCTTTTTTTGTTTCTTGTGTATGGTTTCTAAAAATACTTTATATTTACACAAGAGCAGACCTATTTGCTCGTTCCATATGCAGGCTCTTCTTAATAGGGCTCTGTAGCAGTGGCATGTGTTACTGCTTCTTTGTCTTGGTACAGATCTATTAAGCCTAATTTGAATGAAAACAAGTATATCTAAACTTGAGAACAAAAATTTAGTATATTGCAACTTACCAGTACATGGATGGGGTGGCTGCATTTGTTTTCTTTTTTCAGGCCCCCCTTTCTTTATTCTCATCTAGTGATCCCATCAGTAACACACTTTCTGTTTTAGGGTGAAAACGCTCACTCACCATACAGTAACAGTATTGTTACTCTAGGACAAAAGTGTGTTAAGGCTGTGGAACACCTCCCACTTTCATCTCCATATCATGGAGAGAGGGTTTTGTAGTTCTCGGAGCTTAACTGGGCAGCGCTGATAACATTGCTTGAGCGAACATTGCAGAGCACACAGGACAGCACTGGATTTCTAAAAAGGGTCAACCACTATTTTTTGCTTTTATTGAACTATTTAAACAGTTTCAGTGGTATATTTAAAGCGGAGTATCACTAAAAAAAAAAATTTAGATGTCAGCAGCTGCAAATACTGCAGCTGCTGACTTTTAAAATAAGGACACTTACCTGTCCCAGGGTCCAGCGATGTCGGCACCCGAGACCGAGCCGTCCCTCGATCCTCGGGTGCTGCCGCCGCCATTCACACTGAGGGGATCAGGAAGTGAAGCGTTGCCGCTTCACTGCCCGGTTCCCTACTGCGCATGCGCGAGTCGCGCTGCGCGTCTACACTGGTCCCCGTTGTGTTGTGGGAACTGTGTATTTCCCACAACACAACGGGGGTGGGCGGGGAGTCTGCGGCTAGCTGCGGCTAGCTATACCCGGAAGTGGGTGCAGATACCTGTATTATACAGGTATCTGCACCCCCCTCCCCCCTGAAAGGTGCCAATTGTGACACCGGAGGGGGGGAGGAATCCGATGAGCGGAAGTTCCACTTTAGGGTGGAACTCCGCTTTAACAGACCAAAAGGGAGCAAAAATAAATTTCTATTTTTAGGGTTTACGTATATTTAAAGTGGTATTAAACCCAGAAGCAATTATTTTATTATATTGAAACTTACCAATTCTTAGATGTGGTGTCTGCATTATTATTATTTTTTCTTTCCTTTATTTTCATCTGGTGATCATGTCAGTAATGCCTGGTACATACGATGAGATTATAGGACGAATGATTGTCCGCTTGCTTTTTTTTTTTTTTGCATGCTAATCGCAGATCGATCCTGAAGAGTTTACTAAAGTCACAAAAATTCTCGTACGACAGAATTAAAATTCGGAAGTGATGTAACGTGTTGTAGCGTATTTTGTATTGCATTTTTTTAACAACAACTGTACTGATTAAACAAAACATACGACCTGGCATTGTACAAAAAGTATTTTCGTGCATGTCCGATCTGATATCAGATGAACTGTGATGATCGGCTCTCGAAAGCTGTGTACTAATGATCGCTCCGAAAGCAATATTTTTCGTACAATTTTTTTTGATCGTGTGTATGGGGCTTAAATCTCTTGTTGAGAACGAGCTCCCCTGCAAATGTATCAGTTTACAAGGATGAGACCCATCATTTATCACTGATACGGGTGCGTACAATGGTCCCCTTTTATTTATGGAAAACCTTTATCCCAAAAGGAAAAAACAAAAACAAAGTGTGAGCTGGAGTTTTGCTGCAATTTGTTAGTGTTTCTAAATCTGCTAGTACATCTTGCATCCCCCCCTTCCAGACTGAAAATACTGCTGTCCAAGGGTGCCCATGTGCTCCTTCATCCAGAGTGGGGGCCCTCTAATACAGGAGGTGTGTTAATGGCCAGATCAGTGAATAGTGTGTTTCAAGTGTTAGTGCAACTGTTCGAGATTTACTGCACTGTTTCCTTAAAGTGGCAATGCACCCTCTGTTTGTTATGATGATCTTTGTTACCAGGACAGAAAGCAATGGGAAATTATAAAAATGTTACTATCATCACAGCAATAGAGGGGACATTTTCCAATGGAGACATCTTCCTCAAAAATTACCATGCCACTAGATCAGGGGTAGGCAACCTTTTGAGGGATGGAGATCTACCTGGGCAACATTGAAGAGATCAAAGATCACCAGGGTGCAGCGCCCCCCCTTTTTTAATTTAACTAGCAAGCCCCAAATAAAAAGTAAAGATAACAATAAAAACCTAGAAAAATCTACTAAAACTAATGTCCCTGTAAATATATAAACTTAGCTTACTTTTTTAAAAGTTGGCTTCAGTGAAAAACTCGGAATTCACTTGCAAGACTGATGCCAGAGTTAATCATGAAAGCAGAATATCTGGTACTGCAGGCTGATTATCTTGACTAATTTCAGGCCTGGCTATCTGCTCTGACTTCTGGCCTGTGCAAGTAGTTTGTAGAGCAGTATACAGAGGTAGGTAGGATGTAGGGCTGCGTACGGAGATCTGTAGGATGTAGGGCGGCGTACGGAGGCCGGTAGGATGTGTGGTAGGGGTCGAGAGGTCAAGGTATAGGGGAATCGGGAGGGTATGGTATGGGGGGGATCAGAGGGCTATGGTATCAGGAGAGTATGGTATTGGGGGGTGTCAGGAGGGCTTGGAGAGCAGAGAAGTTTTTTCAATGCAGGCTGGCGCAGGGAAGGTGCAGCGGTGCTGATTCCTCTCGGCAATTCTCTCTCACCATCCCACATGGTATCCGTGCATCGGGGAGGAGGGCCATTGGCGAGGGACGTGTAATAGCACTACGAAGTACTCGGGCGTGTTCGGAGAAGAGCCTGAACCCGCCCAAGCCATTCTAAAGGCTTTCCCCACCCTGCAGCCACACGTATGCAAGGGGTAGGGACTGCCTTCGCGGTCTACCTGTCGGCAATTGATTGGTTGCTGACCCCTGCACTAGATGCAGTGATTTAAACGCTGTTTTTGAAAAAAATGTAGAATGTAAATGTGAAAACTGCAATAGAATCTTCAGTGACTTAAAAAGTCTTCTGCAAATACAGGTGTGTGTTTTGTTTATTTTTTATCTTTTTTTTAAATATTGTTTGCATTCTGAGCACTAAGAATAAAGTTTTACATGTCTAATGTTAATTCCTATAGAAACAGTTAGGAAATTTTTATACTGTTTTCTGTAACCACAATATATTTTTAAAAGTTTATTTATTTTTTTTTCATACCATTCTTTACCTATGTTAATATTTTTTGTGTTTGCATTTTATTCATTAGGCAAGGAAACAACAACCACAACAAATTAGGATTTGGAAAAAAAATTCAGTACACAAATACCAAACTTGAAGTCCGAAAAATTCCTCAGGACCTAAACAACATTACCAAACTGAATGCACACTTTAGTAAATTTGGTACTATTGTTAATATACAGGTGAGACTCGTAATGAATATTTATGGAAATGGATGCTGGGCTGCATCAAGAACTGTTTGCATTTTAATTAAAGTACACACATTATAGTAGAAATTTGGCGGTCACTGTTGCTGGCCCCTCCTGAAATGCTAATTGTTTGCCTTACGCTTACACTTCTTGGCTTTCAATACTTTGAGATGCTGACCCAAAACAAGTATTTTTCTGACTTCCATTTGCTGCATGCTTGTTTTCGGTCTGTGACACAGCAGCCAGAGACAGCTGAACAACTATGTAGAAGGAGGTGAGCTTTGGAAGCCACAATATTTCCTCCTAGCTTGTATGCTTTAGAGATGAATTGTACTTCAAAATCTAAAAGGCAGGCAGGCAGAGGGCAAGGGAGCAGTTAACAGTATTGGCTGTAGTCTCACTGCAGCTAATCTTTTCCTGACTTACCATGCCTTGTTCTGTGTCTGTTTTGAAGGCGGTCATTTTGGTAGAGTCAATATCTTGCTTCCACTTGTCAGACCCTCCAGCAAGGAGAATAGTGAGCAGCATAGACATTGCCAAATCTCACTCCAAATCACCTGAGACTAGCTGTCGGAGGCAGCAGTGCCTTAGATCCCATACTGCAGATATACAGTTACAAGATTGTAGCCAAAACAGTGCCAAGGCACCCTTACATGATTTGCACTGATATTGGGGGATTTACAGACTAAAGGTACATTTTTAAAGGGTACAGCTTTGGTACAAGTAACATTCCTAAATTTTTCCTGTAACATAGTGGAATCTTCACTTTTTGAGACCAGGTCCACTTTTAACTATTTCATCAAGTTTCTATTTCCCAACTAAAGGTCGAGAGTATGTAGTATTTTCTTATGTATAGTGGAGATTAAAATGTCTAAACACCCCTGTTACAATGTCAGGTTTCTGTGATGTAAAAAAATGAGACAAAGATAAATCATTTCAGAATTTTATTCCTTTTTAATGTGACCTATAAAATTGTACAACAATCTCTGTGCACAGCCCTCTTCACATCACCCCACAGTTTTTCAATGGGATTCAAATCTGGGCTCTGGCTGGGCCATTCCGAAACTTTAATCTTCTGGTGAAGCCATTCCTTTGTTGATTTGGATGTGTACTTTGGGTCTTTGTCATACTAAAAGATGAAGTTCCTAAAAATCTTAATCAGCACCATTAGTTCAGTATGCTGACTACTAAACTCCCCCTCTCCTATATGGTTCTCAATACACGCATTTATTGATTCTTTTTTCAGAAAAATAATGCTGCGGCCATGACTGCCAAGAGTCTACCCACAAATTTGTTTTGGGGGTGCACCTACATGAACTTGAACTGAGCTTCCAGTGCTAGTCTCTGCAAAGGAATTATAAGTCTGGTGATGAGTTCACAAGGAGAAAAAAAAAAGCTACAGGATACGACACAGGGTCAAAGAAAAACTGATGCGGGGACATGCTTTCAAGAAAAAGAAGGTTTGGAGGAGAATTTGGGTAATGCTTGAGCATACACACTTTAAAAAGTTGGTCAGCATGTATGCAAGAGCCAAATATTTTGACCTTGACATTAAGTACACAGAGCTCCTGCTAACATAGTCACAATTTATAGTCTTAGTCAATTTACCTCAGCAGCATTTCACCATGAATACCTAAGGCTGCTAAAGTACAGCACATATGTACACCTGACATATTGGAAATATTCCACAAACATGGTAAAAACACTCTGCAAAACAGCCCTGCTCTGCTCCTCCCCATTAAGCCTTGCCACTTTCACTGTTGTGGCACGTGTGTGTGTGTGTGTGTGTGTGTGTGTGTGTGTGTGTGTGCGCTCAATATAGGCAATTGTCCTGTGAGAAGAACCCCTTATTACAAAATTACTATTAAAAAAAAACGTATTTATAACTTGTACACAAAGCTGTCCATGCAGTCATAAAAATGCATTAAAAAAAAAGAAATTTGCTGCGCTAAAACATAAATTAAACAAATATAGCTGCTAACGCAAAATTGCGGGATACAATAATTAGAATAAAACGTAAATGGTGTAGCGCTAAAAAAAAAGTTCATTAATAATATAAATTTGCTGTAGTAATCACAACAAAGTCCATCAGTATTGCTTCCGATAGGCGAAAGAGGAAAGACCAGCACCCAATATCACTGACTCTTACCGCCAGCACATTAGATATTCGCAATGAATTGTATGCACGATTTTGAGGAGGAATTGAGGATTCGACCAATATTGCATACAATTCATTGCGCATATTTAATGTGCTGGCGGTAAGAGTCAGTGATATTGGGTGCTGGTGGTGGTCTGACTCTTACCGCCAGCACATTAGATATGCGCAATGAATCGTATGCAATATTGGTCGAATCCTCAATTCCTCCTCAAAATCGTGCATACAATTCATTGCGCATATCTAATGTGCTGGCGGTAAGAGTCAGTGATATTGGGTGCTGGTGGTGGTCTTTCCTCTTTCGCCTATTGGAAGCAATTTACTTTTGATTCTAATTATTGTATCCTGCAATTTTGTGTTAGCAGCTATATTTGTTTAATTTTATGTTTTAGCGCAGCAAATTTCTCTTTTTTAATGCATTTTTATACGTTTTTTTTTTTTTTTTAATAGTAATTTTGTAATAAGGGGTTCTTCTCACAGGACAATTGCCTATATTGAGCACACACACACACACACACACACACGTGCCACAACAGTGAAAGTGGCCAGGCTTAATGGGGAGGAGCAGGGCTGTTTTGCAGTGTTTTTACCATGTTTGTGGAATATTTCCGACGTGTCAAATGTACATATGTGCTGTACTTTAGCAGCCTTAGGTAGTCATAGTGAAATGCTGCTGAGATACATTGACTATGAATTGACTGACTATAAATTGTGACTATGTTAGCAGGAGCTCTGTGTACTTCATGTCAAGGTCAAAATATTTGGCTCTTGCATACATGCTGGCCAACTTTTTAAAGTGTGTATGTTCAGGCATTACCCAAATTCTCCTCCAAACCTTCTTTCCCTTTAGAGCAGAGGTCTCAAACTGGCAGCCCTCCAGCTGTTGCGAAACTACAAGTCCCATCATGCCTCTGCCTGTGGGAGTCATGCTTGTGATGGTCAGCCTTGCAATGCCTCATGGGACTTGTAGTTTCCCAACAGCTGGAGGGCCGCCAGTTTGAGACCCCTGCTTTAGAGCATGTCCCCGCATCAGTTTTTCTTTGACTTTGTTCCTGTATCCTGTACATTTTTTTTTGTTTTTGTTTTTGTTTTTTTTGTTTTTTTTGTTTTTTTTTTTTTTTCCCTCCTCAACTCATCACCAGACTTATAATTCCTTTGCAGAGACTAGCACTGGAAGCTCAGTTCATGTAGGTGCACCCCCAAAACAAATTTGTGGGTAGACTCCTGGCAGTCATGGCCGCAGAATTTTTGTTCTGAAAAAAGAATCCATATATGCGTGTAGTGAGAACCATATAGAGGAGAGGAGTTTAGTAGTCTGCATACTGAACTAATGGTGCTGATTGAAATTTTAGGGGAGCAAAAGCCCTGGGTTGTCAATTCTGCTCAGAAGTTTGGAGCACACTGGATTTTTGGCAGATTAATAGGTAGTGTTTGTTTGTGCTTACAGCGTTTCTAAAGGAATAAAACTTAGGGAAAGTGTGTTGTAAAGATGTAGTGAATATTTGTTATTTTTATATTTTGCCTGACATTAAATGTAATAGTATCTAAGGAAACTTTTAGTGTGTCCTTGTGATGTCTTCAGATACAAGTTTAGCCACTAATAGACAAAAGCTGGCTTTATAAGCATACCTCCAAGACATTAATTTTCATGTGAGAGCATTGCTAATATTGTGCATTTTATCTTCTGTTCTCAAGGTTGCTTTCCAAGGGGATCCCGAGGGTGCTCTAATCCAGTATTTGGCAAACGAGGAAGCTAGGAGAGCAATATCCAGCACTGAAGCTGTTTTGAACAATAGGTTCATCCGGGTACTTTGGCACAGAGAAAACAATGAACAGCAACCTCCTCAGCAGCCCCAACAGCATTTGACACAGCAGCAACCAGCACATTCAATTCAGTCTGGGCAGCAGACTATCCCAACCCCAGGGCAGGGGCACCTCCAGAAGGTAAAGCTGTAGTTTATGTCAGATGGCCCATCATGCGTGATCAGTGTCAAGTGATTTTATGGTGTGCTACAATTTAACACCGCAAAACAGCAACATTTGTTACCTAATATCTAAATTGTTGTTTTGTGTTTACAAATTTTCTTGGTCTGTGCTGAATTAGGTGACCTTAAACTCAGTCATCAAAACTGCTGATTTACAGTATATAATCTCTACTCACAGGAGTTAAAACAAATAGTGCAGTCTTATATTGACTCAGTTGATAGAAGTTAACAGAGCTATGTTACCCCCACATGCAGTATGGAAACTATTTTGTGGAATGTTTTCATGTTTTTAGGGCTTTAAAGTAAAACTTTATTTTTCTTCATTTTGGGTAGAGAAAGGGAGGGTTATAACCCAGTGGTGTGTTTTTTTTGTTTTTTTTTTTTGTTTTTTTGTTTTTACCATCCGTTTCCGATTGGGGAGATTTACCTTCACTTTCTGTCCGATAGCTAAAGCAGAAAGCGAGGGAATCCCTGTAAATGAGGAAATTCCCTTTGGGACCTCTAAGGTCACCAGAAATAGTGTCCCCTTTGGAAGATTTCCCCACTATTACTTTCCTGTAAAAAGGATCCCCCAAAAAGTGGGACTTAATTTTACTTTTATTTTCAATGATGATGGTAAACAGGACAAATAGGGTGAATCTCTCTAACGGGGAAACTGACAGCAATAAAAACCTAAATAGATGTTTTCTAATCCATCTCTACTCTGTCCAAAACTTTGAAAAAAAAAAAAGTTTTGCCTTTTTTAAATAATACTTTATCATCTAAAATACTGAAAATGCGGTATACGTTTGACATCTGGTGGCTTTGTAATTCACATTGTCCAACTCTCTTAAACAGGGTTCTTATGTCCTCAATAATGTACCTGCAAAACATCGTCTCGGAGCAGCTGGTGGCATTCAGACTGATACACCATTTGTGTCTTCAAACCAGAATAATTCAGGGGAGGAGATTCCGGTATGTGCTTTTGCTGTCAATCAAGTATCATACATTAGGGTTATGTGTGTGATGGGTGTTCTATATTGTTTTGACCTGACCTATTGTAGTTTGTTTGCTGAATGACACAACTAGTGCGAGGAAAGTGGCTTTAAGGTGATTGTAAATATTCAGTTGTTTACTTTTACAAAAAAAATGCCTATACTTGCCTGCTCTGTGCAAATAGGTTTGCACAGAGCAGCCCTGATCCTCTTCTTTTGGGGTCTCCCGCCTGCTCTCCAAGCCCCTCCTCTTCATCGGGTGCCCCCACCGAAAGCTGCTTTACATTGGGGCACCTGTGCGGGCTCACTCCCGTGTCCTGCTGTTGCGTCCCCTGACACTGACAGCAGGACTCGGGGGAGCCCCTGCACTCGTGCACATGGCTAGATCGAATCGGACTCTGGTACGAAAAGTTGGTGGGTGGGGTTGGGAGTGAGTTTTCTTTAATCGTACATCACGGGACACAGAGCCATAGTAATTACTATGTGGTTTATAGTCCACCTTCAGGTGCTGAACACTGGCACACCCTGAACAGGAAGTTGCTTCCCTATATAACTCCTCCCATACCGGGAGCATCTCAGTTTTTTCACCAGTGTCTTAGGTGCTGGTCACGAGTGAAGATGTGCTGTGCTGAGCTCCACTGGAGTAATCCTTGCTGGGGCTAGCTATGCAGCCGGATCCGTTCAAAGTGTCTTTTAGGCCGAATTGAATGGTACCCGGGCCTCGTGTACGAAGAAAGGAGGTTTTGCCTGTAACGCTTCTCTTTTTAGAGAGCTGGACCCCGGGATCCAGTAATTTTGGTATTAAGGCCATAAAGTTTTACTGGCGGGATGCTATTACAGGTCCAGGATTGTGGGTTCCCCGAGAGTCCCCGGTTCCTGAAGGTTTAACGGAACCCACCATGAAGGGTGAAGATTGGATCTGTTGGTTTTACCACAGAAAACTCTGCGGCGGGAAAGGTAAGTGGAGTTTTCTAAGAAACCTTTGAATTTTCTTATGAAATGTCTCCTTTATAGTAAATGTTTTAATGCCTAAGTGTCACCACTGGGGGCTAAATGGAGCGCGTACCTTCTCATGCTTTGCTCAGAGATCACGCTGTGTCACAGAAGCAGCAGACTTTTTTTTCTAGCAGACAGACCAGACAGTAAGTTTGGGGGGTTTTGCTTCCTACAGACACCCCCACCTGGGCTGAACTCTTCCCCTCTTCATGAGGCTGAGTATAAGGGAGAACTGAAAACGATTGGCAATGCCGTTTTCTTTCACCGTCCCTACTCGGCAGTGGCTTCCAGGTCTCCTCCACGCCGTCCCCACCTCACTCACAAGCCGATCCCATCGGATCGGAGGCCTGTGCTTGCAGGGGAAAACTTTTTTTGAAAGAGAAAGGGGGGGGGGGGTTGCGATGCAAGGTGGGGGCGTCCTCCAACGTGGGAGTGTGTTTGAAAAGAAAAAAAAAAACTCCATTTGTGCTGGCTGCAATATTGTCAGAGAGACATAAAAGCAAAGAGGAGCATGAAAGAGGTTTTGGTGACGGGCATTTCCTATCTGACACATTTACTATTTGCGTCAGGCTGAGCATTAATAGCAGTGGCAATGGCTGGACTATTGCTCAAGCAGTGGATGCGATTTCTTCTGGTACTACCTCTGCTTTGGGCATCGGGCTAAGATCAGAAGGGGGGGGTTGAAACACCCTAAAAAAGAGCTAAAAGGGTCTCCCTCAAGCTCTGGAAAGCCTACTCATCTTTACAAATGGCATCCTTCTTGAGAGGGGGTGGCTGGTCAGAGTGAGCATCGGGGGCCATGAAATGTTTGCAACTGTTTCAACACTGCAGCCCATGTTTATTTTACTAAAAAAAAAAAGTTTAACGACTTTAAGCGCATCCCAGTATAGGTCAAAATGCGACAGGTTCTCCTCCATTTCCCAGGACCCTCAAAATGAGGAACTAGGGGCGGGAGAAGACGAATTCCCTCAGGGAACTGTGGTGAGGCTGATGACTCCTCTTCTGAGGTGTCAAATGCGGGAGAATCAGCTGTTTCAATCTTAAGATTGATGGTGCAATTTCTTGCTGAATGGTCTGCTCCACATTTATGTACCCTTAACTGAGTGTTTGGGTTCGCTAAAGCCTCCTCAAGCTGTGCATGCCTTTTTCTGTCCATTCATTGTTGGAAAAGCTTTTTTGTATCTGAGAGGATCACCCAGATAAGCATTGTTTTACCTCCTAAAAAGTTTTCACACTTTATCCTATGGTGGAGGAAATTCACTGACTAGGGTATACCAGCAATTAATGCTGTTATATCCTCTGTGAATAAGAGTTTGACTTGTCCGGCAGACAATGCTCAAATGCTTAGGTATCCAACGGATAAAAGGTTGGGATTCCTATTTAAAAAAAAAAAAAAAACACTTTTTTTTTCTCTGGCAGATTGAGTGTCTCAGCCTGCACTGACAATAATTGCTTAATTGTTGAGAGAGCAGTTTAAACAGGTGTTCAAGGTTATCCTGCTCAGCAGGCCCAGGATCTGGCAGCTTTATGTTTGCAATAGTTGCTTTGATAGATTCTATCCTTCAGGCCTTGCACCCTTCGCTAAGCACCATACAGAAGCTCCTGGCTAGTCTTCCTATTGCTATGAAACAGCTATTTGGGGTTGTTCTGGATAATACAGCCAAAGAATTTCTAGTGGAAAAAGTACCTCTTTTGCCATTTAAGAAAAGGAGTAAATGTATTTTCGTTTTTTAAAGCTCCTTCTTCTGTGCCAGGGGCATCAGCCTCCAGGCAGTCACGACGGCTTCCGCCGTCAGGTTCAAAAGGTAATCCTCAGGGTTAACCCCAGTGACAAAAGAGGTCTTGGGGGAGGAAATCTACATACTGAAGCCTCCTTAAGAGGAGGTGGCCCGGCTCGCTCAATGGGGGGAATTCTTCTGCAGTTCTCAAGGATCTGGCAGGAAGAGTGTCAAGACGAATGGGGGATTTCCTCAATAGCTCCAAGGTACAAACTGGAGTAACAAGAGTTCCCATCTCCTCATTTTCTCAGATCAAACGTTCCTAAGGATCCAGAGAAAAATCATAGGTCCATCATAGGGCGGGACTGTGAGCGGCGCCGGAAAGAGCCGAATACACTCGACTATGTGTATCTCGGCGGCGTTCGTTCAGTTCCACCGGCGCCGAGTCCCTCCGAACTCCATGGCGCCATATTTAAAACACAAACTACTGTCGGCGGCGATCTGTACTGTGTACTGTGATCAAGCATGGACACTGGGGGCAAGGCTGCACTGACCACTGGGGCAAAGCTGCACTGGGGCAAGGCTGCACTGGGGCAAAGCTGCACTGACAAGGCTGCACTGGGGCAAAGCTGCACTGACAAGGCTGCACTGACACTGAAAAGGCTGCAATGACACGAACAAGGCTGCAGATGAACACTGATGAGGCTGCATTGATGGGCATTTAAATGTAAGTTTTTTTTCCTTAAACTTCCCTCCTAAACTTGGGGTGCGTGTTATACGCCGATAAATACGGTATTTGTATAAATGACATGCACTGGGGAGCTTAGTGTTGTATATCAGAGGGAATTGTTTGCTGCGTCGCTCACCCCAGTTGAACTGCTGTTGATGTCCTGAACATTAAAACTATCTTTGTCCCTTCATAGATGTACTTTTTGTACTCGAGTTACATCCCTCTGTGTTTACGATCCTGCTATCAGTACTGATTTCCTGCAAAACTTGATTCATGCTGGTAGTGGGCTGTTTTTTTGTTTGATTTTTTTGTTTTTATTTGTATTTTTTGCCAGTGTCCAATCCTCATGTAGGAGGCAGTATACCCCAAAGCTTATCTTCTATTGTCCCTCAATGGACTCCAAGAAAATATTTTACAGTATTTTTAAAAATCCTGTTTGAGCTATATACAAATACCAATTCTAAAAATGCACTGTAAAATCTACATAACAGAATGCACTGATATCCAAGTCTCATAAACCCATATTTTATTCACAATAAAAAAAATATATAATTTTAAACTGAGAAAAATTACAATTTTAAAGGAAAAAAAATGTAATTTTGAAATTGGCAGCAACACATTTTAAAACAATTATGGATGGGCAACAAAAAGCTGGAATAATAACTGGAACTAACAAGGAAGAACATTTTGCAGCTAATTAGATTAATTGGCAACAGGTCAGTAATATGATTGGGTATAAAAATAACATCTTGGCGAGTCAGAGTTGTCTTAGAAGTAAAGATGGGCAGAGGTTCAACAGTCTATGAAAAGCTGTATCTAAATATTGTAAAACAATTTCAGAGTAAAGTTGCAAAGACTTTAAATGTATCATCATCTACAGTACATAATATCGAAATATTCTGAGAATCTGGAGAAATGTGTGCGCAAGGGACAAGACCAAAAGACAACATTGAATGCCTGTGATCTTCGGGCCCTCAGACGACACTGCAAAAAAGCATGAAATTAAGGCATGAGTTAGGGCTGGGAAAAAAAATCGATTTAAATCTTGAATCGAGTTGAGAGGTCAAATCGATTCAAAATTTAAGCAAATCGATTTTTTTAGATTTTTTTTTTTTCCACCGCACCGGTCCCGAGGCGCTGCGGGCATGAGTTTTTAGGCAAGGCCGCGGCTTCGGCCTAGTCCGTGGCTACGGCCGGACGCTGTGGACTAGGCCGAAGCCGCGGCCTCGCCTAAAAACTCATGCCCGCAGCGCCTCCGGACCAGCGCGGATGCCGCGCCGGGCCTGAAGAGCTGCGGGCAAGGAGTTTTTAGGTGAGGCCGCGGCTTCGCCCTAGTCCATGAGGCCGGACGCCGTGAACTAGGACGAAGCCGCGGCCTCGCCTAAAAGCTCATGCCCGCAGCGCCTCGAGACCGGCGCGGTTTCCAAAACAAAAAAAACTTGATTCGAATCGTAAATCGAGTTTTTTTAAGAGAATCGAAGATTTTTTTTTTTTTTTTAAAGAAAATCTCCCAGCCCTAGCATGAGTATGTGATGAACATTATTGCATGGGGTCAGGAATGCTTCCAAAAGTCACGGTCTGTGAACACAGTTTGCTGCACCATCCAAAAATGCAAGGTAAAGCTCTGTCATGCAAAGAAGCCATATCTGAACATGATCCAGAAATGCTGCTGCCTTCTCTGGGCCAAAGTTCTATATAAATGGTCTGTTGCGGCCTGGAAGGAAGACTTGGGTTACTCCATTTCACCTGTTGATTGGCAAAAGTGCCTCATTCTGACTCACAAAATATCCTTAGCCTCCAAAGCTCAAGAAAAAGGGTTCAAGTTGTTGACCCGTTGGTACAGATGCCCCTAGACTTTGCACTTGAAGGAAGACTTGGGTTACTCCATTTCACCTGTTGATTGGCAAAAGTGCCTCATTCTGACTCACAAAATATCCTTAGCCTCCAAAGCTCAAGAAAAAGGGTTCAAGTTGTTGACCCGTTGGTACAGATGCCCCTAGACTTTGCACTGGATAAACCCAGCACTCGCGGATACCTGCTGGCGTTGCTTGTCATACAAGGGAACATTACTCCACATTTGGTGGGAATGCCCCCCTGTACGGAGGTTCTGGCAAAAGATCCTCGACCTGTACTGCAGACTCATGGCGACATCAATCACACCCTCTCCTGAGGTAACTCTGCTATCTATGATCCCTGGACCTCTTAAATCGGTTAAAAAAGACATTCTGCGCCACTTTCTGGCAGCAGCTAGAACAGTTCTGCCCAGACACTGGAAGTCGACAAACATGCTTTCCCTGGGGGAGTGGGCAATTGAAGTGGGCTGAATCAATAGCTTAGAACGCATGTTGTCGCAGGAAATGGGTAAAGAGGAGCAATTCTCCACGACCTGGACCTCATGGTCTGTTTTGATATTCCTCAGAATTTATTCCTTGGGCTGCAGAGGAATCCACCAACGCAGCTGTCTAGCCTAAGTGGAATGTCTCCCTCTTACTATCTACCATACTGCCTTGACCACTCTGTCCTCATCTTCACCCCCCTCTTCACTTCATATATTACAGTGCTATACGACCACCCAAAACATAATCTTTAGTCTCATCAGACGGAAATTGTGACACACATAGAGTTTCACCCTAAGAGAAATTGCGATTAGCACATCAACAAAAGCCCTAGCATATTTGTAAGAAGTGGGTGCTGCTCATTGAGTGGATGGTGGTGCTCACTAACCCTTAAGTCATGAATGACGATATAGCTACACAGGCTTGTATATCAAACTAGAATAATTGAAGCTAACAAACTCCATACTATATGAGACGTTTTGGCTGAGATCCTAAAATAATGTTTCTCTTTATATGTGTTACTGAATGATATATTTGTGTACTGTACACTTTTCCTTTCTCAATAAATTAAGATCGAATTAAAATGGTCTGTTGCAAAGTGGAAAACTGTTCTGTGGTCAGATCAAAAATTGACATTCTTTTTGGCAACCAATGGCACTGCGTCCTCCAGACTAAAGAGGATTAGAGGGACCTCCTGGCTTCTTTTCAGCGCTCTGTTCAAAAGCCTGCATCTCTGATGTTATGGGGGTGCATTAGTGTTTATTAAATGGACACCTTACACCATCAATGCTGAAAGTTATATCCAGGTTTTAGAGCAGCATACTCTCCCATCCAGGTGGCGTCTTTTTCAGGGAAGGGATGGCATATTTCATAAGGACAATGCTAAACCATATATGGCATCTTTGACAACAGCATGGCTTCATAGTAGAAGAGTCAGGCTGCTTAACTTGCCTGCCTTCAGTCCAGACCTTTCACCAATTGAAAATATTTGGCGCATCTGGAAATGGAAAATACGACAGACCCAGGACTGTTAAGCAGTTAGAACACGAACTAGAACAGGCAATGAATTGGACTACATTATTTTCCCAAAACTCCAGCATCTGGTCTCCTCCATTTTCTCCCCCCTGTTTGGGGGGATAACAAGTGTTATTAAAAGAGGGGATGATGCAAGGTGGTAAACATGTTCCTGCCCCAACTTGTTTGTGATGTGTTGCTACCATGAATTTTTAAATTCAACAAAAAAATTGTCTTTTTTTTATAATTTTTTTTTTAAAATAGTACATTTTGTCAGTTTAAAGTGGTTGTAAATACTCAACCTTTTTTTTTTTTTTTTCTTTTTAAACAAACAGGTTATACTTAGGTGCTGTGTGCAATGGTTTTGCACAGAGCAGCTCTGATCCTCCTCTTCTTGGATCCCATGCCAATGGCTCCTGCTGTTGTCTCTGAACTAGTGAAGAGGGAGAAAGTCTCTGCTCTTGTGCACATCGAAAAATTGCAAACTCATGTGTGCTCTGTCAGCTGGTCAGAGAGAGTGTGGGTAATTAAATACTCTCTTTGAACAGGAAGTCCATGTAGGATAGTTCATGTGCAGCACAAGAATGTAATGGTGGTCTCAGGTGTGCTGACTGAGGACAACTGCTGTCTCGTAACAAGCTAGAAGGGGCTTTGCAGGAAACAAGACACAAAGGAGAGCAGCGCTAATCTAAGTGCAGCAATGTAAAAGCATTTATTTCCAAATAGACAATTCGGAACTCACAAGATCATAGCTTTATCAGTGTAATATTGTGCACATCTCTGAATCATGCTCAGGTAAGTATATGGGGGTTGAGGGGAGGAGCTGCATGCAGAAAGTTTTTTGCCTTAATGCAGAGAATGCATTAGGGTAAAAAACCTTGTTCCTTTTAGAATGTTTTCTATTGTGAATAAAATATAGGTTTATGAGACCCACGATAAATGCTTAGGGGCCCCCGCTCAGGCTGACAAGGTCCAATGAGTTGGATGCCGCTGACTAATGGGGGTGCAGGCTGAGGACAGGTTCATCAAGACCCAAAGGACACTGTACAAATCGAGAGAGTCTGGCCACCACACACCCCGTCTGGCCCAAGTGGACCTCCATGATAAAGCCCCGGGGGCGTGCCTGAATGAATTGAGCTGAGGCTGCTTTTACCTGCTAACCACTGGGGCGGGCGAGGTGTGTGGGGGCCGGACCATCTTTCTATTTGTAGAATGGGTTTATCAGAATCAAATCATTGCATTCTGTTTTTTTTATGTAGATTTTACACAGCATCCCAACTTTTTTTGGAATTGGGGTTGTGTGAACTTCTCCATTCTGCAGTAGCAATGACAGTCCATACCCTTTCTGTGAAGTGGCAGTGCATTGGTTTTGTACCAGCCATGATACACCTTTGGCAAAGGGTGGAGCTCAGTGTGATGGGAGTGAGATGAGGCACATCCAGGAGTCCTGAAATATTGTTTTTATTGATGTTGGTGCCATTTCATAACGACACCACAGACCGCGTTTAGAAAACACAAAACACAAAAGGTATAGCATTGTAGAAAATGTGGAGTGCAAACTGTTGATGTACTGCACATAGCATAGGGGTAACCTAGCACGTGTAGCGGTGAGCAGATTGTATTTTGGATAGAGCTTGAGAGGCACAGCTAGCTTTTGGCTATAATATGGATAGTCGGTGGCAAGACCCACAAGAGGTAGCTACTGTGGACCATGAGCGAGAACCCAGCGAATGAACAGCCATGGGATAGCTGCCAGAAAATTTTGCATGTGTAATGGAGCAAGAGCCGAGCTGCCAGTAACCTTGTGTGGACAATGGCAAGAGACTTGCCAGAGATGCTACTGCAGTGTGGCAAGAGCTACAAAAGAAGCTAGTGTGGACATAGGAAGAGAACTGCACTACAGGTACAGTGGTTGTAGTGGTCTGCACACATTTAGGGAGTGGGTTGTTGGAGTTTGGTGAAGAGAAAATGTCTGAGAGATGTTAGATGTAGAGATGAATGATGTTGACAGCTGTTCAATGAGTTAAATACTTTGATATTTACTTCCACAGACTTTGCCACTATCCACCAGTCTTTCAAAATCTATTTACACTTCTACGACTTCAAAGCCAGCTAACAAGAACACAGTGAGATCAAAACCTTTAGATGTACAGGATGCGCTAAAAAAGAAACAGGTATAATTTATGATCTCTAACCTCTATACCCAATAATTACCATTGCAGTGGTGTACGCAATAGTAAAGAGTAACTGTTTTCTCTTACTTATTCTAAATGTGTTTGTGTTGTTGCTAACAAACATATTCTATATCGTACAGTTAATAACCAGTACCTTTTATTCTATGTGCTTTTAAAGCTGAACTCCAGGCAAATATTGAATCTTACAATAAATCCAGTCATGTATAAAATACATATAATTTTAAAGCATACATTTAGCTTAAATAAAAACAAGCCTGCACAAGGCACAATAACGTACAGTTGATATTGTGTGTACCTTGTGTTGATTCTTTTAGGAGGAATCATCCTCTTTCATAAAAGCTGTACTACAGCTCCTGTGTCATCTCTGTAGAAGCTGTAGCATGGTTTCTGTGAATGGTGAATCTGGCAGGAAAGAGCGGGCATAGTCGAGCTCTCCTGATGAGAGAGCTCTTGGCAGCCCTTTAACTGTAATAACCCCCACCACACCGGAAGATTGGGGTGGGGCAGGACACAAAAAGCTTTCTTCTAAAAGTAGAAGAATCAGCAAAATGGACATGTCATTCTAACTGTGTTAGTCCCTTTATAATTTATACGATAAATTTCTTTATCGTACATCATAGGACACAGGGCCTCAAGTAATTACTTGGTGGGTTATGGGCCTACCTTCAGGTGTTGACACTGGTATAACCAATACAGGAAGTTGACTCCCCTATATAACCCTTCCTCCTTCCAGGAGTCCTCAGTTTTTTCGCCAGTGTCTAAGGTGTTGGTCACGAGTGAAGATGTGCTCTGAGGAGCTCCAGGGAGGGATCCATGCTGGATTTAAAAAACCTCCACAACCGGATCCATCCTCGCCACTGAGGCCATAGGATGGTACCTGGGCCTCGCATTGAAGAACGAGGTTTTGCCTGTAAGCTTCTCTTTGAGAGCTGGACCCTAGGAACCAGGACTCTTTGGTTTTTCATATTACCTAAAGTTGTTCCTGAGGGGTGCTATACAGGTCCAAAGGAGCGGAACCCCTTTAAAAAGGGCCCCAGTCTTTGAAGGTTTAACTACGCTGCCCGCCGTGATGGGTGAAAGTTGGATCTGTCTGTTAAATCAGCAGTATCCTGCAGCGAGGATAAGGTAAGGGGAGAAGCCTAGGAACTGTAAAAAGTCCACCTATGCCTTTTTCTCCAAAATATATATATATATATTTGTCTCCTCTAGAGGGAGTACTTACCTAGTACAATGCTTTTTCAGCAGCTCTGTGTCTGGCTATAGCAGCGGGTGTGGTGGTTATGGTAACATTGTTTTCTTTTGCTAAAACTATTGTTCAGCAAATACCACAATTTGTTAAAGTGCCTCTGCTATTGTGCTTAGCACATTTGATTTCCAGTGTACCACAAAGGTACCAAGGATTTCACCCCCAGGCGCTGGGAACTCCAGTCATGCCTCCACACTGTCATCCTCTCCGGAGATACCTGACATGGCAAGCCGGGGTGAGTCATTGGAAGCAGTTGGTGATGCAACTGCTTCTCACACTTCAGCCCCTGTGTATGTGACTGAAGATGTATTCTCCTCTGCCCTGTTGGGCTTAGAAGGAAGATTAGCGGCTTTAATCGCATTCTCCATCCAAGAGGATAGGAAGCATGCTAGATCCCCCTCCCCCACCTCAAACCCCTTTTTCCAAGGGAACAGTGGGCACAGGATGAGGTGTTATCCTCAGGTGATCACGGGGAAAAACAAGCCAAATTTTCCTCTGTGGAGGAAACAACAGTTGATGAACCTTATGCAACCTCACAGACAGATTGATGGTACACACTCTTACAGAGATGGTTCATTCCACTTTTTATACTACTAACAGAGTAAGCTGAAAGTCTAGGTCCCATTCAGCGCTTATTTATGCTGAATGGGATCATCTGGATAAGCATTTTTTTCCCCTCCAAAGAGTTTCTCAGTTCTCAATCTTGAAGAAAAAATTCACAAGGGTGGGAAATACCAGCAGTAGACGCTGCGATTTCCAGCATCAATAAAGATGCATAATTGCCTAAGCATCCAACAGATAAGGAGTTGGAATTTTTTTGTTAAAATCCTCCTACCAATGGCGCTATGTTTCGCCATAGATGCCATAAAAGACCCTATCCAGGCGTCTCGCCTTGCGCTTGTGCTAAAACACATGCTTAGGACCCTGTGGTTAAAAGGGTTGGTCAGCCGAAGCATCTTGCAAAAAAGGGGTGTCTGACTAGTTTCCCTTTTCATTGGGGAAGGTTTGGTGAAATACATCCAAATGATTTCTAGCAGTAAAGCTCTTTTGTCCAGTAGAAGGTATAAATGTCCTTTTATTTAAAGTGAAGCCACAACAGCTCGCAGGTTAAGTACTCTGACGGCCAGTGCAGCCATGGGAGACTTCCTGACAAACATGGGTTCAGATCCACATGTTGGCGTTCTCTAGTGAAGGAGCCACTCCTCACAGGTTAACTACTCTGACGGCCAGCGTAGCCATGGGAGGCTTCCTGAAAGATATGGGACCTCGTCCTCACGTTGGCTCCTTGTGACCTTGGACAAGTCACTTAAACAGATTCCTTCCCCTGCGCAGGGGCAGCTGCCTCTAGGTAGTGGTGACGGCCTCCACCGTCAGACTCTAGGGCATGATTTCCAAGAAATACTGCTCAGATCTGTGCGACTTCAAGGTAGTCCCTGCACTACTTTGGTACCACTTTGATGCGACTTGATGTCCATAAACCTCTAGAATACACAGGCATTGTTTCCTGTCGCATCAAAATCGCGCCCCGACATATTCTCAGCGGCAAAGGATCACAGTAAAATCACGCAACTTTGGGGTTGCAATAGTGGAAACTGAGCCTAAGAGGAGAAAATAGTCAGCCCCTGTATACATGATTGAAGATGCGTTTTTCCTCCGCCCTGCAGGGCCTAGAAGGAAAATTAGCGACTTTAATTGCATCCGCTATCCAAGGACGAGAAGCGTGTTAGACCCCCCCTCCCCCACCTGAGATCCCTTATCAAGGTAACAGTGGGTAGAGGATGAAGGATTACCCTCAGGTAATCGGGAAGGAAGGCAAACCGAGTACTCCTCCTCTGCAGAGGAGACAACTAGAGTTGAACTTTTTTTCAGCCTCGCAATCTGAGAAATTGCTGGTACAAACCTCTTACAGAGATGATTTGTGCCTCTTTCAAGCTACCTCCAGTAGAGTCAGCTGGTAGTTCTGTTTTTTTCTTAGGTTCATTGGAACCTTCACTGCCTTTTTCTTGCTTTTACTGTACATGTACAGAGCCAATTCAACAGATCCATTCTAGATCTAAAAGAATCTAAATCAGTTCCTGAAGATCCGCTCCTTTCTATGGAGTCGATCAAGTCAGTAGTTTCTATCCTGCAAGGAAGAAAACTTCTGGCGCCTATCGACATCAGGGATGCATATCTGCATGTCCATATATTTCCCGCTCCCCAAAGGTTTCTGCGGTTCGAAGTAGAACAGCAGCATTTCAGTTTTATAGCCTTGCTCTTTGGGCTAGCTACAGCACCTCGAGTGTTCACAAGGGTGCTAGCCCCACCTGTAGCCAGGTCAAGGGCACAGGGCTTAAATAGTCTTGGCATACCTAGACGATCTATTACTAATAGACCATTAGCTGTTCGGTGTAAGGTGTACGCATTACAACCAGTTACCTGGAAAGGTCTGGGTTGCATTCTCAACCTAATAAAGTCTCCATTAAAATCGCTAAGAAAGGGCTGCAGTATTTGGCCCAGAAAAGGTCTTCTTGCCCAAAAAAAACCCCCAAAAAAAACACTCTATAAAAGAGTTGGTGCGGATGGAGGTACCTCCATTCACCTTTGCATGAGGTTGTTAGAAAGGATGGTGGCTTCATTCGAAGCAGTTCCCTTTGCCCAGTTCCATTCGAGACTGTTGCAAAACAGTATTCTATTTTCTTGGAACAAAACGATCCAAGCTTTGGACTTGCCAATGCGGCTGTCCCCAAGGGTGTCCCAAAGCCTCAATTGGTGGTTACTAAAGAATGTCCTAAAGGGTAAATACTTCAAATCACTTTTCTGGAAAGTGGCAATGACAGAGAAGATAACTGTTCAAGGACAGTGTTCAAGAACCGAAAGAGCCTTGCCCATCAACATCCTAGAGATTCGGGCAGTGCATCTGGCTCTAAAAGCCTGGACTTCCAGGTTAAGGGATTGTCCCGACAGGATCCAATCCGTCAATGTCACGGCTGTGACCTATATCAATCACAAAAAAGGGGGCACCAAGAATCTCTCAGTGCAGAGAGAAGTGAACTATATTCTAACTTGGGCAGGAAGAAATATTCCGTGCCCATCGGCAGTCTTCATTCCGGGAATAGAGAATTGGCACGCGCACTACATGTGCCGCCAGCAGATTATTCCCAGGGGAATGGTCTATTTACCCCGACATGTTTCAGGCTGTTTGTCAAGGATGGGGGACTCCGGATGTAGATCTTCTAGCATCCAGTGCAACATAAAGTTAGTCAACTTTGTGTCCACAACAAAGGATCCATTCGCATGCAGAACAGATGCGTTGATGATACTGTGGGATCAGCTTTTACTGATCTATGCATTTCCCCCTATTCAGTTGCTGCCTTGACTTCTTTGCAGGATCAAGCTGGAAAGAAAACCGGTAATTCTGGCAGCACCAGCATGGCCCAGAAGGTCATGGTATGCAGAGGTCGTAAAGTTGGCAGTGGAGGATCTGTGGTCCCTTCCACTAAGGCCAGACCTGCTCTCACAGGGGCCGATATTCCATCCTACTTTACGAATGCTAAATTTAACGGCCTGGCTATTGAGACCCACATTCTGAAAAGACGTGGGCTTTCCAGGGCAGTTATTTCTACTTTAATGCTAGGAAGCCAGCTTCTAGAGCTATATATTATAGAGTCTGGAAAGCTTATGTTTCCTGGTGTGAATCCAAGGGTTGGCACCCTCGGAGATATATTAGAGGCAGAATTCTTGCCTTTCTACAAGTAGGCGTAGAGATGAAGTTGGCCCTGAGTACTATTAAGGGCCAAGTCTCAGCCTTATCAATTTTATTTCAAAGACCACTTGCTACGCATTCTTTAGTCCAGGGTTTCATGCGAGGAGTGATGCGGATTAATCCGCCAGCTAAATCACCCTTAAGCCCTTGGGACTTGAATTTAGTTTTGTCAGTGTTACAAAAACCGCCATTTGAACCATTACAGCATGTTCCCTTAGTCCTTCTGACTAGGAAGCTGATATTTTTGGCTGCTATATCCTCAGCAAGGAGGGTTTCAGAATTGACTGCTCTTTCCTGTGAAGAGCCATATTTGGTTATTCATGAGGACAGAGTGGTGTTGGGCCCTCGTCCAGGTTTTTTACCAAAAGTGGTTTCAGGTTTCCACCTGAAAAAGATATTGTCCTGCCGTTTTTTCCAAAACCATGTTATTCATGAGGACAGAGTGGTGTTACGCCCTCACCCAGGCTTTTTGCCAAAGGTGGTTTCAGGCTTTCATCTAAATGAAGATATTGTCCTGCCATCGTTTTTTCCAAAACCATGTTCCAAAGAAGAAAAGTCACTACATTGTCTTGATGTGGTGAGAGCAGTGAAGATCTATTTAAAGAAAACTGCTCAGATTCGTAAGACTGATGTCTTATTTATTCTGCCAGAGGGTCCTAAAAAAGGACAGGCAGCGTCAAAATCCACTGTGGCTAAGTGGATTCGGCAAGTTATTATTTGAACTTATGATTTAAAGGGAAAGATTCCCCCTTTTCAAGTTAAGGCGCACTCTACCAGAGCGGTTGGTGTTTCTTGGGCAGTGCGTCACTAGGCCTCCATGTCTCAGATCTGCAAGGCCGCGACATGGTCTGCAGTGCATACATTTACAAAATTTTATCAAGTAGATGTAAAATGGAATGAGGATATCGCCTTCGGGTGCAGTGTGCTGCAAGCAGCAGTATAATTCCTCAAGGTCTGGGGGTGCCCTACGGGTTGTGTCTCCCTCCCCTCAGGTAGCATTGCTATGGGACATCCCACCAAGTGATTACTTGAGGCTCTGTGTCCTATGATGTACGATAAAGAAAAAAAGGATTTTTAAAACAGCTTGCCTGTAAAATCCTTTTCTTGGAGTACATCATAGGACACAGAGCTCCCGCCCCTCTGTTTTATGGGGTGAGAGTATATTGCTTGGCTACAAAAACTGAGGACTCCTGGAAGGAGGAAGGGTTATATAGGGGTGTCAACTTCCTGTATTGATTATACCAGTGTCAACACGTAAAGGTAGGCCTATAACCCACCAAGTAATTACTTGAGGCTCTGTGTCCTATGATGTACTCCAAGAAAAGGATTTTTACAGGCAAGCTGTTTTTAAAAATCCTATTTTTCCTTTATTTATTTTTTCTTTTTTATCTTCACTTAGACTTTAAAATTACCCCTAATATTCATCTTGTTATCCCACTCCACAGTACCTGTGCATAGTGGCTGTTGTAAGGTATTGACCCCTCTCTCCCCTCATACCGTTCTAGCAATCTCTTGGTAGCAGCTGTGGAACTCTGTGCAAAATATTTTAATGACTTGCTGGAATTATTCTATTTTTTTTTTTTTTTCATTTAGGCTCACAGCTCAGTCAGCCAATAGAGTAAAAATAATTTAAGCATTTCTTGGATGATTGTTGTATCAGGTAGAATTACTATACAGGAATACTCAGGACTTGACAAATTTGCTTTGAAACTAAGTCTCTTTTTACACGATGGCCCCCCAAAGATCCGCCTGTCCATTTTTTCAGGCAAATCTGAGCGGGCCACCCATTGACTTGTATGGGCAGGCGGTTGTCAGCGAAAATGTGTGTCTGCTGGCGCCTGCCATCCGATAAGATCCACTAAAAACAGACTGATGGCGAACGTATCGCTATCCGTCTGTTTTGAGCGTATCTTATCGGATGGGATGAAAATGGGCAGGCTGATCTCGCCACAGAGGACAGCGGAACTCCGACAGGTCCGTCCCTGCACGTAGGCTCCCCAACACATGCTTTTACGTTTATATATGTGGGGGGATATTGTATGTGCTAGGGTGTATTTTTTTTTTTTTTGTTACAATCTAAAAGACAAAAAGTCCCGTATATGATGATTTTTTTGGTCTTTAATGAGACAACCAATAAAAGACCCTGCATGTCTCCCCTGTGCTCCACTGAATGTAATGCACTACAGGCGCATTACATTCTTTCCTGGTCAATGGGGGAAGTGACATCATACACATGATGCATATCGGTCGGTGGGGTGGGGTTGGTGCCCGTGCAAGATGTGTGGAAGCATTTTGGTGGCAGCCCAGGTGCCAGGATGCAATTTCTTGTCGTTGTGGCGACCTGGCACCCGATATTTGTGGAGTCCTGCTCTACATCCTACTTATGATGCTGAAGTGGATTTTTTTTACAGAGTTTTGCGTCTACTATTTAGGGATTGATGGGAGAGATATGACATTGGACAGGTTCCATTAAAGAGCTTACGACCACCTCTATGCACTTAGATGGAATAGCAAGGGTAAATTCAAATTCAACTAGTTTAAATAGCTTAATTTGATTTGTTTAAGTCTCTTGTAATCAACTGTAAGGCCCTGTTCACTTTAGGTGATTTGGAAATGCAGGCAGAATTGAGCAAATTGCGTCAAAATGAGCAACGCATGTTTGAGTGCTGTTGTTCCTAATGGCATCCAAAAAGCCGTGTAATTCTGCCGCGATTGTCATGGGTCTGTCATGTGGCAAAATGTGCATTTAAATATTGTGCTAAACGTGTCGCCCAAAAAGGAGCAACAGCTTCTTTTGGGTGACACTCACATAGGGCAGTCTATTTTAGTGAATGGGCTGCCCTATGTGCAACACACGGAAAGACGTGTAAATTATGCTTTCAGAAACGCAAGGGCGGGAGTAGTGATTATTCCTGCAACGCAATATCTAAATAGGTCCTAAAACAGCCTTTAGGCTTGGAAAGAGGGTCATCACTAAAGTCTAAGGCTGGGTTTACACCTATGCGAATTGGATGCGGGTTTCCCTTGCATCCAATTCACATAGCAGGAGATTTTGACCGACTCTGTATGGAGCCAGTTCACACATCTCCGCAGCAGATCTGGTGCGTTTTGCAGGAAAAATGTGTGCCTTTTTTGGTCCGTTTCAGGTCCAAATTCAGCCCAAATTTGGGCTGAAGTTGGGCTTGAAATGGTGAACCAGGACGCACCGGACCCCTGCTGTGCGAGAAACGCAGCTCATATGTAAACCCAGCCTAATAAGGTTTTCATGTACATTTCATGACCACATTCTGACAGAAAGAGAGAAGAGTTAACTCCTCAGTTTCAGGCGGTGGGCAGGGAAGAGACCTAGCAGTGTAGCAGTGAAAAGTCAGTTCACCAGGCTAGCTGGGCTGTGTATCTAATGGCTGGATGAATAGACATACAAATCCTTTGGCAGGTAAGACTGCTACCTGGAGCTAAGCTTTAGGCGTCATGCACACTGGGCATTTGGTCATCTCTCCTAGATGCGTTTTTCTCCTGGCAGCAGAGATTTGACAGAAATAAAACGCTTGATGCTTGTTAACTTGTGCAACGCATTTACAGTTCATCTGGAAATTGTTCACAGAGCTTCACTTTTTCCACATTCCACTTTTTTCCACATTTTGTTAAGTTACAGCCTTAATCTAAAATGAGTCAAATTCATTTCCTGTCGCATCATGGCAGCATACACCTAAGGGTTGTGACTCGGCCCCCACAACCTGATAGGACCGCGTAGCTATTAAAGTCTGAGAGAGCCCCTGCCCCAGCATTCTCCTTTTTTTCCTCACCTGTCAAGGACCGAAACATGCATCCCTTACCAACATTCGCCCCAGCCAGGTTCTAGCCTCTCCTGGGTGGAAGTCCTATCCTGTACAGCCTCTAAATTAGCTTAATGGAAGGAACCCCACTCTGATGGTCTCAGGGGTATGTTACTATGCATTACAAACCTTAAATAGGTTTATGGATCGCAGCGGTCTGCAGCTCCTCTCAGTGCACCTGTGGGTAACTTCCCCTCCTATCTGTCTCCATAGCTCCAGCTTGTCTCCCCTCCGCTCTCTGTGCCTAGCACCGAGCGTCTCAGCTCTTCGCGCATGCGCAGACAGCGGTATCTCGTCAGGACATTCCAGCTTCCAAAATGGCGTCGGAGGCCTCGGAGCGCATCTGCGCATGCGCGGGCGTGACGTTATCTCCGCCGCGACGGCGGCAAGTTTAAAAACGCTGTAAATGTCAGCATTTTCTTGTCTCTTCTCTCCTGAGCCTGTAAGGAGGAATTTTGACCGTATCTCTTTGCTACTCTACCCAGCTGTACTACCCTGTCTCTCTCTTACTATCTCCACGCCCACTCCACTTTGCTTGCTTACTAACTTCTATCCCATGCATGCTAAGCCACCTATATGTTATAGGTTATTTCATCACCTTTTCATGGAGACCGCTGCCCAGGTAGACCATCGCCAGCCTAATAGGTAAGAGGGGATGATGGGTAAGTATGAAGAAAGCGAAAAAGAGAGCCCTCACTAATGCTGTTTAAATTGAACAGCCCCACTAGGTCTTCCAGATCGTCACATTCAAGACGAGGGGAGCCTTCAAGAAGGAGCCGCTCAAGCCACAGGCAGAGTCGCTCAGAGCGCGGCAGAAGTCGCTCAAGTCGCAGAAGCCGCTCAAGTCGCAGGAGGAGCAGATCAAGTCGCAGGAGAAGCCGATCAAGATCAAGGCATAGTCGCTCCCACCACAAGAAATCCCCTGCGCGCAGGAAATCTGTCACCCAGCCTTCCCGTCCACCCGGGAACTCCTGCTGGATTTGCGGTGCTACAGCACTTCCAGACAAACTAGCCTGTCGCACGTGCTTCATTGAGGCAACTAAGGACAGAGAAACAGAGGCAAGGGAACCAAACGAACCATCACCACAAGTCGCAGGGCCAAAGGCCAGCAGACCCATACAAAATACCTCATCCACTGCTCCATCATCATCAAAGACGTCAGACCCTCTCTCTGACACTGATGATCTAGAGGCATCCACCGGCTTTGACTTTTCACTGATCGATCCATTCGTGAAGTCAGTAAAGGAGGCGATCGACTGGGTGGAGGAAAAATAAACTCCTCAAAAAGTGAGGAAATATTTTCCAAATCTTAAAAAAGACCCAGAGAACTTCCCGTTCATTGATGAACTTGAGGATCTAATTAAGGATGAGTGGCAAAAGCCAGAGAAAAAACTGGCCTCAGCAACAGATTAGCAAAACTCTATCCACGTAAAGAGCCTAACGTCAACCCACTAATATCTCCTCCAGTGGTCGACTCCTCTAATGCGCCTCGCTAGGCACGTAACACTCCCAATAGAGGATGCAGTCACATTCAAAGATGTCCTGGATAGAAAGATCGATCTGGATCTTAAGAGAACCTACCTCTCGGCAGGTGGCGCTTGCAGGCCAGCAATAGCATTGGCTGCTGTCGGCAAGGCTATCTCAAGCTGGTCCACGATGGCCGAGAAGCTGGTGTCAGAAGGAGTGGAACAAGAGAAAGTTATCTCAGCCCTCCAAGAACTTAGTCTCGCAGGCGACTTTGTCGCAGAAGCCTCTGTGGATATAATTAAAGCCACTTCAAGAGCAATGTTAAGCTCAGTAATGGCCAGAAGGGCGCTTTGATTAAAACCCTGGTCGGCAGATCCCTCCTCAAAGTCCAACTGGTGTAAAATACCCTTTGATGGCGTAAATCTTTTGGGAGAAAAACTGGACTCGGCTATTTCTAAAGTCACCGGAGGAAAATCGGGACTCATTCCTTCAGATAGGAGGCCCAGACAGCAGAGACCACCAGTTTCTAGAAGAAATCTACCAGATAAATACAGAGAGGCAAGATCCTACAGGCCTGGGAAAGAGTATAGGAGGAACTGGAAGAATCCCCAGTCATCATTCCTCAAGCTCCAAAAGTCTAAGACCCCTACCACAGGGCAACAAAAGTCTTTTTGAAGGTGCGTCCGCCCAACCAGCTATAGTGGGGGCCAGACTCATGAGTTTCAAGCAGGTCTGGACGGATACAATAAAGGACCCATGGACGATAGACACTGTCCAGTTTGGGCACAAATGGAAATTCAAGACACTGGCTCCAAGAGACCAATTCTCTGTAACCAGATTACCAGCATCTCGGGAAAAAAGGATGCTTCTGACAAGATACGTCCAAGACCTGTTACAAAAGGAAGCCATAGTGGAAGTTCCAATATCCCAAAGGTCAACGGGATTCTACTCCCCGTTGTTTCTGGTGAAGAAAAAAATCAGGGGATCTCCGCCCTGTCTTAGAGCTAAAGAATCTCAATCGCTCAATCTTAGTCGAGACATTCAAAATGGAGAGCCTCCAGTCAATTCTTCGGGCCATGAATATTGGGGATTGGATGCTTTCCGTCGATTTACAAGACGCCTATCTGCACGTCCCCATTCACATCTCATTCCAAAAGTTTCTCCGCTTTGCGGTAGGTCTTCATCATTTTCAATTCCGAAGTCAGGATTCCCTTCTACTGCATCGATCCATTCTGATTACCACCCTACAAAACTTCAGCTGGATCATAAACTGGGGGAAAAGCAATCTGCAGCCCACTCGGAGAATGATATTCCTGGGGGCGGAACTAGACACCCGTCTCAACACGGTAGAACTTCCGCGGGAAAAAATTCCCAGTCTCATTCAGAAGGCAAGAAAGTTATTAGCCTCTACCACACTACCAGCCCGGGAGTACCTCAGCATACTGGGGTCATTCTCAGCAACCATCCCAATGGTACAATGGGCCCAAAGGAACACCAGACCTCTGCAAGCATCACTGTTAAAACAATGGAACGGGGTATCATTGTCTCAGCCAATCATAATCCAGAAAGAAATAAAACAATCACTCTGGTGGTGGACCAGATTGAACAATCTGAAGAGATGCAGGCATATAGTCCCTCTTCCTCAAGAAGTAATCACTTCAGACGCCAGCCTGAAGGGCTGGGGGGCACACTACCGCCATCACGCAGTCCAGGGCCTTTGGACATTCAGAACACAGAACGTGGTTTCAAATATATTGGAGATGAAAGCAGCATTCCAAGCTCTGTTAGCCTTCAGCCCCCTCCTCAGGGGGAAAGAGGTCCTGCTAAAATTGGACAACACAGTGGCCGTTGCCTATATCAACAGGCAGGGGGGCACCAGGAGTCGCTCCATGATGCAGGAAGTCCGTCCAGTCTTCGAGTGGGCACAGCTGAACCTGTCGGGATTAACAGCAACGTATGTCCCAGGAGTCCAAAATCAACTAGCCGACTCTCTAAGTCGGACCTTTGTATCAAACAATGAGTGGGCCTTAAGTCACCAAGCCTTTACCCTCATAACCCAAACCTGGGGGATATCGGATATAGACCTGGCAGCAACACCGGTCAACACGAAATGCCAGAGGTATCTAGCCAGAATTCCTTTCCCATCGGCAGAAGGCACGGATTGCCTACAGCACGACTGGAACTTTCGTTTGGGGTACATCTTTCCGCCAACGCCACTCATTCCGAGATTCTTACTCAGACTCAAGAGGTCGAAAGCCACAGTGTTAGCAGTCCTCCCATTTTGGCCGAGACGACCATGGTTTACGACGCTCCTCCAATTGAGCACAGCAGAACCACTGACACTCCCAATGACAGCGGATATACTGTCGCAGGGGCAACTCCTTCACCCATTTCCGGAGAGGCTGCATCTAACAGCATGGAGATTGAAAGGACTAGGTTCTTAGTCCAAGGTTGCTCCCAGAAAGTGATAGACACTCCTTCAGGCCAGAAAATCCACGACCAATAAAACCTATAAAAGGATCTGGGATTGTTTTCTCTTAATCGCACAATGGCAATCCTGGAACCCGGCATCTCCATCAGTTGCTCAGATCCTCGAGTTTCTCCAGCTAGGTCTAGATAAAGGTCTTAGGTCTAGTACCCTGAAGGTACATGTATCAGCCCTATCCGCTATGACAGGAGTGAAATGGGCTCAAGAACCTCTCATCATCCAATTTTAGAAGGCTTGCCTAAAGTTGAGGCCACCTAGAAAACCTTCCTTCCCGACATGGGATCTTTCAGTAGTGTTGGAAGCCTTATCCCATGAGCCATTTTTTCCGTTTGAGAGTTAGGTCCCACAGGGAAACATTCTCTAAGTCACTTTCCTAATAGCAATTACATCAGCTAAAAGGGTATCGGAAATTCGGGCCTTACAGGCTAAGGAACCATACCTAATGTTCTTACCAGACAAAGTAGTCTTAAAACCATCGGATCGCTTCATCCAGAAGGTGTCATCATCTTTCCACTTTAACCAAGCGCTATGTCTCCCCAACCTCTCCACAAAACGGGGTGATCCACATCCGCTTGACATAAAGACTAATATCCAGGCCTACCTCTTGGCAACCAGCAATCCGAGGAAGACTGAGGACCTACTAGTCATTCCTCATGGGTTTAGAAGAGGACAAGCAGCAACCTCTCGCACCATCGCAGCATGGTTGGTGAAGATCATTAAGAGAGCTTACGCATCTAACAACACACGAGTACCTGAGGGCTTAAGGGCACACTCCACAAGGGCAATGGCGACCTCCTGGGCGGCCTACTGCAGGGTATCAGCCGAAACCATCTGCAAAGCAGCCACTTGGTCTTCAAAAACCACCTTTATTTCTTTATTTATTTCTCATTATAAAGTGGACTCCGCTAGCCACTTGCTCACTCTTGAGCCTAGCTTTGTGTGTGAGGAGTGAGAGCCTTGGCCCTCGTGCACATTGCTGGATCGAGATCTGGCTCAGGTATGTATTTAGGGACACTGCACAGGGAGCTGCATGCAGAAGGTTTCTTTTACCTTACTGCATGAAATAGCCAGGCTTCTTCTCCATCCCTAGTGGATCTACCTGCTCGCTGTAAAAAAGGAGGCAAACGAAAAGGACCCAGAGATGGTGCTAGAAGAGGCCACAGAAGATTTCTCACCCTCAGACTCATACTCCAGATACTAGAACTTTACGCACAATGCTTGCCAATGTATATATGCTCACCTCTTTAAATTTAAAAAAAATAAAAAAAAACCTTGGCATAGCTGTTTTTGATTCTCCCCTGGGAAGCATGACCAATCTACAGTGGGGAAAATAATTATTTGATCCCCTGCAGATTTTGTAAGTTTGCCCACTTACAAATAAATGGAGGGTCTATAATTTTTATGATAGGTATATTTTAAATGATAGAAACAGAATATCGGCCAAAAATCCAGAAAAAAACACATAAAACAAATGCTATAAATGAAGTTGTAGTTCAGTGAGTAAAATAAATATTTGGTCCCCAAGCAAAACATGACTTAGTACAGGGGTCAGCAACCTTTTTCCACTTAAGTGCCCTTCAATGTATGTGAATGCATGGAAGGCCGCATTCACCTGCTAATAAATTATGATGATAATATTCCTAACATAGTAATAACAATACAGGTTTAACTCACTTTACGGTACTTCACTAATACAAATCCAGTTCCCCCTGAGGGAGCATATGGCTGGGGTTTCAGATTTTAGTCCCCCCTCCCCATCCTGGCCCCCATAGTGGACCCCATTGTGTACTCCGCACCCCACCCCACGGACACACAATCTCACACTGTGCAGGTAGAACTCTCCTACCTTACACAGGTGTAGAGCAGAGCGGCTGGTACCACAGGCTGAATGGGGGCGTTAACTTTTTACATTACCTGGCTGGTGATTGGTTCCTGGGATCGCCCAGCAACCAATCACCTGCTGTTTAATTCAAAAAGTTCACTTCAGCAGTTCCCGTCCCCATCCAGCCCTGTGATATCAGCCAATCGCTGCTGTGCTATTAATAGGACAGCGTTTAAAATGTACAGGCACTGATGGGCATGACAATTAACGGTGGCGGGCCGAGTGCGGCCCGCCGACCCCTGACTTAGTACTTTGAGGAGACACCCTTGTTGGCAAGCACAGAAGTAAGACGTTTCTTGTAGATGGTTACCAGGTTTTCACACATCTCAGGAGAGATTTTGGTCCACTTTTTTTTTACAGATCTTCTCTAAATCCTTAAAGTTTGTTGGCTGTCACTCGAAGTTTCAGCTCCCTCCATAAATTTTCTATAGGATTAAGGTCTGGAGACTGACTAGGCCTCTCCATGACCTTAATGTATTTCTTCTTGAGCCACTCCTTGGCCGTATCTTTTGGATCATTATCATGCTGGAAGACCCATCCACAACTCAGCTTCAGTGTTCTGGCTGAGGGAAGAAAATTCTCATCCAAGATTTTACAATACATGGCCCCGTCCATTGGCCATTTTTTTCAGAAGTGTTTTTGCTCCATGCAAACTACGTTTTGATTTGCGTGTATGGGGCATGGAACTTGCCCTTGGAAGTTGAGCAGGGGCTGTCAGTCCATAGGAGGATATCCTTCAAATTTTTCATCACTCTGCTTCTAGGAGTGCGAGTTCAAATTTAGTTTTTCCCAGTTTAACAAAAATAATTTGGCAGTAAACGGGAATGAATGAAGAATGCAGTTCAGTTACATAGTATTGCCGAAGGGTGATTTTTTTTTTTTTTTCACATTTGGGGTGGAAGATAATTTAATAGCAGAGTGTCCCTCTTATTTCTAAAAGATTGGCAATTTAATTTTTACATAAGCTATACATTTATAATAGACACTTGAACACATAAACTTAACATGGTGTGTATGAATTGAACCTATTTGCAACTTTTATATATTTTATTTTTAGGAAGCATTAAAGCTACAACAGGATATGAGGAAGAACAAACAAGAAATGTTAGAAAAGCAAATAGAATATCAGAAGGTATGTACATCTGGTTTCGGACCCATCATGCAAGAGCAATTTCTACTTCGGTTATTACATTATTATAACATTTGTTCTATGGCATAGCCCGTTTGTAAAGGTGTTTAGGCTCTTAGGATTTCATGTTCACACTTTCAATGTGGGTTTTAGTCCCAGGACCATGTAGCACTCAAGAATAGTGCTAGAAAGGTGGTCTTTTCTGAAATAAAATCATTTATCTCTAAACACACAGACACACCTTAACCGCTTCCGGACTAGCCGCCGCAGCTTCACTGCAGCAGGCTGGCTACCCTGCGTGAAATCACGCTACTGTACGTGATCTCACAGGGTCCGGATAGCAGGCGTGCGCCTGCTGCACAGCGGTGGTGCCGATGCTCGTGGCCGGTTGCGATGACTGCTGGCCACGAGCAATCGTGACCAGGAGACACAGAACAGAAACGAGTGTGTGTAAACACACACTTCCCTGTTCTGTTCTGACAGGATTGACAGATTGTGTGTTCCTATTAGCTAGGAGCCACGATCTGTCACTTCCTGTAGTTAGTCCCTCCCCCTTCAGTTAGAATCACCTCCCAGGCAACACAGTTAACCCCTTCACCGCCCCCTAGTGTTAACCCCTTCACTGCCAGTGACATTTTTACAGTAATCAATGCATTTTTATTCGCACTATATTAATGCCAATGGTTCCAAAAATTTGTCTAAATTGTCCGATGTGTCCGCCATAATGTCGCAGTCACGTTAAAAATCGCAGATCGCCGCTATTATTAGTAAAAAAAATAATAAAAATGCTATAAATCCTCTATTTTGTAGACACTATAACTTTTGCGCAAACCAATCAATATACGCTTATTGCAAAATTATGTAGAAAAATATGTAGAATACATATCGGCTAAACAGAGGGAAATAATCGTTTTTTTATATATTTGTGGGGGATATTTATTAGAGCACACAGTAAAAAATAATGCGTTTTTTTTTTTTTTTAATTATCGCTATTTTTTTGTTTATAGCACAAAAAATAAAAACCGCAGAGGCGATCAAATACCACCAAAAGAAAGCTCTGTTTGTGGGGAAAAAAAGGACGTCACTTCTCATAATAATAAATAGAAGCGTTTCCCAATGCCATTCCTGACCCAGCCCTCCCAGTGTTCTTTCTCTCGCTTACCTCATTTACATGATATTTAGAATTTTGTCAGTCTTGTATCTTTGAATGGATTTTTAGATTACATCACTTCCTGTAGCTTGTTTCAGCATTCACTTCCTGTTAGGTCATCTCCCAGAAGCCATCACTTCCTTGTTGCATCACAGAAGAGGGCGTGATAGGGTGTGTTCACCACTCTGGACCACACTTCCCTCATTACAATACCACCTTCCACCCGCTTCCTATACAATCTGATTGTAGAATGTCCTTTAGAGCTCACATCAGCTATGTAGTACAAGGGCCTGTCTGATTTGCTACAAATTGAATGGATTGTTTAGGTGTGTTCTCTATTCCATAGTTCTAGTAAATCTACAGAGATTGTATAATCAGGTTTCTTAGTGTATGGCATCTTTATACAAGTACATAGGGGGGAGTGGATGGAAACACTCAGTCATGAAGCCTCATTCACATCTCTACCTAACAAAAAACTCACATTTCTACATACGCTTCTTTTGGAGTGTTTGTCACTCGTCACGCATAGGGCAGCCCATTCACTTGAATAGACTGCCCTACGCGCAGCAATCACCCCAGAGGAGCTCCAGAACTATTTTTGCAACGGCACATGGTGAGTTACTGCAGTTTTCAGTGTGTTTGCACTTGGGGAGCCTCATTGTTCTTCTGTAAACGCACCAATTTCACTTTCAGGCCCCATTCACATCTAGAGTAGTGGGAGCGCATGTTTTTTGGCTCGTTATTCCAGTGATAAACATAGGGCAGCCAGTCTATTTCAATGGGCTGTGCTCCACCTGGCAAAGTAGCTCATAAGACATTTTTGTAAATTTGTTACTGCATTTGTCACCTGTTTTTCATGTGGCAGAATGTGTTTTCTTCTGTGTTTGGTGTGCTGTTAACAATTAATGACACTAAAAAGGCAACTAGGTAATTTTATGTGTATAAATGTGGCCATACACTATACAATCTGATTACAATCTCCTCTACATTTACCAAAACTATATAATAGGAGGAGACCCCATCAATCCAACCACTCTGTATCCAATCAGGCAGGCACTTGCACTACATCGGGGATGTCCCGTGGGCTGCATGTGCCCCTAGGGAATTTAGCATGCACCCTGAGCCTGTCCAAAGGGATGCTGGGGAAGTCAGGCAAATTCACACATGGAGGAATACCAGGGGTGCTGTGAAAACTTAGTTTATGTGTGAAGGTGTGCTAATGAGGACAGCTGGTAAACTCTTCCTGGGTCATACTGGCTGGTCCGTCCTGTGTGTCTGTCCTCTGTCTACCAGGAAGTTTCTGAAGTGATCTGCAAACTACAGCCATGGATGGAGGTGAGGCCTGGTCTTCAAAACCAAACAACATTTGTATTTTTGTGCAACAGAGGTACCGTACTGGTATATTGGTACATAAGGGAGCTGGATTTTAGAAGGGAAAAAAAGGTGAACTTGGCCTTTAAAGAACAGCTTTAGACCACCTTTCTTGAACAGTTCATGTCTAACCATTGCTAAGAAATATATGTGGAGATAGGGTCCTTGAAAACTTCTGCTACTTTGTTATAAATAATACCTTTTTATGTTTTCAGATGTTGATATCAAAACTAGAGAAAAACAAGACCATGAAGGCAGAAGAGAGGACAGAGATCATGAAAACACTAAAGGTACTCGACGAGAAGATCTCTCAGGTGAAAGATGAATTGAAGACACTAGCTGCTCCATCAAAAGTGAAATCTAAGACTGAGGTATGTTTAGCAAATCTTAACCACCTCCCTACCACTGTATTGTTAAACTTCCACCTCCCCAGCATTTTTTTTATTTGTGGAGTGCAGTTTGTATATGGCACTGCAGAAATATAGCATGGGCAGCCAGTGCACCCATTAAATGTCTGACTGAGATCAGACATAAGGCACAGAGCCATTCAGAGTGGCTCTGTGTCTTGTGATGGCCAATCACAGTGATCACAAACATAACCTCTGCTTGTCTTAAATGTGACTCTTCCTCCTCTGCTGCTGATTCTCACAATCCTCTTCTTTCCTCCTCTTTGACTTCCTCTTCTGCCCTCCACCCCAAACTTTCTCATCCGTGTCTTTATGGACATTGCTTTGTGCACTTGTGCGCAGTCATGTTGAAACAGGAAGGGGCCATCCCCAAACTGTGCCCACAAAATTTGGCGCATGAAATTGTCCAAAATGTCTTGGTATGCGGACGCCTTAAGAGTTCCCTTCACTTGGGCCAAGCCCAACCCATGAAAAAAAACCTCATACCATAATCCCCCCCTCCACAAATGATTTGGAGGAACTTGACTGGCCTGCATAGAGTCCTGACCTTAACCCGATAGAACACCTTTTGGTTAAATTGGAGTGGAGACTGCGAGCCAGGCCTTCTCTTCCACATCAGTGCCTGACCTCACAAATACGCTTCTGGAAGAATGGTCAAACATTCCCATAGATACACTCCTAAACTTGGGGGACAGCCTTCCCAGAAGAGTTGAAGCTGTTATAGCTGCGAAGGGTGGCAAAGGCCAACTTAATATTGAACCCTACAGACTAAGACGCCATTAAAGTTGTGTGTGTGTGTGTGTGTGTGTGTGTGTGTGTGTGTGTGTAAAGGCAGGTGTCCCAATACTTTTGTAATATTGTGTGTGTGTGTGTATGCATGCATGTACAGTTGTGCTCAAAAGTTTGCTTACCCTGGCAGAAATTGTGAAATTTTGGCATTAATATTGAGAATATGACTCACATGAAGCCATTTATTATCACATATTTTTTTGGATCCTTTTTAAAATCATAATGAGAACAGAAATCGCCCAAATGGCCCTGATCAAAAGTTTACATACCCTGGAATGTTTGGCCTTGGTACAGACACAGGTAAAATGGCAATTAAAGGTTAGTTTCCCACATTTGTGGCTTTTTAACTGCTTGCCGACCAGCCGCTGCAGTTTTACTGTGGCAGAATGGCACTGCTGGGCGAAACGACGTTTCCTTATGTCGATTCGCCTTTTGGCCACTTTACAAGGATAGAAAAGGATATAAAAAGATATCCAAAGCCTTGAATATGCCAGTCACTACTGTTGAATCACTTATTAAGAAGTGGAAAATTAGGGGCTCTTTTGATACCAAGCCAAGGTCAGGTAGACCAAGAAAGATTGCAGCCACAACTGGCGGAAGAATTGCTCAGGATACAAAGAGTTAACTGCAGGAGAAATGCAGGCTGCTCTCCAAAAAGATGGTGTGGTTGTTTTTAAGGAGCACAATTCAACGATACTTGAACAAAAAAGAGCTGCATGGTTGAGCTGCCAGAAGTCTTTACTGCTCCAATGCCACAAAAAAGCCAATGAGGCACGTTGAGGTGGTGTTGGGCATATTGTAACCAGGCTTTTTTGTGGAATTTGTAAAGGCTTCTTCCTGGCAATTTGACCATGCAGCTCTTTTTTTTGTTCAAGTATCATATCGTGCTCCTTAAAAACAACCACACCATATTTTTCGAGAGCAGCCTCTATTTCTCCTGAGGTTACCTGTTGGTTTTTCTTTGTATCCCAAACAATTCCTGTGGCAGTTGTGGCTGAAATCTTTCTTGAACTACCTGACCTTGGTTTGGTATCAAGAGATCCCCTAATTTTCCACTTCTAATTAAGGGATTGAACAGTACTGACTGGCATATTCAAGGCTTTGGATATCTTTTTATATCCCTTTCTACCTGTGTAAAGTTTCATTACCTTGTTACGCAGGTCTTTAGACTGTTCTTTTCTACCTCCTCATGGGTCAGTGTCTAGCCTGCTTAGGGCATCCATCTGAGAGCTAAGGATGAGCTCCGGCTTGTTTGCACAGCCCACGTGCAGAGCCCTGCAGGAAGTCGGCGCTGAGCTAATCACCGGCAGTAAGACATTGTCCCGATGTACGGCTGCAGAGATCGGGAAATCCATTCGCTGCCAGTTTGGAATATATTGGAATATTTATCGCCTCTTGATCTGTCATATTTCTGTCAAAGTCTGTCATAAAATGTAAAGAAATAAGCTAAAACCAAAAAACTGTAGAGGAAACTGTTCATTGTAGATCATTCTACCAATCAACCTAAAAACAAAATCTTTACAAGTTAACAAACTAGTTTCTGGTGCAGATATGAAGTTATAAAAACAAAGACCAAAGTTTGTATTCAATTCCTGGAATTTTATTGGACCCAATTTTTTGGACCTCTTTTTGTTTAATTCACAGTTCCCTTTCCCTGCCATGTCTCAAAAGAGGTGCATGATCAATCCCCATATATTTTCATAGTGCTACTGTGCAAGACTTGGTGTTTTAGCCACCGAGAGTTCACATTTTCTATCTCTAAAAGAATATTTTATGGCATATTTATTAACTTTTTGAGTGGTCTCCCCCACATAGACCATGTGGGCACTTAAAAATATACACAGATCAGCCAAAACATTATGACCACTGACAGTTAACCAATTGACCTCCGGAAGATTTAACCCCCCTTCATGACCAGGCCATTTTCCCCCCACAAATAGAGCTTTCTTTTGGTGGTATTTGATCACCTCTGCGGTTTTTGTTATTTTTGGCACTATAAACAAGAAAAGACGGGCTGTTATGAAAAAAAATATTTTTTTACTTTCTGCTATAAATCCTATCCAATTAAAATTGAAAAAAATCAAACTTCATAAATTTAGGTCAATATGTATTTTGCTACACGTTTTTGGTAAAAAAAAAAATATCCCAATAAGCATATTTTTTTTTTTTTTACCAGTAATGGTGGCGATCTGTGACTTATAGTGGGACTGCGTTATTGCAGCAGACATTCTGACACTTTTGATACTTTTTGGGAACCAGTGACACTAATACAGTGATCAGTGCTGAAAATATGCACTGTATCACTGTATTAATTACGCTGGCTGGGAAGGGGTTAAACATCTAGGGTGATCAAAGTGTTTAATGTGTGCCCAGCCTGTGTTTGTGTACTGTAAGGTGCTTTTACTAGGGGACGTAATCCATTTTATTCCCTGCTTTGCAGGGGGAGTAAACCAGTTACTTCCCCGCTGACAAGACAGAGCTCTGCCTTATTTACATAAGCAGAGCACTGTTCTGTGTGTGTGCCGGCTGTAATCTAATCAGTATCTGCTGTGAAAATCACAGCAGTGCCGGGTCACCAGCGGCGCATGCCCCCTACCTGGAAGCCAGATCACGTACTAGGTATATCTGTTATACGGTCGGCAAGCAGTTAAAGTGAAAACATTTATTACAAGTGACATTGCAGTGCTCAGAAATTCTATATACATATAACAGCGTTCATAAATGAAATGCTGGAATTCATAATCCTCAAAATAAACCAAAACAAACTATACATGTACTGAGGGGTAATCACCACTAGGTGGCAGTCATCCTTAACCACTTTTAGACCGGGTCTATTTTTCAAATTTGTTCTTTACAAGTTAAAATCATTTTTTTGCTAGAAAATTATTTAGAGCCTCCAAACATTATATTTTTGTTTTCTAACACCCTAGAGAATAAAATGGCGGTCGTGGCAATACTTTCTGTCGCACCATATTTGCGCAGCGGTCTTACAAGCGCCCCCCCCTTTTTTTTTTTTTTTGAATTAAATAAGACAACAGTAATGTTAGCCCAATATTTTTTATTTTATGAAAGATGATGTTACGCCGAGTAAATTGTTACCCAACATGTCACGCTTAAAAGTTGCGCCCGCTCGTGGAATGGTGACAAACCTTTACCGCTAAGTCTCCATATGCAGGGGCGTGGCCTGACAGCGCATGAAGTAGGACGCTTTCTCAAGGAGCTCCGTCCATTACTCCTGCAATACCGCAATCTTGTCCCTTTAGACGATCACCTACACATTGACTTGCCTCTTGCACACCCTGCAGACACTGTCACAATGTCTCCCTCGAAGCCACAGAAGTCTGCAGCCGCAGCAAAGCTAGCCCAGTACTGCCGACAGGAAGGAAAGGAGACAGAGGAAGATGGCGCCGCGGAGAAGCCTGAGGGGGAGCGACCAGCGGAAGAACGGCTCCTAGTGGCAATTACCTTCTGCCGGACCTCGCTCACGGCTCAGATTGAGGAGGTCAAGGTAGACATATCCCTCATCAGGCAGGACCTGCACAAACTCCAGGACCGGGTCAAAACTGCATAAACCAGACTGAGCTGTGTGGAGGATGCCATCCCACCCCTGCAGGAAGGTTCTGACTGCATGCAGAGACAGATCCAGCAACTGTTCTCCAGGCAGGACGACATGGAGAACAGATTGAGGAGATGTAACCTGCGATTCATCGGCCTCCCTGAGGGTGCAGAGGGTAAGGACCTCACCACGTTTCTGGAGCAGCTGCTCATTACCACCTATGGAAGGGAGGCTTTTTCCCCCATGCTGACAGTGGAGAGGGCTTACCGCATGCCTGCTAGACCACCCCCGCAGGGAGCCCCCCCACGCACCTTCATAGCTAAGCTCCTTAATTATAAAGACCGGGATGCGGCCCTGAGAATGGCTAGAGAAAAGGGCAATATCACGATGGGAAACAGTAAAATCGCCATCTTCCCGGATTTCTCGGCAAAACTGTCGCTCTTTTTTCTCTATAGCGCAAAACTACCAAAAGAAAGCTCTATTTGTGGGAAAAAAAGGATGTTGATTTTTTTTGGGTGCAGCGTCGCAGGACCGCGCAATTGTCAGTTAAAGCGAGGCAGTGCCGAATAGCAAAAAATGGCCTGGTCATTCAGCAGCCAAATCTTCCGGGGCTTAAGTGGTTAATTAATGCATATGCAGTGTCCACAAATGCATAAATAATCCACGTTGTCATTAACAGTGCACCGCCCCACCACCTCTGCAATGTACTCACCAGATGTATAATGACAGACAAAATGTATAAGCAAATACACCTCCAATCCATATATCGCCCGATATTTATCAGACTCCAGCTCAGGTGCTGGTGATCCTTTCCCTGCATATAAAGCTCACACCATAGAACCCAGACAGAAAAAGTATATAGTGTAGTATTTTATTAAAATATGACCAATAGTACGTAAAATAAGCAATCCACATGGAAAGTTTTATACAATTGCAATAAACTCACTCCAGGGGCTGCCAATCCCACTCGTAGACTCGGCAGCGTGATATCGGCACGTACAGGCCCCACCCAACACGTTTCGTACGCACACACGTTCTCAGGGGATCCACCTTTGGCTGATGTCAATGTGTCGAATAGCCTGCTAGCGCTGGAAAGAGGCAATATTGATGGGTGCCATTTTCTTGTAGCCCCAACATTTACCATATGGACTCCATTAAAATGGTGACAGAAGCCATTTTTCTGTAGTACATCATACTGAAGACGTGATCACTATTTTGTCGTGGACCACTCTGCATATTAAAAACAAGTAAAGGTGACAGATGCTCTTGAAAAGATACAAAGGGAATGTAAAATATAAACATTAGGTACCATTTACCATATGGACTCCATTAATAACCAATAGCACATAACATAAGCAATTAAATACCTTTTACAATGGCATCTGACTACCAAAAGTGTTCCAAAGAAGGAAAACCAGTTAACCAGCAACAGTGTCCAAGGCTAATTGATACACGTGAGGAGCAGAGGCTTGCCTGTGTATTCTGATCCAATGGATAAGCTAGTATAGTTGAAATTGCTGAAAAAGTTAATGCTGGTTCTGTTTAAAAGGTGTCGGAACAGTTTGTTGTGTATGGGGCTGTATAGCTGCAGACCAGTCAGGGTGCCTATGCTGACTCGTGTCCACAGCCTAAAGCACCCGCAATGGGCACGTGCTCATCAAAACTGAACCATGGAGTGTTGGAAGAAGGTGGCCTGGTCAGATGAATTTTAAGAATGGTTTGAGGAACACAACACTGAGTTTGAGGTGTGGACTGGGCCTCCAAATTTTCCATATCTCAATCCAATTGAGCATCATTTGGATGTGCTGGAAAAACAAGTCCGATCCATGGAGGCCCCACCTTGCAACTACAGGACATAATAGATCTTATACTGATGGCTTGGTGCCAGATACTATAGCATACCTCCAGAGGACTCATGCCTTGATGGGTTATGGTGAGTGGTGATAATCTTTTGGGTGATCAGTGTACAGTATGAGTAAAGTAATTATTGATGTTGATCTGGTAAACCCTATGTGGATGGGAGAAAGATCTGTCTTTGTATTTGAACAGTAGATACAGTAGGAAAACCACCTATGCTTTTAGAGCTTAAAAACATTTTGCTTTTTTCTTTATCGTACATTCCACGTTCAGGATATCCATATTTCCATTATGATAGGGTTATGCTGCCACCTTCAGATGTTCGGACACTGCAAAATAAAGGAGGAAATGCCCTCCTAGGCATAAGTTTCCCCGTTAGGCAAGGCTTCAGTTTTTTGCCCCCGTCTTAGGCCTGATTCACACCTATGCAGGTTGCAGTTTGTATATTGGAGGTGCATTTTGCATTTTTCTCGTTTCAATTGTTTTTATTGAAAAGCATTTTTCAGACAGAGGTTCTCCATAACATACAGTGTCAACAATAGCGGGTGTTGGGTCCATTTTGCACTTTTCAATGCATGCTTTTGATCCATTGAAGTCTATGTAACCAAAAACCAGAAAAAAGTCCCTGGCCCTTTCCATAAAATGCAGATGTGAACTACATCCATAGGAAACCACGTTAAATGGCCTATATTGTGTTTCTGCAAAACTGAAAACGCACTAAAAAATGCATAGGAGTGAACCAGGCCTTAGGTGATGGTCATGTCTGCACGAAAACGTAGCTAGCTTCTCAACGGTTCCATCTGGGATTAAGAGACCAGCTCTTTCTGAATCCATTTTCTTTTGGCTTTTTTACAGATGTTGTGCCAGGGCCCTGCTCTGGACATGTGGGGACAGCCTGTAACATTGCTGGTCACCTCTGGATCCTGCGGAACAGGACCATGCTGAATGATCTATTGCCTTGCGGACCATTCGGGTACTATGCAGGTCCAGGGCAGTGATACCCAGCTGGGGAGTTGAGTCCCTAAAGGCCCTTATGACATTTTCCACAGTTATAGCTGAAGGTTGGACCCCAAGGGGTAGTTGAGAGCTTTGGCAGCAGCCATATTGCCTGCACGCATTATTGGCAGTATAGGTTCTGGGGATAGTTAGTCTAGTGGGACTACAAGTCGCAAGAAGTGGGGTACCATGTGGGACTAAAAGTCGCAGCAGAGCATTCCTTGTGGGACTACAGGTTGCAGCAAGTAGTGAGAGATCACACCACTTTCCCTTGTGGGGCACTAGCATCGGGCACTCCAGGGGTAACCAATGCACTGGTGCTTATTTGCCTAGTGTCCTCTTGATGGACTTGGACGGCTGCTCTAACACGCACGCACACTAACACGCACACTAGCACGCACGCACACTAGCACGCACGCACACTAGCACGCACGCACACTAGCACGCACGCACACTAACACGCACGCACACTCTAACACACACACGCACACTCTAACACACACACTCTAACACGCACACACACTAACACGCACGCACACTAACACGCACACACACACTCTAACACACACACACACACTAACACACATATACATACATATATATATATATATACGCAGTATCTCACAAAAGTGAGTACACCCCTCACATTTTTGTAAATATTATATTATATCTTTTCATGTGACAACACTCTCAGGTGCAAATGGGGAGCAAGTTCAACGTGACACCTCCTGGCAAAGAACTCCAAGGATCTGAAAAAAATAATTGTTGCTCTACATAAAGATGGCCTAGGCCAGTGATGGCGAACCTTGGCACCCCAGATGTCTTGGAACTACATTTCCCATGATGCTCAACTACACTGCAGAGTGCATGAGCATCATGGGAAATGTAGTTCCAAAACATCTTGGGTGCTAAGGTTCGCCATCACTGGCCTAGGCTATAAGAAGATTGTGAAGACCCTGAAACTGAGCTGCAGCACGGTGGCCAAGTCCATACAGCGGTTTAACAGGACAGGTTCCACTCAGAACAGGCATCGCCATGGTCGACCAAAGAAGTTGAGTGCATGTGCGCAGCGTCATATCCAGAGGTTGTCTTTGGGAAATAGACTTATGAGTGCTGCCAGCATTGCTGCAGAGGTTGAAGCGGTAGGGGGGGGGGTCAGCCTGTCGGTGCTCTGACCGCACGCTGCATCAAATTGGTTTGCATGGCTGTCTTTCCAGAAGGAAGCCTATTCTAAAGATGATACACAAGAAAGCCCGCAAACAGTTTGCTGAAGACAAGCAGACTAAGGACATGGATTGCTGGAACTATGTCCTGTGGTCAGATGAGGCCAAGATAAAGGTATTTGGTTCAGATGGTGTCAAGCAAGTGTGGCGGCAACCAGGAGAAGAGTACGAAGACAAGTGTGTCTTGCCTACAGTCAAGCATGGTGGTGGGAATGTCGGGGTCTGGGGCTGCATGAGTGCTGCCAGCACTGGGGAGCTACGCCTTCCTCCACATTAGCCCAGGGAGGGCTGGCGCTCCCTGCGTATGTCTCGCGGGGGGGGGCGGGGGGGGGATGGGGAGTAATTCCTCCACTGGCCGGATACTGTGGTATCTCGGCGTGAGTGCGGCAGGGGGTGGGTGCAGGCCTTGAGTTCCAGCCTTTGGAACGCAGAAGGAAGGCGGGGACTTCTGACGTGTCCCTTCCGGGTCTCGCGAGGAGCATGATAGCCGGTGCTATGGTGGTTTATTTAAATGCCAGCCACCATCAGCTGGTGGTCCTGGATCCACTACACAAGCATAGCGGCGCAATGTTACAGGAGGATGAAATGTACCGAGCAGCGTGGCAGTGGTGCCAGCCCAGCTCAGGTAGGTGAGCACTGGGGTGGTTGGCCTATGGGGCTGGGTATTTTTCCCCAGGAGGGGTGAAGCCCTCCCCACCCCCTTGGTGATTCTGGTTCCCGGCTAAAGAGCCGAGCTAAAGAGTTACGACTGGCGAGGGTGCACATGTGTGTGTGGTGGAGGTGCACTCATTGTTTGGCAAAGTAACTGATGGCGTCACAGGCCTTGGTTTTCCACACTGTTATGCCTGGCGGCACAGGCCTTCCCTTCTGCTGTCTCAGGGTCCTGTTGTCAAAGATGCAGAGCCTGAAATTGTCAGCATGGTGTCTGAGGAAAGCCTCCTGAAGTCTAAGGGGCTCTCAGACGGTCGTTAATATGATTTATATCCAGTAGCAAGGTGACCCAATCAATTTATGTTAAACTTTGGAAAGTCTTCTGTTCATGGTTGGACATCAAGAAGGTGTCTGCAGGTATTCCCGCCTTCTTGGCGTTTTTTACAGGATGGCGTGAACCAAGTGCTGGCCATTAGTACATTAAAAGTTCAGGTGGCGGCCTTGTCTGTTTGTTTTTGTTTTTTGTTTTTTTTTTGTTTTTAAAACAACCCCTGGCGTTTCGACCCGCTAGTTATCAGGTTCTTTAAGGGGTTAGACATAACTAGGCCAGTTCTGTATGGGATTTGTCAATAGTATTGCAAGGTTGGTGAAAACGTTCAAGAGGAAGAGCTGTCCTTAAAGTGGGCCACTTTTGAAACAACTTTTTTGATTGCGATATCAACAGCCAGTCGCATTAGCAAGTTGCAGGCACTTTTATTAAAGAGCCTTTCCTGCCAAATTTTGAGGACAGGCTGATAATGCGTATGGACCCGAGGTTCTTGCCTAGAGGGTGTCTAAATTCCACAGGATGCAGGAGATCAATTTGCTTCCTACTGTACGTCTCCAACTTAACGCATTAAAAACCATTCACAAGCGGGGGACCCAACCAGCAGGTCCAGCAGGCTCCATGTCCGCTGGCCACCCGCGATCGCTCCAGAAACAGACAGAATGGGGATCTGTCAGTGTAAACAAACAGATCCCCGTACTGTCAGGGGAGGAGAGAGATATCGTCTGTTTCTAGTGATTAGGAACAAGATTTCTCTCCTCCTCCATTCAGCCCAGCCCCCATACAGTTATCAACACCTCCCAGGGAACACACTTAACCCCTTGATTGCCCCCTAGTGTTAACCCCTCCCCTGCCAGTGACATTTATACAGTAATCAGTAGCTATTTTTAGCTCTGATCGCTGTATAAATGTCGATGGTCCCCCAAAAAGTGTCAAGTGTCCGATCTGTCCGCCTCAATGTCCCAGTCCTGCTAAAAATCGCAGATCACCACCATTACTAGTAAAAAGAAAATTAAAAAATGCCATAAATATATCCTCTATTTTGTAGATGCTATAACTTTTGCGCAAACCATTCAATATATGCTTATTGCGTTTTTATTTTTATAAAAAAAAAAAAAAATATGTAGAATACATATTGGCCTAAACTGATAAAGAATTTTTTATTTTTTTCAAATTGGAGGATGTTTATAGCAAAAAGTAAAAAATCTACTGTTGGTTTTTTTTTTTTTTTGTTTTTTTTTTTTACCAGAATTGTCTTTTTTTTTTTTTTTTTGTTTGTTTTTTTTTGTTTATAGTGCAAAAAATAAAAAACGCAGATGTCATCAAATACCACCAAAAGACAGCTCTATTTGTGGGAATTCGATTCTGTTTGTGCAAGGTCGCACGTCCACGTATTGTCGGTTAAAGCGACGCAGTGCCGTATTGCAAAAAATGGCCTGGTCATTAAGGGGCAAATCTTCTGGTCCTTAAGTGGTTAAAGATGCCATGGACAAATCCTTGAAACCCTCCAAAAAGCCTGGTCTGGGCAGTGTCTTGGGTCTTTATTAGAAAAAGAATTCCTCACTTCTAGTTCCCCACCTGATCAACCTTTTTAAAGCGGAGTTCCACCCTAAAGTGGAACTTCCGCTCATCGGATTCCTCCCCCCCCTCCGGTGTCACAATTGGCACCTTTCAGGGGGGAGGGGGGTGCAGGATACCTGTATAATACAGGTATCTGCACCCACTTCTGGGTATAGCTAGCCGCAGACTCCCCGCCCACCCCCGTTGTGTTGTGGGAAATACACAGTTCCTACAACACAACGGGGACCAGTGTAGACGCACAGCGCGACTCGCGCATGTGCAGTAGGGAACCGGGCAGTGAAGCCGCAACGCTTCACTTCCTGATTCCCTCAGTGAGAATGGCGGCGGCAGCACCCGAGGACCGACGGTTCGGTCTCGGGTGCCGACATCGCTGGACCCCGGGACAGGTAAGTGTCCTTATTTCAAAAGTCAGCAGCTGCAGTATTTGCAGCTGCTGACATCTAAAAAATTTTTTTTTTATCGAAACTCCGCTTTAAGGCCCTTCAAAGCAAGTACCTATCCCTTGCTTATGTCCTCGCAGGCATACGAGTGATCCCTAAGAGCTCAAACGAGCCGTCAAAGCCTCAACATTTTAGACCCGTGTCTCCTAAAGGTTGACCTGAAATTGCTAGGTAAAGTTCTTAGCTCCCAGATAAACAGATACCGCTACTCCCTTATTCATAGAGACCAAGTGGTTGATTCATCTCATTCACCGTGAATTACCTGTTAGTTCTTGGTAACCTCTCACGACCCTCCCGAATTTCCACCAAATTATTACTCAATTTCCACAACTTTCAGACCTTAAAGCGGACCTTCAGTAATTTTTTTTTTTTTTTTTTAATCTTTCCATCTATTAAATCTTCTGCCCTTGTTTTAACTTTGGATAGTAAAACATTTTTTTTTTCTGCCAGTAAATACCTTATACAGCCCACTTCCTGTTTCTTGTCTGGTAAAAAGCCTAGGCTTATGACATCATGCACAGCTCTCTCGCTCTCATGAGAGTTGGCCAGGAAGGGAGGGGGGATGAGTAATAAGAGGGCAGTGAGAGCTGCAGAGCTGGAGGTGTGTTTGTAAATCCAGGAAGTGAACAGGCAGCAGTTTCAGCTGCCCACAGTTAAAATAGTTGCAGCCAGACCCGGTGGAGGGAGATTTCTGCAGCATAGTTGGAAAGTAAAGAGCATCAGCGCGTGTGTATATGTATATGTGTGTGTGTGTGTGTGTGTGTGTGTAAATATATATATATATATATATATATATAGATATATAGATATATATATATATATATATATATATATATATATATATATATATATATATATATATATATATATATATATAGATAGATAGTGTGGTTGGAGGGAAGCTTCAGAATGGCAAATACCGTATGTTTTTATTACAAATTATGTGAGCATTATGAGGGCATGTATTCAAAAGCTTGCCAGCATCCATTCACCTGAAATGACTAGCCTATTAGCCAGGATTTACAAATACTCATCCTGTGTACTGTACTCAAAGATGTGGAATTTTTTTTTTTTTCCCTCACAAGTTGCAGAGCCTGGACCTTCCGCCTCTGTTCACATTTTCAAAATGTCCTTTACTGTACACATAAGATCTGGAATTTTGACACGCCTGTAAATTCCATATCTTTGAGTATGGGACACATTTCCTTTCCCCACTTCTCTGTGATAGCCCTACTACTTGCTAGATAAAAGAAAAAAAATGGAGCCTTAGGTGGTCCTAGTAAACTTTTTGCCAGTGTCCAATCACATAAAGGTATTTGCGTAGAACCAGCTCCTGTGTCCTGTACTGTACACCAAAATATGAAATTTTACAGGTAATCAAATTTCAAATTTTTATTTATGCAAGTTTGAAGAATCAATGCTTCCTTTCTATGTTTATAGGCTCAGAAAGAACTGTTGGATGCAGAAATGGATTTCCACAAACGTCTGTCCTCAGGTGAAGACGCAACAGAATTGAGAAAAAAGCTGAGTCAGTTACAAGTTGAGGTGAGCCTGTGTGTAACTTTAATATAGCAATCTGGGTTGTTTTTAGTATGGGAACTATTTCACATTCTATTACTTAACGTATTAAAAATACAACCTGCCGGCAGAGTTATATGAATTTCAAAGCATCAGAATCAAATCGAGGACTTCAATCAAATTGTTGTTGACAAAATTAGACTTTACATTGAGTTCATTGATCCTTATGGAAGTCCCTGACTCAAATGAAAAGATGGGGAGGATTTAAAAGTGACCACACATTTGTCTTTTCGTGAATGATCTGGTAAATTGTGCTTAATTGTGTCCCAGACGAGCATGTCTTAAACCTCAACTCCAGGCAGATAAAACTGACATAAATGAATCAAGCTCTATAATCATTAATACATCATTTAAAATACATTATTTTAAAGGAGAATTGCAGACCTGGCGATAGTATACATAGTTACTTTGGTCCAGCTTGGGCCAGTGTAACTTTGTATACACATTGAGGGAAAAAGTATTTGATCTGCTGATTTTGTACGTTTGCCCACTGACAAAGAAATGATCAGACTATAATTTTAATGGTAGGTTATTTTAACAGTGAGAGACAGAATAACAAAAATATCCAGAAAAACACATTTAAAAAAGTTTATAAATTGATTTCCATTTTAATGAGTGAAATAAATATTTAATCCCCTGGCAATCGACTAGATTTCGGGCTCCCAGGTGTCTTTTATATACAGGTATCGAGCTGAGATTAGGAGCACTCTTAAAGGGAGTGCTCCTAATCTCAGTTCGTTACATGTATAAAAGACACCTGTCCACAGAAGCAAGCAATCAGATTCAAATCTCTCCACCATGGCCAAGACTAAAGAGCTGTACAAGGATGGACAAGACCACCGCCAAGCAGCTTGGTGAGAGGGTGACAACGGTTGGTGCGATTATTCGCAAATGGAAGAAACACAAAAATAACTGTCAATCTCCCTCGGTCTGGGGCTCCATGCAAGATCTCGCCTCCATGGAGTTTCAATGAGCATGAAAACGGTGAGGAATCGGCCCAGAATCTTGTCAATGATCTCAAGGCAGCTGGGACCACAGTCGCAACAAAACAGTTGGTAACACACTACACTGTGAAGGACTGAAATCCTGCTGCGCCCTCAAGGTCCCCCTGCTCAAAAAGGCACATGTAAGGCCCCTCTTAAGTTTGCTAATGAACATCTGAATGATTCAGAGGAGAACTGGGTGAAAGTGTTGTGGTCAGATGAGACCAAAATCAAGCTCTTTGGCATCAGCTCAACTCCGGCATGTTTGGAGGAGGAGGAATGCTGCCTATGACCCCAAGAACACCATCCCCACCATCAAACATGAAGGTGGAAACATTGGGTGTGGTTTTCTGTTAAGGGGACAGGGCAACTTCACCGCATCAAAGGGACCATGGATGGGGCCATGTACTGGCAAATCTTTGGGGAGAGCCTCCTTCCCTCAGCCAGGGCATTGAAAATGGGTCGTGGATGGGTATTCCAGCATGACAATGACCCAAAACACACGGTCAAGGGAACAAAGAAGTGGCTCAAGAAGAAGCACATTAAGGCCCTGTAGTGGTCTAGCCAATCTCCAGATTTTAAATCCCATAGAAAATGTGTGAAGGGAGCTGAAGGTTCAAGTTGCCAAACTTTAGCCTCTAAACCTTAATGACTTGGAGAGGATCTGTAAAGAGGAGTGGGACAAAATCCCTCCTGAGATGTGTGCAAACCTGGGGGCCAACTACATGAAACGTCTGACCTTTGAGATTGCCATGAAGGGTTTTGCCACCAAGTGCTAAGTCATGTTTTGTGAAGGGGTCAAATATTTATTTCACTCATTAAAATGCAAATCAATTTATATCTTTTTTTGAAATGTGTTTTTTCAGGATTGTTTTGTTATTCTGTCTCACTATTAAAATCTACCATTTAAAATTGAGTGATCATTTCATTGTCTGTGGGCAAATGTAACAAAATCAAGCAATGTGGGGAATAGGGAGCTCTGGATAATAAGGAGACTTTAACAGACAGTACATAATTGGCTCTTGGAATGTGATTAATGCACCACAAAAGCATTTCGGAAGAGGGAAGCACACTCTATAAGAAAAACAAAGCAGAGCAGAAGGTGCTTCTAAGTGCTGTAATAAAACACTTTAATGACAAGGAAGGGTTAAAAACACTTACAAGATTGAAGTGAAAAACAGGCATATCAATGAATTCATAACGTCCAGTCTGATGCCTCCTGGGAGTAAAGAGAGCTGCAGGTGGAAGTTCAAGCCAACCAGCGGTGGTAAACACTGTCTCTGATCCAAGATGGAGAGCCGTGCTGTCAGGACCAGCATGGAATCCAGGTAACCGGAAGTGACATCAGAGTGCGCCGGACATGTTTCGGAGCATGCCTATGTGCTCTTTCTTCAAACCAAATCGGCAGGGAATAAAATATTTTTTTCCCTTGCTGTACCAAACCTGGCCGATGCCGCTGAAAAGTAGACACCCCTACTTCAGTGAACCCCACTTTCTTCCGGTCCAGTGCTGAGTGTGTCGGTCTGATGCATTGCGAACACAGGAGGATGGCCGCTCAGCACAGGTGCCATTGAGCAAATATTTTGCATCACCTAATTGAATGTAGAGCGTTCTCTGATTGGACAAGGGGGAAATTGTGATGTCACCTCTCTGCCTCTTCCAATCAGAAAACGTTTTCCGGATCGGCACCCTATACAGTGGAAGCAGTTTTGTGCAGCCTTTATGGACCCGTGAGGCTCTCGCCTTGAGCAGTGTACATTTGTATATACTTTTCTGGATGGCTGTTCACTGATTGACTTCACATTTTTCCTGTGGTTTGTTAAATGTATTTTAAACTTGAGTTATTTCTCTTTCAATATATATATATATATAGGCTGCTCGGTTAGGAATATTGCCCGCTGGACGGGGCAAGTCTGTGCCTACCCAGGTCAGAGGACGAGGGCGAGGTCGTGGAGGAAGGGGTAGAGGGTCGTTAAATCATATGGTTGTGGATCATCGACCCAAAACTATATCAGTTTCTGGTTTTTATGAGAAAGAAAAGGATGAGTTGCTGCAACATTTTGCTGTAAGTAAAACGTTATTAGGTTTTAATGAATTGGCTTCTTTCTATAATCTGTGGGTCAAATAATTTGCAAGTTGTGCTCAATATCTGTTGTTACCCTTCCACTTACCTTACCCAACCTTTTTTTCTATTTTTCTTTATTTTCTATATATATTTATATTACAATACTTTTTATCTTTCTTGTTTGCTTTTGTAATGGTACATCAAGTTATAGGTTGTAAAAGTACAGGAATTATGCACTTGTTTCTGCTTAAACATCCCATCAGGCTTATCCTGTACAATCAATATCCATTACACATATGGTTACAATACATCTATAGACTATTCTTGAAGTAGCCAAGATGCACACATTCTTCAAAAAAAAAAAATACCCAACCTGTCCTCCATGAGATAAAGAGAAAATGTAAAGTCATTAAACGCACAACAGTAAAATCAGTCTGTATATGCAGTAAAGCATGCTTGTTATACTCGCCGTGGAACCTATGGGGTTAATCCTCTGCATTGTGTAAACAGGCTGCTTGATCTTGTCTTCTCTGATCCCTCCCCTTCTTCCACTGTCCCCAATCCATCTCCTGATAGAACAGAGGCTAAGGGGACAAGCTGCACATGCTCAATTTGGTGTGTTTTGCTAGAGAGTTTTTTCTTTTTTTTCTTGAGCGTGCATGTTATCAGCACAGGGCCAATCGGCACTGGCCAGACAGAGGATCGGGGGTCCTGCAGCCTTATAGGACAGTCAGAGCAGAATTAAACCCTTCCTACAAGCTTTAACCAGACACTGATAGAAGTCAAAAGACTGTTCTAACTGCTGATGAAAAAGGGTATTTAGCGGTTTATATTTACTAAAACGATTGCAGTTCTATGTACTGTGGGAGAACAGGTATAGTGAATGCAGGGATAGCAAACAAACACTCCTGCGCATTAGTGTGATGGCCGGGCCATCAATAACTCAAGGGATAGTGTCTTTGGCCTTGCTGCCCCCCTGGATAGGGGTATCCTAAAAAGATGGCGCACCAGCCTTGTGCATTATCCCAAGATAATTTAATAATAAAAAACAATAAAATACTACTCACAAAATGTAGTGAATAAAAGCTTGTAGAAATCACTGGAATATGGCAATCAGTCCTAAAACCAACCGCCTCCCAGGAAACGGGAGAACCTCAGAACCGCTGCTGGCTGACGAAGCCCTTTGAAGGAGTATTTTCTTCAGAGCTTCTACATGTTTGTGAGTAGTAGTTTGTATTTTTATTCAATTATCTTGGGATAATGCACAAGGCTGGTGCGCCCTTTTCTTTTTATCTTTTATAGTGAATGCAGGGTCCTGGTGTTTAGTAACATATTAAGGAAAAAAGGGAGGTACCTGTAGAAGTGGATGTTGACATGTCCATTGTTTACTTTAAAGTGTAACTATGGCCAAAAATGACATGTACAGTGGATATAAAAAGTCTACACACCCCTGTTAAAATGTCAGTTTTCTGTGATGTAAAAAAGAGACAGATGAATCATTTCATAACTTTTTCCACCTTTAATGTGACGTATAAACTTTATAACTCAGTTTAACCACTTTACCCCCTTCCTGACCAGAGCACTTTTTATAATTTGGCACTGCGTTGCTTTAACTGCTAATTGCGCGGTCATACAATCCTGTACCCAAACTAAATTTGCGTCCTTTTCTTCCCACAAATAGAGCTTTCTTTTGATGGTATTTGATTACCTCTGCGATGTTTATTTTTTGCGCTATACACGGAAAAAGACCGAAAATTTTGAAAAAAAATTATATTTTCTACTTTTTGTTATAAACAAAAAATCCAATAAACTCAATTTTAGTCATACATTTAGGCCAAAATGTATTCGGCCACATGTCTTTGGTAAAAAAAAGTCAATAAGCATATATTTATTGGTTTGCGCAAAAGTTATAGCGTCTACAAACTAGGGTACATTTTCTGGAATTTACACAGCTTTTAGTTTGACTGCCTATGTCATTTCTTGAGGTGCTAAAATGGCAGGACAGTACAAACCCCCCCCCCCCCCACAAATGACCCCATTTTGGAAAGTAGACACCCCAAGGAAATTGCTGAGAGGCATGTTGAGCCTATTGAATATTATTTTTTTTGTCCCAAGTGATTGAATAATGACAAAAAAAAAAAAATTTACAAAAAGTTGTCATTAAATGATATATTGCTCACACAGGCCATGGGCATATGTGGAATTGCACCCCAAAATAAATTTAGCTGCTTCTCCTGAGTATGGGGATACCACATGTGTGGGACTTTTTGGGAGCCTAGCCGCGTACGGGGCCCCAAAAACCAATCACTGCCTTCAGGATTTCTAAGGGCGTAAATTTTTTATTTCACTCCTCACTACCTAACTACCTATCACAGTTTTGAAGGCCATAAAATGCCAAGATGGCACAACACCCCCCCCAAATGACCTCATTTTGGAAAGTAGACATCCCAAGCTATTTGCTGAGAGGCATGTTGAGTCCATGGAATATTTTATATTTTGACACAAGTTGCGGGAAAACTTTTTTTTTTTTTCTTTTTTTTTTGCACAAAGTTGTCACTAAATGATATATTGCTCAAACATGCCATGGGCATATGTGGATTTGCACCCCAAAATACATTCTGCTGATTCTCCTGAGTACGGGGATACCACATGTGTGGGACTCTTTGGGAGCCTAGCCGCGTACGGGGCCCCAAAAACCAAGCACCGCCTTTATGATTTCTAAGGGCGTAAATTTTTTATTTCACTCCTCACTACCTATCACAGTTTTGAAGGCCATAAAATGCCCAGATGGCACAAAACCCCCCCCAAATGACCCCATTTTGGAAAGTAGACACCCCAAGCTATTTGCTGAGAGGCATGGTGAGTATTTTGCAGCTCTCATTTGTTTTTGAAAATGAAGAAAGATAAGAAAATTTTTTCTTTCAAATTTCAAAACTTTGTGACAAAAAGTGAGGTCTGCAAAATACTCACTATACCTCTCAGCAAATAGCTTGGGGTGTCTACTTTCCAAAATAGGGTCCAGCCGGGGGGGGGGGGGGGTTGTGCCACCTGGGCATTCCATGGCCTCAAACTGTGATAGGCAGTGAAGAGTGAAATCAAAAATGTACGCCCTTCATTTACTCGGCTAGGCTCCCAAAAAGTCTCACACATGTGGTATCCGTGTACTCGGGAGAAGCAACAGAATGTATTTTGGGGTGTCATTTCACATATTCCCATAGCCTGTTTGAGCAATATATCATTTAGTGACAACTTTGTGCAAAAAAGAAAAATTGTCTTTTTCCAGCAACTTGTGTCACAATATAAAATATTCCATGGACTCGACATGCCTCTCAGCAAATAGCTTGGGGTGTCTACTTTCCAAAATGGGGTAATTTGGGGGGGGGTTTGAACTGTCCTGGCATTTTATGCACAACATTTAGAAGCTTATGTCACACATCACCCACTCTTCTAACCACTTGAAGACAAAGCCCTTTCTGACACTTTTTGTTTACATGAAAACATTTTTTTTTTTTTGCAAGAAAATTACTTTGAACCCCCCAAACATTATATATTTTTTTAAAGCAAATGACCTACAGATTAAAATGGTGGGTGTTTCATTTTTTTTTCACACAGTATGTTGGGACAGGAGAGCCAGAGAAAAACATGGAAGACGGTGGTGGGCATTCCCTCCCACTGCTTGTAAAAGTCTAGAGGCTAATTAGCCGCTAGGATTGCTTTTACGTGAAAGCCAACCACTGGCTGAAAAGAATGATACCCAGATGATTACTAAACCTGCAGGCATCATTCTGGTATAACCACTCAAAGTCCAGCAACATACCAGTACGTTGCTGGTCCTTGTTGGGCATATGTTGTAAACTTTTTTTTTTCATGCAGCCTGTGGGCTGAACGAAAAAAAGATATTGATCGGTGGGTATTCCAACCATTAGAATACCTCCCTTCGTCCACCCACTTCTAATGATAGGCATACATGCACCGTATATATATGCCGAAGCATAGGGGCATCCTCCCGCAAAAGTTAGGAGCAAATCGCTCCTCCGCCCTCTGCTGCCCCCATGCTTCGGCATATATGCTGAAGTATGTAACTGTGGTGGTGACATCACCTCCGACAGAGTCACGGCTTTATGTATTGTGGGAGCAAACGCTGTTGCTGTCAAGATAAATAAATCCCCGCTGCAACTGAATGGCGTACCTGCTAAGCAAATGATGGTTAACAATAAAACAAAGTAACATTACAGTATAACAGTAAGACTTACCATACCTGCAAAGCAAATACAAAAAAAACATAGTAAAAAATAAAACATTTAACGCAACCTGTGCCCAAAATATATATTTGCCGAAGCATGGGGGCATCCTCCCGCAAAAGGTAGGAGCAAATCGCTCCTCCGCCCACTGCTGCCCCCACACTTCGGCATATATGATGAAGTATGTAACTGTGGTGGTGAAATTACCTCTGACAGCGCTGGAGTCACGGCTTTATGTATCGTGGGAGCAAATGTTGTTGCTGTCAAGATAAATCTGCTCTGCAGCTGAATGGCGTACCTGAAAACAAAAAAAATGGTTAACAATAAAACACAGTAAAGTATAAAAAAATTGCATATCTGAAAAGCAAATATGGTAAAACATAATAACAATAAAATATTGCAGAATAGAATACAGTAAAAAGAGCAGAACGAGAGAGAGAGAGAGAGAACAATAAAGCGACAACTATTTTTGTTTTTTTTTTATATTTTTTTTTCTTTCTTTTTTTTTTTTTACTTACACTTTTTTTTGTAACTATAACTTTTGTAACTGGTACCAGGTTCGGGTCTCTCAAAATGCGATGGCATCTTGGGAGACCCTGTGTTAGTGTGCCTAGTCTGTGCAGTGCTGTACCCTACGCTAATACTCAACTAGTGAATGGTAGCATTCAAAACATTCACCAATGCAAAGACCAGGATTGTCAGGACAGGATGGACAATAATACCGTGTGTCACGCCTATATCCGTGCTTGCTGCAGACACAACATCTTCTTTGGGGGGCTTGTTGGGTAGGGGTACTCGGGAGGACATACGGAAAATGCCTCCTATGCCGGCTTACTGCATTTGGTTGGGGAAGGTGAGGTGGAGCACCGTCTGGAAACAGAAGGCTCTGACGATCTCTTCCTGGAATTTAAGGAAGGATCCAGTCCGTCCTGAAGCTCTGTATAGCACATGAGCGTTCAGCAAAGCCAATTGAAATAAATAAACAGACACTTTCTTGTACCAGTGTCTGGCCTTACGGGCAATTAGGTACGGCGCCAACAACTGGTCGTTGAGGTCCACACCTCCCATATTTTGGTTATATTCGTGGACACAGAGGGGTTTATCCACAACACCAGTCGCCGTAGGAATTTGGACCGTCGTGTCTGCATGAAGGGAGGTAAGAACGAAAACATTCTTATTATCCCTTCACTTCATAGCGAGCAAGTTATTACACTTGAAGCAGGCTCTCTCCCCCAGCCTAAGACGGGAATCTACAAGCTGCTGGGGAAAGCCCCAGCGATTAGGTCGCACGGTGCCACATGCTCCAATCTGTTGATCAAAAAGGTGACTAAAAAGTGGCACGCTCGTGTAATAATTGTCCACGTACAAGTGGTACCCCTTTCCGAATAAGGGTGACACCAAGTCCCACACAATCTTGCCAGCGCTTCCTATGTAGTCAGGGCAGTTTGTTGGCTCTACGTGACTATCTTTGCCCTCGTAAACCATAAAACTACATGTATAGCCTGTGGCCCTGTCACAGAGCTTATACATCTTGACCCCGTATCTGGCACGCTTGCTGGGAAGGTACTGTTTGAGTGACAAGCGGCCAGAAAACTTAATCAGGGACTCATCAACGCAGACAACTTGATGGGGAGTAAACATGTCTGCAAAACGTTGGTTGAAGTGGTTTACGAGGGGCCGAATTTTGTAGAGCCGATCGTATTCGGGGTCTGCACGAGGACGACTGAGTTCATTGTTGAAGTGCATGAACCGCAAAATCTGCTCGTATCGTGCCCTGGTCATGGTGGCAGAGAACAAGGGCATATGGTGAATTGGGTCAGTGGACCAATATGACCGCAACCAAACAAACTAACTAACCAGCGTCACCCGTAACAGTTAGTTATAAGGTGATCACTGGTGAAAGGGTTAACTAGGGGGCAATCAGGGGGTTAAAACCTTTATTAGGTAGTATATGGGGGTCTCTGTCGCTATAAAACACTGACAACGAACCTATTTACTTACCTCCCTAACTAGCGTCACCTGTGACACTAATACAGCGATCAAAAAAACGATCTCTTAGTGACAGTGGTGACGGGGGGTGATCAAGGGGTTAACCTTTATTAGGGGGGGGTTAGGGGGGTATCCTAAACCTAAAGGGGGCTACCACTAACTGCCCTACCACTTATAACTGTCACAAACTGACACCAACGCAATAATCAGAAAAAATAAAAAAGATTGCTATTGGTGCCACTGTGACAGGGGGTACAGGGGGGTTATAGGGGTGAAATGTGTGCCTAGAGTGTTCTACTGTTAGTATAGTGTTGGTGCAAACTTACTTGATGTCTTCTCTCCTCAGCGCCGAAACGAAAAGACCGGCTCGAGGAGAGATGACATCACTTCCTCTGCCGCTGTTTACATTACAGCAGCAGAGGAAGATTGTCATTGGCTGGGAGCGATTGCGAGGGGGTGGCCATGAATGGATGGCCTCCCCCTCACCTCTGATCGCTCGGGGACAGACGACTGCCGCGGGAACCGGGGGGCGGGAGGCAAGTAACGTACCCATACGTTACTTTGCCTGCCTGTGCCATTCTGCTGCAGTATATCTGCGTGAGGCGGTCGGCAAGTGGTTAACAACAAACTGAAATCTTTTAGGTGGTGGGAAGTAAAAATAAATAACTAAAATAATATGGTTGCAGAAGTGTGCACACCCTTAAACTAATACTTTGTTGAAGCACCTTTTGATTTTATTACAGCACTGTCTTTTTGGGTATGGGTCTATCAGCATGGCACATCTTGACTTGGCAATATTTGCCCACGCTTCTTTGCAAAAAACACTCCAAATCTGCCAGATTGCAAGGGCATCTCCTGTGCACAGTCCTCTTCAGATAACCCCACAGATTTTCAATCTGATTCAGGTCTGGGCTCTGGCTGGGCCATTTCAAAACTGTAATCTTCTTCTGGTGAAGCTATTCCTTTGTTGATTTGGATGTATGCTTTGGGTTGTTCTCATGCTGAAAGATGAAGTTCCTCTTAATGTTCAGCTTTCTAGCAGAAGCCTGAAGGTTTTGTGACAATATTGACTGGTATTTGGAACTGTTAATAATCCCTTTTTACCTTGAGGCCCCTGTTCCAGCTGAAGAAAAACCGCCCCAAAACATGATGCTGCCACCACCATGCTTCCCTGTGAATGTGGTGTTCTTTTGGTGATGTGCAGTGTTGTTTTTGCACCAAACACATCTTTTCAGAATTATGGCCAAAAGTTCAACCTTGGTTTCATTTAGCTGGGCTTGGATGTATTTTTCTTTGTAAGAAAACGACTTCCGTCTTGCCACTCTACCCCATAGCCCAGACATATGAAGAATACGGGAGATTGTTGTCGCATGTACCACACGGCCAGTACTTGCCAGATATTCCTGCAGTTCCTTTAATGTTGCTGTAGGCCTCTTGGCAGCCTCTCTGACCAGTTTTCTTCTCTCGTCTTCTCTCGTCTTCATCAATTTTGGAGGGACGTCCAGTTCTTGGTAATGTCACTGTTGTGCCATATTTTCTCCACTTGATGTCTGTCTTCATTGTGTTCCATGGTATATCTAAACCTGTACCTTTCTCCTAACTGATACCGTTTAACAACGAGATCCCTCTGATGCTTTGGAAGCTCTCTGCAGACCATGGCTTTTGCTGTAGGATGTGACTAGGAAAATATCAGGAAAGACTTACTTGAACAGCTGAACTTGCATTTGGGGTAAATCAGAGGCACTTTAAATGATGGCAGGTGTGTACGGACTCCTACTTAACATGAGTCTGAATGTGATTGCTCAATTTTGAACACAGCTACATCCCCAGTTATAAGAGTGTGCACACTTGTGCAACCACATTATTTTAGTTTTTAATTTTAACCCCCCCCCCCCCCTCAAAAAAAAAAAAATCAGTTTGTTTTTCAATTGAGTTGTACAGTTTATAGGTAACATTTAAGGTGGAAAAAATTCTGAAATTATTTATCTTTATCATTTTTTTACATCAGAGAAACCTGACATTTTAACAGGGGTGTATACTTTTTATATCCACTGTATATGATGCAATCAATCACATCACATGCATTAACACAACAGTCTTTGTTTTTATGAGCCCCCCTTCCCCTGTAACATAGTTTTGTTACCTGGTTATCCAGCTAGTACCGTATATATTCGAGTATAAGCCAACCCGAATATAAGCCGAGGCACCTAATTTTACCACAAAAAACAGGGAAAACGTATTGACTCGAGTATAAGTCTAGGGTGAGATATGTGCAGCTACTGTAAAAGAGGGTCAACAATGCCCATTTGTAGCCTCACTGTGCCCATTTGCAGCCATAGGTCCCCCGAACTTCAATCTAGGGTTCCTAGATGCCCCCTAGCTGCAGCCAAAATTTGGGGTCTCTGGACCCAAAGCGTCCCGAAATGACATTGCTGCAGATGGACACAGTTGACCAACTTATGGGCCACTTGGTGCTAGGAACCCTAAATATGGTGTGCAAACCCAGTGGAACTAGCACTACAACATATCCAAAGATGTGGTTCCTAGCACCAAGTGACCCTGAGCTACGAGGCCCCAAATTCGGTTAGTAAAATGTCACTTTTCTGCAGCAGAGAATGACTTTTTCTGAACTGACTTTGGGGCCCTGTATCTCGGGGCCACTTGGTGCTAGGAACCCCAGCTTTGGATATGTTGTAGTGCTAGTTCCACTGGGTTGCCACACCAAATTTGGGATACAGGGCCCCAAAGTCGGTTTGGGAAAAGTGCTGAAAAACTCGGCTACTCAAGTATATACGGTAAGTTGGCTGTTTTTTCAACTTTAACAGACCAAGCTGTCCAGGAAAAGTGACAGGTGGTGGAGACATCAGTTTACCACTGACAATTGTCAGCTTTATTTAACTTATGTAAAACCTTTATCCCAAAAGAAAAAAGCTATTGCTGTAACTGCTTAATAAGTGTTAGCTTTAGTTAAACTTTTTATTGTTAGTCATTTACCATATGTTGAGTCCGTCTAAATCTACTAGTCCAACACTACCCTCTACATTGTTTTACAATACTCCTGTCTAAGGGTGGCTACCTTGCTGCTCCAGTGAACAGCGAAGGAGTAAATGTAGCCACCCTAACACAGGAGGTGTGTTACTGGCTGATCAGCAGATGTAAAAAATAAAAAAAAAAATAAAAAAAAAATGAAAGCTTGAACAAAAAAAAAAAAAAGGTAACTTAATGCAGCCACCACATCCAATAATTGACAAGCTTCCATATGTGTTTTTCTTTTGCATTTAGTTACATTTTAAGATTAGCATTTTTGACCATAAACTATAATGTATTACAATTGGCGTAATCTGTCTGATAAATATTGTGTCTCAGTAGCCTCTGCATTATTAGGAAGATGGGTGGTAGGCTAGATAACCATGGGTTCCAGAGATCTTCTACAGGCAACCTCCTTTGTTTAAAAACTATTTTTCTTCTGGAGAGGGTGTGATTTACTTGGATCCTCATTCATTCACTGTCGGTGGGTTCAGGGATAACTACTTTTGGGCATTCATTTTTTTGCACTAAGGTTAGTAGCCTATTAACCGCTTGCCGACCAGCCACTGTAGTTTTACTGCGGCAGAATGGCATGGCTGTGCGAAACTATGTTGCCTTACGTCGCTTCGCCTTGGCCACTAGGGACCTGCAGCGTGTGACCGACCCCAGGATGCGATTGCCCAGCGGGCACGATGACCGCTGGGCTCCCACGATCGCTCTTGACAGAGCGAGAACCGGATCTGTGTGTGTGTAAGCACACAGTTCCCGGTTCTTTCAGGGGAGAGGGGACAGATTGTGTGTTTATGCATATCTCTCTCTCTCTCTCTCTCTGTGTCCCATCCCCCCCACAGGTAGAAACACAGTTATCCCCTTGTTCGCCCCCTAGTGTTAACCCCCTCCCTGCCAGTGACATTTACACAGTAATCAGTGCATTTTTATAGCAGTGATCACTGTATAATTGTCAATGCTTTCAAAAGTTTTCGATATGTTCCGCTATAATGTTGCAGTCCCAATAAAATTTGCAGATCGCCGCCATTGCTAGTAAAAAATATATAATAATAAAAATGTAATAAATCTATCCCCTTTTTCTTTATTGTACATCATGGGACACAGAGCCTTAAGTAATTACTTAACGGGTTATTGACCACCTTCAGGTGATGGACACTGGTATACCCAATCCAGGAAGTTCACTCCCTATATAACCCCTCCACCTTCCAGGAGCACATCAGTTTTTTCACCAGTGTCTAAGGTGTGGGTCACGAGTGAAAATGTGCTCTGAAGAGCTCCAGGAGGGATCCATGCTGGATTTAAATAGCCTCCTTAGACCAGATCCATCCAAAGTGCCACTGAGGCCAAAGGGGATGGTACCTGGGGCCTCGTATCCGAAGCACGAGGCTTTGCCTGTAACGTCTCTTTGTAGGGCTGGACCCCAGGACCCAGGGCTTAGGTCTTGCGGGGATAAGGTAAGGGAAGAAACTTAGGAACCAAAAAGTCCACCTATGCGTTCTTCCATTGGGAAAAAATGTCATGCCTTAATCCTCCACTAGAGGGAGCCTATGCACATACCTTTAATCTGTTTTCTTCACTGTAAAGCCCAGTCAGTCTCTGTGTGGCCGCAGCAGCTTGTGCAGGGGGATTTTTTTTCAGGTAAAAAAATCTGCCAAATGGTTTTTTTTTCTCCCCCATGACTGGACCGAAGCGTGTACCCCCCCTTACATTACCCCCCCCCCCGGGTGCGGAGGTCCCGGTGTTACTGTTACTGCTACTACTGTTGTTTTTTCTTTGCCTGCCACTGACAGGGCTCTGCCTCACCCAACCCCCACGCCCCCCCCCCCGAAAGCTGCACGGGCGAGGAAACATTTTAAAAAATGAAACAGAGGGGTGGGGCCTAAGCGCAGCGCTGTGCAACGTCCACAAGGACATACAGCAAGCAAATATAATAAAAGCACAACTGGGACAGTCTCTCCTCGGCTGACGAGGATGAAACAAGCAGTCTGCACACGGGTACACAGGAGCTGTGGGGCACATGAGGGTTGCAAACTGGCATTCCTGATACAGGAAGGACACTTTTTTTTTTTTTTTTCCAGCACTAGGCTGAACTTTATAGCGGCTTTACTGTCATGACTATATTCAGCGATTAAGTGCAATTGTATAGTGCCTCTGTTTTTGTGCTTAGGACTAGGGCTGGGAAAAAAATCGATTTAAATCTTGGATCGAGTTGAGAGGTCAAATAGATTCAAAATTTAAGCAAATCGATTTTTTTTAGATTTTTTTTTTTTTTTTTTCACCGCGCCGGTCCCATGGCGCTGCGGGCATGAGTTTTTAGGCGAGGCTTCGGCCTAGTCTGCGGCTACGGCCGGACGCCGCAGCCTCGACTAAAAACTCATGCCCGCAGCGCCTCCGGGCCTGAAGAGCTGCGGGCAAGGAGTTTTTAGGTAAGGCCGCGGCTTCGGCCTAGTCCGCGGGGCCGGACGCCGTGGACTAGGCCGAAGCCGCAGCCTTGCCTAAAAGCTCATGCCCGCAGCGCCTCGGGACCGGCGCCGTTTCCAAAAATAAACTCGATTCGAATCGTGAATCGAGTTTTTTTTTTTTTTTTTTAAGAGAATCGAAGATTTTTTTTTTTTTTTAAGAAAATCTCCCAGCCCTACTTAGGACTATGCCTGCCATAAAAGACACCACAAAGACCAAAAAGGTACTAAAGGTTTCACCCCCAGGTGCTAGGATCTCGAGACACATTTCCACGCTGTCATCCTCGCCTGAATTACCAATTATGGCAAGCCAGGGTGAGCCATTGGAACAAATTGATGGTGCAACTGCTTCTCACATCTCAGCCTCTGTATACGTGACTGAAGATGTCCTTTCCGCCACCCTGCAGGGTCTGGAAGGAAGATTAGCGGCTTTAATCACATCCTCCATTCAAATGGATAGGAAGCGTGCTAGATCCCCCTCCCCCACTTCAGAACCTTTTCAAGGGGAACAGTGGGCACCGGATGAGGTGTTATCCTCAGGCGATCAGGAGGAAAAACAAAACGATGATTCCTCTGCGGAGGAAACAACGGTAGATGAACCTTTTTCAGCCTCACAATCTGAGAAATTGCTGATACAATCTCTTACGGAGATTGTTCGTTGCACTTTCTTGCTTCCCCTAACGGAGTCTCCTGAAAGCTTGGTTTCTTCCTTGGGTTCCTTAAAACCTTCTCAGCCCTTGCATGCGTTTCCTGTCCATGCATTACTAGAACAGCTTATTTTTGCTGAATGGAATCACCCGTATAAGCATTTTCTCCCTCTTAAGAGATTTTCAGTTCTCTATCACATGGAGGAGAAATTCAACCAAGAAATGGAAAGTACCAGCAGTTGACGCTGCGATTTCCAATGTGGATAAAAGCCTGACTTGTCCAGTAGACAATGCACAGATGCTTAAGGATCCAACAAATAAAAAGTTGGAATCCCCGTTAAAATCTACTTTTTCCTTGGCAGGTGCCGTTACTCGGCCTGCAGTCGCTGCAATAGGCGTCTGTCAATCCCTAAAGGACCAATTTAGACAGGCCTTTAAAGAGGTTCCTGCACAACAAGCCTGGGAATTGGCTGAACTACCAAAAGCACTATGCTTTCCAATAGATGCCATTAAAGATTCTAATCACCAGGCATCCCACCTTATGCTTGTACATATGCGTAGAATCCTGTGGTTAAAAAATTGGTCAGCTGAAGCACCATGTAAATACCTAATAACTGGGTTCCCTTTTCATGGGGAACAGCTTTTTGGGGAAGATTTGGACCAATATATTCAAACAATTTCTAGTGGGAAAAGTGCTCTTTTGCCAGTCAAAAGAAAGTATAAACGCCCTTCATTTAAACGGGCTCTTTCCCCTGTGCCAGGGGCTTCCACCTTTAGGCAGTGGCGACGGCCTCCGCCGTCAGACTCTAGAGGAAACCCTCAGGGTCAGACCCAGGCTCAAAAGAAGTCCTGGGATCGGAAACCTGCATAACAGAATCCTAAAGCCTCATCATGAAGAGGCAACCCCCCTCACCAAGGTGGGGGGAAGACTTCTGCAGTTTTCAGAAGTCTGGCAAGAGGAATCGGGACAGATGGGATGGGTCATCTCCACGGTAACGCTGGGGTACAAGCTGGAATTTTGGGACTTTCCACTGTCTCGTTTCCTGAGGTAAAGCGTTCCCAAAGATCCAGAGAAAAGACAATCTGTTTCAGGCACTAGACCGATTGATATCTCAAGGGGTGATCATACAGATCCCCACAAAAGAGCAAGGTTTGGGGTTTTATTCAAATCTTTTTATGGTACCAAAACCAAATGGAGATGTCAGACCCATTCTAGTTCCATTCCTGAAGATCCGCTCCTTTCGCATGGAGACGATCAGGTCAGTAGTTTCTATCCTTATAGGAGGAGAACTTCTGGCATCGACATCAGGGATGCATATCTGCATGTTCCTGTATTTCCCGCTCACCAAAAGTTTCTGCGGTTCGAGTTAGGAAAGTTTGGGTTGGAATCTCAACCTAGAGAAATCTTCCTTAATACCACTAAAAAGGCTGGAGTACTTGGGTCTGATCATAGACACAGCTAAGGCAAAGATCAACTCCATAAGAGAGCTGGTGCGTTTGGTCAGGTCAAAAGGCGATCCCTCCATTTGCCTTTGTATGAGTTTGCTAGGAACCATGGTGGCTTCATTCGAAATGGTTCCCTATGCCCAGTGCCATTTAAGACTGTTGCAAAACAGTATCCTGTCTGCTTGGAACAAAACGATTCAAGCTTTAGACTTGCCAATGCAGCAAGGGTATCCCAAAGCCTCTGTTGGTTACCAACTCAGAATCTGCTGAATGGAAAATCCTTTAGACCAGTTATCTGGAAAGTGGTAACGACAGATGCCAGCCTTTCAGGCTGGGGAGCAGTATTTGAAAAGACAACTGTCCAAGGACAGTGGTCAAGTGCCGAAAGAACCTTGCCCATCAATATCCCAGAAATTCGGGCAGTGCGTCTGGCTCTAAAGGCCTGGACTTTAAGGTTACGGGATTGTCCTGTCAGGATCCAATCCGACTGGCGGATTTGGTTGCTATATCCTCAGCAAGGAGGATTTTGGAATTGGCTGCTCTTTCTTGTAAAGAGCCGCCCTCGTCCAGACTTTTTGCCAAAACCAGTTTCAAGTTTTACTTGAACCAAGATATTGTCCTGCCATCGTTTTTTCCAAAACCATGTTCCACCGAAGAAAATTCACTACATTGTCTTGATGTGGTGAGAGCAGTGAAAATCTTATTTAAAGGCAGATTCGTAAGACTGATGTCTTATTTATTCTGCCAGAGGGTCCCAAGAAAGGACAGGCAGCGTTAAAATCCACTGCCACAAGTGGATTCGGCAAGTTATAATTCAAACTTATAATTTAAGGGGTAAGATTCCCCCTTTTCAAGTTAAGGCGCACTCTACCAGCGGTCAGTGCTTATTGGGCAGTACGTCATCAGGCCTCCGTGGCTCAGATCTGTAAGGCCGCAACTTGGTCTTCAGGGCATACATTCACAACATTTTATCAGGTGGATGTAAGGGAGGTATGAGGATATTGCTTTTGGCTGCAGTGTGCTGCAGGCAGCAGTATAGATCCTCAAGTCTGGGGGTACCTTCCGGGTTGTGTCTCCCTCCCCTCAAGTAGCATTGCTATGGGACGTCCCATTAAGTAATTACTTAAGGCACTGTGTCCCATGATGTACGATAAAGAAAATAGGATTTTTATAACAGCTTACCTGTAAAATCATTTTCTTGGAGTACATCATGGGGCACAGAGGTCCCTCCCCTCTTTTTTAGGATTTAAGTATATTGCTTTGCTACAAAAACTGATCCTGGAAGGAGGAGGGGTTATAGAGGGAGTGAACTTCCTGGATTGGGTATACCAGTGTCCATCACCTGAAGGTGGCCTATAACCCATTAACTAATTACTTAAGGCTCTGTGTCCCATAATGTACTCCAAGAAAAGGATTTTACAGGTAAGCTGATATAAAAATCCTATTTTTGTAGACGCTATAAATTTTGCGCAAACCAACCAATATACGCTCATTGCATTTTTTTTTTTTTTTACCAAAGAAATGTAGAAAACATATCGGCCTAAACTAGGGAAAAAATGTGTTTTTTTTTTTTTATAAAAATTGTGGGATATTTATTATAGCAAAAAGTAAGATATATTGTGTTTTTTTTTTTTTTTTTTTTTTTTTCAAAATTGATGCTTTTCTTTTGTTTATAGCGCAAAAAATAAAAACCGCAGAGGCGATCAAATGCCACTAAAAGAAAGCTCTATTTGTGGGGAAAAAGGACGTCAATTTTGTTTGGTTACAGCGTCATGCAATTGTCAGTTAAAGCGACGCAGTGCCGAATCGCAAAAATGGCCTGGTCATTGAGCAGCCAAATCTTCTGGAGCTGAAGCGGTAATGGGGGAAAATATCTCCACAGGAAAGCTTTCCCATCTAGGGTACCCAAAAAATAAGTGCATATAATCAAATCAACAGTACATTCTGTGTACAATGAACCCGTTGGTCAAGCTTCTTTGTGGAGAATAGTGATAGAAATTAAACTAATCACACATACAAAATTAAAGCGGTTGTAAACCCGAGAAATAAAATAGAAAACTAAAAAATGTATGGAATGCTAACCTTGGAACGAAGCCCTGCAGCAGCGCCCGCACATCGCTGAGACGGCGGACATCTTCCCCTGTGTCTTCTTTCATGTTCGTGGTCTCCAGTACTGTGAATGGCTTGAGCCCCAATGAATTAACTCCTGCGCATATGTGCGGGAGCCACTGGTCACGGCACAGGGCCCTGAACAAAGAGTTCCTTCAGAGTGCATGTGCCGATGGCTTCAATAGCAGCATATACTGTACAGTAAATATCTCCTAAACGGTGCAAGCTTAGGAGATATTTACAGTACCTACAGGTAAGCCTTATTATAGGCTTACCTGTAGGTACAATTAAGCAAGAAAACTTTTACTTCCTCTTTGACCCTGATAGGGCCATGCATACATTATTGAGCTCCTAAAATACTAGGACCAAACCCTGCTAGACCCATGCTGATATCTTTGCACCAAGAACTAAGGCTCTGCTATATATGTGAATCATTTTGTGGTGTATTTTTTTCCTTTAATTGTATGTTATTGTCTTAATGTAAACTCTTTTTTTTTTCTAATTTTAAATTATAGAAATTTGGTGAAGTTGATGACTTGAAAGAAGAGGAATTCCCACCAACTGTCATTTTAACATTTAGGACAAGGCAAGAGGCTGAAAATGTAAGAAATGCATATGCAATATTCTTAAAATATATCCTTTGTCAGTGTTAGACTGTCCAATTAAACAAAAATGACTTTGTAGTCCACAAACTACTTGCTTACACATTCCATGGCAAAAACCATGTATACACTTTACATATTCTATATTCGTGGAGCTTGCTGCTTACCTTTATTATAGGGAATGCATTAAGGTAAAAGTTTTTAGGCTTTACAACTGGTTACTTTAGAGTGTAAGCTCCTTGAAGGCAGGGACTGATGTGAATGTGTAATATATATGTAAAGCGCTGCATAAATTGACAATGCTATAGAAGTACCTGTAATAAATAACTACTTTACCACTTGCCGGCCGCCGCACGCCGATGTACGTCCCTTTTTTGGGGACGGATATCGTTGTTATGGCAGCAGCTAGCTGCCATACCCCGGGAATCCCCAGTTCAGGCAGCGGTCGGCTACAAGATAAAAGTGGTCTCTGCGGTGGATTTGCCACAAGATCACTTTTATCGGTGGCGGGAGAGGGCCCCCTCCCGCCGCGATTCGGTGCCCTCCGCCGCTTACCGGAGCAGCGGCGGAGGCGATCGCGTCTGTTGCCTAGTTGTGCATGGAGATGAGTGAGGGGAAGATGGCGCCCACTCGTCTCCATGACAGTGCAGGGCGGAAGTGACGTCAAAACGTCACTTCCGCCCATACATCTTAAAGGCACATTTTTTTTTCAATGTCTTTTTTTTTTTTTTTTAATTACTTTTTCTTTTTTTTTTATTGCATTTTAGTGTAAATATGAGATCCAAGCTCTTTTTGACCCCAGATCTCATATTTAAGAGGTCCTGTCATGCTTTTTTACATTCCTTGTTTACATTCCTTGTAATAGGAATAAAAGTGACACAATTTTTTTTTTATGTAAAAATAAATAAAATCATGTAAAATAAATAAGAAAAAAAATTTTTTTTTAAACTCCCTGTCCCGACGAGATCACGCGCGAACGCATACGTGAGTAGCTCCCGCATATGAAAACGGTGGTCAAACCACACATGTGAGGTATCGCCGCGATCGTTAGAGCGAGAGCGATAATTCTAGCCCTAGACCTTCTCTGTAACACAAAACATGCAACCTGTAGAATTTTTTTAAACGTCGCCTATGGAGATTTTTGAGGGTAAAAGTTTGACACCATTCCACGAGCGGGCGCAATTTTGAAGCGTGACATGTTTGGTATCAATTTCCTCGGCGTAACATTATCTTTCACAATATTAAAAAATTGGGCTAACTTTACTGTTGTGTTTTTTTTTTTATTCAAAAAAATTAATTTTTTCCAAAAAAAAGCGCGCTTGTAAGACCGCTGCGCAAATACGGTGTGAAAAAAAGTATTGCAACGACCGCCATTTTATTCTCTAGGGTGTTAGAAAAAAAACAATATATAATGTTTGGGGGTTCTAAGTAATTTTCTAGCAAAAAAACAGTTTTAAACATGTAAACACCTAAATTCCAAAACGAGGCTTGTCCTTAAGTGGTTAAATGAGTTCTTTAGGAGAAGGGTTTTACAGCAAGTACAATTTTGTATTTTTTTTTTGGTTGGGCTGGTGTATGATGAGCCTGTGTCTTTTGCGATTTCACCACCAATTTTTGTGACTGCTGCTGAATGCTAAAAGGGCTTTTCCCTCATCCATTGATAGACACTGGAAGTCTTTTTAACCTTCGCATTATACCTCCTCTTACAGGAGGACTGAACACTCCTACTACCAGCGTGCCTTTGGGTTTTTTGCTAGTTTGCTAGAAGTATGAACATCTTTTCGTCAGCTGTCCTGTTTTTGGAGATTTATTTTTCTCTTCAGTCAAAATTATTCTCTACATCGCTGCTGGAACTTTGTTTCTTTGATTGCAGCTATCCGGCACAGCCAGCCTCATTTTGGCCTTTGGTGTACCATGTCTGGACCTGACTGGACATTGTGGCGATCGCTTGGAAGTAACCTTCAGGCATTGGGTTCAGGATGTGGTACTTTTCAGAATCCACTTACACTGGGGTAACCATCATTCTTAATGGCACGTCGGCGCACCTTGCTAATAATGGTACACTTTCCCAAGCGATTCCTACCCCGTTGGCCCCTATAATGCCAGTTTGAGGCTCTACCTAGATCAGTATGCTGTACATTGCTTGCCTTCCCTCTTCTGCCATAAGTTAATGGTCACTTCAGTGATCAGGAACTTATTGTAAAACGGTTTACCAGACTCTGCTGAATAAAAGAATAGCTGCTATCAGCGGTTGATAAGCTAATCACAGCTATTTATCTAAAATGTGACCCCTTCCATCACTACTGCTTACCTGTCGCCTCACCATTCCACAATCTTCTGACATCTTCCCCCACACTTCCTGAAACCCCAGATTCCCCTGCATATGCAGCTCCAAATCTCTGTACAGAGGGCTTCCTGTTCGTTCATTCAGTGCATAGAAGGGGATTGGGGATCGGTGTCCTCAATCTTTTTCTCGGTTTCGATCCCTGATATTTAACCAAAGCTCCCCCACAAAACTGTTTAAGAAAAATTGTAAAAAATGTCATTTAAAAAAAAATTGTAAAAAATAAATACGGTTTCATTCACAAGGGGGTTCTGGCCAGTATAGCATGAATCGGGTTTGTTTATACAGCTAGAGCTACCCAGAGTTGTTTGCAGGCAGCGCATGTTTACTCTATAGGGAAGAAGTGGCTATACAAACACAGAAACGGTTCCTAATTTGACAGGTGTACAGGTGTGCAACCCCAAATGCACTCACTCTGGGTTCAGGGCCGTGCATCCCAGCCGCCTGTCAAATTAGGACCTGTGGCTATGTGGTTTGTTCAGTACAGCACTGCACTACGTTTCACAAAAAAAGCGTAATTTAAAATATACAAATATTTATTTATTCAATCCATTGCAAAAATGGTTTGGCCACCTGAGTTTAAAAGTGGAGCACAGGGCCTTGCAGCTAAAGCGTTAATGGAATGGCTCTTGAAGCTCAGTTTTGGAGGGACAGGGCATCTAAGTCTGTGATCTCTACAATGCTAAAAGCTAGGAAGTCCTCTTCTCCCAAGGTCTGTCATGGGACGCGGAAGACATACTTCACTTGGTGCGAGTCTTGGGGCTTCCACCCAAAGATTTTCTCAATGGGATGGATCCTTTCCTTCCTGGAGTTTGGGTTTCGATTAGCATTTGGTTCTCAATACTATTAAGGGTCAGGTTTTTGCTTTTCTATTCTGCTTCAGAGGTCCGTTGCCTTTTCATTCAGATTAGGACCTTCGTACAACTCCCTTTGGCTCTCCCATTTAAACACCACCCATAGAATCCTCCGACTTTGTGGGACTCAAATGTGGTTCTCTCTGTGCATCATAAACCACCGTTGAACCCATTAAACCCTTTCCTTTTGCTTTTCTCTCCACAAAGTTTTTTTGTTTGTTTTTTACGATCGCCTTTGTGATGCAAATGTTTTACCTGGAAGTCTTATCCTGTGAGGAACCTTTTCTGGGTTGCATAGGGCCAAGGTGGTGTTAAGGCTCAGGACTTCCTCCTTGCGTTAGGTTGTTTCTGTATTTCACCTCAGCCAGGACTTTGTTCTTCTGTCCCTCTCTCTCTCTAGTTCCCCAGAATGAAATGCCCCCTATTGTCTGGATGTGATTTGCCTTTGAAAGACTTTCTCTCAGACACTGGTTCTTTCAGAAAGACTGATTATCTTTTTGTCATACGGGATGGTCCCTGTAAGTGTGTGCCAACTTCTCGTTCAACCATCTCTAGGTGGCACAGCCAGACCATCATTTAAATGTATGCTCTCAAGAATCTGGTTCCACCCCTTCCTCTCAAGGCACGCTCTACTGAATCTGTAATAATAATGGGCTTTTCGGCATTAAGCAACTGTTTTCCAGATTTTCTAGGCTGTCATGTCACGTGGTCTTCTGTTCACACAAGTTTCTACCAGGTAGATGTTTTGGCCAGCATTGGGTGGAAAGGTTCTTTAGATTGCTCTTTGATCTGCAGGCCAACCCCAGTTTTTGGCTTTTTTTTTTATTGTGCCTTTTAGCTATTGTTTACTGTTGTACATCCCTCTGTTGGGCTGCCCTTGTTACTCTTAATGGACAAGAAAGAAAAGGATTTTTGTACTCACAGTAAAATCCTTTTTATGGAGTCTATTGAGGGGATACAGGTCTCACCCTCTGTTTATGGTAATACTATGTACTACTTTGCTACAAAAGTGAGGGGTATGCTGGTAGTAGGAGGGGTTATCCTGGGCTGGCCTACAGGGTTTTTTTTTTTTTTGGCATAGTTTACTACTGATGTAGGTGGCAGTATAACCCAAAGATAGAGTACTTTAGTGGACTCCAAGAAAAGGATTTTACAGTAAGTATAAAAATTCATTTTTTTTCATTCCCTTTAAGTTCCTTTTCGTTTTTGAGTTTTTAATGGGAATGCAGATCTTACCCCTATTGGATAACACTTGAAGAATGCCTAGTTCAGGGCCATATCTGACAAGGAGGAGTGACTTTCTTGGTGTACAACCTCCTGTAGGCTAGGACTTTTCCCCACAGAATATCTATCCTCACAGTCAACACAGTAAATTTACACAGCAGTGTATGTTTATCGGTGTCTTCATTCAAAATTCATGGAACTTTTACCCAAAATTCATCAATTTTTCCACCTAAGATTTAGTTTCACAAACGGTTCACCCATTTTTGTGAGTTGTGAAAATCTTGGCTGAGGGCATTTATAAATGGACCCCTATGAGTACAAATCATCTACTACTACTACTACTACTACTACTACTACTATTTGGACAATGAAAATATTTGGTGTTTTTTTTATAGCAAGAATACTTGAAGTTTACCAAGGCTTATTTATCTTGTGCTGAGTTTCTTTCTACACTGGTGAAAGGTTCTAAGATTTATTCTGAGCTGTATTTTTTTGTGAATATATTTTTTTCAGGCTGCTAACCAAGGTTCAAAATTTAAAGGTCGGAAATTAACAGTTTGCTGGCACAAACCAAAGACTCCTTCCATATCCACTGAAACAGAGGAGGAAGAGTCCAAGGAAGAGGTATAGTACTCCCCCCGTCACAATATCTGTTATACTCATGGTTTTTTTTTCATGCTTGTAGGTGATTTTTTTTTTCTTAAGCTGACCCTGACGATACACCTCCCCTTTTTTTTTTTTTTTTTTTGCCAGCAGGCTGAACAAAGCAAAAGCTAACCGATTCCTCCATCCACACAAACCAGGCGGATGAGAGGAATCCTCCCCTACCAGGATATTGTATTCTGAGAGCAGCTCCCACCACTGTCCGAATACAGTGAGCAGCAGTTGATTGGCTGCAGCTGCTGATTGAGGAAAAATTTCCAATATGCTCTTTCAACAGAAGTCAAGCAAACAATCGACTTCTTCTGTCGAGTGGGGACGGCCACACGCTGCTTAAAATCCGGCTTGTCCTTGCTGAACTGGCCAAATTTCACTATGTGTATGGCCAGCTTTAGTATAAAATCTTCTTGCAGAAAGCGTTCTGAGCTCTATTTAAAAATACAGTCAGAGCAGTGTGCACTAGAGAATGGGGAATCATTGTCCATTGAGTTGAACAGCAGCAGTTGAAATTACACATTCTTGATGGTGTACTGCAGTCAGTAGGATTTAGAGCCCCACCTGTTAGTTGCATATAGTAAATATGAAAGCTGAATATGCAAAATTTCATATTATCTGAAGTGATGCAAAAATTGTTTTTTTAGTCTCAATTTATGAAAATTATTTACGAAACCTATGATGTTTTGTACGTATTTTCGTAATATTGCTTGGTCTTTTAAAGCACAAAAACAAATGTTTTAGCCTCAGATACTGAGCTTATTAGTTCTTCCCACTTTCCTCATAAGTTAGCCTAAAGTTACTTTACGTACATAGACAAATGGTTACATTGGACTCTGTTTACTTATCTTTCACAGCACATGGTGATTGTGTGTTTCAATCATGTTTTCTATAGATGTGCTGTGCTTTAGCAACAGTGGGGGTTATTTACGAAAGGCAAATCCACTTTGCACTACAAGTGCACTTGGAAGTGCAGTCGCTGTAAATCTGAGGGGAAGATCTGAAATGAGGGGAAGGTCTGCTGATTTTTATCATCCAATCATGTGCAAGCTAAAATTCTGTTTTTTATTTTCCTTGCATGTCCCCCTCGGATCTACAGCGACTGCACTTGCAGTGCAAAGTGGATCTGCCTTTGGTAAATAACCCCAAATATGTTCTAGATTACAAGGAACTGCCTTGCACAGGGGTATAGGCTAATAAAGATGTACAACTACCAACGTATACTGATGATATTCTGTTGCTGTGTTTCCTGCAGCAGTTGTTACCTTTTTTGAGGCTTCTCTTGATATCCAGTCCTAATTGTGCCATGTGCCCTCTTGGTGGCCTAGTCATACATGGACTTCTAGAGGCATGCATCTCTATTTGTGTTATTTTCCCTAGTGTGTATGGTCTTTTAACCGCTTGCCTACTGGGTACTTTTACCCCCTTCCTGCCCAGGCTAATTTTCAGCTTTCAGCACTGTCACACTTTGAATGACAATTGCATTGCGTGGCCATGCAACACTGCACCCATGTGACATTTTTAGCTTTTTTTCACACAAAGAGCTTTCTTCTGGTCATATTTAATCACCACTGGGGTTTTTTTTTTTGCTAAACAAACGCAACAAAAAAAAACTTTTTGAAGAAAAAAAAAAAACTTTTCATAGTTAGATGGGCGGCGCTGGTAGGCGATACTGATGAGGAGGCACACATTCACAGCACTGTTTAGACTGCACTGATAATCGGTGCCCTGATTATTAGTGCCGATGTCCCTTTAACACAAGCCAGTTATTGCGAGGCTATCGTGACAGCGTGAGGAAAGAAAAGCCAATAACCGGCTTATGTTTACATCCTGTGATCAGCTGTCATTCGACACAGCTGTTCACGAAGCAAACGGCCACTGTGATTGGCCTTTTACCTCGATATGTAATCAGCTAGCCAGCGTGATCACAGGTGGACATCCATGGACGCCCTCCCAGGAAACTAAGCCTGCGCTGTAGCCGTCTTTTGGCTATAGCGCGGGCAGGAAGTCGTTAAAGACACAAAGGTGTGGACACATGACCATCACACGTATTCTATATAGCCAAAAAGGTATGTGTATACCTCTCCAGGTGTTTTTAACAAAGGGTATTATTAAAGCTACAGTATACAAAGACGTTATAGACAATTGTGCAATTCCAACCTTGTGACAACAGCCTCTGTAAACAAAGCCAGGTCAATGAAAACCTACTTTGATAAGTTTGTTGTGGAGGAATTTGAGTGACATGCACAGTGCCTAGACCTCAGCCCTACTGACCTGGAACGTTGACTTCGATCCAGATCTTGTGCAACATCCATTTCTGACATCATAAATGCCCTTTCATTGAATAGGCACAGAGTACATGGCAACACGGCAAAATGAAACAGTTTTCAGTTATTGAAATGTTTTATTTCAAAGGGCAAGGATGTGCCTACTAAACTATAAATTCTCTTTAAAACATTTGTTTCTAAATAACAGCTCAACAGACTTTTGCTCCTGCCCAACGGATTTTACATTACCACACAATTCTATATGAATACAAAACCCTGCATGAAGCAGGTCACGTGCACTTGTCAATGTCTGAATGCTCTCAGAAGCATCTCAAACTTATGCCGTTACACAAGCTCAAAGCCTGTCAACACAGGCCCTAAATAAAAAAGAAAAAATAAGTTGGCGATCTGTTATCGAGTTTGTACATATGATATAAAATGTTGTTCTGGTTGTTTTTATTATTATTAAACATAGAACATTGTTTTAGGAGGCTGAAACCTCGGATCCATTTCTTCATGAAGATGATGATGAAGACGAGGATGAAAATGAGTCTCGGTCTTGGAGGCGATAAAGAACCAGCAGAACTGTACATAATATATTTTTCCCTCTTAAAGAGTGTTTGCAGAACTTTTTACCATGAAAACACAAATGGAAAGCAGAGTCAGATTCAAGGAAGACTTTTTTTCCCCTCTCTCCACATTATTGCAGAAAGTAAATCAATGAATTGTGAATAAGCCACACTTGTATGAAAGCCAAAGGCAAAAGACTGCGTGTGTTTTTTTTCTTTCCTTTTTTTGTGAATGTGGTCCTATATACAGAGTAGAGTGAAATATTTTTGAAAGTCTTTAAAATGCATAGTTTTATTTTTTAAGATTCAAATTGACACAACTTGAGTAGAACCTAAATATTTAATTGTATAGTGTCACTTTAGTTCAGTATTAATTTAATAATCCGCTCAAATCCGATGCCTTTATAAATATACAGATGCTTGGTCCTTACTTATAGGCACAGAAGTAGAACCATGTACCTCTCAGTCCACATCAACACATTTTCCCACTCCAGTGAAGAACTGGAAGCAAAAACCTAAATTCTTAAGCCATTTGTTTTACAGACAGCTACCCATGTGTTCAAAAAGACAGCAAAGTATTCTAGCAGTGTTTCCCAAATCCAATCTTCTGGTGCTACTAACATGTCAGGTTTTCCATTTGTCCAGGTTGTAGCCAGGCACATTATTCATATTTTTGTAAAAGCAGAACACTGGTTATCTTAGAAATAGCAGATGACCAGGCTCGCATCTTTATTAAAAGGTGCCTCAACTTGTAGCAGAGGTAGCTGGCAAAGGCTGCTGTGCTTTGCACAGTTGTGTTCTTGGTTATGGTACCTGTACATAGAAAACACATAAACCTTGATCAGTCAGTACTGCTACAAATTGAGTTTAATAATGAGATCTGCACCAAAATTCTGTTTCGTCAATCACACTTTTGAAGATGTGTGTAGATTGCACCTGGAATGCCATAAAGCTTTCCCAAAAAGTACCCTGGGTGACCTGTCCAAACTTATAGGCCCAAAACATTAATACTGGAATAAAGATCTTTTATTTTCAGCTACGTGACTGTAAATTTTAAATCTGTTTACTCTGCTGAATCATTATTATTTTTTATATATATTAAAGATCTTTATCCTTATGTGTTAGGTTTGTGAGTAGAGTCCCATGTCTTGGTTAGTAGCACTAGTTTTTCTTTCTGTGTACCTGTGGCAAGATCTAGAAAATGTGACCTGCCAAGCCTGACTAAACTACATATGAAAATTCTTTTCATTTAGTAGCATAGTTTTAATTGCCTTTTAACAAATAGCTTATTTGCAACACCTTGAAAATAATGTCTGCAAATTGCTTAGTTAACAGCTAGAGGTTTATCTTCTGCTTCTAAACCATTTATATTGTCCTTGTTTAATGCATAGTTTAGCCCTCCGTGAACTGGGAAACACTTATTTGAAATTCAGCCCATATTGGTTTACTCTTTTTTTTTTTTTTTTTTTTTTTTTTTTTTTTTGCCAGTAAAAATGCTTTAACGTCTCAGCAATTTTACAAGATAATTTGTACTTCTGTGATTTTGAATCCTCCTGCCTGACCTGTTTTCATTGAAAAAGTTCTAGTTGATACCTGGCCAATTTTGTCCTGGGTTATGAACTTATTACCAAGCATTCTGTATATCTGTGAAGTTGGCAGGATTTGTTAATAGAACAAGCAGACAATGTATGCCTTTGTTTATTTTTAGTAGATAATTGTATGACATTACATTGCACAGTAATGGTGGACTGTATTTAATCAGGAGAGGCAGTAGGGGATTGCCAAATCCTTCATAAAGGTGTACTTTAATCTGATATTTAGCTGGGTTCACCTAAGCGCATGAAGAATCTTTATCATGTACATTATTATAAAGGTTTGGTCTACCAAACTGTTTCAGTTGCTGGATGTTGGTAAGTTGAATTGCTTCTGATTGTCACATCTGTGTTTGTTCTCATTCACAAGTGTTGCAGTCGCTGCCACTCCTCTGCAATGCGATTCACACTTGGATCATTTTTCAGAGGTATTTGACAGGCAGTGAGGAGGCAATGTTGCCTCCTCACTGAATGATTTAACCCTATAACTGTCGTACTACCGAGGTTACGGTGGGGTTCTGGCATGGCCAATAGACCTGAATTAGTTGCCTTCGGTGAAGCCTGCCAAAAACGTCATGCTGTTTAAGCTTTGCCACAGCGTGTGTATAGCTATGAGCAGCTGGCTGTTGGCGCTCAGGCAGGCGGGTGGGGTGTAAAACTGCCTCCTGATTTTACAGCTCCCTGACCTCACAAACTGCAAGCCCTTTGCGCATTCAGGTCTGCTCAACCTTGAGAGTCAAGCGTGCTTTTTCTCCTTTTTTGGGTATTTATTTTTATTTATGGAGAGTAGAGAAATAAGAATCGGGCACCTATGGTTGGGGCAAGAGAAGTAAGTTTAACTCCAAGTTGAGCGTGAGATGCAATGCCGGGCAAGAGCAAAGTATTCTGGCCAGCAGAATTATTCATTCTATACAGGGGCTAATCTTTTTGAGAGCAATGTGTACAGCAAGATCATAAAGCTAGTGTGTTCATGGTCTAAGAGTGAAATTGTTCAACGTGCCAGCATATGCCAAAGGCTGAAATATCCATTTTGTGCAGACCAAACCTTTAAATGAATTGTTTAAGGAGAGACTCCAGTTTTGTTGTGGACAAAAAAATATTCTCCTGCCTCTCTTCCTCAGTGCCTGTACACGACACTAAAAGTGTGGGCTACGTGGTAAAATGTTTTCGTGTTATAATAACAACACTGCATCCCTTTAATCACGCAGCATGCTTTGCAAGTATCACACTAAATATAATGGGTGAGTGCTGGATGTACTGGAGATGCCCATAATCTGACTTCAAGCTCTGTGCAGACGTTAACAGAAAAACCATTACCTATTACAGGTGCACCAGGACTGATGTTTTGGAATCCTGCTTGAGAAAATAAATATAAATATATATTTATTATAATTTCCAGAAAAACTGGAGTTTCCTTTCAGGACAATAGTAAAAGCCAGCAGTCGGTTCTCATCTGCAACATCACCTACATTTCACTGTTGTGTCATGTTGATGCAGAGACCTTTATATGTGGAAATTGGGAGGGAGACAAAGGATTTATATATTGTGTACAGATGTTTTCTTAAGATGTATAATTTTGTACATAACTTTCTTCTTTCTGCGTGCTAAAATTCTTCTTGAATATATGCCCAGAAATGTTTTATTTTTGTACCAAAAGTGGTGAGGAAGAAGACCAAACTTGTGAGTCAAAAGGTGGCCACATTAGCACCAGGCAAAAGTTGTGTTTTTTTTTTCTTCTTTCTTTCTTTTTTTTTTTTTTTGTCACTCAGCGTTTTCATATTGGACAGTGAACAGTCCTCAAACTTTGCTTTTGGGGTTGTTTTTATTTTACTTTGTCATTTTAATTCTGGAAAGCTTAGAAGATGCTGTGTAATGCTAAATGTGTGCTTTAAGATGGGGTAGTTATGTGCCAGGCTTACATAAATTGTAGGTTTCTTGGTTAAGCCATCAATTTATATATTTTGATTTTTGTAAGATATCTGTCAAGAGAATGGCCCAGATTTTAGTTTTTGCCTAAAATTTCAGGTTTTTTTTTTCTTAATTTTGTTTCTAGTTTTTTTTTTTGTTTTTTTTTCTTAACAATCACCTTTTTTGTATGCCAACTATTTAAAGGAGGACTTTACCAAGCATCCATTTGGGGACTTCAAGTATCTGTTACTACTGTTACCTCTATTGTAGTGCCAAGATCTCATGCTGAGGTCTTCTGCCTTGTCTCTATAATAATAAGTGTCGTGTTCGCCCCATATTCTGGACTAAAAATTTCCTTCGCAAACAGAGCCAAAATTGTGGCACGCACTCTTAAATTTAGTGGATTGCATGGGTGGACACAAATTTATATTTATGCATGTATCCTCAGACTCTCCTTTTATCCCAAATGCTTGCACTAACGACTCCTTTAAAGAGACTGTCAGTCTGTTAAAAAAAAAAAAAAAAAAAAGGAATAATGCAGGTCTCCTGCAATAGAAGAGCTCTTGTATTTACCTCTCTGGCAGCCCATGTCTTCTACCTTTTCCCTGTTCCAAATGCTGCACCCTACTTAAAATTCTTTGGCATTTGACACTTGTGGTATTGTCTGATGTTTGCTGTGGTTTCCTCCACAGTCCCCTACATCACTGCTGAGTTCTGTAGTGATGTGTAGGGCTCAGGGTATGGAACCTGAGTCCTCATCACTGCTGAATTCTGCAGTGATGTAGGACTCAGGGTATGGAACCTGAGTGCTGTGGGTAGGGAACAGGCATTTGACAATCTCAGATGTGTAGAATAGTATTATGGAGGCTTCAGCCCCAGAACAGAGGGGAAGGTAGGAGAGACAGGCTGATGCAGAGGTGAGTTTAACTAGCTTTGTCTTGCCAGGGTATTTTGATTATGGTTCAAATATATATGCATTTATCAGTACTGAATTATATCTCGGTTAATCAGACTGATAATGTGTCAATACTTTAACCCATATGACCTATTTACAAAAATGGAAAGTCCTTTGTTCATTTAAACTATTGGGTCAAAGCAGTTACATGAGCTGTTAAACACCAGTTTTAGTATTGCAGTTGTGCCTTATGTATAATGCACCACATGCCAGACATATTCCTAAATTAGTTTAAAATAATACTGTTCCTAATGAAAAGGTAAAGTCAAGTCTTGGGGCATAGAATCATACCTCTTACCTTAACTGTTCATAGCACTGTTCTCCTGAATCCCTCTAATAAAGAAACACCAGTGTGTTTCATTCAGTTTACTACACCATAAACATACTTTTGTGAACAATCTGTTTTAAAAAGAACTCATATACACAAGTTTAAACACATTTTTGACCTTCATAATTTAGTTATCTGCTTTTTACTCTTCTAAATATATAAAATGAACAGTGAGGCCTTAATGAATCTTTCAACAGACCTGCTAGTTCATTGTTGATAACAAAAAATTGGCCAAGATGCATGGACAGAAGGATTAAAGAATACAAACAGATTTTGATAAAATGATCATATGGGTGGCGTTTTGGTTCTTCTGATGTATTATATATGTATTATAGTTTTTACAATATGGTGAACTTGTGTCATAGTATAATAGGCAATATTGTTGATTTTCTAACTGTTTATACGTTTAAAAATCATCCAATGTAATGTTTTATTAATTTACAAGTTGAATTTCTTAAGGCATGTTCATTTTTGCAATAAAGAGACATGGTTCAGTGGTTCAAGACGGACAAAACAACAAGTAAAAAAAGAGGAAAAAAAAACACTGGTTAAAAAAAAACCAAAACAAAAAAAAAAAAAACCAAACAAAAACACATCAATATAGTCATCCCACAAACTTTGAATTCGATATAACAAGAACCACACCAAAAAATTTACAACTTAAACTTGTGTTGTGTCATTTTTATTTAGTGGGAAAAAAGTGGGCCATTTTGGAAAGTTCTGGTCTAATAGAACTGTGGCAAATTTTGAATCTAAAACTTACATTTAAAGAAGAGCTATAGTTGTTTATAAGCAAATTTAAAGTCAGCAGCTATCTGTAGCTGCTGACCTTTTAATAAACAGATCTATACCAGTCCAGGGATCCAGTGCTGTCTTCACCTAAGCCGGTACTTCAAACAGGTCCTTGGCACCAGCATCTTATTTGTGAGAAGCCACCTGTGACTTCCTGTGGCAGAGGGAGCAGGTACCTGTGAAAACTAGGTGCCTGCTCCCATAAAAAAAATAAAAGTTTACAAAGGTAGCAGGGGAGGCGGTGGAAAAGCGGAACTTCACCTAACAAAAAAAAAAAGGAAGTTCCGCTTTAAATAGACTTTAGGAGAAAATCAGTACAGGCGGTCCCCTAGTTACAAACATCCGACTCCTACTTACAAACGGAGAGAGACAACAGGAAGTGAGAGGAAATCTACCCCTAGGAAAGGAAACTCACTCCTGTAAGTGTTATTATGGGAAAAGTGTACCTCCACTGATGCTTTATCACCAGGGCTTGTTTCCACAACAACCCAAAATTTTCAAAATCCAATTGTCATTGGGACAGAAAGTGAGGTGAAATCTTCTGAACAGGGGCGTAGACAGCAAAACAAATGTTACAGGGGTGTTAACCCTTCTCTATGCTATCCAAAAAGCTTAATATTTTTTTTTGGTTGGAGCTACAGTTAAAAAAATGTACCTGTTCCGACCTACAAACAGATTCAACTTAAGAACAAACCTACAGACCCCAACTTGTTTGTAACCCGGGGACTGCCTGTAATTGCATTTTAAGTGTATTGATGGTCAAAATTTCAGAGCATATGTTAATTTCCACATTGAATTTTAATTATTTCTAACCTGCCCTAATAATTTGAATGATATGAAAGTTTGAAAACTTTAGAATCAAAGACTGTTACTTCCTGGAATTCTGTGAAACATTTTTTTCATGCCAAACTACAGGAGGCACAACACACCACATCATGTCTGCTTGCAGACTGCAAGGTTCCATGGGATATGTAGTCCTTAGAAATTGAAAGTGGAACGAGCAGAGGCGGAAGCTGCAAAGCGCACAGGGAATCCAGGAAGTTGTGGAAAGAAGTGTCCAGCCGATAGGCAGCACTCACAATACATAGAGAGATGTTTCAACCAAGCTTATATTGAATTGCTTAAAATAACAGGTTTGAATTAATTTTACAATGCTGATATAAAATGAAAGTGTGTTGTGACTACAGATCTCCTTTAAAGCAACCCTGTCACCATTTTAAATCCTGGTAACGGCTGTCAGTTGTAAAGTGCAGACACCTCATACCCGCATCACCCTCCATGTAGCTGCCACTGCTGTACTGTTCTGAAAGACAAAGCTGCAAATTAATATTGACCAGTGAGACTAGTACAGTAACAAGCTGCCACATCTAGGTAAGCACGGTATTACTCAGAAGTGTCAGCTTTGCCCATTAGGCCCAGAATTCTAGCATAACAGCAGGAATCTGTTTATAACTGACATCAGTTGCTTTGTTTTAATACAGGGACAGAGTTGCTTTAAAGCACAGTGGCTAAGTGGTTAGCACTTTGGACTAGCAGCACTAGGGTTGTCGGTTCAAAGTTTCAACCACGGCACTACTTGTGTGGAGTTTGCATGTTCTCCCTGTAAATGAGAAGGAGGGGGTTTTTTTGGAGGCACCAACTCTAATGACACTGTCAGATAATGTTAATGTAGTGCAGTATATACACTGACTGGTTCGCAGCTTCAGAATAGGGTGGCGGTCCCCATCATAAGTAAAGATGTCCTGTAATGTGCTGGTGCTGGGGTGCAGGCTTCGGTGGCAGTCCTTCAGCTCAGGGGAAGTTTTGCTCCTGGATGATAAAGCGGTTCAGCGGTGTCCAGTGTGTGGAAGCTCCACGCTAACCACCCTGGAACGCGGAAGCGGACATGACGTCAGCGGTGCATGGAGAGCATCCAAACACAGATAGTGGAATGTGCAGGCTACGTGCTCGGGGCTCACAGCTCCTTCTACTGGCCAGCCTATTCTAAAGCTGCGAACCAGTAAGTGTATATACTGCACTACATTAACATTATCTGACAGTGTCATTGGAGTTGGCGCCTCCAAAAAACCCCCCTCCTACTCATTTGCTTGCTGACAGAGGATGGCTGCCTCCTCTCCTTTGTTTATATTAACACTAATCTTTATTAGATGTGCCATTAAAGCTATTATTACACCATCCTATGAAGGCATCACAATATTTGGAGCGCCGGAACCCTTTCCTTTTATATAATGTTCTCCCTGTATCTGTGTGGGTTCCCTCCCACACTCCAAAAACATGCAGGTTGGCTAACTGGCCACTGTCTAAATTGGCCTTAGTATGTGTATGTGAGTTGGGGACCTTAGATATGCTTTTTTTTTTTTTTTTTTTTTTTTTTTTGAGGCGTTTTCAGTTTTGCAGAAACACTACAGTCCATTTAACATGGTTTCCTGTGGATGTAGTTCACATCTGTGCATTTTATGGAAAGGGCCATGGATTTTTTTTTTCTGGTTTTTGGCTCCATAGACTTCATTGGAGACAAAAATGTGTATTGAAAAATGCACCTGCAACCTGCATGAATCAGGTCTGAAGGCAGGGACTGATGTGAATGCACAATATATATGTAAAGCGCTGTGTATATTGATGGCACTATATAGGTGCCTATTAAAAAATACATTTAAAAAAGTGCCTCCGATACCTGGGAGGCCGGGATAACCTTCCGAGGCTCTCGGTCATATCAGGAGCTGCAATAGGATAACAATTGACACCTGGTTGGAATTTTTCAACTTTGGATCTTAGAAGTCTCACCTGATCCTTGCCTCTGGTGTAATGCAACTAAGCATACTCCTCAGAGATGGGTGGAGAGGGCAGTTGGTGGTGGTCCCACCTGTTCTTCATTCCTTATCTTTTGTTTACTTCCCCCCCCCTTTTTTTCTTTCTCTTCCCTGTAGTTTGGGTGTAATGTATTTAGAGGTTATTTTTTGTATTTCTCCTAAATCCTTGTGTATGATATGCGTCTCCATAAGATCTATTAATTCTGTTTCCATGATGAGGTCCTTGCAAGCCCCTTACAAATAGAGGCTCTCCAAGTCTAGAAGAGCAATATCATCATCCTGGGGAATCCTCCCAGACGAAGCACTCGTCGATAAGGATGATGTCTTTGATTGTAATTTTGGAAGAGCGAAATATCCCTTGAGTTAGATTCCTCGCATATTTGTTGAGGGTCTACAAATATCTCAAAGATTCGGGGGATTTTTGGGCGCGAAATTTAAACCCTTGTGTAGTTCATTTACCTCAGTATCATCGAAAACTGAACTGGATAGATTATATATTTTAATCGTGGTGTGTATGGGAGGTTACCTTCTCCCTCTTTTTGGCGTTCTTTCCTCCCCGCCGGCCTCCTCTTCTCCATCTTCTCTTTTTCTTCCCACCTTCGGTGGGGGGCCTGGATGGTTGACGAGTGGAGCTGTGGGACTCCAATCTCCCACAGTTCCTTCCTCTAAAAAAGAAAAGGGAAGGGCACCTTCCAACGGGTTTGTCTTTCTTGGAATATCAACTGCTTGTTGGTCAGTGGCATTGCAGATGTTGGCGTTATCAAGTGATGAGGCATAATTTGTGCATTTTTTTTGTTGTTGATGTCCTTTATTCTGTTAGCATCCTCCTTCATGTGCTCTTTCCATTGTTCCTTGCCTTCTGAGGGTGTGCCCGGACCCATATCCCTACTGGATTTCTTGGCCCATTTGGTGTCATTTTTGGGGGGGAATCTTGGAAATGTTCCCACTGGTCTCCATTCAATGGCCCTCCTCTTTGCTTCCCTTGCGCAGGATTAGTCGCATTCCTACTGTAATCATAATAATTGTTGTTGTGGGACCCTCCATTAGTCCTCTGCCTGTTTCTGTTACCCCGCGTACCATGGGTATGATGTGAAGGTGTTCTGCAATGTTCATTGTATGATGTATGGCCAGCTTTAAGTATGTCCTTTGCATAGGAACACCTCTTTGGTACAGCTCTGGAAAAGTATATCCATGAAGTCAAAAGGGGGGGGGGGGGAGGAGGGGGAAACACCTTTTGGGGAAAAAAAAAAATCTTCGGTCTCTTAACTAAATTTTCCTTTTCTTCCCCAGGGGCTTCAAAATCCAAGCCTAGGATTGGGGCCCAGTTCTGCTGCAAGCCCTGAACACCAAAATTAGCCAAGTCTGTGGCTATGTCATCCTCGCATTGAAGGGAAGCACCCACTTATCAAAATGGCTAGGATGCCTGATGGCATTTGTTCCCACCTGGGCTCAGGACATTCCAGATGTTTGGGTTCAGAGTGTGGTTGCCAGCGGCTACTAGCTGGAGTTTTGTTCCAGCTTCCTATTGTCAAACCTCTCAATGTTCCCACAAAAACTGTCAGATCTCCACACTGCTCTTGCACAGCTCCTGTCTCAAGGAGTGCTGGGTCCGGTTTCAGGGTTTTTACTCAAACCCATTTAAAGTCCCAAACAGTGGCTTTCCCCCTATTATGGCTAGTTTGGGTTCAGAAGTTAAATTTTCAATCAAACAGGTGGCTTCTGTAGACATCAAGGATGCCTACTTGCTTGTCCCCATCTTCCCAGCACAGCAGTGTTTCCTGTATTTTTTAGTAGGCATGTGACATTACCTATTCCTTGCCCCTCCCTTTGCCCTGTCACTCAACCTCTGTGTTTTTAACAAATTGCTAGCACATGTCTTTTGCCCTGATTCATGCATAGGACATCCCCATAGTGTAATATCTAAACTACCTTCTTCTGCATGAACAGTCAGCTCAGGCTCTGTCAATGTAAAATGGTTCAGACCCTGCAGCAATTCAGGTGGATCTTGAAATGTCACAAGTCTGTGCTGGAACCAGCTCATCACTTGGATTATCTGGGCCTCCTGGATACTTCCCTGTTTAAGATTTTCCTTCTACAGAACAAACTCCAAACCCTTTCCTTCCATGTTTGGACACTTCAGTCCAGGCACCAACCCACTTTCTTTTTCTGTATAATGGTTCAGGGCTTAACGGTGGTCGACATGGGAGCAGTCCCTTGTGTCCAATTTTACTCCAGACCATTACAACCCAACATTCTGACTGTGTGGGAGAAGCAGATGTGGTCCCTGGACCAACACATGTGCCTGCAGCCCAAGACATGGCTTGCCCTCACTTGGTAGGTTACAAATCCAGTTCTGGAATTCTTTGTCACTATCTAGACTCCAGAGAGTGGTCTCTTCAATTAAAGGCCTTTTCAAGGCCTCTGTTACAAATGAGAGACATCAGACATGGATCTCCTGGATTTCATAATAAACTACAAACTGAAAAGGATCCCCTACCCCTTTCACTGGACTCCTTAGTGACTTTGTGGGGTCAGTTCAACCTGATCTTTGCCTTTTCCCCCTCTGCGGATCCTTCCTCATCTACTTTGCAGGATTGAGGTGGATGGCATTCTGGGTGATTCTTATCACACCAAACTGGCCCAGGTGAACATGGTAGTCAGACCTCGTCAAACGTCTGGTGGACTCTCCAAGGGCCCTCCCAGATCATCCTGATTTTCTGTCTAAGGCTGGCCATACACTATACAATTTTCTGATTCAATTTCCTTTAGATTTACCTTCAACTATGTAGTGCAAGGGCCTGTCTGATTGCATACAAATTGAAAGGGTTTAGGTTTGACCTCATATTATATGGTTTTGGTAAATCTAAAGGAAAGTTGAACAGGAAAATTGTATAGTGTATGGCCAGCTTTAAGGGCCAGTTTTTACCAGCCTGTTTATAGTCGTAGACTTCTAACGACCTCGCTGTTGAAGCCAAGGGCCTGAAGGCTAGGGGCCTATTTGCTTTAGTTATACCTACACTGCTGAAGGTTAGGAGGTTGACCTCTCACAAGATCTACCATTGTATTTGGAAGACATATTTCTTGTAGTATGATGTATACCATTTCTATCTCAGGAAGTACTGAAATGCTTTTCTTCATTTGGGTCTGGAGCAACATTTGGTGTTGAGTACTACCAAGAGTCAGATCTTCGTCCTGGGAATTCTCTTTTAAAGACCATTTGCTTCTTTGCCTTTGTACAGGGTTTTGCTCACAGGTTCTACTTGTGTACTTTCTCATGTGACCCTGCAGAATCTCAACCAGGTTCTGTCAACTCTCCAGAAATTGCCTTTTGAATATATCAATGATATTCCTCTGTCTGCTCCCACTCCCAAGGTTGATTTGCTTGTTGCCTTCGTCTCAGCACAATGTGTTTCTGAGCTAGCACCTCCTTATACCGCATAGGGGCAAGGTTGGTTTTAGGCCAAAAGCCTCCTTTCTCCCCTTCACTCTAAGCAAGACATTGGTTTGCCTTCTCTATATCCTGCGCTTCACTTTCCTGAGGAGGTTGCCCTCCGCTGTCCAGCTCATAGTGCAACCTGTCCGAGTCTTCTATTTTTTTTTAACAGAACAAGTTACCCTGCAGCTGTAGTAGGCCAGGGGTGTCAGACCCAAGTTCAGCGTGGGCCGCATAAGCATTATGGTTGCCCTCAAAGGGCCTGTTATATCTGTAACTAGATGTCCAGAGCCCCCACCACCAGCAGAAGCCAAGAGTTTCCCATCCTCCCTTCTGTTGCTGCTGGAAAGAAGCTGGGGGTGGGGATGGGAAGCAAAAAATGCAGGGTTTGGAGGAGGGCTGGAGTCAGCTGCTGAATTCTGAGACCAGAGGAGGCAGAGAAGAGGGGATGCTGTGGCAGCACAAAGAGGTGCAGGATCTGTTGGAGGAGTCCTGTCCCCTGCTGCCGCCTTCTGAGAAAGGGGGCAGAGACAAGACTCCCCGTGGCTGCACAAAGAAGCGCAGGATTGGACAGAGGAGTTCAGTCCTCTTTGATACTGACTGCTGAGACACGGTGGGGGCAGAGATGAGGGGGTGCTGCAGTAGAGGTGCAAGGGCCACATGATAGCGGGCCTTGTGTTTGACAAGTGTGTATTAGGCAAAGGAGTGAGATGAACCATTTTACACTGACAGGGGTGCTTACAATGGTAAGCTTTTATTTAGGTAAAACCTCTATTCCAAGAGGAGCAAAACTGTTGCTGTAACTGCTTAAAAAGTGTTAACTGGAGATTGGCTTAAATGTGTTTAGTGATTCTAAATCTTTTAGTGCATCTAACACTCCCCTTAGAGTAATAATGTTGCTGTCCAAAGTTGTCTCCTTCATCCAGTGTAGGCATAGCGGAAGTGTTACAAGATCACCATGTAAAAACGGGAAAGAAGCCTATAAAACAGAAGATTAATGCAGCCACCACATCTAATGATTGGTGAACTGTATTATCTTACATGTTTTTGGATTTAATATTGCTTTAAAGGATATGTTTACATTTACAAAAAAAAACTAAATGGACATTTTTCTGTAGGTAAAAAAAATTATGCATTTATTTGTTAAGGACCTGTAAAATATTGCTCCCATGATCAGCAGCTCGTGGGTGTAATGCTACGGGCCTGGAGACTCTGTATCCGTCTGCCTGTACCTCTCATACGGGTAGGCAGTTACGCTCTGACAGGAAGCTCAAAGAACTGCTAGAGCGCTCAACAGCACTATGGGAGTTCATTAGGACTGTCGATACTTGTAGTTTTGACATTAACAGAACACTGAATGAATGACACGGCCTGGCGGGTAGAACCCAGCACAGCCGCATTTTCTTTAGACTGTGACAGTGAGTGGTGGGGGGGAGTATCCCCTGTGCGCTGTCTAGATGGTGCTTTTGCATCTGTAACATCCTTCAAAAGGTGAACTTATCCTTTAAAGAGGCTGTAAATCTTTACATTGTAAAACAACCCATTCAGTTTAAAATAAAAATGAAAGGCAAAACATTTTTGTATTGATATAAAAAAAAAAAATGATAAATACCCCTTTTTTTTTTTTTTTTTCTAAATAAGTGATCACGTATCCTCTGTTCCCTCTGTTCTCAGCTGCATAGGAGCTGGGGGGAGGAATTGCAACAGTACACTGAGCTTCCCAGTAAAACGGCTGCAGGGAGGGGGGTGGTGTTGTTACAAGACTGATCATTGGAGGAGAGTATACTGAGTTCCCAGCATAGCTAGAGAACTGACCACACTCTGCTTAGTGTGGTCAGTTTTTAATAGGAAAGCAGAGGGACTGGCAGGCACAGCAGGGATTTCACACAAAAGAAGCAATACAAAGAGAACAGGACACTGTTTCATACAAGTACATGGTACAACAGGCACATATCAGCAATCTGAATATTGGTTTTACATACTCTTTAACCACTTCAGCCCCGGTTTTACCCTATTAATGACACGTCATTTTTTGCGATACGTCGCTGTGTTACTTTAACTGACAATTGTGCAGTTGTGCAACGCTGTACCCAAACAAAATTGATGTCCACCCCCCCCCCCAACAAATAGAGCTTTCTTTTGGTGGTATTTGATCACCTCTGCGGTTTTTATTTTTTGCGCTATAAACAAAAAAAAAAAGCAACAATTTTGAAAAGAACAATGTTTTTCTTTATCGTACATCATGGGACACAGAGCCTAAGTAATAACTTAGTGGGTATATAGGCACCTTCTGGTGATGGACAACTCTATATAACTCCTCCTCCTTCCAGGAGTACCTCAGTTTTTTCGCCAGGGTCTAAGTTTTTTTTTTATCTCTGTGTTTGCTGGTGTCATAGGGCATAGCGGAAGTGTTACAAGATCACCATGTGAAAACAGAGGAAAGAAGCCTATAAAACAGAAGATTAATGCAGCCACCACATCTAATGATTGGTGAGCTGTATTATATTACATCTTTTTGGGTTTAATACCTTTTTAAAGGATGAGTTTACCTTTACAAAAAGGTATATCATAGGCAGAATTCTTGCCTTTCTACAATTAGGGGTAGAGATGAAGTTGGCCTTGAGTACTATTAAGGGCCAAGTCTCAGCTTCATCGGTTTTATTTCAAAGACCGCTTGCTACACATTCTTTAGTCTGGGATTTTATGCAAGGGGTGATGCGGCTTAATACGCCAGTCAAACCTCCTTTGAACCTTTGGGGCTTGAACTTAGTTTTGTCAGTGTTACAAAAACAGCAATTTGTACCGATACAGCATATTCCCTTAGTCCTTATGACAAGGAAGCTGGTGCTCTTGGTTGCTATATCCTCAGCAAGGAGGGTTTCGGAATTGGCTGCTCTTTCTTGTAAAGAGCCATACTTTGATTATTCATGAGGACAGAGTGGTGTTGAATCCTTGTCCAGACTTTTTGCCAAAAGTGGTTTCAGGTTTTCACCTGAACCAAGATATTGTCCTGCCATTGTTTTTTCCAAAACCATGTTCCAGGGAAGAAAAGTCACTACATTGTCTTGATGTGGTGAGAGCAGTGAAAATCTATTTAAAGACAACTGCTCAGATTAGAAAGACTGATGTCTTATTTATTCTGCCAGAGGGTCCTAAGAAAGGACAGGCAGCGTCGAAATCCACTGTCGCTAAGTGGATTTGGCAAGTTATAATTCAGACTTATAATTTAAGGGGTAAGGATCCCCCTTTTCAAGTCAAAGCGCACTCTACCAGGTCGGTTAGTGCTTCTTGGGCAGTACATCACCAGGTCTCCATGGCTCAGATCTGTAAGGCTGCAACTTGGTCTTCAGTACATGCATTCACCAAGTTTTATCAAGTGGATGTAAGGAGGTATGAGGACATCACCTTTGGGCACAGTGTGCTGCAGGCAGCAGTATAGGTCCTCAAGTCTGGGGGTACCCTGCGGGTTGTGTCTCCCTCCCCTCAGATAGCATTGCTATGGGATGTCCCATTAAGTTATTACTTAGGCTCTGTGTCCCATGATGTACGATAAAGAAAATAGGCTTACCTGTAAAATCCTTTTTCTTGGAGTACATCATGGGACACAGAGGTCCCTCCACTCTTTTATGGGGTTTAAGTATTTTGCTTTGCTACAAAAACTGAGGTACTCCTGGAAGGAGGTGGGGTTATATAGGGAGTGAACTTCCTGGATTGGGTATGCCAGTGTCCATCACCTGAAGGTGCTTATATACCCATTATGTTATTACTTAGGCTCTGTGTCCCATGATGTACTCCAAGAAAAGGATTTTATAGGTAAGCTGTTATAAAAATCCTATTTTTACTTTCTACTATAAAATATATCCAATACCAATATGTAAAAAATCAAATTTCATCATCAATTTAGGCTAATATGTATTCTGCTACATATTTTTGGTAAAAAAAATCCCAATTAGCGTATATTAATTGCTTTGTGCAAAAGTTATCGCGTCTACAGACTATGGAATATTTTTATGGCATTTTTATTTTTATTAGTACTGGTGGAAATCCAGCGATTTTTAGCAAGACTGCGACATTGTGGCAGACAAATTGGACACTAAGTGACACTTTTTGGGACCCAGTGACACCAATACAGTGATCAGTGCTAAAAAAAAAATGCCCTGTTACTGTATACATTACACTGGCAGGGAAGGGGTTAAGTGTGCTCTTAGGGAGTGCTTTAGAACTGTGGGGGGGGGGATGGACTGACTGGAGGAAGAGAAACATCTGTGTTCCTGATTAGTAGGATTCATAGCTCTCTCTCTTCTGTGATAGAACGATGGTTTTCCTTGTTCACATAGGCAGACCGCCATTCTGCCTCCTACGTCCAATCACAGTGAGAGCGGGTCTCCAGCGGGACGCGCCCCAGACCGAGGAAAAGAAAACAACGTACAACTGTTTCGTGCAGCTGGGCTGCCCTGCCGCAGTATATGTACGGTGGGCGGTTTGGCAGCGGTTAAAGAGAAAAAAGGCTACTTTAGTCCCACTTTATATAAATTGTGATTGTGTGGAGAGGGGTTTTGCATTTAAACTTCTAGGATTTCATATCACCAAGAACTTATTTTGATTGATATTATGAGTGTTTATTAAAAAAAAGTACTCCGGAAAAGTGGCTCCTGCGGCTGTAAAATCCTGTGATGAGGGAGCAGGGGACAGAACTGAGCTGTCTGTGTCTATGGACACAGACAGTGCAGTTCAGGATCAGGCCTTCAGGTGTGCCACGATAGGGAGCGGCTTCCTATGATAGCATACCAAGAAGAGTAGTAGCCAGGAGCAGGGACAGGAGACCAGAGAAGAGGAGGTTTGGGGCTGCTCTGTGCAATGCAGTTGCACAGAGCATGTAAGTATAAGCCTGTTTATTATTAAAAAACACAAAAAAACGAATTGACTTTATATTCACTTTACGTGGCTTCCTCAGGTTTTCTATTTCAGGGTGCCTCCTTTCTCTTGCATCCTGTGGAGCTACCCTTGTTTGCAAAGATATCCATTGTGTATACCTACACTTTGTGAATCAACACACAGGCTCAGATCCTGATCTGTCCCAGAAGCCTTGTAGCGATAATCTCAGGTAAAACCTGTTTTTACCCAAGTTGATTGATCAACTTGGTACATTTAGCTTGGAACCGGCTGAGATTCTAACCCTGTATGGCCTGCCTTACTCTTCCAGTTGTATGCTTCATCATGAAAAATACTATAAATGGGAAAATCTAACAAGGTTAATAAGGAACTTTGTAATGGCTACAGCAGAAGTGACCATAATTGCTACCCAAAGTGGAATCCTTCATTTCATTTAAGGTCATTTGCTTAAAACCAAATTCAGGATACACACACACACACACACACACACACCTGGATTCATGTGAAATGATTCAGTGTAAAATTCACTCAAATGTTCCTATACATTTGTGGTTAAAACATTTACCTGTTTTTTTTATGCACATTTACCATTATTATTCTGCCCTTTAAGAACAATTTCTCTAACCCAGCCTTTCTCATCCTCTTTATCCCAGGGGAAAACGTAATATAAAAGTCCCAGGCAATCTCTGCTAAAACATATTCATTTTCGGATCACTGGAAAAGATATCCCTTACATAGGTGGCCATTGGGAAGAATGCCCCCCTTACAGTAGTGGTCAGAATTCCAGCCATACAGACAGCTAAAAGATCATTGGTGTCATGCAGATGGCTCTGCTATGTGGCATTGACCCCAAATCTACAAAGGCACCTTCAAATGGGAGGTCAATAAGCCATAGCTTAAGGAACTCCCAGTAACCTTTTGAGGAACACCAGGGTTCCATGGAGCCCTGGATAAGAATGGCTGCTCTTACCTCTGGATCTGTCCTCATTTTAATGTATAAGTACATCTGTAGGAACTTTAGTAATCTGCTCGGATTCTATTACAGTCACCTCCAGGTTCCTGTATGGAATTTTGGTATTTTTCCAGAGCATCCCTCGTTTCAGAAAAATGAAGGGTGCTCAGTGCTTTGGCCTATCTGTCACATTCATGGAGCAGTGGTGGCCCGTCCATACGGGGCGCCCCCCCTAATCAATGTGCCCAGCCCCTAATTTACATGCAGGGCATCGGACGCATGGATTCCAATGGGAGTTTTTTTTTTTTTTTTTAGAAGCACATGATTAGAGCCTGAGGCTCTAATTGGCTTCAAAAAAGGGTGGGCTCGAGGTGCAGAGTACTGCGCTCTGTGCCCACCCACTTGTGTGACAATAGCAAATTAATATTCGCTCTTGTCTTCCTGCTTCTTCTGGCCAATCCTGGCTCAGGATGCGGGTCCTGAGACCTGATTGGCCAAGAGGAAAAGCAATCCTATTGGCCGCCAAGGAGGCAAAGACGCAGGGGAAGCCAAGGAAGGAGGAGACTCAGAGGCCCGCGGCCCCGTGACCGAGATGGGGTAAGTCCGGGGACTGATCGATCAACCAACCGGCCGCCCTGGGGGGGGTTGACGGTGGAGAGATTGCCACCCCCCCAAAAAAAATACAAACAGCCGCCACTGGAATGGAGTAAGAGTTTGACCTTCTCTAGACTGTAGTTAGGATATGCATAACCATTTCCTGGATTTCTAAGGTAATGTGTACTTGAAAAATAGTTTAGTGCCCTCGTCTGGAGTTTCATGCTATAATGTTTGCATGGAAGATCAGTGGAGGACAATGCTGGTGGTGTACAGTATGTCACAAAAGTGAGTACACCCTTCACATTTTTGTAAACATTTTATTATATCTTTTCATGTGATAACACTGAAGAAATTACACTTTGCCATGTTGAACTTCCAGTGACTAGTATGAGAGTGAGAGAGCGCTTCTCCCCAGTCACACCTGAGACCTTGTAACACTAATGCCGTGTACACACGAGCGGACTTTACGGCAGACTTTGCCTGGCGGACGGGATTTCGTCGGACAATTCAATCGTGTGTGGGCTCCAACGGACTTTGTTTTCTCAAAAGTTGGATGGACATAGATTTGAAACATGTTTTAAATCAATCCGTCGAAATAGAGTCCGGTCGATAAGTCCGCTCGTCTGTATGCTAGTTCGACGGACAAAAAGCCACGCTAGGGCAGCTATTGGCTACTGGCTATGAACTTCCTTGTTTTAGTCCGGTCGTACGTCATCACGTACGAATTTGACTGACTTTGGTGGATTGTGTGTAGGCAAGTCTGTTAGTCCGTCGTAAAGTACGTTGAAAAGTCTGCCGGGCAAAGTCTGCCGTAAAGTCCGCTCGTGTGTACGCGGCATAACAAGTCACATGACACCAGGGAGGGAAAATGGCTAATTTTACCCAATTTGGACATTTTCACTTAGGGGTGTGCTCACTTTTGTTGCCAGCGGTTTAGACATTAATGGCTGTGTGTTGAGTTATTTTGAGGGGACAGCAAATTCACACTGTTATACAAGCTGTACACTCACTACTTTACATTGTAGCAAAGTGTCATTTCTTCAGTGTTGTCACCTGAAAAGATATAATAAAATATTTACAAAAATGTGAGGGGTGTACTCACTTTTGTGAGATATTGTATTTGTTCTGCTTTAGCAATCCAAGCACTGTAAGTGTGATCTCTATAACTGAACTACTGAGAACTGATCTACTGAGAACTGATCTGTGGTGAGCTTAACATCTCAGTGATTTTATCCAAATGACATCTTGCAAATCGTAGAAAGCATTAGTTCCAAAAAATTGTGCAGATGTTAAGAAATAATCATCAGATGGGTAAAAAAAAAATCATGTGTGTAAAGCTCTAGCGAAATACAGTACATGTGGTGAATGGAAGTTAAAGCATGAAGAAGGGTGGGACTAACTACTTACAGCATCTCCCAGCTACAGAGTCAGGAAGGGACAAAATTAAAAACAGCAATGCATGTGTAACATGATGTCCTCCAAAAAATACATGATTTCAAATATTAAGCAAACATTAAAGTGGACCTTCAGTCATTTTTCCATCTTTCCATCTATTAAATCTTCTGCCCTTGTTATTTTAACTTTGGATAGTAAAACATTTTTTTTCTGCCAGTAAATACCTTATACAGCCCACTTACAGTTTTTTGTCTGGTCATTAGCCTAGGCTTATGACATCATGCAAAGCTCTTTCTCACTCTTGTGAGAGTTTGCCAGGAAGGGAGGGGGGATAAGTCATAAGAGAGCCGATGAGAGCTGCAGAGCTGGAGGTGGGCCTCTGTGTAAATCCAGGAAGTGAACAGGCAGCAGCTTCAGCTGCCCACAGTTAAAATGGTTGCAGCCAGACTTGGTGGAGGGAGATTTCGGCAGCATATTTGGCAAGTAAAGAATCACAGTATATATAAAATAACATGCAAAGTGTTTGGAGGGAAGCTTCAGAATGGCAAAGATGTTTTTATTACAAATTATATGAGCAGACTGCGGTTCCTCTTTTTTTTTTTTTTTTTTTACAGAATTTTTTTTATTAAACAAATCAGCATAACATCATAGTCAGCAACAGATATGCATAAGGTTTCCATACATGCATTGTCTTACAGAGGAAATCTATATTCGGAGATTGTTAACCTAAAAATACAGTATTCCCTCCAGGCGCCTAAAGAAGGCTCTAGGTATATGTGACGGGGTGTTGTGGAAGAAATACAGGAATTTTGGAAGGAATATCATTTTCAGAATATTAACCCTACCCAATGGAGTAAGCGGGAGGGTGCACCAGGTTGTGCATTTAACCGTAAGTTGGGATAAGAAGGGTTGTATGTTTTTCTCTATAAATTCACCTGTTGTACCACTGATCCTAATGCCCAAGTAGGTGAATTCCTCAACCCACTAGAGGGGGATGCCCGTATCCAACCTTGGGACGGAGGGGTGTAATGGGAACAGGACCGACTTGCCCCAATTTATGCAAATTCCTGAGAATCGGCCAAACCCCTCAAATAAGTCCAATGCCTTCCCCAGCGATTGTGAAGCGTCCGCAAGATAGAGCAGGGTGTCATCCGCATATAGGGACACCTTCTCCTTCACTGTGCGGACCAGTATGCCCTTCACCCCTGTCTCCGCCCTCAAAGCCATGACTAAGGGTTCCACCGCCAGGGCAAATAGCCCTGGTGATAGAAGGCATCCCTAGCGCGTGCCTCGCCCCAAAGGGTAAGTATCTGAAAGATTACCACTGCAGACCCTGGCTCTTGGGTTGGTATAGCGCATGCGTAGCCATGTCATAAACCTAGAAACAAATCCGAACTTCGAGAGGACCCCACATAGATACCCCCACTCCACGAAGTCGAAGGCTTTTTCAGCATCGAGTGAGGCCACCACTCCTGCCGATTCTGGGTGTGCCCTGACCATGTGTGTGAAAATTTTTCTAATGTTAATGTCCTTACCTCTCCCAGGCATGAACCCTGTTTGGTCTGGATGGACTAGCGCTGTTTTGACTGCGCTCAGTCTATTGGCTAACACTTTGGCCAGCAGTTTCGCGTCTACATTTATCAATGATATATTGATATGATATGAGGCGATATGAGGAGCACAAGGAGGGGTCCTTGCCTGGCTTAGGGATCACCACCACTACCGCCTCGCTCAGGGAGTTTCGGAAGTTCCTCTGTCATTTGCACCTCAATTAACAAAGTGTGTAATCTGACAGCTAGCTCTTCAGCATATTGCTTGAAGAATTCAACCGGTATACCATCTGGGCCGGGGGTATTGCCCAATTGGAATGTTTTGAGCGTCTTTAAGATTTTGTCTACCGTAATGGGGTCGTCAAGTGCATTGCCATATTTCGCAGTCAGGAAAGGGATGTCAATGGGGTCTAGGTAGGAAGTCAGTTCGTCCTGAGTGTATGTCACCTTAGATCTGTATAGGTTTTGGTAGAAGGAAACAAATCAACTGTATATTTCGTCAGGGGCATATAGATGATCCCCACTAGGGCCCTGTATATGAGACAAACATGTCCCCCCCCCCCCCCGATTGTTCCTGTGAGAGCCAGGCTAACAGCTTCCCTGATCTTTCCCCCTGTTCAAAAATGCATTGTGATTGGGCTAGCAATCGTTTCTGAGTGAGAGAGGTGCGGATTCGTAGCACCTCCCCAGTCAGAGACTGTAGTTTGACATAATCTTGGGGGTCCCTGGATCTAACAAATCTTGCTTCCTGCAGACCCGCCTCCATTTTTGCACTGCTCAATTCAGCCCTTCTCTCCCTGCGAACTTTAGTTATGATGGTCTGGTACTGCTCCCTGGTGTAAACTTTAAATGCGTCCCACACCACCAGTGCACTGGCTGACCCGGGGTTAACTGCCCAGAACTCCTGCAGTGCCCCCCTGAACTGCCCATCCACCGCCGCATCTGACACTCAGAACCTAGAGAGCCTCCACAGTGTAGCTTCCGTGGCCTAGGACAGGTCCGTGGTTGGAAGCAGCAGTGCATGATCAGATATACCCCTGGGAAGTACCCTAATGTCCGTGACTCTAGGTAACGTTGCTCCTCCCACATAGGCCAGATCGATCCTAGAGAAGGAGTGGTGAGATGCAGAATGATAGGTGTAGGCCCGATATTGAGGGTCTCTCCATCGCCACAGATTCGTCAGGCCATACGTATCCGCCCACTCTACCAATTGTGAATGACCGCTCGTGGACATTCTATCCATGGTCGAATTGGGGACCATGTTGAAATCCCCCAAAATAACAATGTTGTCATTAGCAAATTCTGCAATCTTTGAGTTCAGAAGAGACCAATATGCCAGGGGAGGCAGATACAGACCCACTATAACCCACTTCATGGAGCGAACTTGTGCATGGATAAGTACATATCTGCCCTCCAAGTCCAATTCGAGAGCTAGTAGTCTAAAGCAATAGTCATAAACCCTGTCCTCAGGGCCCACTAACAGGCCAGGTTTTATGTATTACCTTGGGGAGGTGCAGACTAGAATACTGCAATCACTAAGCAGCAAATTATATCACCTGTGATGTATTTCAGTTATCTTCCAAACCTGGCCTGTTAGTGGGCCCTGAGGACAGGGTTGATGACCACTGGTCTAAAGGGGAGAGATTTGTGCACTAATATGCTGACGCCCCTCACAAAATTAGAGTGGTATTGATACCCAATCCAGGGTTTTTTAAGGGCTAAGGTTCTACTGCCCACCAGGTGGGTCTCTTGTAGTACACAGATATGTGGATTGTAGGCCTTAATGAACTGGAACACCAGGGATCTCTTAACCGGGGAGTTCAGTCCCCTGGTGTTCCAGGACAGGATGTTAAGGGATGGCATATTCGTTTTGCGGGTTGGCAATTGGAGGATTAGAAGAGCACAACCACCTTGGGACCCTTTGTCTTCCAAAGGGGAGACCCACAAGAATCAAGGGTTAATTCTTCGTCATCGCTCTCCTCTTCAGGTGGCATGAGTGGGCAGGGTTTTACAGCCCTACGCCTCAGCGTAGGGGACTGGTAGGTCTTTAAGTCAGAGGATGGGGGTACTCAGACAGCCTCAGATATAGGCAGCAAGTGGTTTTGATGCCAAGTCTTCAGAGGGCCAGTCTTCACTTCAGGCTGAATCTGGTGTACAGGGAGCCCAGGTAATCGTTTACAGACAATGTAGGGTTGAGAGCGCCATTGATCAGCCAGCTTATGTTTCCAAGGCACCCCTAGATTGCGCAACAACACTCTATCTCCAGGTTGTAGATCCTGAACCCTCACTCTGAGATCAAAGTTTTTCTTGTTCCTCAGTTCTCTGATGGTAGAGGCTTCCTTGGCTTTCTCATAGGCCACTTTTAGATTCTTCTGAAGTCTGTCTGTCTGAAGCCAACATACTCCCGGCAGGAGGCCTGAGAGGTGTGATCTAACGATGTTCCAAAGGCCAGGTCCACAGGTAAAACGAGCTTCTCTTCCGAACATTAATCTACTGGGAGTATCCAGTAGAATCATTTGAAGTGCTATTATAAGCGTGAACCACTGCAGCTATATGGTCTCCCCAATGCTGTTTCTTCTCCAAAGGAAGGGTTCCCAACATGTTCAGTAGGGTGCGGTTAAAAAGCTCAGGTTGTGGATCCCCTGGAGGGTGGTAAGGAGTAGTCCTGGATTTCTTTGGATTTTGACAAAAGAGGACATGAGAACGGACCAACGTGAAGATCCTTTGGGGAGTCTTATGAGGCAATCGTTATCCACCCAGGACCCTCAGATACGGCTGAATAGTCCCATTGAGGGTGCAAAAGTAGTCCATAGAGAGTGGGAATGAATGCGATTGGAAGATTCATATACCGGAGAGGTCCATCTGAGGAACCAGGGGATGTTCATCAACTGTTCCTCCCTGAGAAACACTAACTAATAGTGTTGACCTCTCTTTATGATGATCATGGTCACTTAGGCCCAGATAGAACCTTCAAGTTAGTCAGAGATCGATTTTATTGGCCATCCATGAGAGCTGAGGTGGAAAGCTACTGTCGCTCTTGCATCAGACGCATTCAGAGAAAGACTTTACCAGGAAGGGCAGCCCCAATGGGTCATCTTCAAAGTCAGGGACCAATGGAGTTGGCGTGCATTGATTTCTTGTGCTTGGAACCTCACTTGAGTGGACGGAGTAATGTCCTGGTTGTGACAAATCATTTTACCTGTTATGCTCAGGCTTTCCCCACTAGGGACCAACACGCCAGTACTGTAGCAAAAGCTCTAGTGGAGAAGTTCTTCGTTCATTACGGGCTGCCACAGCACCTACACTCGGATCAAGGTTGGAATTTTGAGAGCAAGCTGATCAGAATGAAGCCCCAGTCCACCCTGTCGAAGGTCTTTTCTGCATCAATCGACATTAATGTGACTGGGGTCTTCCCCCCTTCTACTTCATGGATCAAACACAGAGATTTCAGACCATTATCTTCCCCTCTTTCCCTAATAAAAACCCTACCTGATTGCTGTTTACCAGCTTGGTAGCAGAGGCTTTAATCTTTCCGCTATTACTTTAGCAAAGATATTTATATGTGTATTTAACAGGGATATCGGTCGATGGCTCGCTGGGACTGTTGGATCCTTTCTTCTTTTAATATGAGGGTTATGTAGGCCAATAATGATTCCTCTCGGAGGGTCTCTCCTTCAGCCAAGGCATTAGGATATTCACATAGTTTAGGGATCAGGAATTTTTGAAATCTCTTATAATATAAGATGGTGTACCCATCAGGGCCCGGGCTCTTTCCCAGAGCCATCCTTTTTTATTGCACTTCTAACTTCTTCTGGAATGATTGGGGCTTCAAGTTGCTCAAGTCCCTCCTTAGACAGCATGGGGAGGTCAAGACCTCTCAGATACTCATAAATTTCTCCCTCCCTACGTTCCTCTCTCTGGTTCATGATGTATAATGAGCTATAATATTCATGAAACACTTTTGCTATTTCAGGGGATGAATAAAGCATCTCTCCCTGATCGTTCTTAATTTTAAGGATAAAGGAGTGATTTTTTTTTCCCCCTTATTGCTCTAGCCAACCACTTCCCAGATTAATTTCCCCATTAATACCTGTCCTTGTTTACCATTTGGAAGGCACGTTTTTTTCTCTTGTTCTAAGAGGTCCGCTAATTGCACCCTTTTTGTTACTAATTCCTGTCTCTCCGGGATGCCTTAGGGTCTTCTCATTTGTTCTAAGTCCTGTATCTCTCTATAAAGAGTACAAAGTTTCTCTCCCCTTTCTCTCTTTTTCCCTGCGCCTGCTCCTATCAATATCCCCCTTATGACAGCCTTATGCACTTCTCACAGGGCTGAGCAGGAAATTTCTGGTGTGTCATTTACCTCAAAGAAATTTTCAAGTTCTTGCTCAATCTTCTCAATTATCCCCGGGTCCTGAATAAGAGAGTTGTTTAGTCTCCAGTTCCTTCCCGTCCTAATATTTAGTATTTCTAATTTAATCACTACTGCAGCATGGTCAGATAAAGTAATTGCTTTAATCTCCATGCTTTTAAGAAACGGTAATAATTGATGTTCTATAAAGATGTAATCAATCCTTGAAAATGACCCATGGACTGGGGAATAGAAAGTGTAATCTCTATTTCCTGGATGCCTAACCCTCCATGTATCTACCAGCTGCTGTTCCAGTAATAATTTTTTTACGGCCTTCTGTCTTTTAGCTGTAAAAAGAGAGGACCCCCCTGTTGTGTCTATCTGTGGGTCTATACTCAAGTTTAGATCCCCCACCATTATGAGTTTACCTTCTTTAAATACTTCAAGTTTTTTTAAAGCTTTCTTTAGGAATAAGTCTGGTTCCCTATTTGGGGAGTATATATTTGCCAATGTACATTCCGTATTAAACAAGGTCCCCTTTACAATGAGAAATCTCCCCTTGGGGTCTGCCAGTTGCTCTCTTACTGTAAAAGCCATGGTCTTATCAAAACCTATGGCCACCCCCCCTCGAATGGCTAGATGTTGAGTCTCCATAAAACCACATAGGGAACGAATGTGAAGCCAGTCTACACCCTGAAGCGCAATCAATATGTGTCTCTTGGAGACAGGCCACTTTTGCCCCCCAAAAAAGGAGCTCTTTATTTACTTTGTACCTTATGCTTGGGGTATTCATCTCCCTTACATTATAAGTGACTACATTTATTGTGGCCATAGTTCATCATAAGAGAGCACCTGGCAGATCTCGGCAAGTCCAGAGAGAGGGAGGAAAAGAGGAAAAAGAAAATCCCCACCAATCCACCCCCTATCCCTCCCTCCTCCCGCCCCCACCTCCCCCCCAAACCCCACCCTCCCTTCCCCAGAATCCTCCCACTCCCGGGAGGATAGACTAACTTCATGTTCCATGTGCGGGTCTGTCAACATCTATCTGGATGTCGTTCAGTTCCCATATCTTCTTGGGAGAGGCTACTCCTACACCGCCAGCCCCTCTACTGTCCCTCCAGGCCCCTCCCCCTCCACCACATTGCCCACTCCATCACCTTCCCCTTTTGACTCTGAATTGTACCCTCATATTTGTTATTCACCAGCTTCTCTCAAAGCGCCTATCTTATTGCAAAGCATACTCTGCCCCTACCTCCCCCTCCCTCCCCCCGACCACGAGTCCAGTGCCTGCTGCCCAGAGCTACTGTTGACCGCTGGTTCTCCTCCCAGCCCGGTAAAGAAGGGGGTGAGAGGTCCAATTTGCTACAGAAATCCCGTAGATCTTCAGGGAATCTTAATACTGCACTGCGTCCATCTTTTTTCCCTTTAAGGCATGCTAGGAATCCCCACTGATATGTCATTTTCAGTGCCCGCATTTGTTCTGTCAGTGGTTTAAGGAGTCTTCTTCTAGCTAAGGTTTCTGCTGATAGATCTGAGAATATCTGCAATTCAGATCCATCATATGAAATTTCTGCTGCCGTCCGTATGCCTTCCATGATTTTAGACTTCTCTTCAGCATAGTAGAACCCAGCTATAACATCTCTTGGCTTGTCGTCCACTTGAGATTGATATCTTGTAATCCTATGTACCCTATCCAATTTCAATATTTCTGTTGCTTCCCTCCCCAGCATGGGGTTAAACAATTCCTACATCACTTTTGTTAGTTCGTCATTTTTATATTTCTCTGATATCCCTCTTATCCGCAGGTTTTTCGTCGGCTTCGATTTTCTTGGTCCTCCATTTTATAGAATAACAATCTATTTGTTTTCTGCAGGGATTTCATCTGTTCATTCATTTCCTCCAGCCTTTGATCATATTTGTCCATTCTTTTCTCTATTTCTTCTACTCGTCCCAGGACCTGACCAATGTCTGCTCTTACTGCCACTATATCTGTTTTCAATGATACTTCCACTTTCGCCAGCATCTCCGTCAGCATCTCTTTAATTTGAGGTAGGCTTGCTTGGACTCCCTCTAGCCTTAGGTTCTCCTCAGTTTCTACTTCCACACCTCCTTTCTTCTTCTGCTCTCCATTTTGTGCCTTAGAACTTCCTTGGGAATTACTCCCTACATTCTTTGGCTGTGTTACAGGTTTGCCCATACTCGTACGTGCTGCGACTACCTGCCTAGAGCTGCCTTGCCCATTCTCTGTCATACTTGTTGAAGCCGACATACAACGCTGAATACCCCCTAGGCTCGCAACAGGTGGTATATCTTTCCCCGTTTTTGGCTGGCTTTCCTCTCATATTAGCTTTGAGACTGCATTCCTTTAAGTATTCCTAATTTAAGAAATTAAAAAAAAAATAAAAATTGACCCCTAATGGCCCCTACTATCAATGATGTCAACAGATAGAAGGAATATGAAAGGGGGAGACCTTCATCAGACAGTGCCAGTCATTAGCAATTGGTAATAACTCTCAGAGAGTGACAGCAGTTATCGACAGATGACTATAATCCTCAGGAGACAGGGATACTAGTCTTCCAATGGAAGCATTTATCCTGGACCAGAGCAGTCCTTGGCTAATATCAATAAATTATTATATGGATAGCAAAAATTATCAGCAAATAGCGGCAGTTGTAAGCCCACCACCAGGGTTAGCTGAGGTTTATCAGGAAATAGCGACAGGAAGTAGCGACATTTACCAAGGGATAGCAGCAGTTATCAATGAATGGCAGTCGTTATTACAGAGAAGCAGGAGTTATCAGAGAGCAGCAGCAGTTCTCATGAAACAGCAATGATCTTCTACAAATAGCGACTATCAGCAGGTAGGTGCTTTTGACAACACTGGTTATCAATAGAAAGCAGCAGAAGTTTTCAAGACACAGCTTTAGTTAACCAAGTGGATAGTAATCATTGGCAAAAACATCAGTCCTTATCAATAATTATCAACAGGCAGCGGTAATTGTCAGCAGCGATTATCAGCAGATAGTAAGGTAACAATTGGTCATCCCCAATGATGCCTGTGAGATAGCCAGTTATCAAATGCGGGCACTTCTCAATATTTGGACCATTTCACTATTTCCATTGATTATTTATTCAGAGATAAATAGTCATAGGCGTCCCCAACCCATGGAGCAGCGACAGAGGCGGTTCTCAGAGCGAGTATGACTTTTTTCTCTTTTTTTTTTCCACAGCTCTCATGAATTTACTCCAGCCCCCAACAATCCTCTTAGGTTGACAATAACTGTCGGGAGGTAACATTCAGTCAGATTACTTTTGGGGGCTGGCAAATAAAGGAGATTTTTACTCTAAATGCATTTATCGTGCAGGATATAGGTCCATCCATGTAAGTCAGACATATACATTGTTTGTATTTTAATTACAGTCCTACCGCCTCCCCGTATGCCTGTCTCCCTGCACGGCAATCCACAGCTCTCATGAGAAGTACATATCCAGCTCCAAGACAGCTCACAGCCTCCAGGTCTCTCACAGATGCTCGAATGAGAAGGGGTCCAGTCTCGGCAACAGCCGACAAAAAGTCCACAGCGCCTGATCCCCCACATGCAGCCAAGCAGCGTCGGACAGCGCTGGGGAGAAGGGGAATACAGCAGGAGCTCCAGTAGAGGTATCAGAGTACCGGAACGTTTGGGAGAGAACCGCGAGCACCGCAAGCAGTCACAATCCACTTCATGTCTCTCGCGCTACGGGTCGCTCTCCCCCGGCGTCGGCGGGAGTTTCAGGTGGGTGGGTGGAGACGAGGCTCCGGCATCCACCTCAGGTTGCTACATATCTGAGCTCCTCCCCCTACTCTAATTGAGGTTAACACCCCCAATATAAGAGCATTGTAATGCCTGAAACCATGTATTACTGTCCCATGAAATTTTTATTATTATACAGGATTTATATAGCGCCAAAAGGTTGTGCCATGCTTTACAATGTAGGGAGACACTACACCAACCGTACAATTCAAAACAAGAGGGTTAGAGAAGCCCTGCTCCTGCGAGCTTACAATCTAACAGGGAGGGGCTAGTGAAACAAAAGGTAGGGACTGTGAGAAATTAACTGATGAGGGGAGTAGAAGATTCGGTTGTTAGCTGGAGGCAGGATAGGCCACCCTGAAGAGATGAGTTTTCAGGGATTGCCTTAAAGTGGACATAGTAGGAGATAGCCAGACAGATTGGGGTAGTGTATTCTAGAGGATGGGAGAAGTCCTGGAGATGCGCATGGGAGGAGGAGACAAGGGAACTAGAGAGCAGAAGGTCTTGGGAGGAGCGGAGAGGACAGTTTGGGTGATATTTGAAGATAAGATTGGTGATGTAGCTCGGGGCAGAATTGTGAATGGCTTTGTATGTTATTGTTAGTGTTTTGAACTTTATTCTTTGGGAAATGGGAAGCCAGTGGAGGGATTGACAGAGAGGAGTGGTGGACACTGAACGGTTGGTAAGGTGGATGAGTCTGGCAAATTGAAGAGGGGATAGCTTGCAGAGAGGTAGGCCAATGAGGAGGGAGTTACAATAGTCAAGGCGAGAGACAAGGGAGTGAATAAGTTGCTTAGTGGTCTTGACGGTTAGAAAGAGGCGTATTTTGGAGATGTTTCGGGGGTGAAGTCTGGACAAGTTGGACAGTGATTGGATTTGGGTTTGAAAGGATAGGTCAGAGTATAGGATTACACATAGTACCTTGGCATGAGGGGAGGGACTGATGGTTGTATTACTGATCTTGTTGGAGAAGTCAGGGGGAGGATCACGGGCTGGAGGAAAAATGATGAGCTCAGTTTTAGAAAGATTGAGTTTGAGGAAGTGGTGTAACATCCATGTTGATATGTCAGTTAGTAAGTTAGTAATGTGAGAGGAGATGAAAGGAGTGAGGTGAGGAGGAGTAGAGAGATAGATTTGTGTGTCATCAGCAAATCTCCATGTCATGCTCCCATGCCCAGACATAGTAAGGTTTGTCATCTCTGTATGCCAGCAAGGTGTATATGATCGAGATACCCCCCCTCTGATCCGTAAGGTTAGCGCACCATTGTTTATAGAGAGTAGATTTGGGGGGTTCTGTTTTATCTGACCAAATAGGGTTGAGATAGTGCCTAATTTGGGTGAGCCTAAAAGTCTCAAAGGCGGGCATTTCCGTTTAGCTAGTGCAGTAGCTCAGGGAGATTAGGCCCATTGAGTTGAGGAAATGTACTATTCGGAATAAGCCTTTGTTCAGCCACCAACGAAAGGCTTGAATGTTCAGGCCGGGGGAAAGGCAGGGTTATTGAATAAATGAGCCAACGGGCGCATTCTATAGATCAACTTGTGTTGTTTGTGTATGGTGGTGCATAGGGCCATTGAGTGAGAGAGAGTGGGCGATAAGATGGGGGGCCGTGCTTTCGTATTACACCACAGCATGTAGTGGATTGTGTGTTGGGGAAATGCACCCCTTTCCATAGCAACTCAATCAGGTTTGGGCCCCTGGAGTATACCGCTTATATGCTAACTGAGCTGCCTGATAGTACCACCAAATATTAGGGAGACCCTGTGTTTTCAGACAGAAGAGAGTTTCTTTGGAGCATCTGTAACCTTTTTTCCCTCATTTAAAACGCGTAATTCGAGATTGGACCTCAAGGAGGGCTCTTTTCTTGATAGATATTGGGAGGGACCTAAACAGGTAAAGTAAACATGGCAATAATGTCATTTTGACTGCGTTTATTCTGCCCAGCCAGGATAGACCAACCTTTGACCAAAGCGTCAGATCCTCCCCGCACCTACAGAATATGGGAGGGTAGTTAGCTCCATACAGTTTGCCTATATTTTGTGTTAGCTTAATCCCCAGGTACGGTATGGAGTCGGATGCCCAAGTGAATGAGAAATTCTGTTTCAATTGCTCTACTGACTGGACTGGGACAGACACATTTAGGGCAAAAGATTTGGAGACATTGACTTTGAGGCCCGATATGTTACCAAATTCTTGAAGCAGTTTGTGGACATTTGGTGTGGACTTTAATGGGGAAGTGAGGAAAAGAAGTAAATTGTCTGCGAACATGACACATTTATGTTCCTGAATGCCACAGAGGACCCCTTTAACGTCAGGGTGAGATCTGATTGCAATGGCTAGAGTCTCTATAGCAATAGCAAATATTAAAGGAGAGAGGGGGCACCCTTGCCTTGTTCCTTTTCTAATCTCGAAGGATTCAGATTATTTTCCCATCAAGTGAACCTGTGCACTAGGAGTCGAGTAGAGAAGTAACTATTTATACTATATACTATAAATACACTCTGGAGAGAAGTAACTATACCTCTGAATTTGGGACCAAATCCCCATCTTTCCAAGATCTCAAAAAGGTAGGACTACAAGACTGAATCAAACACTTTCTGCAGATCTATAGAGAGCAGGAATCCTTTTTGAAGGCAGCCCCATCTCATTGGGAGTGAATTATGGAGATTATATCTATGGCTCTCCTGATTTGGTCCGGGCCCTGTCTTCCAGGAATGAAGCCTACCTGGTCTTTATGGATATAACTTGAAATAAAGCTAGCCAGTCTCAAGGCAAGGATTTTCATCATGATTTTAAGATCATTATTGATAAGGGATATCAGGCGGCAGTTGCTAACATCAGTAGTGCATTTCCCTGCTTTGGGGATAGCAGAAATGTATGGAGTGTTTAAGTTCTTATCAACTGGGGCTCCATCCCTGAGAGAATTAAAAAATCGGGCCATATAGGGGGCTAAGGAGGGACCATATTTTTTATAGTAGCAGACCAAAAATCCGTCTGGTCCCAGGGAGATACCAGCTTTAAGGGATTTGTATCCAGTACCTATTCGGTGGCGATAGAGTCATCTAGTACATCTCTATGACTCTGCGAGATTATTGGAATGGGGATATCTTCATGGAAAGAGTCAATCGCAGCAGTTGAAGGAGGAGAGTCGGGTTTATAAAGTTGCGAGTAAAACTGATGAAACTATTCCATAATCAGAATCGGGTTTTGGGACAGGTCGGCTGATGGGGTGCAAATTTTGGGAAAGGCTAAGGTGCAGGGTTTGGGAGTTAATTTGACCAATAATTTGGGGCCAGGTCTATCTTTTTGAAAGTAGAATTTCGCTCCCGTCCATCGGAGATGCTTTTCTGCTTTGGTTATTAAGGCTAAATTAAGATTGCTTCAGGTTGTGTCTAATTGGGACAGGGTATGGTGTGTGGGGTTGCGTTTGTGGGTCTTGGTCAGTGAAAGGAAGTCCTCTGCACGTTTTTGGATATTGGCTCCATGTTCGTGTTTCCGTTTGGAAGCTATCTGTATGAGTTCCCCTTTGATCACTGATTTGTAGGCTGCCCATAGGGTTTCGGGTTTGACTGCGTTATTGTCATTCTCATTAATTTAGTCTTTCAATGCCTTTTCTAGTATTGTACATTGTACCGGGTCCCTCAGTAAAGCTTCATTAAGTCACCATTTAAAGGGGGCCGATGCTCCCAAAGGGCACTGGGTCCCAAGTACCACTATAGAGTGGTCTGAGAGAAGTGTGTCTCTAATTTTGGCAAAGAGGGCTAATGGGATAGAGTTTGATTGCATAAAGATTTGGTCAATCCTGGCATTAGTGTTATGTGGTGCAGAAAAGTGGGTATAATTCCTTACATGTGGGTTGAGTTCCCTCCAGATGTCTACCAAACCAGCTGAATATAGAAGTTGCGCGATTTTTAAATTCTGTCTGGATGGGTGCTTGGATCTAGGTTTCCTGGTTACCGTTTTGTCCTGAGAGAGGTCAAAGGCTATATTTGAGTCGCCCCCTACGAGAACTGTGCCCTGACAGTGTTTCCATATTGTATGTGTTAAGGATTTAAAAAAATGTACCTGACCTTTGTTAGGAGTGTAGTAGGAGACAAAAGTGTAGGTCTCTCCATCGATGGTGCCTGCCACTAGCACAAAACGCCCTGCAGGGTCCTTAAGAAGCTTTGTTGGTGAGAAATGTAGGTGTTTTGAAAAACAATTTTCTACTCCTTTGGTTTTGTTGTCCGCATTGGCGAGAAAGAATTGGGGGTATCGTTGGTGTAGAAAGGTGGGTTGGTAGGAAATGGGGAATTGGGTTTCTTGCAAGAGTAATATATCTGATATCATAGAGTGGTACAATTGAAACAGTTTCCGTCTTTTGACCGGTGAGTTGAGCCCTTGTGTATTATGGGAGATTATGCGCAAGGTCGAGTTGGGAGCGGTTGTGCTAGACATGGATCAGAGTGTGGGGTATCTCGAAAACATAATGTACCTTATCTGGACTGGGGAGCAAATGACATAGGACCTCCCAGGACTCCTACAGAAAAAGACAGGTGGATAGAAAAAAGGATAGGGAATAAAAAGCAAAATGAAAAGAGAAAACATGAGAAGGTTAAACTGAACAATATTAGTGAAGAGCACGCTATAATCCCCAAACCCCCCCCGGATCAGGGAGGGGTCAGCCCCTTCCTGCTCCATGACCCAATGTCCCCTGGATAGGGGAGCCTCTGTCAGCCTCAGAGAGAAAATAAACACCCCTCAAAGGCTGGTGGAGGCGCATTGCATCCGCCATGGTCTCACTACCATTACACAAATAGTAATAATTGCGAATGAACAGAGCCTCGTTCCCCGGAAATATAAGTGAATCAGGAACCGGGTGAGTGGTTCCTCAGCTAGCCCAGACCCCCCCCGCCAGGAGCATTGGGGGGTATCTACGTGTATTATTTCACAAATACAGCTTCTAATACAGATAACTTTTCATTAGATTCCATATTGGTAACCCTTATTATAATAATATACAGTGGAACCTTGGATTACGAGCATAATCCGTTCCAGGAGAATGCTTGTAATCGTTCCTGCATTGACTTCTATTGCATGCAATACTGCATGTGACCAGGGGTGGGGGGGCACCAGAGAGCCTCAGAAATACTCGGGGACAGCTCAGCTGAACTCGGAAATCCCTGGAATGGCTCGGAAACACTCGGGAATGGAGTATTTCTGAGTGTTTCCAAGTGTTTCCGAGTATTTCCAAGTGATTCCAAGTATTTCCGAACGGCTTCGAACCATCCTGAGTGTCACTGGCGCTCCCGCACCTCTGGCCAAATGCATTACAGCACACCACATTAGCTTGAATTCTGCTTGTTTTGCGAGACAAAAAAATGTGCTCGTCTTTCAAAACACTCGTTAACCACGTTACTCATTAACCAAGGTTCCACTGTATATGTATTAATGGGTTTTATAAATATCAATACAATACATTATGTAAATATTATGAAAGAAAAATGATTATTAAAATACATAAACCAATATATGTAAAGTTATTCACTTAATTATGTATATAAGTACTTCAATATAATGAACTTATATATGTATTGAGGATTATTGTTAATATGATTGTTATGCAATACGTAATAAAACATGTTTCATTTATGAATAAGCCCTCTCTTGTTGCTCAATCCTGGAAACAAAAATTTAGGTCTGTGAGCTCATGATTCCCTTATCTTGTTTATTTTACTAAGTGTCCAAACCTCTAATTTACGATCTGCACTCAGATTCAACTTTACAAAAATAGGGGTATAAATTATATGATATTCATAGGCCTTCTATATTCTTTTAACCTCAATAGTTCTGACAACGCTCACCTTCGGCAAACAATGAGAAACCATAACTTTTGTTGCGATGAGAAATTTAGGCGGAAAGAAAAGGACCATCTGTAGGTTACCGTATATACTCGAGTATAAGTCGTTCCGAGTATAAGTCGAGGCCCTAATTTACCACAAAAAAAATGGGAAAAACTTATTGACCCGAGTATAAGACGAGGGTGAGAAATGCACAGCTACTGTAAGTGGAAAAGAGGGTCAACAATGCCCATTTGCAGCATCACTGTGCCCATTTGCATGCCTCACTGTGCCCATTTGCAGCCATAGGTCCCCTGAACTTCAAACTCGGTAGTTAAGGGTTCCTAGATGCCCCCTAGCTGCAGCCAAAATTTGGGGTCTCTGAACCCAAAGGGTCCATAAATGACATTGCTGCAGATAGACACAGTTGACCGAATTTGGGGCCCCGTATCTCGGGGCCACTTAGTGCTAAGAATCCCAAATTTGGTGTGCAAACCCAGTGGAACTAGCACCATAAAATTTCCAAAGGGGTTTCTAGCACCAAGTGGCCACGAGATACAGGGCCCCAAAAATCAGTTCAGAAAATGTAAAGCACTTTTCTGCAGCAGAGAATGACATTTTCCGAACCAGTTTTGGAGCCCTGTATCTCAGGGCCGCTTAGTGCTAGGAACCCAAGCTTTGGATATGTTGTGGTACTAGGTCCACTGGGTTTGCACACCAAATTTGGGGTTCCTAGCACTAAGTGGCCCTGAGATATGGGGCCCCAAAGTCGGTTCAGAAAATGTCAAGCACTTTTCTGCAGCAGAGAATGACATTTTCCGAACCGATTTCGGGGCCCTGTATCTCGGGGCCACTTAGTGCTAGGAACTTCAGCTTTGGATATGTTGTGGTACTAGGTCCACTGGGTTTGCATACCAAATTTCGGGTTTCTAGCACCAAGTGGCCCTGAGATACGGGGCCCCAAAGTCGGTTCGGAAAATGAAATTTTTTGCTGCAGAAAAGTGCTTGACTCGAGTATAAGTCGAGGGGGGCACTTTCAGCACAAAAAAATGTGCTGAAAAATTCGACTTATACTCGAGTATATACGGTACTTAATTTTGCGTCAAGACTTGAAGCAGGGGTTATAAGGCTCTCCATTTCTGTACAGTGTAGGGCGAGAGGTATGCAAAATTTGTATAGGCTGACCTTGGAACGTCAAGTTTTCTGCTGCTCGTGACCTTTTCATCACCTCTTCTTTCACTGTTTGACAATTATGTCACGTGGGAGGCCATCTAAGCGCGGAGGTTGTAAGGCTCGGTGGGCCCTGTCTAATTCCAGGCAATGTTTTGGGATTTCAAGAATGAGGTCCTTGATGAGTGCCCCGGATTTTCGGCTGGACTTCTTTCACTGTTTCAGGGAGTCCCTGGACCCTAAAGTTATAACGCCTGGATCTGTTTTCAGAGTCATCAATTTTGGATAATGCAGTCTCTAATTGGTTCTGTACATCCTGGATTCTTGCAGAGTTTTGTTAATTCTAGCTACTGATTGATCAGCTTTTCTTTCAATGTGCTCTATCTGCATGCCCAGTTGTTTTAAATCAGCATGGATAGATGAGGTTATCTGAGCAGTGTTTTGAACTAGGCCCCTGGACAGCATTTTGGAGAATGCTGACATCATGGAAGGAAAGTCAGTAGGTGTGGGTGGAAGGCCATGTACTTCACCCTCACAGGACTCTAGTGGTGTCGTGGGGTCAGCCTTTGGAGTCAGGAGGAGGCCATCAAGTGTTCTCCCTATTAGAGATTCAGTGAATGCAGGGGAGGGTGTCATTCTTTGGGCTGCTCTCACTGTGTCCTGTGGTGGTAAGCGAGTCACGGCAAAAGAAGCGTTTTGCTCCACAATGGAGTCTTCCTCCTCTGTCCCTCTGCTTTGTGTTATCGTGGCCGCCATCTTGGAATGGCTGTGAGGCTCAGGGGCAGAGTTCATCAAGCAGGATAAGTCCTGTCTGGCAGAGTCTGCTGACATTGGGGTGATGCTGGGGTGTTCCCCTCTCTATCACTCATGGAGCGGGCCCGGAATGAGCGCTCTGTCTGCTGTGGCGGGTGTTAACAGACCGCGGCGGCGCAGAGCTTCAGGTGGTCACGGCCATCTTGGCAGCCTTCACGCATGCGCCTTTATTATATCTTTTCATGTGACAACACTGAAGAAATGACACTTTGCTACAATGTAAAGTAGTGAGTGTACAGCTTGTATAACAGTGTAAATTTGCTGTCCCCTCAAAATAACTCAACACACAGCCATTAATGTCTAAACCACTGGCAACAAAATTGAGTACACCTCTAAGTGAAAATGTCCAAATTGGTCCCAATTACCCATTTTCTCCCCCCAGTGTCATGTGACTCATTAGTGTTACAAGGTCTCAAGTGTGAATGGGGAGCAGGTGTGTTAAATTTGGTGTTATCGCTCTCACTCTCTCATACTGGTCACTGGAAGTTCAACATGGCACCTCATGGCAAAGAACTCTCTGAGGATCTGAAAAAAAAAATTGTTGCTCTACATAAAGATGGCCTAGGCCAGTGATGGCGAACCTCAGATATTTTGGAACTACATTTCCCATGATGCTCATGCACTCTGAAGCATGGGCGTCCACAGAAATTTTTTTTAGGGGGGGCATCATTTTAGGGTCACCCATGCGCCACCCCTTTTCGACAATGTCATTATCACATTGTCATGGTCAGAGACTGTAGGCATAGTACAGTCCCTAGGATAAGTAATGGTTAATGACCGACAGGCCCTCTTACCAGACCCAGCGAGACTACAACAGTGATCCCTCTGGGTTCCCCGGGGCCGATTCTGGTCAGTAGTGTAGCGTGTCTGTACCCTGGCAGTGGCTCAGTCTTTCTCTCTCTGGTGGCACTGGGTAGCGCGGCTCTCTCTCTGGCTTCCGCCCAGCACACTCCTCATTCTTTGTCCTGTAGCACTCACTCCCTCTTTTTTCCAGGCTGCAGTCTCTCAATCACCCCCTTGATTGAGCTGTAGCCTCCTTCCTGTGGAAAATGGAGCCACCAATCTTCAGGACTACATGTCCCATGATGCTCTCCTCTCCTGGTCTCCTTTGATTGGCCCTCAGTTATAGCCAATGGGGAAGGAATGGAGCGGGAAGGAAGCTGGGTGGCGAGAGCCGCCGTCTCTTCTCCCTGACAGGTGGGGGGGGGCGATTGGGGGAAACCTCTGACAGCCCGCAGCTCACCTTTCTCCTGACACAGCTCCGCCGAGTTCTCTGAGGGACTGAGCAGGAAAAAGAGCCCGCAGTTACACTACATTGATGGGGGGGGGCTTGGCAGCACATTGATGGTGTCACCCAGCTGGTTGCCCGCACCCCCTTAGCGACACCACTGTGCTGAATGTGCCGATCCGATCCCCGATTCCAGGGGCGGGCACTTGACTCCCCTTGCCCCTACGTGCGGACGCCCATGCTCTGCAGTGTAGTTGAGCATCAGAGGTGTAACTAGAATCTTCAGGGCCCCGGTGAAAGAAACCATGAAGGGCCCCACCAGGGGCATTGCTAGGTCTACAAAAGATCTTGGGCTAGAGCCCATAGCAGCGAAGTAAAGAAAGCCATACGCTTGGGCGGGCATACACATGTATATAATATACATTTGTGGGTATGTGTGTGTGCATATATATATCAGTGGTGGCCCGACCATAGGGGGCACTCTGGCGCGGCCCCCCCCCCCCCCAAGCTTTTGGCAAAAAAAAAGTCTGTTTAAGAGTGACCAGGCGCCGGACACACGGCGGTCTATGGGAAGCTTCCCAGCGTGCAATCAGCTGATTGCAAGCTGGGAAGCTGATTTGCCAGTGTGCAGGGTGTGTGCAGGGCATGTGCAGGGCGCAAGCCGTGCGCCCTCACACACTCCCACTCTCCAGTGATTTGTCCCTGGCTCTTGTGCATTGTTTTTCATTGGCCGTGAGGAGGGCAACTAGGCGATGCTTTTTCAGCACTATGGCTTCACTTGCAGTTTCCCTGGAGTCAGAGTGGAGTGCGGACACTGCAGAGACTTCTTTATTGCAACCCGGGACCCTGTAATGTGAGGCGGGAAGCGGAGATACGGTGGGTGCAGAGATGAGCCTGAGGTGTACAGAGAGCAGAAAGTGAGTGAGAGTGACTGAGTGCGGGGATCGGAGGTGATCTCTCTAACAGCGTGAATGAAAGTCACAGAGGATTTTTTCATGTCTCTCCCTCCCGGCAACATGTTCCCCATCCCCCCCGCTTCTCCACCCTAAAATGGCCCCCCTGCCTCTCCACCCTAAAACGCCCCCCCTGCCTCTCCACCCCAAACAATAACCCCCCTTCCTGCCTCCATCCTAAACAAACCCCCCCCCCCCGCCTCTCCACCCTAAACAAACCCCCCTCCCTCTCCACCCTTAACAATAACCCCCCTCCCTGCCTCCACCCTAAATAAACTATATACGGTATCTGTGGTGCTGATATATATACCGTATCTGTGGTGCTGATCTATATACTATCTGTGGTGCTGATCTATATCCTGTATCTGTGGTGCTGATTTAAATACCGTATCTGTGGTGCTGATCTATATACCGTATCTGTTGTGGTGAGCTATATACAGTATCTGTGGTGCTGATCTATAAAGCGTATCTGTGGTGCCGATCTATATAGCGTATCTGTGGTGCTGATCTATATACCGTATCTGTGGTGATGAGCTATATACCGTATCTGTTGTGCTGATCTATATACCGTATCTGTGGTGCTGAGCTATATACCGTATCTTAAATGCTGACCTATATACCGTATCTTTGATCTGTAAACTCTGTTCTGTGATGCTGAGCTGTATACTCCTGACACTATGGGTGGAAGCAAGTGGAATACAGGGGACGAAGTGGGTGGATTATATAAGGGGTGGGGCTTATGGAAAGTGGGAGTGGTCAAAAAGGAAGGGCGGGGTCTGGCACCCCCCATCCTAAAACTTCACCAGCCGCCACTGATATATATATCGATATATATATATTATATATCTATATATATAAAATACCAAGTAATAACAAGTACTAATGCGCAAACCACAAACCTCAGACCAATATTCAGAGCACAAAAAAGGGGGTAACTGATAAAGCTGCCACCATAAAGGTGTTCCAATAAAGGAAATATGACACAGTAATAAATAGAGTGGCGCTCAATCAAATCAATTAAAGGTGTAAAACAACCAGGTATAAATAGAGATTCAGAACCAGAAAATCCAATAAATACTTATGTCTGAGAATCATTACTCTTCCATCACATTGGGTAATTATGGATAAAAACAAATCCAAGTTACTACAATAAATGGATCCAAAATAAACTACTCCCAGAAATGACCATTAATGGAGCCTCACAGAGGGAGAGTAAACTTTATCCGGGAAAAACTTCTGTTATAAAGATGTTTCTAAAATCCATTCAAAATAATATAGTGCCTACCCATAATTAATGACACAATAATGTAAATAAATAATTATATAGCATAAACCAAGCTAAAATATAAGCCCAAAATTAGGTAAATAAATAATATATAATTAATCAACGGTAAAGTGTAAAGAGTGTAAATTGTGCAATATAAATATAATTAATCAATAAATAACATGCAGCACTTCACAAACGTGCAAATAGATGGACAAATTAATTAAAAACCAATATATGTGCTTCAAATGGTGAAACTAAGGTGTCATAAAAAACAAAGTCCCATACACAATGCAATCCAGATTGTGACAATTGAAACGAGTGAAAATAAGTTCATCTAAGATTCCCAGTGCCAGCACTCAATCATATGTGTAGATAAGGTAGATAAAGATTTGGTTCCCCCAGCCGCTCACCTCAGGGCTGAGCGATAACAGCCTTAAAAATAACCATTAGTAATCCCATCTGCTCCACGATCTCCTTAGCGGTGGTTCCCTTAGGGCTTTCCTGTCTAAATCCTCCGCTCTCGGGATGCCCCAGTTTGACAATGTAGATCATATTAGAAAAGGGAGGATGCACTCCATAGTGAAGTAGTTTAAAACCAACACACTTATTAAAAATATCCACTTACAAGCGTGTCTGCTAGTAACACAGCTGCTTCCCGAACCCAGCCGTGATCGGGAAGCTACCACGTGACCCGCCTCTCTTCTCTGACGCGTTGCGTGACTGTCACGTCAGTTTTTCAAAGGTATCCGCTGTGCTCCAACTGCGTTCCACCAACTCGGGCTTACTTTTAGATCTTGTGTTGCGGCTTGCTTACCGCTTGTTATAGGCTGGCCGCATACCCATATGCTGTTTGCAATGTTTGCTTGTCGATTTTATCTATTTTTCAATTTTTAATAAATGAACGCACTTCAATTTTACTACACTATGGGAGCCTATTTAGTAAAGGAGCCTTAGTAAACCCCATGAGGGGTTTACTAAGGATTACACCCAACCTACCTGGAGTCAGAGGAATGCTTCTGGGACAGCTACAGCAGATACCGTGGTGAACTGGCCAAATTGATTATATCTACATGCGCATTACCCCTGTAGGGGTGATAGGATCCGGTGAGTGGGGACCCTTGAGGGGGAGCACATAAGTCACCTGGAGATACTGCAAGCACTCAAGTCACCTATAGGTTTGTGTCATACCCCTGAGCATAACCAGACTCACACCTATATATGAACTGTCATTTATCCATCTATATATGAACTGCTTCCTATCACACATACGGATGTATATATGCCTTTGTAGTGGGGTTTGACCCTTTGGACTTTGTTACACCCCCATATTATGGTTATTGTGTTTGGGACTTTCTGACACATATATTTTAGGTCCCTCAGACCTTTTTGGATGTGTTTCACCTTTATCATTGTTATCATTATTATATTATTTTTTTGGATGATGGATGCAGCATCACTCGATATTCACTCATATCTGTTGAACTGTGTGCATCACTTTTCATGCACTTTTGGTATGTAGTTGTTAGGACGTACGTGCCACATAATTATTCCACAGGTCTGCATATACACATATATTAGGTACCTCTAGGTTGTACTTTGTAGTTACCATACTAGGGGCCACTCCGCATGGCAGTTCACTTACATGTATGTTTCTATTCACACACCTATGTATACTCCCTAGGTTCAACTCTATATGAGGCACTGACACCAGGGTCGTCTTTAATTTTGATTGGGCCCTGGGCAAAATTTTTCTTGCCCCCCCCCCCCCTTCATTCTGAGACATACAAAAAATAGCAGGTAGACTCAAAATAAGTTTACTGCAGCAGATCACGCAGCGATTGCAACTGTTTGCCAGAGGTTACAGCCTATCCTTACTGCTCACTGGCTGCTTTCTAGAGGTTACAACACATAATTTCTGCTTGCCGATTGGTTTCTAGAGGTTAATGTACATTATTAGCGCTCACTAATTGGTTGCTAGGGGTTACAGCACATCATTACCACTTACTTATTGGTTGCTAGAGATTAAAGCAGATCACTACTGTTCGCTGATTGGTTGCTAGAGGTTAATGCACATCATTACCTCTCACTGAGCAGTGGAGCAATCCCAAATAATTGAGCAAGTAAAGGGGCACATTAATACACATACTACAGGAGAGTGTCAGAGAGTACAGACATACTACAGTAGAGGTTCAGAGACTGTGGACATACTGCAGGAGACAATCAGAGACTGCGGACATACTGCAGGAGACAATCAGAGACTGCGGACATACTGCAGGAGACAATCAGAGACTGCGGACATACTGCAGGAGATTACCAGAGACTGCGGACATACTGCAGGAGATTATCAGAGACTGCGGACATACTGCAGGAGATTACCAGAAACTGCGGACATACTGCAGGAGATTACCAGAGACTGCGGACATACTGCAGGAGATTACCAGAGACTGCGGACATACCGCAGGAGATTACTAGAGACTGGGGACATACTGCAGGAGATTACCAGAGACTGCGGACATACTGCAGGAGATTACTAGAGACTGGGGACATACTGCAGGAGACAATAAGAGACTGTGGACATACTGCAGGAGATTACCAGAGATTGCGGACATACTGCAGGAGACAATCAGAGACTGCAGACATACTGCAGGAGACAATCAGAGACTGCGGACATACTGCAGGAGATTACCAGAAACTGCGGACATACTGCAGGAGATTACCAGAGACTGCAGACATACTGCAGGAGATTACCAGAGACTGCGGACATACAGCAGGGGATTACCAGAAACTGGGGACATAGGGACATACTGCAGGAGATTACCAGAGACTGCGGACATACTGCAGGAGATTACCAGAGACTGCGGACATACTGCAGGAGATTACCAGAGACTGCGGACATACTGCAGGAGATTTCCAGAGACTGCGGACATACTGCAGGAGATTACCAGAGACTGCGGACATACTGCAGGAGATTACCAGAGACTGCGGACATACTGCAGGAGATTACCAGAGACTGCGGACATACTGCAGGAGATTACCAGAGACTGCGGATATACTGCAGGAGATTACCAGAGACTGCGGACATACTGCAGGAGATTACCAGAGACTGCGGACATACTGCAGGAGATTACCAGAGACTGCGGACATACTGCAGGAGATTACCAGAGACTGCGGACATACTGCAGGAGATTACCAGAGACTGCGGACATACTGCAGGAGATTACCAGAGACTGCGGACATACTGCAGGAGATTACCAGAGACTGCGGACATACTGCAGGAGATTACCAGAGACTGCGGACATACTGCAGGAGATTTCCAGAGACTGCGGACATACTGCAGGAGATTACCAGAGACTGCGGACATACTGCAGGAGATTACCAGAGACTGCGGACATACTGCAGGAGATTACCAGAGACTGCGGACATACTGCAGGAGATTACCAGAGACTGCGGATATACTGCAGGAGATTACCAGAGACTGCGGACATACTGCAGGAGATTACTAGAGACTGCGGACATATTGCAGGAGACAAACAGAGACTGCAGACATTATACAGGTGATGCTCAGAGAACTTTCAGCAACACACAGCTTTACAGTTGAATAACACAGCTCAGGGTTTAAACAGTCAGTCATTTTATGGGTGTAAGGACATACCTGACCAGCCAAACTCACTACATACATTCAGGTGTGTGGGCGGGGCTTTCACTCTCTGCTCTCACTACAACAGCCGGGAGTTCCACTGATGCTTTGTTGGGGGGCCCGCTCTACCCGTGAATTGGGGCCCCGATGACAGCTTTGCAGAGCGCACAGAGGACACGGGAGGATGTATTACCTCGCTAGCCAGTTGAGGGGGGCGGGGCCGGGAGCTCAACTGACGCTCTGAGCCCGCCCATGTGCAGCCTGTATACTCGGAAGAGAGAGTCTGTAGTGAGAGCCCCCAGACCTCTGTATTCACCAGCCAGTATAGAGGGGGCAGGGCCGGGAGCTCCACTGACGCTCCCACTCCGATCACTTGCTCTCACTACAGCCGCTCTGTTCCAAGTATACAAGCTGCATGTAGGCGGGGTCAGAGCATCAGTAGAGCTCCCGGCCCGGCCCCCTCTCAGCTGGCTAGCACGGGAATACATCCTCCCGTGTCCTCTGTGCACTCTGCAAAGCTGTCATCGGGGCCCCAATTCATGGGTAGGGCAGGCCCCCCAACAAAGATTGGGCCCAGGGCAAGTGCCCCGTTTGCCCTGTGCTAAAGACGGCCCTGACTTCAGGCTGGGGTATTAGGAGCTGTGCACAAGTGTAGTCTGCACATCCATGGTGTATTCCTCTCACTCCCCCTATATACACCTGTGTGCCCTCAGCTATCAGGTAGCGCCACACACTCCATTTAATTGTTTGTTCCTTCACTTGTAAACTGAGTGACGCGGATACATTCCCCGGGTCAGAGGCCCCTCCTCTCTCCATTGTATACACTCGGGAAGAGCTACTAGCCCCAGGGAGATCCCATGGCTCGCGGGCACCATATAGCTGCCGATCGCCCCCTGCCACTCCCCCACTGCATACTAAATTGACAGCCAGAGGTGCAGGAGGAGATGCTGGGTCTTGGCCCCCCCCCCCCCACAGTGGCAGAACGCCAGGGCCCAGTCGCAAGTGCGACCCTGAAAATTCTGCCACTGTTGAGCATCATGGGAAATGTAGTTCCAAAACATCTTGGGTGCCAAGGTTTGTCATCACTTTGCTAGGCTATAAGAAGATTGCCAAGACCCTGAAACTGAGCTGCAGCACCGTGGCCAACATCATACAGCGGTTTAACAGGGCAGGTTCCACGCAGAACAAGCCTCGCCATGGTCGCCTAAAAAAGTTGAGTGCACGTGCTCAGCTTCATATCCAGAGCTTGTCTTTGGGAAATAGACGTATAAGTGCTGCCAGCATTGCTGCAGAGGTGGAAGGAGTGGGGGGTCAGCCTGTCAGTGCTCAGACCATAGGAAGCACACTACGTCAAATTGGTCTACATGGCTGTCATCCCAGAAGGAAGCCTCTTATAACGATGATGCACAAGAAAGTCCGCAAACAGTTTGTTAAAGACAAACAGACTAAGGACATGGATTACTAACCAACTTTTTTGGTTCAGATGGTGTCAAGAAGCGTGTGTGGCAGCAAACAGGTGAGGAGTACAAAGACAAGTGTGTCTTGCCTACAGTTCATTGAGGGAACCATGAATGCCAACATGTACTGTGACATACTGAAACAAAGCATGATCCCCTCCCTTCAGACGGGCTGCAGGGCAGTATTCCAACATGATAACCCCAAACACAACTCCAAGACAACCACTGCCTTGCTAAAGAAGCTGTCGGTAAAGGTGATGGACTGGCCAAGCATGTCTCCACACCTAAACCAGACCCAAACCCTATTGAGCATCTGTAAGGCATCCTCAAATGGAAGGTGGAGGAGCTCAAGGTCTCTAACATTCACCAGCTCTGTGATGTCGTCATGGAGGAGTGAAAGAGGACTCCAGTGGCAACCTGGGAAGCTCTGGTGAATGCCATGCCCCAGAGGGTTAAGGCAGTGCTGGAAAATAATGGTGGCCACACAAGGGGTGTGTACTCCCTTTTGTTGTCAGCGGTTTAGACATTAATGGCTGTGTGTTGAGTTATTTTGAGGGGACAGCAAATTTACACTGTTATACAAGCTGTACACTTAATACTTTACATTGTAACAAAGTGTAATTTCTTCAGTGTTGTCACATTAAAAGATATAATAGAATATTAACAAAAATGTGAGGGGTGTACTCACTTTTGTGAGATACTGTATTTCATGCAAGGGAGATAATATACTCTCAAAATAAAAATAGATTGCTGTAGTGATGTATCCAACAGATAGGAGTTATGTCCCAACACATTTTGCAGAAAGAGCATCTTCAGGTGACCAGGGTACTGGTGACACAAAAGTATACATATATATTACATTAATATAAGTGGTACATCCAAATGAAATGAAAAGGCAAAAGACCTTGGTATTACTCCTAAAACACTATAGAACTAGGTGTGGATTGGCGCTGTGCGGTGCAAAGCCCAGGGGGAAGAGAAGGAGCCATCAAGCGAAGGCAGACCCAAAGAGGTGGGGCGAACAGCAAGGGGTACAATCCTGGAGGCTGACTCACTTTTCTGTTTGTTGTCTATAACCATAAGTGCACAAATTAGGAACCAGTCATAGATAAACAGGGATACATACATAAATCATCAGATATAAGTGTGGCAGCATACCACTGCTAACAAGGCCCCATATATCAGGTACAAGACATATTAGACATACCATTTTAAAATAGAATACAAAGGAAAAGGATGACACACCATTAGATGCCACATAAGGGTAATCCCAAGCCATAAACCATTTCCCATTAAGGTAATTCAGGCAGATAAAAAAAAACTAAGAGAGACTCTAAGTACCTTCCATTAAACAACAATAAGGTGTCTCTCACACAGGCTGGAAACCAGAACCTGAATTAACTGCCTGATATCTCCTTCCCCCACACCCGCCGCCAGAACCTAGTTGGCGGAATCAGGCATGGGTGGATGTGCCACTGATCATGCCCAGTGGTGATGGGGAAAAGGCAGGCAAAGATATAACACATAGATTCCCCCACCCACCCTGAGTGCTAGCGGGATGATAGCAGGCACATGTACACCATCAACAGCATCACCCGGGCAACTGAAGCATCCCATAGCCAGGGGGAGGAGGAAGAAAGACGGGCCATACTAACCTTGCCCCATCAAGGGTCGGCCGAAAGCAATATACATAGAATTACCAGAGGATATACTGTAGTGTGAAACGCGGTTAACATTTTTAGGCATGTACAATAAATTTTACTTTTATTCATAATTTGTGTATTTTTTCTGGAAAGTGTTAGCACTTCCTCAAAGTCCCACTTTCTTTCTTTTACAATTTTATGTCATACATAGCTTCAGGGGTGGGAATCTGGTATGTGGCTAGCTATGCCCCTCAAGTGAGAGGGGTGAGAGTCAGCTGCAGGATTAAGCATCTACTCTCAGTTGATTGGGATCTGGTTGCAATGCTAGTGGGCAATAGTATTTCTACAATGCCATTCAGGGGAGCTACAACAAGACCAGTGGCCTTCCTGCCTGAAACGTTTGTAATGCCAGTACAGGTACCCAGGGTGTATGGTAAGGAATCTCCTGTTATATTTAACAGGTCCATATTGGATCATAACAGATGAGCAGAACACATTACTTATGGTGAATGGTGACTAAAGCTAAAGAAGAAGGGTGGGACTAACTACACAGAGCATCTCCTAGCTATGGAGTGAGGAAGGGGCAAAATTATTTAAAGGCAAACAAACAGCAATAAATGTTTTAACATGATAAACATTCTATTAATATCGCACATTAATAATATTGCGCATTTGATGAGTTGCATTAAATGTTGTTTTTCCACAGGGTTCTTTGTAAAGGAGTAAATTTTACATTTGTGCTCTGACAATCTAGAGACCCAAACATCCACCATGTGGGTTATAAACATTAGACGGTAAGCTTTTTTTTAAGGGCAGGGACTGATGCAAATGGGTCTGGGTATTTTGAATTTGTTGTATAAATAAATTGTTATAATAAGATTGTGATCTAGTTTGTCCAGTTATTAACTTGTATTAAGAGAAGTATGGAGGCTGCCATTAGTGGCTGTTTTGAAAATTCTAGTCTCCCAGCTGTCTGTGGCTTTAATTTTTTGATTTGCTGGTCCACCTTGGGAATTGTAATCTAATAGTCCATTAACTGCTATAGTATAGTTTCTCTTCCAATGGGCGTACCTGAAATGGACGATTAGGACTGGACAGACATTTGGGATGCATAATTTAAGCAGCTACTTCCCCTAGGGACAAACAGATACTCCAAATGGAATGCTCAAGCTAAATAGTAACATTCCTTCTACGTTTTGGCAATGTGATAAACTTGAAGGGAACTTCTTTCACATCTACTGGACATGTCCAGTCACCCAATCATTCTGGACTAGTGTGGCTGACGTTGTAAAACCACTTACCCTGGTCCCCTTCTTCCCCCTCTCCATAGGCCTGTCTGCTAGGGCTGGTAGAGAACCTTGACAATACCAATGCTGGTAGGACGTTGATTGGCCTGCTGTTTTTTTTATGCCAGGAAGGCGATTACGCTCCATTGGAAAAAACCCTTGGCACCAACTATTGCTTTTTGGAAACAACTTGTGAACGCACAGCTGCCACTATACAAAACCACATACGCCAACAGGGGCTCTCCCAAGAGGTTCCACAAAATCTGGTCCAAATGGTTGGATAACACAACTGCTTAGTTCTTGCTGACTTGGGTTGGGCTGGAGGATGGCGGGGACACGGTAGCAATATAGCTACTATGAGTATATCCTTTTGAGTTAGGGGGACTTGATATTTTTTTTGCACCATTTATTTTGTCTCAGTTTAGAACAAGAGACAGCATGCATCTATGCATTAGCCAGCACATTCTTTTTGTTTTGGTTTGTTTGCTTTTTTGTTCAGGATGTTCCACTCCTGTGTGAGCTGGGTCACCTATTTATGTTTTGTTTGTCTCATTTCACAAACAATAAAAAAGATTTAAAAAAAAAAAAGTTTATCTTCCAAACTTTTTCCCCCATGATTCAATGCTGCCAACCATCGAGTCTCTTGAGTTCCTTCTGCTTCTCAGCTCCCCCTGGTGGATGAAGGCGAGGTAGTCTTAATCTTTTCAGCTGAAATCCAGTGGGAGCACAAAGAGCACTGCAGCATAGTGTCCTGACTTGCTCTCTGTCTCTAGCCAGGCACCTGGCTATGAAAGAATATATGGAAATCCTGCCATGAAAACCACTGTACAGGCATTTCCTAGTATAGAGTGAAAATTGCCTCCCAACTTTGCTCCTGCACTGTACCAACACACATTGCATAAGCATAATGCACTGTTTTCACTGTCAGTAAACTGGTCTAGAGAAGTGATGTGCAGCCAATGCTGGAGTAAGCGCATGTACACGGGAAGTGGCTAAAACAGGCTGAAGGAGATCAGAATCCCTGAGATATAAAAAAGTATGAAAAAAAGCAAAAAGCTGTATGAAAAAAAAATAACAAGAATTGTTTATAAGACACTGTGCTTTAGCCAGCTAAATTTCATCCAGTTAGGGGTTAGATCTACCTTACGTTCTTTTTGGTAAAATGGAATTCCACCATAATTTAGGTTTATGAAGCTGATTTAGACAAACATCAAGTTATCTGTTGTTTCTGCACCTTTGACTCTTTATTTACGTTTATCCTCCCCATCTTTTATTTATGATTCAACCTCCACTCTATTCTGTTAATATCACGGCTCTAGTCTTCGCTCGAAGAGGATGTCACTGTTTGCTGAGGCTTTTTATTTGTGTCTGTCAAACATCACCAGTTCCTCGCCCCATCTCCGCTCTTTTTTTCAGATCAGTGTCTCTTGGGATCCAACAGAAGAATACACTGCTGGGGGAGTCTATATTGAAAGCACTTCTTAAACTGTTTAGCTATGTTAATGTGCAGATAAACATATTTTCTGGCAATATTTGTCTTGACCTTGAAGAATTGTACTTTTATGAGATCTGATATATAGAACACAAAACACTGTGTGCAACACGTTTATTTCATTTTCATTTGCAACTTGATATTATAGAAGGAAAACTTGGTGACCTTCTCTGCAGATAGAAATATAGTATTTTGTTGAGTGTGTATTGAAAATGAAGAAAGTTGTCCTTTTCCCAGACTCTGTCTTATAAAGAATACACTGAGCACTGTATAGACTGCCTGTTAGAACAAAAATCAGAGGTAGCCAAAGCAACAAGCCCAGCCATCAAATGTTACAAAATGTACAGTACATGTCCAAAGCTGTCTGGAAACCACCAAAAGGTGGCATTGCCACCGACCATAATATAAAGAGTATAGGTGGGATGATGTTATACAGAGCTACATTTATATATCTGTGCCTTGTTGTGATGTAGTTAAAAAATGCTGATTTCCTAATCCCTGGTGTGGTTTCTAGTACTTACCTAAAGTGTTACTAAACTCACAACAGTAAAATCAGTCTGTATATGCAGTAAAGCATGCTTGTTATATTCACTGTGGAACCTAAGGGATTAATCATCTGCTTTGTGTAGCAAAGCTGTTTGATCCTGTCTGCTTTGATCCTCCCCTTCTTTTACTGTCCCCAATCTATCTCCTGATAGAACAGAGCCTTGGGGGCACTCTGCACATGCTAAGTTTGGTGTGTATTGCTAGAGAATTTTTTTTGTTCTTGGGAGGGTGCATGTGATCAGCACAGGGCCAATGAGCACTGTCCAGACAGAGGGTCAGAGGTCCTGCAGCCTCATAGGACAGTCAGGGGAGAATGAAAACTCTTCCTACAAGCTTTAACCAGTGCTCGGCTGGACACCAAAAGAAGTCACAAGACTGCTAAACACTGCTGATGAGAAAAGGTATTTAGCAGTTTATATTTACTAAAATAATTGCATTTCCATGTTCGGTGTACTGTGGGTGACCAGATATAGCGAATACAGGGTCCTGGATTTAGTAACACTTTAAGACATGTAAAATGGAATTAAAATATGCATTCTCTGAATCCTGTGCATACTATTTTTACTTTAATTAGACTCTTAAACAATAATTGTATATCCAAAATGTTGCGTATTTCGAGGTGGAAAGTCTAAAACCAATATATTTGACGCAATACCTGTTATAATAATAGGGAAGAGTTTCATACTCTGCCTTTTGCAGCCCCCTGGAACACTGTTTTTGCCCTGCGGTTCCTCCCAGCTATCACTAGAAAGTTCTGTTGGACCTTCTAATTTCAACAGCTATCACTAGAAGCTTCTGTTCAGACTCTGCATTGCACCCATCTCCTTACAGCGCCCTCTAGCGGTGACCATGAGTGACAACTTGGTAACCAAAATTACAGTTTCTTGAGGTGTGGTGGGGTGTGGAAGAAGGATATTATTACAAACTCTGCACCCAGTTTACCAGTTATTTTTTCACTTGGTAGTTGAGTACTGTAATACTTTATGGTTTCAACTAACAGCTTAATTTTCAGCCAGACTTTCAAGAGATTCAGCCATAGGAGCAGCAAAACAACCAGGCAACTAGCAGCTGTATTAGTACAGCACAGGTTTCCCTTAAAACTACCCTAAAAAGGCTAATTTCAATTTGTTTTATGTCCATGGAAATGGAGACAATAACAGAACTAAATGATAGGATGTGGCTTAAAGCTAAACTTTGGGATAAGCACATATTGGCTAAGTACAAGTGTTGTGTATTCTTTCTTGAATTTTGGTGTGTTTTGTGTATTTTTTGCAGATCTGTGCAGTAATCCAATGTAAATTTTTGACTCTGTGAAGAAGCTTCCTATAATAAAGACCAGTCACTGCTGCTCTCTCTCCATGTGCCGGGTGACTGGTCTTGTCTCCACCCCTCCTGTATTTATCTGCAGGCAGCCTGTAGTGGGTGGAGCTGCTGGGACACTCCCACAGCTCTGCTTACTGCAAAGGCTATGTACAGCACACTGCTATTTTTAAAGGCAATATCTGGGTTTGCTAAGGCATTTGGTCAGGGCTGTCTTTATTGCGGGGTGAACGGGGCATCTGCCCAGGGCCCAGCCATTGTAGGGGGGCCCCAAAGCAGCCCCTGGAGTCCGCAATGCCTGCTAGATTTTTTTCAGCTGGAGTTCTGCTCCGGCGCTTGTCATTTTGCTAGCTTAGCTGCTCGCTACTGTTACTTGTTAACACAGAAGCACTGCTTCCCTATTGACAAGTGACAGCGCTCCTCTCCTGGCTGCCATTCACATCCCTCTCTGCTCTACACACATTGAGCTGTATACAAGAGCAGAGGAAGGGAGCGGGGGATAGGAAGCTCCTCCAGGGACATGCTTGTTGCAGCTTCTCTTGTGCAGCCCAGCCCCGCTCTGATGGTTTTTAGGTAATGGAGTCTGAAGGCGGGGGCGGGTGGTATTGGTGCCGAGGAATGCTGTGTATTGAAAGAGGGGGGGGGGGTGTGGAATGGTGCAGGAGGACTGCTATGTATTGAAGGGGGGTGGGATTGGTGCCGAGGAATGCTATGTATTGAATGGAGGGTTTAAACTGGAATCAGGGGGAGGAAAGCTATGTACTTGGGGGGGGGGGACTTGGATGTACAAAACATACCCCTCAACCCTGCACTCTGTATGTAACGCACCCCTCAACCCTGCACTCCGTATGTAACGCACCTCTCAACCCTGCACTCTGTATGTAACGCACCCCTCAACCCCGCACTCTGTATGTAACACACCAGTCAACCCTGCACTCTGTATGGAGCGCACCCCTCAACCCCGCACTCTGTATGGAACGCACCCCTCAACCCCGCGCTCTGTATGTAATGCACCAGTCAACCCTGCACTCTGTATGTAACGCACCTCTCAATCCTGCACTATATATGTAATGCACCCCTCAACACTGCACTCTGTATGTAACGCACCCCTCAATCCTGCACTCTATATGTAACGCATCCCTCAACCCTGCACTCTGTATGTAACGCACCCCTCAACCCTGCACTCTGTATGTAATGCACCCCTCAACCCCACACTCTGTATGTAATGCACCAGTCAACCCTGCACTCTATATGTAATGCACCCCTCAATCCTGCACTCTGTATGTAACGCACCAGTCAACCCTGCACTCTGTATGTAACGCACTCATCAACCGTAGCTCACCTCTCAGCCCTGCATTCTGTACATAGCGTAGCACTCCACGTTGCACTCCATACAAAGTGCACTCCTCAATCCTGCACTCTGTATATAGCTCACCCCTCAACACTGCTCTACTGCAGGTGGCATGACTAGTCATTTATTTCTGGGAGCCTGTTCTTAGGGATACTGCTCACATTAGACTCTGTGCCTACCTACACTCAGTTACCTTCATAGTTGTGTTCTCTGCTCTGCTCATTGGTAATAGCAAGTTCTAGGTGTTTACTGTCTATTGGTGGGTCCGCTCACCTCCCCAGTCCATGGTGTGCAGGCAGTGGGGAGATGTGCTGTAACCTCTAGCAACCAATAAATGGTAATGATACACAGTAACCTCTAGCAACCAATGAGTGAGCAGTAAGCATGTAACCTCTAGCAACCAATCAATTTGCTGTAATGACGTGCAGTAGCTTCTAGCAACCAATTAGCAAGCAGAAATTATGTGCTGTAACCTAGCAACTAATCAGTAAGTCGTAATGTGTGCTGTAACCTCTAGCATCCAGTCAGTGAGCGATAATGATATGCTGTAGCCTCTGGCAACCAATCGCAATCACTGCCTGATCTGCTACAGTAAACTGATTTTGAGTGGGGCGGGGGAGCTGGGGGGCCCAAAGAAAATGTTTGCCCAGTGTCCAATCAATATTAAAGACGGCCCTGCATTTGGTGCACATAAAGTGAATTTATCATTTTCATCCTTTGTGGCTATTAATGGATTTTTTTTTTTTTTTTGCCTGGAGTTTAGCTTTAATGTAAATAGAAATCACCAAGTAAACAGTTTATAATTCCAAAACTATCCCAGAATGTAATGCAACTTTTCAGTAAATATATGACAAAATATGTGTGCAGTCAGTACAAAAGGAGGAAAATGTCAATAATACATCAGTAGCACATTAAGTACTTTCGAGATGGGCTCTTTCGCTCAGGTTGTCATTGTCATGCTACATGGGTTGTTGTCCGTTTTAAGTAATTATAATTTAATATTCTGAGCACCTTATGCCAATAACCCCAGAACTCTGTCCCTGTGATTTATTTAAATTCCAATAAATTATACATATTTTGCACTTTAGTAATTCATGTGAAAATTATTTGGAGACATTTTGCTATAATGCACTGCAGCATGGTCTCCTGTGGCTACAAATACATCAGACAACAGTTTTCATCCCCTCTCCAGTTTTTGTGTAGTAGAATGTCTTCTCTCTAGGTCAAAATAGTTTTTAAAGCTAAGTCTCCATAGATGAATCAAGATCACAAAGGTCTTAAAGCTCACTTTTTCCTTTCATATCATACTGCCTTTGCTGAGTAAATAGCAATGGGAAATCACTAGGTTTGGCTTTTTAGGTTTAACTATTCAACTCTATAACAGAAGTCTTTATAAAGTTGTTGCTCTGCAATGCAGAGACTTATTTACAAAAAATGGGGCGTCTGGAGCAGTGGCGCCCATTCATTAGGGGCACCGCCCCCTAATCCATGCGTCCGGCCCCTAATCTACATACAGGGCACTGGACGCATGGATTCCAATGTTTTTTTTGTTTTTTTTTTAAAAGCACGTAATTAGAGCTATAGGCTCTAATTGGTTCAAAAAAGTGTGGGCTTGGGGTGCAGAGCACTGCGCCCTGAGCCCACCCAGTTGTTTGACAACGGCAAATCGCTATTGTCTTCCTGATTCACCTCCCAGCCAATCAGGAAGCGGATGAGACCCAACTGGCCGAGAGGAGAAGAAATCATATTGGCCGCCACGCTGAGGGAAGGAGGAGGGAAGCCGCCATGAAGCCCGAGACGCAGGAAGGAGCCGAAGCTGCCCCCAACCTAGATGGGCTAAGTGTGCCACAGGTCTGGAGTAAGGTTTGCAACCCTGAGAACTGGTGTGTATAGTGTAGATATCCAGTGTTTTACTCAGTAACATGTTCTTCCCCACACTGAGGTCCCCACCAACAAGCTTAATCCTATGGTGAACCCCCCTAATACTCTTTGTCAATAGTGTTTATTAAGATTTTCAAAGACAAAAAGAGAATACAAATAATTTTGCACGGTAGCAAAGGACTAATACAAATGCCACTAATTCTCTCCTGTACAGAATACTTCAACAGTAGTATAAAATGGAGAGCAAGAGATTTTTGTTGAACCCCTCATACTCAAAGTGTATGTAAACCCTAATAAATTATATTTATTTTATGATTCAGGAACTATTATGTGTAAACTAAATTTAGTTTTAACCTTTTTGGTTGCATCTCATTCTTGCTAATCTTCTGCAGCATCTTTGCAGTCATTTCCTGATTAGATGTTCTTTAACAATGGCTGCATGGTGTTTTGCAGGGTCGGTTTCCTCATGATGACAACAGTAGATAATGCTCATTGTGTTGGAACAGCCATCAGAAGCCACAACAACATAATATAAGGTGACACCTGAGTACAGTAGGGAAAAAAGGACAGAGTGTATCACCCTATAACAGGAAATCCTTAAACTGGACTTTCATGGCAGGCTCACAAGGTGTAATTTTACAAAAACTGCAGATTAAAAAAAATGAAAATTGCTTTTTTAAATTGCATACAGTATGTTATAGCTTTAGTGACTAGGCTTACATGTACTGTAAGGCTAGGTTCACACCTACAGGTGCAACTGAGCACATGCACATGTGTATCTGTTTCTCATGTGTAGGGCAATTTATTCATTACAATGGGCTGCCCTACAGGCAAGAAATGCAGAAATTAAGTCCCTGACCCCTTTTCCAAAAATATGCCACACCAACCTGCATAGTGATGGTGCACCATGCGATTTTGTGCATGCATTAGTGGATGCGTGGGGGTGCCATTAACAACTAAAGACACTACCGCATGTCTGCTAAGGAGCAGAGCGTTTCTGTGCATGCCCTACAGGCAAGAAATGCAGAAATTAAGTCCCTGACCCTTTTTCCAAAAATATGCCACACCAAACTGCATAGTGATGGTGCACCATGCGATTTTGTGCATGCATTAGTGGATGTGTGGGGGTGCCATTAACAACTAAACACACTACTGCATGTCTGCTGAGGAGCAGAGCGTTTCTGTGCATGTTGGGAAAACACTGGATTTTATTGAGTGTTCCTGACACACTCAAGTCAACTTTTGGATTTTGTTTTCACAATCACCATTTAACATGAACTTTCACTTATCTGGACTATGTTTATAAATTGTATTTTGTCACTTATATTTTTGTTTTATGGACTTTGGTATGCTGATGAATATTGGCTGTTTAGATCTTTCAGCTCTACACTTTTTTGTATCTCATATATCTATACAATTTTGTTGGAATTGTAGTGCTGGCTGCTACTTACCATGTCCTGTGATGAAACCACAAAGAACCGAGGTCCTGGCAAATTATTCAGCATTACTCAGAATTTGCCATAACACCACAACATTCATCTGCACACTATAAGTCACAGTGGATATGTGGATATCTTTTTGAACAATTTCTTTATTAAGCCAGTAGATTTCAATCTATAGGGATGGCATTTATAGCTAGGCATCACTGAACAGAAATAATCATATTTTATACTTATGACACATTTAATATAAGATCACAACTTAATGAATAAATCCCCCATGAGTGTAGTACTTCACCAATATCAAAAGATGACCCTGACCATCTCTTATACACACATTTGTTATAAAGGAAACCTGTACTCAGAGAACTATGTAGGTTGCCTCCTTTTGAAAATTGCTAGTTGCCTGACTTCCATACTAAACCCCAAGATTTGGTACTTTCTTTAAAAATGATCCTGCACAAACATGAAGATAAAACATTTACTATGTCTCCCCAACCCACCCTGCTCTATCCCTTGTTCTATAGCCGTCCTATTACAATTATTGATATAACACCATCATAATTTGCCACACTTTACAGAAAGCACAAAAAACTTACTACCAGAGTTTCTCAACCATGGTTCCATGGAACCCTAAGGTTCCTCCAGAGGCTACTAGTTGTTCCTTGAGCAATGAGCAATTACTGCCTCTCAAATAAGTAACCACTGACACCAATGATCTTTTAGCTACACTATATTGCCAAAAGTATTGGGATTCCTGCCTTTACATACACATGAACTTTAATGGCATCCTAGTCCATAGGGTTCAATATTGAGTTGGCCCACCCTTTGCACCTATTACAGCTTCAACTCTTCTGGGAAGGAAGATTTGACAATTCTTTCAGAGGCACTGATGTATGATGAGAAGGCCTGGTTCACAGTCTCCGCTCTAAATCATCCTAAAGGTGTTCTACTGGGTTGAGGACTCAGTGCAGGCCAGTCTAGTTCCTCCCCCCCAAACTCGCTCATCCATGTCTATATGGACCTTGTGTGTGCACTGGTCCAAGTCATTTGGTGGAGGGGGGATTATGGTGTGGGGTTGTTTTTCGGGGGTTGGGCTTGACCCCTCAGTTCCAGTGAAGGAAACACTTAAGGCGTCAGCATACCAAGACATTTTGGACAATTTAATGTTTCCAACTTTGTGGGAACAGTTTGGGGATGGCCCCTTGCTGTTCCAACATGACTGCGCACCAGTGGACAAAGCAAGGTCCATAAAGACATTGTTGAGTGAGTTTGGGGAGGAGGAACTTGACTGGTCTGCAGAGTCCTGATCTCAACCCGATAGAACACTTTTGGGATGAATTAGAGTGGAGAGTGCAAGCCAGTCTTTTTCGTTCAACATCCGTGCCTGACATCACAAATGCACTTCTGGAAAAATGGTCAAGCATTCCCATAGACACACTCCTAAACCTTGTGGAAAGCCTTCCCAGAAGAGTTGAAGCTGTTACAGCTGCAAAGGGTGGGCCAACTCAATATTGAACCCTATGGACTAAGACTGGGATGCCATTAAAGTTCATGTGCGTGTAAGGTGTCCCAATACTTTTGGCAATATAGTGTATCTGTAAGGGGGTAATTCTTCCCAGTGACCACAAGTGTAAGGAGCATTCTTCTCACTGACCATTACACTAATGTATTGTGAGTTGTAGATATAGTAATTTTTAGTGGGGTTCCCTGAGACCGAAAAAGTTATTTCAAGGGTTTCTCTGTGTTGAAACGTTTGAGAAGGCTGGTCTATACTAAAGTCTGGTTAGATACACATTTCCTTTAACCCCTTCCCGCCGACCGCACACATCTATGCACCCTCCCAGAAGTGGGCTTTTTTCCGTGGGGCCGCAATATGCGTATCGCCCCTTGTGCTGAGAACGTGGCGCACAGCGCTCTACCAGCACAAAGACTGGGATCTCGCCCAGAGCCCCAGGTCTCCTACTAACACTCGGGAGTGTTGGTTTTGGGTCACCTGATAGCTGTGATAACCTCTGATTGGCTATCACAGTGATCAGTGACTATGAGCCTGCCCAGTTCCTCTTCTGTATGAAGAGAAAGATACATCGTATCTTCCTCTTCTTGCAGGAGAGGAAATGTAAACAAACCAACTTGTGTAAGAAGTAAAAAATAAAAAAATAAAATAAAGATAAAGAATAATAAATAGATAAATAAATAACAAGATTAAGGTTTGTCAGGGTTAGTGCTAGGGTTGGGGTCAAAGGTTAAGGCTGGGGTCAAAGATCACGGTCATCATATTTTAGGTAGAATTTTAAAAAAGTTATTAAATTGGTATCCATGTCCGTTAGTGTCAGTGTGTTTTAGGCAGAATAAAAAAAATGCAAAATGTGCACCATTGATTCTGGGGTGTACTATGGGTACAAACAACAACTAACATACACATATGTGGTATCACTGTAATCATCAGGAGAAGGAGAATTTATTTTTGGTTGTTCTTTGGTGGTAAATTGTGATAATAGCAAGAAAGATACTGTTACATTATTTTATTTATTTTTTTTACTATTTTGGGCCAGTTTCCCTTTGATAATATAAAAGAAAAATGAGGAGATATCCATTACCATTTACCACTAAAAGAAAGGACAATTTGTCCTGAAAAAAACAAGGTATAATCCACTTGGATACAGTAGTTGTAACGATATGTACAGTTTTACTAACATTTGTCAAAGTTGCAAAATTGTACTTAGGCATTTAGATTTTGTTTTACCCTTAGGTGTGAATGAGGTTAAGCAAGTGCAGTGATAAATTTGTGACCTGTTATATTGTTTTTGGTGCCACTCAAAGTAGAGGTGAAAGTATATCCCTGTGTCCCAGAACATGGGGTGCAGGCTTATCGTGATACCAATCCAGAAGGCTAGTAAGCGTAAAGAGGAAAAAATTGCCACTACTCCCAACCAGCCCAGGTGAATAAACAATAAGGAGCCTCCGTGTCTCCACCACACACCCTGATGCATCCACCAGGGCTTGGTCATAGGGTGGGTGGGGCCAGTGGCGTGCCAGATATAGGATCCGCCCTGGGTGCCAAATGCTCTAGGTACGCCCCTGGGTGGGGTGAAATGCATCAGGGTGTGTGGTGTGGTGGAGACATGTAGGCTGAGGCTCCTCCTTATCGTTTATTCACCTGAGCTGGTTGGGAGTAGCAGCGATCCTTTCCTCTTTGAAGTGATATATCTGCTAATGATATTTGTAAAATCTGCCATTGGCTGTCCCAGATTGGCTTTAATCCACCTGTGTGGTCTTAGGTGCAGATAGTACTAACAATATACTCTACATGAACTGTAGTAACAATAAATACTTAGATGCTATTTATCAGATTGATGGTGTAAAGTTTATATCTAGTCAAGTTTCAAAATGCCAACTTCCAGTGGAATAACCATTCACCTGCACACCCATTACTATAGATAAGATGTAAAAGCCTTTGATGTATTGCACACCAACTTTGCATGTTTACAGTTGTCTGCGACTGATTTAGAATATACAAGTATCCGATAAAAAATCTTTCCATGTGTTACCAACCTAAACCTGTTCTTTCGGTAAGATGCAAGGTCCACTTTTAATGTCTGAGATCCCTTCCCATGTACAAAATCACTAGCTCTTAGTATGCGCAAAATGTACCTGTAAAGGAAAAGTCTGCTTAGATTTATACCTGCCTAACCCCCAGCTTCTGCATTTTTGGGTGTGACCACACCATCCTTGCCAAGAGATTTCAGGGGATAGCAGAGCAGGTCAGATCTCACAAGAAGCTATTCCAGTCAATTGCAAGAATGTCTTCATGCAAGATTTAGGCTGTTGTGTATCCCCAGGATCTTACCAGATGGAGGATGACTTCACTCTTGCCTAGGCACAATCGACAGAAGACACGGGTAAGGTAGGTATAAATTAACTTTTTTTCTTTACTGGTAACTTTTGGACATAGTATGAGCAAAGGACTGGGAAGGGCCTGGGCATTATAAGAAGACCTTGAAGTCCACTTTAAAGAATCAATGAACGTAGCAACCAATTACTACCCATATAAGCTATGCATGGATTCCAGAGGTTTACCACCAAGATGGAAACAATCAAATGCAGCACAATAATATTATAATTACGTTGTATGTCTGACAAGACCCAACTCCATCAAATTCAATCTGTTTCTAATGGCAAAACAAAATTAGAAAGCAGCTACCAATTTATTCTCAATGGGAAAACAGCTTCTTTTTGTTGCCACCAAAGGCAATCATACTAATATGCATTTTCAAACACTGCTCTAATGAATCCTAGTAATTAAAGCTAGAGATGCCATTTCTATTAAGAAAGGCATCCCATTGGCATTTAAACATATTATTGGCCACTCGCACCTTTGGTAGCAAATACCAAAGTGTGACCACTGTTAGGACATTTGTATGCTGCTAAAAAAGCAATAAAAGCATAGAACAAATGTGGGGTATTTGAAGGAGAATGGACACAGTGAAACATTATTAGACCATTGTTGCTTCCGACCTTAAAGTGGAATTCAAGCGTGGTGTTCGTGCGATATATCATTGCGTTGTCTGCCGCATATTATTTACCATGGATGGCTCCTCTTGTTTGTTCATTTGTTTGGTGGCTGGGTTTTGATGAGGGGTGTGTTCGCGTGGGTGCGTGTTGTTGCACCATCCTGCGGGCCTTGTCACTTCCTCTTGATATCTGTGCAATCACTTGAGAAGCATTTAAGGTCACCTGACCTTGCTCACATGACCACGATCACATGGCATTGTTATATGTCATGTGATCAGGATACCTTTTGGCGCCATATTTGCGCCGCCACGCTTCCACCCCTGTTACTTTCATGCCCTATTGCAAGAGGTGATGTATATGGCCATATATTGTTATCTGCCCAATCATTTAAGAAGCAGTTTGCGATCATATAACTACGCTCACATGACCATGATCACATGGCGTTGTTATACGTCATGTGACTTGTTACTTTCTGGCGCCATATTCGCGCCTTTACGCTCCCTCCTTTGCTACTTCATGCCCTATCACATGAGTATGTACATGGTCACATGACTTTGATCATCGCCACGCCCCCTTCCCCTCCCTTTGTCACTTCCATGCCTCTATATAAGATGGAACGCACATGGGTTTTGGGTGCCATACACAGCAAGGAAAGTCGTACATAGGGGTGCAGTGCCGAAGGGTAAGCCGTAATGTTTGTTTAGCCATTCTAGAAAATTCCTATATGACATCTTTTTTGGAAACTGGATATTTATTCCATCTATACAACTGTTTATATTATAGGGGTACATTTTCCCCTGCTATGCGGCAATACTGATTTGAGCCCTTACAAAAGATCTCCCGCTATGGGATAAGTGCAGTATTTACATATTCAGGTGGGCTCTCACCTTTATTTTACTTGTCCTTTTTTTTGTCAGTTATTGCCTGTATTTGGGCGTTTTTCACAAATATGCTAAGAGGTTTCTATGCCCCTCTTAAAGGAATTGAGCACTCATCCATTTAAAATAGTGGTTTTGTACCCATGGGCCATTTCTCTACTACATTTATTTATTTACATTTATCTACATTTCTCTACTGGTAAGTACCATTCATACATGTGTTGTGTATCTCTCGTGTATTCTATTCCAGTATATATATCCCGCTCAAAGGGTTAACACCTAATCAGGGATTCTGTCTACTTTTAGATACTGTATTGAATACATTTATAGCGGGAATCTGAGGCTGCGTAACGCTGTGTGTGATTTATATTCTAATATACTTCTATATGACCGTTGCTTATCAGGTGAGAGCCATTTTAGTATAAACTGGATTTTCGATCTGGGGATTTTTCCACAGCGGCACCCTAGTCCATAATGCATATGTCTCTGTTTTATCTAGTGATACATATGATAGACCACATGATATGTGTGTATCTTACTATCATACACACACATATGAAAATTTAAAATTCAGTCTTTTCGGTTGTCTGTTAGTTCTGTGAGGTTCCCCCATATCCTGAGCCACAAGTTTACCAGGCAAGTCTACATGTTGTTATGTCTATATGTAATTTGTCTTTTTGTATATGTACTTCTTCTGGAGAAATGTTGTAACAGTTATAGTTATAATTATAAAACTATATACTACACTAAATATTTACACATGTTTGTTTTAAATATACCAGTACCTACCCAGTTTTTGTCCTGAGGAAGCTAATATTTTAGTGAAACACGTCGATGAGCAAGTTTTTGGAGGCATTACTGGATCAGAAATTCTTTGATATATTATGACATCAATTTCTGTACCTTAGATCCAAGCCCTCTGTAACTGCATCATTGGGTAACTGATAACTGTGCCCATACAGGGTGTTGTTTGTATTTATATGTTTTTTGTAATTTTAATTATTTTGTAATAAAATTTATACTATTTTTAATTGATTTTCCCTCTCATTGTGTGCCCACAAAGTCCACCAATTTTTTGACTTGGTCAATCCTTGTATATACAGCCAAATCTTGTTTGGATGTACTCCTGTGGATCACAGGAGTGCAGTTCATTCTGAAGCTCGCTGTCAGCTGATGTCACAGAGCTGGTCGAGGCTGGGGAAAGATCACGAGCTTATGTTCGGAAACCACCTAGGAGCCTGGACCAACAGGGGGCTCGGGGGAACAGTTCCCTGCGCTCTGAGCCCACCCTTTTTTAAAGCTTATTAGAGCCTCAGGTTATAACCACGTGCTTAAAAAAAAAACCCCATTGGATTCCATGCGTCTGGTGCCCTGCATGTAGATTAGGGGGCCGGATGCATGGAAGGGGGGCGCCCCTGTGCCCTGCATTAGGGGCCACCACTGGTCCTGGTGACAGTAGTCGCCTGGCCAAACAAGTCAATCTCACCAGCAGAGAGTTAGAACGAGATAAATACCCAGCTGGGATTCTAACCCCCCAATCCTAAAACTAGGGAAGAAAAAGTTTGGCTTTTGCTGCACTTTAAGTTCTAGTAAAATATAGTTTATTCTAAAATGTCTCATAAAGATCTAGGATTTGCATCCTGACTAATACAAAGGGATATCTTTTCTTCTCATTTCAGTGTCATGTCAGAGATTAGCTATCTGTTATAATACATGGAGCCAGTCCAAAGCAGGGGAATGTAGAGTGTTTTTGTTGGCAGTATTGCCAATGACATGGCCCAGTGGATTCCCCTACTTAATAAAACATATCAAGACAATAAAGGAAGGCATGACATCCTACCTCGAACTTGCAGTGCCTCTACAGCTGGCAATATGCAAACCATGGCCAGTAAGACCATCCTTCTTATGAACTTACATAGGCCTTGTCTGTTTATGTGGGGTTTGATGCTAATGGCAGGTGACAGCACAGCTTCACTCATCCTTTTACTTGCGTGCCTATTTCATTTGCAAAGTTTAATGGATTCTCCTAGCGTGATTGTGAAAAGGATACAAATTCATACAGAATGAAGGGTTTATTTATGTCTGGAAGGCAGCTGTCTTTTCCTTCTGTCCTACAGTCTCAGAAGAATATTCAAGTTTGGATGATTGTAATCTTATTTGAACCAGTCTCAATGATAGCATCAGGAACATGAAGAAAGAGTATAGCCTCAGATAGGTCAATAAATATAAAGATCAGAAATTAATGCCATCATCCTGATTGGATAGACGTGGAGGGACAAGAAGGTGGAGGCGTGGAGGCAGCTGCTGTTACTTGCCTAACCACGCAGACACCCCATGAATTGAAAATTGGGACTATCTCGGCATTTGTTAATGACATAAAAGTAAAGAAAGGAATATGTAAAAAAAATATAAACTTTAATAATTACAAACATTGCAAACCATTGTTACAAAATAGCACATATATGAAACATACTAAAATCAATTACATACACCACATTGGACATAAACATTAACGGAAAAACCGTACAGTTTCTTGTGCAGAGGGGTATATAGAATTATTTCCTCAACCGTTTTCTTCAGGAGGGATAGGTCTAAAATTAATAACTTTTAGTTTAGACAAGGTTAAAGATTACACAGCAAAAGGGATAATGAGCACAATACTTTTCCCTTCCTCCCCCCCCCCCCTTTTTTCTTCTCTCATTCTATTTCTTATTCTCCATCACTCCTTTTCCTTTTCTTATCATTTCACCCGGGTGAGCACTCCCCTACTCCTTTTGTTCACCTGTACTTACATTTTGGTTATTACCTATTTAACCAGAACTTGTCCACATTCCCCTGTGTCCGCCGTGGGGGTATTTGCATGGGGTCCCATTTTTCCCATTGAATACGTCTGAGTTGGTGAGCCAGTTTTCTACCTTGTTACTATTTTTGTATTGTGCTCATTATCCCTTTTGCTGTGTAATCTTTAACCTTGTCTAAACTAAAAATTATTAATTTTAGACCTATCCCTCCTGAAGAAGCGGTTCTAACCGCGAAACCGGTTGAGGAAATAATTCTATATACCCCTCTGCACAAGAAACTGTATGGTTTTTCCGTTAATGCTTATGTCCAATGTGATGTATGTAATTGATTTTAGTATGTTTCATATATGTACTATTTTGTAACAATGGTTTGCAATGTTTGTAATTATTAAAGTTTATATATTTTTTTACATATTCCTTTCTTTACTTTTATGTCATTAACAAATGCCGAGATAGTCCCAATTTTCAATTCATGGGGTGTCTGCGTGGTTAGGCAAGTAACAGCAGCTGCATCCACGCCTCCACCTCCTTGTCCCTCCACGATAGCATCAGTAAATCATAATGGCTCCAACTTTTATAACTGCAAAAAAATATGTTGGTCTTCCTGATCATAGGTTTTAGGTTTCTCCGGCTGTATGAAAGAAAATTGAACAGATTCCTCTATCTACACTAAACATCATGAATGGATGAATCCGTGAACAGAATCTTGCTAGAAAATTGTCAGCCGAACAGTGTTTGCATCCGATAAGATGGAGTCCCCGTTCAGGCATTCTGACAGCTGATTGGCTACAGTCACTCTTTGGCCATACATTTTCTGACATATAGGGAAAAAAAAACAGCGCTAGATAAAATGTCAATAATGACTAAAAAATTAACATATTAAAAAGTCCAGACAGCAGCAGCTTAATTGCAAGATAACACAAACATAGAATAGGAAAGAGAAGCTGCGCTATATATATATCCAAACCAGCGATGGCTTATAGATATCAGAATAAGTGTGCATTGACAAAGTCCATAACAAAACACCCAGGTGAGCTTGGTCCAAACTTAGGTGCCACCACCTATTAAAAAACTCGCTTACCAGATGGCAAGCAAAAGCATGCAGATGGCTATAGCCCAACCACGGCCTTTGCTTGATAAGGAACGTCCAAACTGATATACCCAGATGAGTCGTCTGTATACCGCAATCCCCTGTGATCGTGGGCGTCCGGTAGGTCTTGGTAACTCAAATGAGTATAAGAGAAAGACCAACCATAGCGTAATAATGTTTGGGATATTTTATTAAGAAAAAAAAAGTATTGCACTTACATAACAGTAGAATAAATAGCACTAAAAAACAGAGCCGGCCGGCCGCAACACAGGCTGAGGATCTCTGCAGTGCCAATCTGCTCCCGATGCTATGGGAGATGGACCACTCACGGAGAGAGTGCAGACAACAATTCCCTCTCTGCAAGAGGATATTCCACTTGTCACAGGTACACACTTCATGACAGGCTGCTTGGTAAACCTCTGTTACCCCTGGTAACTACTTTCTTTACTCCGCACCACGTTACTCCTGCAGTGCTGTTTTCATACCCCAATATGCTTTTCTGACCCACACTGTAGACTCTTTGTGGTTCTGTTTACTTGCATGCACCCCTTTAGTAACTTCAGACCAGGCAAGGCGTGGTGATGTCAGCCCGTATCCTCCTCCAGACGCGTTTCGTCACAGGTTGACGTTATCAATAACGTCATATAATAGACACCATGAGAGATTGTATTCTTCAGGCCTCGCACCTTACGCTTGGGCTGATACATATGCGTAGAATCATATGGTTGAAACATTGGTCAGCCGCGGTGCCATGCAAAAAGCTCCTGGCTAGTTTTCCTTTTCACGGTGAACGGCTCTTTGGGGATGATTTGGATAAATACAGTATCTCACAAAAGTGAGTACACTCCTCACATTTTTGTAAATAATTTATTATATCTTTTCATGTGACAAAACTGAAGAAATGACACTTTGTTACAATGTAAAGTAGTGAGTGTACAGCTTGTATAACAGTGTAAATTTGCTGTGCCCTCAAAATAACTCAACACACAGCCATTAATGTCTAAACCACTGGCAACAAAAGTGAGTACACCCCTAAGTGAAAATGTCCAAATTGTGCCCGATGTGTCAATATTTTGTGTGGCCACCATTATTTTCCAGCACTGCCTTAATCCTCTTGGGTATGGAGTTCACCAGAGCTTCACAGGTTACCACTGGAGTCCTCTTCCACTCCTCCATGACAACATCACGGAGCTGGTGGATGTTAGAAACCTTGCGCTCTTCCACCTTCCTTTTGAGGATGCCCCACAGATACTCAATAGGGTTTAGGTCTGGAGACTGCTTGGCCAGTTGATTGCCTTCACCTCAGCTTCTTTAGCAAGGAAGTGGTCGTCTTGGAGGTGTGTTTGAGGTTGTTATTATGTTGGAATATTGCCCTGTGACCCAGTCTTCGAAGGGAGGCGATCATGCTCTGCTTCAATATGTCACAGTACATGTTGGCATTCATGGTTCCCTCAATGAACTGTAGCTCCTCAGTGCCGGCAGTACTCATGCAGCCCCAGACCATGACACTCCCATCACCATGCTTGATTGTAGGCAAGACACACTTGTCTTTGTACTCCTCACCTGGTTACCGCCACACATGCTTGGCACCATCTGAACCAAATAAGTTTCTCCTTGTCTCATCAGACCACAGGACATCGTTCCAGTAATCCATGTCGTTAGTCTGTTTGTCTTCAACAAACTCTTTGTGGGCTTTCTTGTGCATCATCTTTAGAAGTGGCTTCCTTCTGGGACAACAGCCATGCAGACCAGTTTGATGCAGTGTGCAGCGTATGGTCTGAGCACTGACAGGCTGACCCCCCACCCTTTCAACCTCTGCAGCAATGCTGGCAGCACTCATATGTCTATTTCGCTGAGCACATGCACTCAACTTCTCTGGTCGACCATGGCGAGGCCTGTTCTGAGTGGGACCTGTCCTGTTAAACCACTGTATGGTCTTGGCCACCATGCTGCAGCTCAGTTTCAGGGTCTTGGCAATCTTCTTGAAGCCTAGGCCATCTTTATGTAGAGCAACAATTCCTTTTTTTCAGATCCTCAGTGAGTTCTTTGCCATGAGGTGCCATGTTGAACTTCCAGTGACCAGTATGAGAGAGTGAGAGCAATAACACCAAATTTAACACTCCTGCTCCCCATTCACACCTGAGACCTTGTAACACTAACAAGTCACATGACACCAGGGAGGGAAAATGGCTAATTGGGCCCAATTTGGACATTTTCACTTAGGGGTGTACACACTTATATTGCCAGTGGTTTAGACATTAATGGCTGTGTGATGAGATATTTTGAGGGGACAGCAAATTTACACTGTTATACAAGCAGTACACTCAATACTTTACATTGTAGCAAAGTGTCATTTCTTCGGTGTTGTCACATGAAAAGAGATAATAAAATATTTACAAAAATGTGAGGGGTGTACTCACTTTTGTTAGATACTGTACATCCTAAGAATTTCTGGTGGAAAAAGTACTCTTTTGCCAGTTAGGAAGATGAGTAAACATGTTTCATTTAAACGAGCTCTTTCTCCAGTGCCAGGGGCATCAGCCTCCAGGCAGTCACGATGGCCTCCGCTGTCAGATTCAAGAGGTAAACCCCAGGGTCAACCCCAGGGACAAAAGAAGTCCTTGGAAAGGAAACCTACAAAACAAAATACTAAAGCCTCCTTATGAAGGGGCGCCCCCGCTCGCTCGGGTAGGGGGAAGACTCCTGCAGTTCTCTAGGGACTGGCAGGAAGAGTGTTGAGACAAATGGGTGACCTCTTCAATAGCTCTAGGGTACAAGCTAGGGTTCTGAAAGTCCCTCTCTCCTCGTTTGATGGAGGATCCAATGATCCAAAGAAAAAGAAGTCTCTCTTTCAAGCATAGGACTGTCTTTTGTCCAAAAAAGTGATCTCGGTGGTCCCCATGCAAGAGCAGGTATTGGGGTTTTATTCAAACCTTTTCACAGTACCAAAACCAAATGGCGATGTCAGACCCATTTTGGATCTCAAAGATCTAAACTGGTTCCTGAATATCTGCTCTTTCCACATGGAGTCAATCCGATCAGTAGTCTCCATCCTACAAGGAGGAGAACTTCTGGCGTCAATCGACATCAAGTATGCATACCTCCTTGTGCCGATTTTCCCCGCTCACCAGAAATATCTACGCTTCGAGGTAGAAAATCTTGATTTTCAGTTTGTAGCTCTGCTTTTCGGTCTAGCTACTGCACCTCGAGTGTTTACAAAAGTCCTGGCCCCTCCTCTAGCCAGATTAAGGGCCCAAGGTATAACGATTATAGCATACCTAGATGAGATGAGGAGAACTTCTGGCGTCAATCGACATCAAGGATGCATACCTCCTTGTGCCGATTTTCCCTGCTCACCAGAAATATCTACGCTTCGAGGTAGAAAATCTTCATTTTCAGTTTGTAGCTCTGCCTTTCGGTCTAGCTACTGCACCTCAAGTGTTTTCAAAAGTCCTGGCCCCTCCTCTAGCCAGATTAAGGGCCCAAGGTAGACAACGATTATAGCATACCTAGATGATCTACTCTTGATAGACCAGTTGGAAGCCCGCTTAGACCAAAGTATGATCACCACAGTCAACTACCTGGAATACCTAGGTTGGATTTTCAACCTAGAGAAATCTTCCTTAAAACCATCAAGGAGATTAGAATACTTAGGTCTGATTACAGATACAGCCCAGAAAAGGGTGTTCTTGCCCCAGGCAAAGATCAGTGCCATTCATCTTTGCATGAGGTTGTTGGGAAAGATGGTGGCTTCGTTCGAGGCCATTCCTTATGCTAAGTTTCTTTCGAGGCTGCTGCAAAACAGTATCCTATCGGCTTGGAACAAGAAGGTCCAAGCACTAGATTTCCCAATGCGTCTGCCTCTAAGGGCGCGCCGGAACCTCAGTTGGTGGTTAATAACCAAGAATCTGCAGAAGGTAAAATCCTTCCTACCAGTTACCTGGAAAGTGGTAACAACAGATGCCAGCCTTCCAGGTTGAGTAACAGTCCTGGAAGAGGCGACTGTCCAAGAGAAATGGTCCAAATCAGAAATGACCTTGCCCATCAACATTCTAGAGATTCGGGCAGCACACTTGGCCCTGAGGGCCTGGACGCTCAGGTTGCGGAATTGTCCTGTCAGGATCCAATCCGACAATGCCACAGCAGTGGCCTATATCAATCACCAAGGGGGCACGAGAAGTCGTATGGCCCAGAGAGAGGTGAAACATATCTTAACTTGGGCAGAAAACAATGTACCTTGCCTATCGGCAGTCTTCATTCCAGGAATAGAAAATTGGCAGGCGGACTACTTGAGTCACCAGCAGTTGTTCCCAGGAGAATGGGCCCTTCACCCCGATATCTTCCTGGCAATATGCCGAAGATGGGGGATCCCAGACGTAGATCTGTTTGCGTCCAGGTTCAACAAAAGATCGAAAACTTTGTGTCAAGAACAAGGGATCCACTAGCATGCAGAACAGATGCCTTGGTGTTCCCGTGGAATCAGTTCTCACTGATTTATGCATTCCCTCCTATTCTGCTGCTTCCGCGATTTCTGCGCAGGGTCAAGCAGGAAGGGAAGTCGGTGATTCTTGTGGCCCCAGCATGGCCCAGAAGATCCTGGTATGCAGAGATCATAAGAATGGCGGTAGGGGAACCATGGACCCTGCCACCACGTCCAGACCTTCTCTCGCAAGGTCCGGTATTCCATCCTACCTTACAAACGCTAAATTTAACGGTTTGGCTATTGAGACCCACATTCTGAAAAGGCGTGGGCTATCAGGTTCTGTGGTATCTACCTTGATTAATGCAAGGAAGCCGGCCTCCAGAATCATATATTGTAGAGTCTGGAAGGCATATGTCTCCTGGTGTGAATCCAAGGGTTGGCACCCCAGGAAGTATGTCATAGGTAGAATCCTTGACTTTCTACACATGGGGGTAGAGATGAAGCTGGCCTTGTATGATGTATAATAAAGAAAATAGGATTTTTATAACAGCTTACCTGTAAAATCCTTTTCTTGGAGTACATCACGGGACACAGAGGTCCCTCCCATCTTCTAATACACGTATATTGCTTTGCTACAAATCTGAGGTACTCCCAGTAGTGGGAGGGGTTATATAGGGAGTGGCCTTCTTGTCTTAGGGTGTGCCAGTGTCCATCACCTGAAGGTGGCCTATAACCCACATAGTAACTACTATGGCTCTGTGTCCCGTGATGTACTCCAAGAAAATGATTTTACAGGTAAGCTGTTATAAAAATCCTATTTTCACTTTGCAATGAAAGTTTTACTTTGCAGGGAAATTTCCCCAGAACTTAGTGAATGTGGTGAAATTTCACTTTGCAAAGGACATCTAATCACATGCACGGAAAGTTAAAAAAAACACATTTGTTCTGCTGGGTGATGGACTTCAGCAAAGCTTTACCTCCTTCACTAAGCTATGGGGAAAATTCCTTTGCAAAGATGCTGCTTTCCCTGCAAAGTGAACAGTCAATCTGTCTTTAGTAAATTAATTTATATTTGAGTTTTACTGTTTTCCACCAGATTTCCATTTCTCCCGTTTTTTCTTTTCTGTTTATTAACTTTAATGCCTTTTCTGACAGTAAACTAGAAGGAATTTGTGAAGTCCATTCAGTCCTATTATATATATATGTTTAATTATCTTTATTAGGTCTGAGAAAAAATTTAACTGCTAGAAAACAAATGAAAGAAAAAATTGCTGATTGCTTTTAAGGCTCACTGAGTACGGCTGGAGAGCTTTTAAAATAACATTTTAAAGGGGACTCGACACCCCAATGTTTCTACAAGCATTTAAAAGCTTTTAAAACAGTCACTGTGCTCAGGAAATGTAGTAATGCAGAAACTTAAAGGGGTTGTAAAGGTGTTTTTTTTTTTTTTTTAAAATAACAAACATGTTATACTTACCTTCACTGTGCAGCTCGTTCTGCACAGAGTGGCCCCGAACCTGGTCTTCTGGGGTCCCTCGGCGGCTGTTTCAGCTCCTCCCCGCAAGCATTTACCACCTTCATGCGAGCTCTCTCGCACGGTGGTGAGTGCTTGCGGGCGCGCTCCCGTGATACAGCCGGCGGCTATAGCCGCTCGCTGTATCACTCGGCCCCGCCCCCCGGCGCGCCGCGTCATCGGATGTGATTGACAGCAGCGCGAGCCAATGGCTGCGCTGCTTTTAATCCATCCACTGCAGCCAATCAGCGACCAGGCTGAGCTGCAATGAAGCTGACGAGGACGAGGAGCGAAGATTCGAGGCGTCAGGTAAGTAAAACGGGGGGGCTGGGGGCGGCGGTACTGTCAAAAGTTTTTTCACCTTAATGCATAGAATGCATTAAGGTGAAAAATTTTTTACCTTTACAACCCCTTTAAAGGGTGTATTTATAAAACAAACCACAGAGCTATTTGTTCAGTGAAACTGAATGTACATTAGTTTCAGAATGCAGAATACATTTTGGCCTAAATTTATGAAGACATTTAATTTTTTTAATTTTTATTTTTTTGGATATGTTTTATAGCATATATATATATTTTCCCTGTTCATATAATAAAAAATAGGAACCCAGAGGGGAACAAATGCCCCCGAAAAAAGCTCTATTTGTGTGAAAAAATTGATTTTGTTTGGGTACAGAGTTGCATGACCGCGCAATTACCAGTTAAGTTAGCATAGTGCTGCTGAATACCAAAAAATAGCTTGGTCATTAAGGGGATAAAACCTTCCCGGAGCTCAAGTGGGTAAAGCTGAACTCTAAGCAGGCAGTTAAATACACAGAATGATGAATAGATGGTAAATAACAAATAAGGGAGCTGTTTTACCTACATGATTTGCATCTCTGTCCATCCAGTCCTCGGATTTAGAAAGCTTCATCATACAGCCCAGATCTTTCTGACACAACAAAAGACTTGGTTTTTCTTGGCAGTAATGGAGATTACAGGCAGTGACCACCAAATTCAACAGAGAGAGCCTTTCACTGCTGGGTGTACAAGCACTGGAGGCCACGGCCATCAGATCTTTATCAGTATACATATGTAAAGGGAAGGGTGGGATTAGACCATAGCAAAGAGGCAAAAAGAGTTATTGCATTTCTTTGAAAGTGCACTTATTTTTAATTACCAATGAAGATCTGATGGGCATGGCCACTGGTGTTTGCTTACATCCAGTGGTGAAAGGCTCTCCTGGCCACACCCGCACATTATAGCCCCGTAGACTTCTATAGGGCTGCCGGGACATACTAAAACATTTAATGTGAAAATGGCTTAATGTAGCCTAACATGTAATAAAGTGCCAAAACCTCAATCAATTGCCCTGAAACTTTGCACAGCCTACGTTTTTAACTTTCCAAACCTATCCTAGAAGTTTCATGCATTTCAGTGTTCTACAAGGCAAACTAGGGACATTAAGCTTGTTTTTTTCGGGAGCTTAGTGTGCCTTAACGTACAAAAAAGACCTTAAATGTTAACCAATTTCCCCAAACTTCACACAATAGAAGACTCTATCTATGACAACATATTCAGAAAATGTCAGCTCATTTGGTAAATCACACCAAAAGTTATTCACATTAAGCTACATTTTACAATGCTAAAACATTTAATGTGAACAGCTTAAAGTGGTTGTATACCCGCACACAATTAAAAAAAAAAAAAAAAACCTGTAACCTGCATACTAGCTCATTATGAAATACTTACCTTAGAAAGAGGTGTCGGCAGCTGATCCCGGTCACCACCGAGGGAGCTGACACTTCCCTCTCGGCGTGACCTGTCTTCCGGGTTAGCGGCACAGGCGCTGTGAATGGCCCGGAACCGCGATGTTGTCACTCCTGCACATGCAGGGAGACTTCTTTGCAGCAAGGTCCGCCAGTGTCTGCCGGACCTTCAGCCGGACTTTCACAGCCCATCCGCCTGCTGACGTAAGCAGCTGCATGCAAAGTGAATATCTCCTAAACTGTACAGGTTTAGGAGATATTAATTTTACCTACAGGTAAGCCTTATTATAGGTTTACCTGTAGGTAAAAATACAAAAAAAGGTATACAACCACTTTAATGTAAAAAGAGCTTAATGTACCATAATGTGCCTAAACCTCAATCAATTGTCTTGAAACTTTGCACAGCCTAAGTTCTCAACTTCCCAAACCTACCTAGCATAGATGTTAAACAATTTCCCCCAAACTTCACACAATAGAAGACTCTATCTATGCCATTTTCTGAAAATTTCAGCCCATTTGGTAAATCACACCAAAAGTTATTCACATTAAATGTAATCTTAATGTAAAAAGAGCTTAATGTACCATAATGTGCCTAAACCTCAATCAATTGTCTTTAAACTTTCCACAACCTAAGTTCTCAAATTTCCAAACCTATCCAAGAAGTTTTATGCATTTTGATCTCCCACAAGGCAAACTGGGGACATTAAGCTTGTTTTTTGTGGAGCTTAATGTGGCTTAACGCACAAAAAAGAGCTTCGATTTTAACCAATTTCCCCCAAACTTCACACAATAGAAGACTATTTGGTCAATCATACCAAAAGTTATTCACATTAAGCTATATTTTACAATGCTAAAACATTTCATGTGAACAGCTTCATGTAAAAAGAGCTTAACGCGCCATAATGTACCTAAACCTAAGTTCTCAACTTCCCAAACCTATCCTATAATTTTCATGCATTTCATTGCTCCACAAGGCAAATTAGGGACATTAAGCTTGTTTTTTTGGGGAGCTTAATGTGGCTTAATGTGCAAAAAAGATCTTAGATGTTAACAAATTTCCCCCAAACTTCACACAAAAGAAGACTTTATCTATGCAAACATATTCTGAAAATTTCACATCATTTGGTAAATCACCCCAAAAAATTATTCACATTTAACCATTTTTTTACAATCCTTAACCAGTTGCAGACTTTGGGCATACTAGACATGCCCAAACACATGTCATCAGTGTACACAGGGTGTGATTAGTACATCCAGTCCATCCAGTCCTTCTGCTCTGCTGTCAGCACCCAACAACTCAGCATGGGCTGTCAAAAAATAGAAGCAGTCTGGTAATGTTTATTAACAACCACATTACAGAAAGTTACATTGAAACATTGTATCAATTGTAACTTTCTGTGTTTTGCATCTACAGATCAAAGGGATAAACTTTGATTTGCAGGTGAAGAGAGTTAGGCCCCTTTCACACGGGACGGATGATCCGCCCCATGAACCTCCGCTTGCTCAGTGGGGATCGCTCCATTGATCCCTGCTGAGCCAGCGGATGACAGGGTGGTCCATAGCGAGGACGGATGATATCGGATGTCAGCGGATGTTCATCCGCTGACACCCGCTATCCCATAGGGATGCATGTATGTCCGTATTTCATCCGAAAACGGATGGATTAAATACGGACATACGGTCTGCACGTGTGAAAGTGGCCTTAAAGCAACCTTGACAATTAAAAAAAAAAAAATCTAATTAAATGTTCCTTTGTTGAACCCCTTATTAACCCTTTAGTTTTCTCTAATAAGCACTTATTAACTCTATATTCTCCTTCTCTATTCAATTGTAATTTTCCTGGTGATTTTTTATTTTCTATTTTATTAACTAATAGTTAAACCTTTTTTCTGTTTTTGTTTGCTTTGCTCATTTATATTTTTTACACCTTTTTACATATATTTACACACATCACACTGAACATAGCGCAAAATTGAAAAAAAAATGCTTTATTTCATTTGTAAATAACTTTTCAATGCTTTGTACCAAAATCATCATTTTAGTGTTGTTTTACACAGGGCAAATTACAAAATAAAATGCATACTTTTTATGTGCAGTAACACTATTTATGTTTAAACTAACACTGCTGAAAATTAGAAAAAAAATGCCTTTTGTTTAGTTTTATTACATTTTATTGTCTAAGGGTTGTAAAAAAAAAACATATTGTTGCAGGACAATATTCACAAAAAGAAAGCCTTGTTTGTCCTTAAAAAAAATGCATGTACAGTGGAACGAGCGTTTTGCAAAACGAGCACTGTATTTCTAAAAATCCTAACTTGGTTTGCGAGTGTTGTCTCGCAAAACGAGCAGGTATCAGGCCAAAAGAGGTGTGCAGTACCGCTTTTTGGCCTGAGGTGGGGGGCGCCGGAACTGAACAACGCCGATCGTCGGCGTTCGGAAATGCACGTAAAGGCCCGAGGACAGTTCAGCTGACCTCGGCAAACCTCGGAAAGGCTCGTGAACGGAGTTTTTCCAAGGTTTGCTGGGGTCAGCCGAAGTGTGCTGGGGCCTTTTCGGCTGTTTCCGAGGCTCTCTGACGCCCCCCGCCTCTGGCCGCATGCTCTATTGCATCCCATTGAAGTCAATGCGGAACGAATTATTTTTGTTTCCATTAACTTCAATGGGAAAACTCACTTTGAGATGCGAGTACTTTGGATTACGAGCATACTCCTGGAACGGAATATGCTCGTAATCCGAGGTTCCACTGTATTACGTTGTCATCTTAAGTCAGGGGTAGGCAAGCTCGGCACTCCAACTGTGGTGAAACTACAAATCCCATTATGCCTCTAGGAGTCATGCCTGTGATTATCAGGGTCTTGCAATGTCTCATGGGACTTGTAGTTTCACCACAGCTGGAGGGCCGAGGTTGCCTACCCCTGTCCTATTCACTTGCCGAGTGCTGCATGCCGATATATGTCGGCACAATGGCAGCGGTGGGCAAATGGGCGTACCTGTATGTCCCCTTTAATTGGTGGGGCTAGAGGGAGCGCGCGTGCCCACCGCGTACAGCGTGACCATGCCCCGTGATCGCTGTCATGTCAGTGGTAGCCCATCCCCCCACAGTTAGAATCACTCCCTAGGACACACTTAACCCCTTGATCACCCCCTAGTGTTTAACCCCTTCCCTGCCAGTGTCATTTACACAGTAATCAGTGCATTTTTATAGCACTGATCGCTGTATAAATGACAATGGTCCCTAAATAGTGTCAAAAGTGTCCGATGTGTCCGCCATAATGTCGCAGTCACGATAAAAATAGCAGATCACAGCCATTAATAATAAAAAAAAATAATAATAAAAATGCCATAAAACTATCCCTTATTTTGTGCAAACCAATCAATATGCGCGTATTGCGATTTTTTTTACCAAAAATATGTAGAAGAATGCTACATATCAGCCTAAACTGAGGAAAAAATTAGTTTTTTATATATTTTCAGGGGGATATTTATTATAGCAAAAAAGTAAAAAATATTGCTTTTTTTCAAAATGGTTGCTCTTTTTTTGTTTATAGCGCAAAAAGTAAAAACCGCAGAGGTGATCAAATACCACCAAAAGAAAGCTCTATTTGTGGGAAAAAAAGGATGTCAATTTTGTTTGGGTACAACGTCGCAGGGCTGCACAATTGTCAGTTAAAGCGAGGCAGTGCCAAATCACAAAAAGTGCTCTGGTCAGGAAGGGGGTAAAATCTCCTGGGGCTGAAGCGGTTAAGTAATGACAAAATTATCGCAGAATAAATAGGCTCATAGCAGAAATTAGAAAATTGCTCTGGTCCATTAGGGATAAACAGGTGTGAGAGCCAAAGTGGTTAAACATATAAAAAGAGTTAATGTACCATACCAGAATCTCAGATGGTTGAGACACTGTTGGACATTGCTGGATCTAGATGGGACTCAGGGTAGTGTTAGTGGGGCGTAGGAGGGCTGCTGCACACAGAAAGATTTTTATCTTAATGCACAGGCAGGATGTATTAAGATAAATAAACCTTCTGACTTTACAATCCCTTTAACCACTTCAGGATTTGCCCCCTTAATGACCAGGCCATTTTTGCGATACGGCACTGCATCGCTTTAACTGATAATTGCGCGGTCGTGCAATGCTGCACCCAAACAAAATTGATGTCCTTTTTTTCCCACAAATAGAGCTTTCTTTTGGTGTTATTTTATCACCTCTGCGGTTTATATTTTTTGCGCTATAAACAAACAAAGAGCGACAATTTTGAAAACAAAAACATTTTTTTTAACTTTTTGCTATAATACATATCGAAAAAAAATATAAAAACAAATTTAATCATTAGTTTAGGTAGATATATTATCTTCTACATATTTTTGGTAAAAAAAAAATCACAATAGGCATATATTGATTGCTTTGCGCAAAAGTTAGCGCGTCTACAAAATAGAGGATAGATTTAGAGGCCTTTATTTTTTTATTGTTTTTACTACTAATGGCGGCGATCTGTGATTTTTAGCGGGACTGCGACATTGCGACGGACAAATCTGACCCCAAATGATACTTTTTGGGGACCAGTGATATTATTACATTGATTAGTGCTATAAAAAAGCACTTATCAATGTAAAAATGACACTGGCAGGGAAGGGGTTAACACCAGGGGGTGATCAAGGGGTTAACTGTGTTCCCTCAGCATGTTCTGTAGGGGGGATGGACTACCAGTGACATGACAGAGATCATTGTTTCCGAACACTGGGAACAATAGATCTCTGACATGTCACTAGGCAGAACAGGGAAATGCCTTGTTTACATAGGCAGTTCCCCATCCTGCCTGTGTACAAGGCAATCGTGGGTCGCCGGTGGAGATCGAGTCCGCCTAACCTGTGGGCATGCTCCTGCAGTGTGCAGCGGGAGCTAGCGTGCACTGCTGCTGGCGCACGCATACCCACAACAGCGCTTGCGCGAGCCACCGTACAGGAATAGCCTTTTATGCAGGAGATCCAACTTGCCGCCGTATACCTGCAGCAGCCGGTCGGCAACTAGTTAAGCTTGTTTTTTGGGGACCTTAATGTGGCTTAAAATGATTTTAAAGGCAGAAGGTGCATTCTATGCATTAAGATAAAAAAACCTTCTGTGTGCAGCAACTTCCCTCAGCCCCCCTAATACTTACCTGAGCCCCATCTCTATCCAGCAATGTGCATGAGTGCCTCGGCCATCTGATTGACTGAGACAAAGCAGTGGCGCCATTGACTCCCGCTGCTGTCAATCAAAGTCAGGTAGCCAATCACGGCTCCGTGTCTAAATGGACACACAGAGCTGCACCTCAGCTCAAGTACTCCCATAGCAAGCTGCTTGCTATGGGGGTACTTGGCAGGAGGGAGTGGCCAGGAGCACCAACTGAGAAGAGGAGGATCAGAGCTGTTCTGTGAAAAACTACTGCATAGAGGAAGTAAGTGTAACATGTTTGTTATTTTTAAAGGGAAAAAAAAGGGACTTTAGTCTCATACAATAAAATGCCTAAACCTTAACCACTTCACAACCGGCTCACACACATATACGGCGGCAGGTTGACTCTCCTGCACAAATCGGCGTATATGTACGGCGGCTCCTTTAAGAGGCACAGCTGAACAGCGGGGGAGCCGATGCGCATGGCCAGCGATAATTTAAATTAATTAAAGTGCCATTGGTGGCTAAGGGGCTAATATTACATATGTGCCACATCCCAATATAGTATGGATTGAATAGAGGAAAAGACTAATGGACTTTAGAGGCACGTATAACAAGTATAAAGGTTTATTGAATTACATAAAAAAATATATTACACAATACATACCGTGATATCAAATAAACATCTAAAATAGGTAGGACCCCACGTGATTTGCCCTAGAGGATAAGATACCAAATACCGGGTGACAATTTGTATTTATACATCCACGTGTATATTCCTCTCAAAGGGGGAGTCCACTTGTCCTCCTAGTATAAAAGCTTCTGCTCAAACTTCTGCTAAACATGTTTTGCGATCATAAAGTCACTTCTTCAGGAGCTTGGATAGGTTTGCACTGCAGATACCAGACAGCCGCAATACTAGCCAACAGACCCGTAAGAGCCCCTCTACAACAGACGCAATGGCTAATATGCCAGGATATGGGGACACATAAGGTAAAAAGTGAAGTAAGGGAAACAGATTCCAATGGTATTAAACTCCAGTATTAATGATTGCCACCAGGGTCTTGATGACCGGCTGGTATTTGAAAGTAGTGGTTCCAAACAGTGCAATTCAGGGTTCCATCGCAATACTAATGCAGCTTTCCATCTGTGACTGCTGCTATCACCACCTGTAAAGTCTGGTTTCAAATACGTCCCTCAAGGTCTAATAATGTAGCAAAATATGAGGGGGGAGAGAAAGACAGGAAAGCATCCATCTCCCTAGGGCAGCCACTGGCCACCCGCGATGGCGGGCACGAGAGTCAGAACGGGGATTTGTGTGTGTGTAAACACACAAATCCCTGTGCTGACAGGGGAGGAGAGACAGATCTTTTCCTACTATATAGGAACAGCGATCTGGCTCCTCCTATAGTCAGTCCCATCCCCTCACAGTTAGAAACACACCTAGGGAACACATTTAAGCCCTTAATCGCCCCCTACTGTTAACCCCTTCCCTGTGAATGACTTTTACACAGTAATCAGTGCATTTTTATAGCACTGATTGCTGTATAATTATCAATGGTTCCAAAAAAGTGTCAAAAGTGTCTGATCTGCCCGCCGCAATGTCGCAGTCCTGCTAAAAATCGTAGATTGCACCATTACTAGTAAATAATAAATAAATTATTAAAATGCCAAAAAAATGCCATAAATCTATTCCCTATTTTGTAGACGCTATATATTTTGTGCAAACCAATTGCAATTTTTTTACCCCAAAAAATTTGGGGGGATATTTAATATAGCAAAAAGTAAAAAATATTGTTTTTTTTTTTCTCAAAATTGTCGCTCTTTTTTTGTTTATAGCGCAAAAAATAAAAAACGCAGCGATGAGCACATACCACCAAAAGAAAGATCTGTTTGTGAGAAAAAAAGGAGGTCAACTTTGTTTAGGTACAATATTGCGCGACCGCGCAATTGTCAGTTAAAGTGACGCAGTACCGTATCGCAAAAAATGGCCTGGTCATTAAGGGGGCAAATCCTTCCTGGGGTGCAGTGGTTAATCAATAGCCTTGAAACTTTGCACAACCAAAGTTTTTATCTTCCCAAACCCTATCATGAAAGTTGTATGCATTTTGGTTTCCCACAAGGGAAATGAGTGACATTTAGCTTAAAGGATATGTAAAGGTTCATTTTTTTTTTAAACAAACATGTCATACTTACCTCGTCTCTGCAGTTGGTTTTGCACAGAGGGGCCCTGATCCTTCTCTTCTGGGGTCCCTCAGTGGTGCAAACATGTCATACTTACTTCCTCTGTGCAGTTGATTTTGCACAGAGGGGCCCCGATCGTTCTCTTCTGGGGTCCCTCAGTGGTGCAAACATGTCACACTTACTTCCTCTGTGCAGTTGATTTTGCACAGAGGGGCCCCAATCCTCTTCTTCTGGGGTCAATTAGTGCTGCTCCTGGCTCCTCCCGTTCTCGAATGTCCCGTTGGAGAGCCTCTCCCTCGGGGGAACTCGTGCGAGCGCGCTCCCTTGTCCTTCTACTGCGTCCATTGACATAGACAGCAGGGGCTGGGATCAGTTTGACATAGATAGATAAAAGATTCGACATAACAGTGACACTATCGATCTGTGTCTATCGAACCTGCGGTCGAATGTGCCTAACCTAACTCTATTAGTCCAAGATTATTCAAAATAGAGAGAAAAGATTCGACATTATAGAGACAACGCAATTCCATCGGCTGTTGGGGTATACTGTTCGACATGAACAGAAACAAAGAAGTATCATATCATTCGATACGATCAAAAATATGTATAATACCGTTCAACATGAAGATTCGATGAAGCAGCTAAAAATATATGATCGCCGCAAGCGGACATTTACGGTCAAATGCTCTGCCCATAGGCTATAGAAGAATTCTAATGTTGTTTGAATAGTAATAATAATTATTAATTATAATTATTACTAGTCAAACAACATTAAAATTCTACTAAAGCTTGTGGGCAGTACATTCGTCTGGAAATGTATGATCGCGGCGTCATACAGTTTAGCTGCTTCGTCAAATCTTCTTAGAACATCCGACAGATGTCATAAGCCTTCAATTGACAGATTCAACCTTAATTAATTCGGATTTTTGTACGAAGGCTTTTTTTAACGAAATAAAATAAATAAAAACTAATTTTTCTGGAGTAACTAAATCAATTCCTTTTTTCGGACGAAACCTAAATTCTGAAACAAAATATTTCAGTGTGCACATGTCTAATTTTAAGTACATTTTTGAATGCCTTATTGGAGAACTCAATAACTGACAGAGAAGGCATAGGGCTGAGAACATCCATGGAAAAACTAGATTAGAACACAACTCCAGACTCACAGTCCCTTTCAGTATTCCACAGTGAAGAATCAATAGGAGCACAGACTGACACAGGGTATTAGAGCAACAGCTGAATATTGATAGGCATAGGATCTTCAGCAGGAGAGACACCTGACTTGCTCCTTAGGTCCTTTCCAGTAACAGGTACCTCCAGTAGCCATCCAGCATCTCTGGTTCTCCTCCTCAATCAGCATGTGAGGCCTCTTGTAGGCTTGAAGCCTAGTCAAACCTTTTCCACACTTGAGCATTCCCATCTCCAGGACAAGCCTGGATGTAGGCTGTACGAAGACCGAACACATGGCAATTCTCCCTAGTATATATGCACTTCCCCAGCATGCACCACTGACCAAGAAACCCCTAGTGATTGGCTGGTGAGCCACACACACACGCATAATATTCCCCCATTGGCTGTCCCACACTATGGCCACTACACAAAAGGTGGTAGGGGCTACACAAGCTTAATGTCACTCACTTGTTTTGTGGAAAACAAAAATCTATGAAACATCTAGGATAGGTTTGGGGAAGCTGAAAGCTTGGGTTGTGCTAAGTTTCAAGGCAATTGATTAAGGTTTGGGTACTTTATTGTAAGTTAAGCCACATTAAGCTCTCCAAAAAACAAGCTTAACACCCTCATTTTCTTTGTGGGAGACCAAAATCCATAACTCTTCTAGGATAGGTTTGGGAAGTTGAAAACTTGGTTGTGCAAAGTTTCAAGACAGTTTATTAAAGTTTGAGCACATTATGGTATATTAGGCTATTCCTACACTAAGCCACGTTTTGGGATTTTAAAATATAGCTTAATGTGAAAAACTTTTGGTGTGATTTACCAAATGTTCTGAAATTTTCATAATATGTTGAGTTTGAGCGAAATTGGTTAACATCTAAGCTCTTTTTAGTACATTAAGCCACATTAAGCTCCTCAAAAAACAAGCTTAACCTCTTGCCGACCGCGCTATAGCCGAATGATGGCTGCAGCGCAGTCGATTAACTCTGGGAGGGCATACTATGACGTCCTCCCAGAATCGCGCTCCCACGCGCACCCGGGAATATCTGTGAACCGGCGCATGACGGATCATGGTAAATGGCCACTAACAGCGGCCATTTACCACGTGATTGCTCCGTCAAATGACAGATCGATCACTTGAAAACAAACCGGTGTCACGTCCGGTTCCTCTCTCCCCTCTGTATCGATCAGTACAGAGAGGAGAGAGATCAGAGGCAGCAGCGCTGTGGCTGGATGTGCAGTGCCCGCAGCGCTGATATGTGACAACTCCAGCCATCCATGCTCAGCCATCCATCCTCATCAATCCTCAGCCATTCATCCTCATCAAGTCTCATCCATCCATCCTCAGCAATACTCATCCATCCATCCTCAGCAATACTCATCCATCCATCCATCCTCATCAATACTCATCCATCCATCCATCCATACTGATCAATACTCATCCATGCTCAGCCATCCATCCATACTCAGCAATACTCATCCATCCATCCATGCTCAGCCATCCCATCCATACCCAGCCGTACTCGACCGTACCCAATCGTACTCATCCGTACCCAGCCGCACTCAGCCGCACCCAGCCGCACTCAGCCGCACTCAGCTGCACTCAGCCGTACCCAGCCGTACCCAGCTGCACTCAGCCGCATCCAGCCATACCCAGTCGCACGCAGCCATACCCAGTCGCACGCAGCCATACCCAGTCATACCCAGCCGCACCCAGCCGTACCCAGCCATACTCAGCCATACTCAGGCATACTCATTTATGCTCAGCCATCCCCATCCACGGCTCATCCATCCCCATTCATGCTCATCCATGCCACATCAGTTCTCATCCATGCCACATCCATGCCACTAGAGTGCCTCACAAAAGTGTAACAGGTAGTCAAATTAGATTTGACATTTATGCCCCTAGAACACCTGATGGTGCTCCCTGCATGTTGGGCCTCTCTATGTGGCCAGGCTGTGTAAAAGTCTCACACATGTGGTATCGCCATACTCAGGAGGAGTAGGAGAATCAGTAATAATCTGTGTAATTTTTGGTATGTACATGCTATTTGTTAGAAATATTGTATAAATGGACAACTTTGTGTAAAAAAAAAATGCGTTTTCATTTTCTTTACACATTTTCCAAAAACTTGTAGAAAAAAATGACATGTTCAAAAGACTCATTATGCCTCACAGATTATACGTTGTGGTGTTTTCTTTGCAAAATGGGGTAATTTTTTGGGGCGTTTCCATTGTCCTGGTGCTCCAGGACCTTCAAAAGTGTAAGGGGTAGTCAAGAAATTACATGTATAATTTATGCTCCAAGAACGCCTGACAGTGCACCTTGTATGTTGGGCCTCTGTATGTGGCCACGCTGTGTAAAAGTCTCGCGCATGTGGTATCGCCATACTCAGGAGGATTAGGAGAATCTATTTTGGGGTGTAATTTTTGGTATGTACATGCTATTTGTTAGAAATATTGTATAAATGGACAACTTTGTGTAAAAGAAAAAAATGCGTTTTCATTTTCTTTACACATTTTCCAAAAACTTGTAGAAAAAAATGACATGTTCAAAAGACTCATTATGCCTCACAGATTATACGTTGGGGTGTTTTCTTTGCAAAATGGGGTAATTTTTTGGGGCGTTTCCATTGTCCTGGTGCTCCAGGACCTTCAAAAGTGTAAGGGGTAGTCAAGAAATTATATGTATAATTTATGCTCCAAGAACGCCTGACAGTGTCAAAGAATTATGGGGAAAAAATTACAACTTCAAAAAACTCGCCATGCCTCTTACTAAATACCTTGGAATGTCTACTTTCCAAAAAGGGGTAATTTGTGGGGTATTTGTACTTTTCTGGCTTGTTGGGGTCGCAAGAAATGAGATAGGCCGTCAGTACATCAGGTGTGATCATTTTTCTGAGATTGGCACCATAGCTTGTGGACTCTATAACTTTCACAAAGACCAAATAATATACACCAATTTGGGTTATTTTTACAAAAGATATGTAGCAGTATAAATTTTGGCCAAAATGTATGAAGAAAAATTGCTAATTTTCAAAATTTTATAACAGAAACCAAGAAAAATTCATTTTTTTTTTACAGAATTTTCGGTCTTTTTTCTTTTATAGCGCAAAAAAAAACCAACCCAGCGGTGATTAAATACCACCAAAAGAAAGCTCTAAAAAAGGACAAAAACTTTATATAGGTACAGTGTTGCATGACTGAGTAATTGTAATTCAAAATGTGAGAGCACCGAAAAACTGAAAATTGGTCTGGTTAGGAAGGGGTTTAAGTGCCCAGTGGGTAAGAGGTTAATGTCCCTAGTTTGCCTTGCAGAAAACACCAAAATGCATGAAACTTCTAGGATAGGTTTGGGAAGGTGAGAACTTAGGCCGTGCAAAGTTTCAAGACAATTGATTGAGGTTTAGGCACATTATGGTACATTAAGCTTTCCCCATCAAATGGGAACACATTTAATCCCTTGAATGCCCCTAGTGTTAACCCCTTCCCTGCCAGTGACATTTACAGTGCCTTGCAAAAGTATTCACCCCCCTTGGCTTTTTTCCTCTTTTGTTACATTACAACTTTTAGCTCAATTTTTTTTAATCTGAATTATATGTGATGGATCAGAACACAATAGTCTAAGTCGGTGAAGTAAAATTAGAAAAATATATACATAAAACTATTTTTCAGAAATAAAAACTGATAATTGGCATGTGCGTATGTATTCACCCCTTTGTTATGAAGCCCATAAAAAGCTCTGGTGCAACCAATTCAGAAGTCACATAATTCATGAAATGATGTCCACCTGCGTGCAATCTAAGTGTCACATGATCTGTCATTATATATACACACCTATTTGAAAGGCCCCAGAGGCTGCAACACCTTAAGCAAGAGGCACCACTAACCAAACACTGCCATGAAGACCAAGGAACTCTCCAAACAAGTAAGGGACAATGTTGTTGAGAAGTACAGGTCAGGGTTAGGTTCTAAAAAATAATCCAAATCTTTGATGATCCCTAGGAGCACCATCAAATCTATCATAAATAAATGCAAAGAACATGGCACAACATCAAACCTGCCAAGAGATGGCCACACACCAAAACTCAAACTCGGGCAAGGAGGGCATTAATCAGAGAGGCAGCACAGAGACCTAAGGTAACCCTGCAGAGACAGCAGAGACTGGAGTATCTGTACATAGGACGGCAATAAGCCGTGCGTTCCATAAAGTTGGGCTTTATGGCAAAGTGGCCAGAAGAAAGCCATTACTTTCAGCAAAAAACAAAATGGCACGTTTTGAGTTTGCAAAAAGGCATGTGGGAGACTCCCAAAATGTATGGAGGAAGGTGCCCTGGTCTGATGAGACTAAAATTGAACTTTTTGGCCATCAAAGAAAACGCTATGTCTGGCGCTAACCCATCATGCTGTGGGGATATTTTTCAGCAGTCGGAACTGGGAAACTGGTCAGAGTCGAGGGGAAGATGGATGTTGCTAAATACAGGGGTATTCTTGAGTAAAACCTGTACCACTCTGCGTGTGATTTGAGGCTAGGATGGAGGTTCACCTTCCAGCAGAACAATGACCCCAAACACTGCTAAAGCAACACTTGAGTGGTTTAAGGGGAGCATGTAAATGTGTTGGAATGGCCTAGTCAAAGCCCAGACCTCAATCCAATAGAAAATCTGTGGTCAGACTTAAAGATTGCTGTTCACAAGCACAAACCATCCAATTTGAAGGAGCTAGAGCAGTTTTGCAAAGAGGAATGGGCAAAAATCCCAGTGGTAAGATGTGGCAAGCTCATAGGGACTTATCCAAAGCGATTTGGAGCTGTGATAGCCACAAAAGGTGGCTCTACAAAGTATTGACTTTAGGGGGGTGAATAGTTATGCACATTGACTTTTTCTGTTATTTTGTACTATTTGTTTGCTTCACAATAATAAAAAAAAACATCTTCAAAGTTGTAGGCATGTTCTGTAACTTAAATTATGCAAATCTTCAAACAATCCATGTTAATTCCAGGTTGTGAGGCAACAAAACACGAAAAAATGCCAAAGGGGGTGAATACTTTTGCAAGGCACTGTAAGTGGATCTTGCGCAGGCTGATAGCAGGTCTTTAGTAAACCAGGCAAAATGTGGTGACAGGATCTCTTTAAACTGTTTCTAAACAGATCCAGTCTGCAGCATTCGTGGCTTCCATCTGACAATTTTGTTTTATTGATTTTCGCTGTCCTACAATCTGCCTGTGAATAAAAAAATAACTTTTCGCCATATTTAACTGTCATCGTGTAAGTGTTTGCCCTCATGAAGCTGAGGTCTACTGCTATCTCTGCCAGGGCACTGCCACACGACCTGAATGTCAGACTCGTGTTTCATTTTTTTCAGTTCTCTTTCATCCCTGGTAGTTTGAAATCTTTAATACACAATATATGGATGGCTTTGCCTGTGGCCACACACCTATAAAGGTGAAATTATGAGTTGAAAGGAGAGCATGTGGCTGATATTATGTATTGTCTGACATCATAACGCAGAGAAAAAAGAACCTGCAGCAGGTATGACATGGCTGTTCCATTGCATAATCTGATTTGGGATATGTATAGAATTACCCAGACAGTGAATTATTTATCACCTAAACGGCCCAGCATCAATTACCTGTCATGGTGCTCTTATTCATTAAGGAGATTGGACAGCACGCCCTAACAAAGGCACAGGGTGTTGCTAAGTTACGCCAGTTGATGAGCCAATGACAGAAGTATCTGTCTACATGACAAACTATGAGCACGGAAAAGGCCTTGTAAAGAGATACCACAAGTAATACAAAGTTTGCTGAAACCTCTAACACACAGCTCCAGCAGTTCTTTTTTACTTTGAAGGAAAAATCTGTATTATAAAGCATCTACTTGTTTGGCACTATACACATTCAGATATGTTGTGAAAGGTTTTTGTGCGATGTACCATCTTAGCCTTACCTGGTGAAGGAGTTAAAGGAGTGCCGGTACACATAAGCTTCATTCAAAGTGCAGCACTTGTCAGATCCCACGTGTTCCTGCTGTATATTCCTAATAATAATAATACCATTGTGCTAATGATTGCAGCAAATAATGTTGGGCTGGTCATGAAAGAGTTACCTCTAGATGTATCTAATCTAATCCTGAACCTCTTAATACTTAAAGAAAAGCTGTGTTGACTGGCCTGAAAATGTTATTAGCCTGGCTGTCATGCTGACCTTCTGGCTTCCAGAGCTTTTCAAATTGCTGATCTGTAATAAATATGTATCCAGGGAAGCCAGAACTCCTGTGATGTACACTGGCCTGGGTCAGTGACTCGGAAAGCATTGGCAGTCAGGAAGTGGACAGCATTTTCAGAAGGAATAATCAGCAACATTGGTTTCCTTTTTGTTATGGACATTTTACCCAGAGATTTGTAGGTGTTCAGGTTATCACTCAGACTATTTGCCCTCTCTCCTGTTTTTCCTGTATGCAGCTTGACCAGTATCATGAGGCCAACATGTCTCTTGGAATAACATTGGAGATAGTGTAATGCCACGTACATGCGGCCGGTATTGCTTTCGGAATAAACTCCGAAGGTTTCTCCAAAGGAACTCCGACAGAATTCCATTCAAGCGGTCTTGCCTACACATGGTCAAACCTAAGTCCGACCATCCAGAACGCAGTGAAGTACAGCACGTACGACGGGACTAGAAAAAGGAAGTTCAATAGCCAGTAGGCAATAGCTTCCGTCTCATACTTGCTTCAGAGCATGCGTCGTTTTTGGTCCGTCGGAACAGCATACAGACAAGCGGTTTTCCCAATAGGAATTGGTTCCGCCGGAAATGTTTAGAACATGTTCTATTTCTAGGTCCATCAGAATTTTCGAAAAACAAAGTCCGATGAGGCACACACAGGATCGGAATAGACGATGAAAAGCTTCCGTCTGTCTTTTTCTGTCGGACATTCCGCTCATGTGTACGCGGCTTTAGGGTTGCCAATACAGTTTACTTTGTTTATCAATAAACTATTAAGCGCCGTGTCAGCAGTGACACAGTGATTACATGGCTTTTTTGGAATACAAAGCTATGTGATTTTATGTTTTAAGCAAATTTAGCTAATTTTTAAGATGTTTCGGTGAGGGCAAAATTCCTAATTTCACTGTGAAGTAAATTTTGGTGAAATTACTAACCTCTTTCCTGTGTGCCTGATGCCTGTGATGTTAGATACCATTTATCATGGGTGAGTCTCTGTGAGACAAGAAGTGAATTTGCACTGACAAGGAGCCAGAGAGAGGTACACTATATTATCAAAAGTATTGGGACACCTGCCTTCACACGCACATGAACTTTAATGACATCCCAGTCTTAGTCCGTAGGGTTCAATATTGAGTTGGCCCACCCTTTGCAGCTATAACAGCTTCAACTCTTCTGGGAAGGCTGTCCACAAGGTTTAGGAGTGTGTCTGGTCTGTGTGACCATTCTTCCAGAAGGGCATTTGTGAGGTCAGGCACTGATATGGGCGAGACGGCCTGGCTCGCAGTCCCCACTCAAATTCATCCCAAAGGTGTTCTATTGGGTTGAGGTCAGGGCTCTGTGCACGCCAGTCAAGTTCCTCCACCCTAAACTTGCTCATCCATGTTTATGGAACTTGCTTTGTGCAGTGGTGCGCAGTCATGTTGGAAGAGAAAGGGGCCATCCCCAAACTGTCCCCACAAAGTTAGGAGCATGAAATTGTTCAAAATGTCTTGATATGCTGATGCCTTAAGAGTTGCCTTCACTGCAACTAAGGGGCCAAGCCAACCCCTGAAAAACAACCCCGCACCATAATCCCCCTCCACCAAATGATTTGGACCAGTGCACACAGCAAGGTCCATAAAGAAATGGATAAGGCAGTTTGGGGTGGAGAAATTTGACTGCGAAGACTGCGAGCCAGGTTTTCTTGTCCACATCAGTGCCTGACCTCACAAATGCGCTTCTTGAAGAATGGTCAAACATTCCCATAAACACACTCCTGAACCTTGTGGACAGCCTTTCCAGAAGAGTTGAAGCTGCAAAGGGTGGGCCAACTCAATTTTGAACCCTACGGACTAAGTCTGGGATGCCATTAACATTAATGTGCGTGTAAAGGCAGGCGCCCTAATACTTTTGGTAATATAGTGTATGCATAGCTTCCAACTGTCCCTGATTTTGAGCAAATTTGGAACAAAGTCCCTCTATCCCTCTTTCCTCCTCATTTGTCCCTCATTTTGGTCTGATCTATATAGTTTTATATAAAATGCACTTTTTATCTTTCAAAAAGTGTTTCCCCAGTGCTAAACCTTCCATCCAATTTCTAAATTGCTGCATTTGTAAATTTTAAAAGCCAATATAAAGGAATAGTAGTGGTAAAAAAGCACTGGTGGGTTTAACCAATCATTTTTCTTTTGTATAATTCTCCTTTAGGGGGCATGGCAGGGTGTGTGTCTGATGCCTATATACTTTTGCTAATAGGTGTCCCTCATTCCCATCTCAAAAAGTTGGAAGGTATGTGTATGTACCCCTTGAAGGGTGAGTGATGGACACTCTGCCTGGTGTGTTAAAAGTGGTGACAGTGGGGTTGATTTACTACAACTGGTGCAGCTGTAGCCAATCAGCTTCTAACTTCAGCTTGTTCAGTTAAGCTTTAAAAGAACCTGAAAGCTGATTGGTGTCTATGCAGAGCTGCACCAGATTTTGCACTCTCCAATTTTTAGTAAGTCAACCCCAGTGTGTAGCATACCTTGTGCTATGGCTCCTGGATGGAGCTGGCAAGTAATATCGGCAAGGGTGGAGGCACAATGTGGATACTAAATTTTGAGCAAAGTGAAAGTATTACAATGTTGCAACCAGGGAGAGTACTGTACATTGTGAGAGCCATCTCAAAGACGTGCCATGTAAATTGGAGTGCTATCACAAACTATGCACTTTGTAAAGTTGTGCTTTTACCTTCAAAGAACCACA